>CM023535.1:46861842-47461842 GCA_013350335.1 Chimonanthus salicifolius
ACCGCCCTATTACCTTGACTGAGCGTACACCCCAGTCCCTCTCCTGAGGCATCACAGTACACCTCATAGTTTCTGCCTCTTTCCGGCAAGATCAAAATAGGAGCGGTTGTAAGCTTCTCCTTTAGCTCCTCAAATCTCCGGTTGCACAGATCTGACCATTCAAATTTGACTCCTTTCTGAGTGAGTCGGGTAAGTGGGGCTGCAATCTTGGAGAAATCCATAATAAATTTCCTGTAGTAACCGGCCAATCCCAGAAAACTGCGGATCTCGGTCACATTCGTCGGTGCTTTCCACTCCCTCACTGCCGCTACCTTAGCCGGGTCTACAGCTATGCCTTCCTCCGATATAACGTGCCCCAAGAAATTGACCTCTGATAGCCAAAATTCACACTTGCTGGCTTTGGCATATAACTGGTTCCTCTTCAGGGTGTTCAGAACTATCCGCAGGTGTTCAGCATGTTCCTCCTGACTCTTGGAATAGATCAGGATGTCATCAATAAATACAATTACAAACTGATCCAAGTAAGGACGGAATATCCTATTCATCAGGTCCATGAACACCGCCGGTGCATTAGTAAGGCCAAACGGCATGACTACATACTCATATAATCCATATCGTGTCCTGAAGGCTGTCTTCTCGATGTCTTCCTCTCTAACCCGGATTTGATGGTATCCGGACATCAGATCAATCTTGGAAAAGTGAGAGGAACCCCTAAGCTGATCAAACAGATCATCAATCCTGGGTAGGGGATATTTATTCCTGACAGTCAACTGGTTCAATTTTCTATAATCCACACACATCCGAAGGGTACCGTCCTTCTTCTTAACAAACAATACCGGGGCTCCCCATGCGGATGTGCTGTTCCGAATAAAGCCCAGCCTGAGCAGTTCATCAATCTGCTTTTTCAACTCAGTCATCTCAGCCGGTGCCATCCTGTAATGAGGTAATGATATTGGAGCTGCGCCGGGGTATAATTTAATCTCAAAGTCTATCTCCCTCTTAGGTGGCAAACCAGGGAGCTCTGTTGGAAATACCTCGGCATAATCTACTACCACCGCCGGAAGTTCAGCTATTGGTGCCTTATCTAATCTGAGGGTGTTCAAGGCAAGATGATTCAATTCTTCCTGCAGCCTTCTAGGAATGCCCTGTCGGTCAGCGGGCACTATATATCGCCTTCCTTCGGGTGACCAAAATATCACTCTACGAAGATGGCAATCAATATGGGCCTGATACGTAGCCAACCAGTCCATGCCAAATATAACATCGTACTCAGCCATATCGATTACTAAATAATTGAACTCGAATCTGAATCCAGCGAGTTCAGTGTTCAGTGCCGTGCATATGAGACCCAAAGATGTGTCTCCGACAGGGGATACAATAGTAAGTGAGGTGGACAGATTCTGTACTAATGTGCCCGTAGCAGATATGAATGCAGCAGATATAAATGAATGGGAAGCTCCAGAATCAAATAATGTAACTGCATAAGAACTACCAACTACGGCCATACCTTGAATCACTGAGCGGTCCACTGCTACTGGAGAAGGTATAGCAAAAAGTCGTCCTGATCCCGTAGGGTTTGGCGCCCGTCCTGCCTGATTGTATGTTCTGCCCCCTCGCGGCGGAGCTGATCTAACTGGAGGGCGGGAGGAACCCTTGAAATTAGAGGGTCTGCTGAGCTGCGGACACTCCCTCTTGAAGTGACCCTGTTGGCCACACTGATAGCAAGTGTTCCCACCTCTAGGAACCTGGGTAACTGATGCTGACTGGGAGGGCTGATTGGGGCGAAAGCCCCCTGTAGATCCAGTAGATGATGAGGGTCTGCCGAAACTCGGGCGGAACCTCTTATTGGGTTGAAATGCACCCCGCCCACTCTGCCATCGGCGATTGTCATGCCGTGCTTCCTCATTCAATTCCCGCTCCACTATAGTGGCCCTGCCGACCACCCCTGCCAATGTAGGTTCCTTGAATACTGTCACCCTAGTTTTGATGCTCGGCCGAAGGCCCCGTTCAAACTTACGGGCCCTCCGGTGCTCAGTGTCCACCATGTAGAACGCGTAGACAGATAGTCGAAGGAACTCCCGGTGATACTCTGCCACTATCATATTGCCTTGTACTAATGATATAAAAGCTTCAGTCTGGCTCTCCCTTTCTTCCTCCGGGAAAAACTGCTCTAGAAAAGTGGCTGAGAACCATTCCCACGTCATGGCAATTCTTTCCCCTTCCGGCACCAGTGATTGTTGCTTTTCTACCACTTCCCACCAATTACCGGCATCCTCAATCAGTTGAGATGTTGCCAGTAAGATTCTGTCAGCCGGACTGGAAACCTGAAGCAGATTTAAGATCTGAGTGATCTTCTTTAACCAGTGATCTGCTCCTACGGCCCCTTCTTTTCCTCTGAAATAGGGAGGGCGTTGTTGCTGAAAATCTTTGACCATCTTCCGTTTACTAGTGTCACTAGTGGTCGCATTTCCGTCACTAGTAGTCGCATTTCCGCTCAAATGTTGCTGAAGAGCAGCAGCAACTGCCGCTTGAACTACATCTTTTAGCTCGGGAGGTACACCTTGTATGTTTATATTATTCTGTTCCTCCTCCCGATTGGGTACCTCCTCTTCCTGGCGAGGTGGTGATACCTCTTTCTGGTTGCGACGAGTCCTTCTCTTTGGAGCCATTTCCTAGTCATCGAAAACACTGACTTAGTTCCTTTTCAAATGGAGGAAAAAGAAAAGAAAAAAAATACTAAACAATATACTTTGTTTCTCATTTTTGGGGAAGATTGCCAAATAAGCACACTTGATTTGGGGAAAACTTCCCAAGTATCTATGTTTCGTTCCATTTGTGAAATCGGGGAATTTTCTCCTATGTTCAATAAGCCTACCATTATTCCGTCAAATTTGGGGAAGACCTAAACTTGTTTTCTCATGTCGGAAAAATGTAACCCTACTTGCTATGTTTGATAATTCCGACTTACATTGATTTTTTTTTTTTTTTCTTCCCTTGCTATCATCCCTCTCCGTCAAATGTTGTTCTCAGATTAAACCCTTCAGTTTGAGTCAATCGAAGTAATTTAACCCGGCCCCCGTGCAGCGGTCTCCGAAGAGTCGGTCGGTTGGGATTCTTAGCCGTCAGTGAGACGTGCAACCGTCTTAATCTTACTTCGAGAGATTCAATCTTCCGAATTCGCTCTGATACCAACTGTAACGCCCGCCCCTTTTCACCGTAAAATCAGAGTACTTTTTTTTTTTTAAATAAAAGTGACAAAGGGCGCGGACGTCACGACGCGAGTTAAGTTCCGAGCTTCTAAAGCCCGGCCCTTAACTGGCCAACCCTACGCGTACGTGGAACATAAGTCCACGAGTACGGTTCACGCGTAGCAAGTAAGCTCACGGAACATAAAAATAAATGCGGATGATCATAGAACTATCCTACCAGTTCTTCAGATAGCAGGGAAGAAATACCCAATTAATTACGAAAATGCCATTATACTGTATTATCCAAAATAATACCTAAACATAGCAAACTACCTAAGTTATTACATTTCCGACAAGCTAGCTATACAAATACATCTTTTCCAAAATGAAGTAAAACAAAATAATTAATCCGCCTCCCCAAGCTCCTAAGCTTGGCTTCCGTCTCGCCCTTCCGGTCCGCCATCTCCTGCATCGTCAGCTAGGGTAGAAGTAGGGCGTTAGAACAACGCGCCCAGTAGGATTCCGAGTAGGGCTAGCACATGGGTTAGTAATGTCCACATACAGATAATAACACAGTGAAAACTATAAACCACCATATACTGAAATATAAGTAAATGATATGCCATGGGTGTCAATGTTATGAATCCCACCCATCATTCCTGCCATATACTGTCATATCCCTCTTGACGGAAAAACTTCGTCAAGATATGTCCAACCGCAAAATATCCCCCTTGACGGCAAACCCTCGTCAAGGTGTCCCCATGCCTGTTCTCGGTCGCCCCGACGGAGCATGGACTCCGGTTTGTTTATTTTTTTTTTTCCGCCCATGCCATGCATGAGATGTAATGCATTATGCTATGTAATATTTATAACTCATAACCTTAAGATATCATACATAGCCTTAATTTATAATGCATAACCTTAATCATAGTTCATAGCCATTAAATAAAATCCATCTTAAACATAGCATCCATAATTGTAAAAACCCATCATAAGATAAATACCAAAATCAATAAAATACGACAAAAATACCATCATACTTCCATGGCTTACAAATAGGTAGGAATCCTACCGAATACCGACTCGCGTCCTTTTTCGGCTTCGTCCGATAATCCGGCTACCGACTCGCGTACCGCTCGCGCTATCCGGTACCTTATTAAATTACCAAATCAATCCAAGTTTTAATCATTTCCAAGCCCATAAATCATAACTTAGTGAGTTTCTTCATTTTAGCCAATAATTACCATTTGTGCCACTACCCCTTTACATAACCAATTACTCATTCATTCATGCCTATTTAAGCCTAAAATTGATCCACAACCTAGGTCCTTAACTTAGGTCCATTATTGACTTACCAAAACATTAAAATTTGTCATGTAATTAATCTAACCATTACTCATTTAAACCCATTCAAACCCCATACTTAATCACATATATACCCATTGACCTTAAACCCAAATTGATTTACAATTTGGGGCATGGGTTCGGCCATACACCATGGCCGAACCCATGATGTTCCATTCTCCATTTTTTCTTGGGTCCATTGTTACATTTTAGATCCACCAATAATCCCTCCTTGAGGGGTTTAAATCATGCAACTAAACCATATTCTTAGCCCCCTTTGGATCATCACTTTTGTTCACTTGAAATCCAAAATTCATCAACACATTACCCTTTAAACCCTTCATTTAATCACCATTTCATCACCATAGGGATCGGCCCTATGCCATGGCCGAACCCATGGTTCAAATTTCCTACCATCCATGCATTTTAAAATCATACCATTCCATTGCATTTTTCATCATACAATTATTTTAAACATTACTCCCATGCATTCATTAAAACCCTAAATGCATTAATCAAAAACCTTCATTGCCTTCCATCCTTTAAACCCTAACCAATTTCATCAAACTCTAATCACCCACCATGGGGTTCGGTCATGCTACATGGCCGAACCCTATGGCCCATGATTCTTATTCCAAGTACCCAATTCCATGCTCAACTTAATCAATCACACAATGCACACAATATATTTCTCCAATTTCTTACCCTAACCCTAATTCACCCATTTAGGGTTTTCTCCATCTTCCACCCTTCCATTTAATGTATCTAAATTCCATAGTCTAAAATCACCTATCCAACATTAATTTCACAAAAATAAATTTCATTTCTTAAACCCTAAAATCCAAAATTCTTTTATTTAAGAAATACTCACTATCCGACGTCTCCTCCGATTTCCGCCGCTCCCGTCGGTCTCCTTGGCCTCCTCTCTCCTTCCTCTTGATCTTTTATAGGTCAAGATCTTTGATCAAGGGTGGCAACTCCCAACCTTAAAATCAGCCATGTTAGGTTTGAATTTGAGAGATGAAAAGAGGAAAAGATGATGAGAGGAAGATGATGACCTTAATCTTAGAGTGAACTCCCTCCAAATTCCATTTTTTTTTCTCTCCTTGAGCTCCTTCTTTTCTTTTTTTTTTTTTTTTTCTCTCCTTCACTTGGACATGGGACGGCAATGGAGGAGTGGGAGGGATGGAGTTAGTGAAAATGAATATGAGAAAGAAAAAAATCAAACTTATCCCCATTTGATGACCTCATTTACACTTTACATTAATTTTTCACCAACCAAAGATATTTTAAGATATTTTATTTGCTTTATGGTGGTGGTTATCTAAACCACCACCAAGTCCAACGTGTATGTGAATTTTTTTGAGTTTGAGATGAGGTGAATCTTCACTTCATGGCCCCACCTTGACCACTCTTGACTACCATATTTAAATAATTTAATTAGATATTTACCTTAGGTTAATCCATTGATGCTTAGCCTAAGTTCATTACTCCACCCATGGTTGACCAAGTCAACCATGGTGGCCGGCCCCACCAATCATTGGTCCACTCGCCACCTCACTTGATGAGGTGGAGGTGGGTCCCGCTTGGCCACACCACCATTGTTTAATTCCAAATTACTTAGGGTGATTAAATTTCATTAAGCCCACTCTAAATGGATCACCATTGGGCCCATGGCCCAATTACATTTCCCACTAGCCCATTTACCTTAGAGCTTAACCCTCTTGACCCATTGGGTCCCAAATGGGTATTCGACCCAATTTGACCATTCTTGACCCATTTAAATAAATTTAAATCCAAACCATAGTCTATTGGGCCACACTTGGGCCTTTATCCAATTTTGGCCCATTTACCATTTATTCCACCAATTTTCTAATTTCCACCATAAAAAAAATAAATAATAACACATATATATTACTTTACAATTTCCGGGCCATTACAGGTTTCATTAAATTTTCTCACAAATAGTGTTTTGTCTACACTTCCCCTTTGAAAATCATTATCCAATAGAAATTGTGTAAGCCTTTCATACCAGACCAGTGGAGCTTGTTTAAGGACATAAAGTGCCTTTTTCAATTTGTAGACATGATTAGAGTACTTTGGATCCATGAACCCTTTGGGCTGCTCTACATAGACCTCTTCATTTAACAACCCATTCAAGAATGCACTCTTTACATCCATTTGAAAAAGCTTAAACTTTAAATAACAAGTAATAGACAATAGAATACGTATAGACTCAAGATGTGCTACTGGAGCAAAAGTCTCATCAAATCAATTCCCTCAATTTGTGTATACCCTTGAGCAACAAAGCGGGCTTTATTCCGAACTATTGTCCCATTTTCATCCATTTTATTTTTGTAAATCCACTTGGCACCTATTACATTTGTATTTTTTGGTCTTGGTACCAAATCCCATACGTCATTTCTTCTAAATTGAATAAGCTCTTCTTGCATTGCATTTACCCAATCTTCATTTAGCAACGCTTCATCAATATTCTTGGGTTCTAATTGTGAGGTGAAACAAAAACAGCTAGAGATGTTTTCAAGTTACTTCCTTGTTTTTACTCCTATCATGGGAACGCCAATGATGTTTGACATAGGATGTTTCTTATTTGGTTTAAGTTCAATGGGTGTCAAAGAAGAAGAAGGAGGATTGTCAATTTGGAAAATAGATCCACGTCATCTACGGTTTTATGTACAAATGAATACTGTTCATCAATGACTACATTAATGGATTCCATTATAGCACCAATCCTAATATTTTTAACTCTATAGGCTCGGCTGGTGTTAGAGTAGCCCAGAAAAATTCCTTCATCACTTTTCGAATCGAATTTTCCTAAGTTTTCACGATCTCTGAGAATGTGACATTTACTACTGAAGACCTTGAGATACTTACCATTAGGCTTCCTACCGGTCCACAATTCAAACGTTGTTTTATCAAGGCCAGTCTTTAATAAACTCTATTTATAATGAAACAAGCAGAATTGACAGCATTGGCCCACAGATTTTTTGGTAATTTCTTGCTATCTAGCATCACTGTGGCCATGTCTTGAAGAACCCGATTTTTCCTTTCGGCCACCCCATTTTGTTTGGGTGTCTTAGGAGCAGAGAACTCATGATGTATGCCATGTTTTTCACAGAATTTTTGAAAGCGATGATTTTCAAATTCACCCCCATGATTACTTCTGATTCTATTTAAGGGTGTTTGTTTTTCAATCACAATGCGTTTTGCAATAATTTTAAACTCATGATATGCATCTGATTTCTCCCTAAGGTAACCTATCCATGTATATCTGGTATAGTCATCAACGACGGCCATGAAATACATCTTACCCCCTATACTCATATTTTGGGTTGGTCCAACTAAGTCCATATGTAGAAACTCAAGTAGTCTGGTGGTAGTCACAACATTTATCTTCTTATGAGCTGCTCTCACTTGTTTACCCTTTTGACACCACCACAAAACACTTGGTCTGATCGACTTATCTTGGGTAGTCCTTTGATGTGTTTGCTCAATTTTGACAAATCTTTGAAGTTTACTTGTCCTAATCTCTTGTGCCACAACTCTGCTTCATTAAGGTTAGACATATTGCAATAATTTTCGCTAGGAGTTGGACAGTTTTCAAGGGCATAACATTGATCAGAAGTTCTCAACCCCTTGAGGACAGCTTCACCTTCATCGTTATAGATTTGGCAATCAGTCTCACAGAAGGTGACATAATGATCTTTCTCACATATTTAAGATATACTCAAGAGATTGTGTTCAAGACCATCAACGAGCAATACATCATCTAAGGTAAGGGAGTCATTTAATTCTAAGGTTCGTTTCCCTACAATTTTAGCTAGATTTCCATCCCCAAAGGTAACTGAACCACCATTGAAATCTACAAGATTTGACATAAAAGTTTTGTCTCCAGTCATATACCTTGAACAATCACTATCAAGATACCACTTAGACTGATTTTCAACATTTAGTGTTGTATAAATGATCAAGCTTTTATACTTAGGAATCCATTTCAAAGTGGTTGTCGTTTTTAGATTTCTTGGGACAGATTTTTGAAGGTTATACCCAAATTTTTTGCTCAACTTTTCATTTAGAATTTTGTTCAATTTTTTAGCCAAATTTTCATGATGATAATATTCTCTTTTTTATTTTTCATAAGTTTTCTCTTCAAATTGTTCCTGATTGGCTTTTTCCCATTAGTTTCTTTTTCTAAGTTTGCACTTAAATCTGAAATGTCCCTTTTTAGTACAGTAAAAACATGTAACAGTTGAAGGTCTAGAGGATTGACCTTTAACAAACACAGTTTCACTCACTATTTTTACTTTGTCTGGTTGTACCCAAGACCAGTTTTGTCACCATGACTTTTACCCGAGTTTAGCAAACTTTCTAATTTGTATTGTCCTTGGGTAAATTTATTTTCAAAATTGAGTTTATGATTTTTAAAATTATTTATTTTAGAATTAGCATTAATGATTTCTTCTGATAAGATACTTCGAATGTCTTCTAATCTTTTAATATTATTCTCATAATTTTTGAGCTTATCTTGTAACTCACTTTTGAAGTTGTTTTAATTTAAGATTTTCTTCATTTGAAGTTTTCAAAGTTATTACAAGATTTTCATTAATGTTTTTTTCTTCTTCCAACTGGTTTACTAACTTTGTATTTTCAGATTTTCTTTTACTTAATTTTTTGGCCAGATTTTGGCTTTCCAAAAAAGATGGAATCATAAGCCTCTTGAAGATCATCATCTTCCTCATTGTCTAATTCACTTTCTGAATCATTTTCAACAGGTGCTATAGAAGCTATGAAGTCTTTCCGATCTTCAGACTTTTCTTGAGTGGATTCGTTAAAATCACTTTCTGATTGAGATGTATTTTCATATGTTCCTGTCAAGGCTTTCTTATTTCTTTTTTAAGGACATTTAACAGCAAAGTGTCCTTGACCTCCACAGTTATAGCATTTTTTTTCTTTGTCCTTATCTCTTCTTTTTTCTTTTAGTGTACTAAATCTTTTGGCATTTTTATCCCTTGGCTCACTTCTTTTAAAATTCTTAAACTTGTTCATTTCATTAAAGTTTCTTAGGAATTTTTTAGCCAACAAAGCAACATCATCCTCACTTTCAGATTCTGATTTTTCTTCTTTAGGCTTATCAATGTTTGAGGATGACTTTAAAGTAACAGATTTCTTTTTAGGCATTTCATCTTCAAAATGGAGCTCATAGGTTTGAAGAGAACTTACTAAGTCATCAATTTTCATTAAAGAAACATCTCTGTACTCTTTAATAGCAGCTACCTTAGGTTTAAATCTTTTGGACAGATTTCTAAGTATTTTGGTACATATTTTAGATTCAGGAATTATTTCACCTAAGGCCCACATAGAATTTAGTATGTCACTTAGCTTTGAGTACAACTCCATAAACATTTCAATTTCATCCATACGTATGTTATCAAATTTAGATTGGAGAATTTGGAGTTTAGACCTCTTAACAACGGAGATTCCCTCATGTGTTCTTTCTAAGATGTCCCAAGTATCTTTGCCTGTCAAACATGTCATTATACATTTGAATTCATCAGTTAACACAGTTAATGGCATTTAACGTCTTTCCATTTGCTATATATAACATTTTCTCCATGTCTGTCCAAGTGAACTAATCCTTAGGTTTAGTACCAACAACTTGTTGTACAGATTTTTCTGTTTCATCTCTAGTAGATTTTTCAATGATTACCTTAACCGCATTTTCCCAACCTCTTACTATTGATCCCCAGATAGCTCCATTAAGTAATATAAAAAAAACTTTTCATTTTTGCCTTACAGGAGGCATAATTAAAGCCGTCAAAATAGGAAGGTTTAGAAACAGGGTGATATCACCTTTGTGCATGATTCTAGTAAATGATCAATTAGGGCGATTAAGCCCAACTCAGAGTAACCAAGCTCTGATACCAATTGAAATTCTGTTACTAGAGTAATGCACGACCTAGAGGGGGGTGAATAGGTCGATTTTCAATTTTAATTTCCTTTTTAAAAATCCTTAACCGAATTACACCTTAAGTGTATGACATATGCAATGAGTTCTTTTTACTTTTAAATTAACCACTATTAATTAAAATGGCCGAACCAATATGTGTGTGTACGTGACACAATATTCAATCAAAGCATTCAAGTTAAACCATCAATCACATATAAACACAGATATTTTATAATGGTTCAGTTTCAATAAACCTACATCCATTGTTAGACTTCCCAACTCTAGGGTCGTCCCAAATATACAATGTATGGGTCTCACACCCAAATAGTACAATCTAGCTTTTTATAGAGGCTCAACTCAAATGGTCTAATCCTCTACACCTATTTTTTGAGTGGTTCGAACACAATATTCTAATCTACTTTACAATGATTAAAATAAAAGAAAGGAGAAACACTTGCTTTGGGCTTTATCCAATCTTCTTTAAGTGCTTTCTTCTTTACTGAATGTTTGTGTGCTCCTTCCATCAGATTCAATCCACCAGAGTGATTATTTGCACAGCAGTATAGGACAGATATATGACTGATTTTTTGGTCTTAAGAGAACACCTTAAACTTCATCAGAATTAAGGTATTGATTACTCAAACATCTCTATGAGAAGATGATGAAGAATGTATAAGAGAAGGTGGATAATCGCTCTGGTCACACTGTTATTTTTTCCAAGAAGGTTCTGTTTGCTTAATTCATTCAGCCCACAGATATAAATAAAACAGACTGTTTTGTGGCCAGTCGCGTCTATGAGGCCTCGACGTTTCCTATGAGGCCTCGTGACAGTAAAAGGAACGACAACACAGATTCTATAATTCAAATTATTCTGCTTGTCAATTAAGTTAATGACCAGCCAATCTATATGTCACCTGTGCGTGATTGACCATTTGAGAACATAGAAAGGTTTTAAACAGATTTTCAAATCTGTTAAATCAATGATTGTCAATCACAATTTAAATAGATTGAGGAGCCTTTCCAAAACAGTAAAAAACAGCTGCTAGGCTCCCCAACAGTTTTGTTCAAACTCTGAGATGGCAATTGGAGTTTTAAAAAGAGGATCTTCCTTATTTCCATAATAAACTCTCAATTAAGGATTACAGATTTATTTAATTAAATCTGTAAGATATTCGGTCAAAAGACACTAGATCTTACTGAGTTACAACTATCACAAATACCACTCAGCTAAAGACTGTCTGTGAGGCCTCGACAGACTGCACGAGGCCTCGAGGCTGGAAGTCAATCATTTTGACTGTCTGTGAGGGCTCGACAAACTGCACAAGGCCTCGAGGTTGGAAGTCAATCATTTTCTAATTTTTCAGATGTTTAAAAAGAGACTTCTAAGTTATTGGGCTTACCCTAATGTCTACTAAGGTTCACTTACCTGTGTGCTAATAACATTTTCGATGTAGACTCTTCAATGCATAGTAGATCTTCACATTCTTCCAAGGCAAGGTTCAACTAAGTCACGTAATTGACAATATGGGTGATTCGGACTAGCCGAGGCACTAACAAATATTTCTTTAATTGTGATACATTGAGTATATTGGATATATCATATTTTGGATATGTGCTATTGTATTCCTTCACTAGTGTTGGAGCTCACACCCCTTACATTACAGGTAATCTTCTGGACTTACGATTGGAGGAGACCACTGATGTTTAGAGACTGTCAAGGATGAATATTTAATTTCTTAATATAGTTGTGGATTCATGTGATTGGATTTATTTATTTGCTATTACGTATTTTGAGAGATCTGATTGGTTGGTTTGAAATAGTTGAGAACTTTGAGAGTATTGATTTGTTTTATTTTATGGAATGGGATGTGAGCAGTGAGATTAGATTTGATGTTGATAATGGATGTTATTCATTTCATATTGCCGATGACATTATGATTCATGCGATGTGTAAATTGGGCTTGAAGGATTTGATGGCTTTGTTATTTCATCTATAATCTTAAAAAAAAAAAAATTATTTTTCTCCAGCCACAAATCTGTGACGTAAGACCCGTTAGATGTGTAATGCGTTGGATTACGCATGTTCAACCTACAGTTAAGAGAGCCACGACCTGTTTAGGCTGTAGAAAGGAGCGGGGTATTACATCACGTGTCAAGACCAAATACGAACCGAGATCTGATACCAACTTGATCTGATAATCCCGACATTTGTGTGATAATGGATAGGAAAATGCAGCGGAATGAAATGAGAATCAAGAGAGACACAAGATGTAAGGAAGATGGATCTTCCTCTTTTTGGTGTTTCTTTAATTTCTCAAAGGATTGTACAATCACGAGTCTTGGCGTGCATCCACATGTTGGAGACTGCCAAAAACAAAGAGAAAAAGGGATAAAAGTGAGCAGAAACAGTCCACAACCGTCGAAAACTACTCTAACCGTCGATAGTCTTTCACGTACTAGTCAATTGGTACATCGACTGGTACTATTCACAGACTGTGCTAGATGATGTACCAGTTGACTGGTACATCGTCTGGTACTATCAGTGAACAGTCTGTTCTTACAGACAGGTGATAGTTGATGTACCAGTTGACTAGTACTATCAGAGAACAGTATGTTCTTACAGACATGTGATGTTGGTGTACCAGTCGACTAGTACATGGACTGGTACTATTCACAGCCTATGTAGTTGATGTACGAGTCGACTGGTGCATCGACTAGTACCATTAGAGAGTGATCTGTAACATAGTACAATCAGTAGATGATGTACCAGTCGACTGGTGCATCGACTGGTACCCTTAAAGACTTATTTTCTTCATTTTATTAGCTCTTTATACAAAATATAACAAGAGAGAAAACAAGGAAATACATGAAAATACAATGGGAGATCCTCCTGGATCAAAATCAGTGGAGAAAAGTCCTTGTTTGAAAACCTGAGCCAAATGCAGGAAAAACCAAGAAGAAGAAGAAATGGCTCACCGTTTGGAGAAATTTCTGACATTCCTTACAAGAAATGTCCGTGTGAATATTACTGCTCTATATTTTCTATTGAATTCCGCATTTAGAAAGGACTTGGAGGTATGTGGAAAGAAAGGAGGTAGAAGTAAGTAGGTAGAGATGTATTCTCACTGAATTCTCCTGTAGCTAGTAAATTGACCACCGTTGAAATTTATGGGCTAAAGGCCTGACACGCTTTACCAGCCCATGGCCAGTAATTTGAGCCCCAAAGGAAGCATTTTGGACCCTATTTTGACCGTCCAAAATTTCATGAATAAGTTAAATCAATTTTTGCATTTTCTTCTATATTCTTTTTATCAAAATAATTTTTATTTGTTGTATGATTTTTGAATTGATGTATGCATCACCTTTCAAATGTTAGTTAAGATCTTTGTAGAATGTAAGATAAATTCTGTATTTTTCTTAATTTTATTTAAATTTAATTAAATATAACTTATTTTTATAATTTAATGATTGTGGATTATGAATATTAGATAGACAATTAACTTCTAAAAATAATATATCAACTGTGTCACGTTACATTGGCCTGGCCATGAGACCATTTACTCCAAATTTTTTCGGGCTTTCGTCTTCGTCGTAGCTCCCTCGTTTCCCTCAGCCCAACCAAACACATATAAAAAAACCAAAGCGAGGAAACCACCAAAACCCTCTTTCCTCTCCTCTTCCGAGAAGGGATTCCTCATTCTGTTTTCCTCTTTTTTCGGAGAAGGGATTCCTCATTTTGTTTTCCTCTTTTCTCATCAAAAGAAGAAGAAGATTTCTTCGATTAAATCTCCAATTAAATGCCTTAGTCCCTCTGCAATATTTCCAATCGCTGTAAATTTCGCCCCTTTTACCTTATTATTATTATTGTCGCCGTTGTTGTTGTTGTTGTTATTGTTGTTGTTGTGTTGTTGGTGCTGTTGTGTCTTAGGGAGCTTTAAGGTTTAAATCCTTTTACTAATACCCTAGATCTCTTCTGGGATTCTGATTGATTTTCCATCTTTTCGTTTTCCAATGATCTGCTCCTTTCTTTTCTGAGGACGCATCTGAAACCGTCGGTTACACAAAAAATCGGTTTCTTTGGTGATTCGCATCTCGTTAGGGTTAGGGTCTATACAACTGGCAGGTTCATGTGTCTGAATTTCTTTTATTTAATTATTACTTATTAGAGTAGAATGAAAATGTAGGACCCAAAAATTGGACCCTAGGTGGTTGGAAAATGACTATTGATTATGATGATGATAAATTTATTCTAATTGGGGTTTCAATGGAAATTTTAAGGTTAAGGCTCCACGTAGATGCATGGTAAGAGAGTACTTTCCTAGGAAATACAATCATTAACTAATAGTGGAAATGGGTTTAACCATTTTCTATTAAAAACTTATTAAGTTTCCATGCATCCAAATGAAGTCTTATTTTTGGTAAGTGCTCTTGTTAGTATTTTCATGATTATCTCTAGTGCTTGGGAGCACCCTTAATTGCAATTGGATCGGATGTCCATGGGTGTTATGGTGCACAATTGGTTTAGCTTTTTGGATGTGCCATTTTTGGGGTTTGCATCCAGAAAGGCAGTTCTCTCCCCAATTCTTTATATATGGAGATGACGGGAGAGAAAATTATGTCAGGGCAAAATGTTTAAACAACCAACAAGACCCTTTATTGTTATTTTTTTCCCCAAAATCTGGCATAAAGGAGGTGTACTTTTGGATCAATGGTTTTGTATTGGATCAGCACTTTATAAGTGATTGAAATGGTTTACTTTGTATTAGATAGTGCTTTTATTTTCTATTTTTCCCCATAAACTTTTGAATATTTGTATCGAACTTTTGAACCTTTGCAACTTTGCTATCGTGTGGCAAAATTTAGCTTAACGATGTTTTGTTTTTTGTTTTTTGATTATAGCTTAATGTAGTTTTATTATTTGCGATTAACTTGTGATTTAGTATATACATGGCATGAGTGATGAGTGCAACTGCATCTCATTGGAATTTGAAATGTAGTTTTTTGGGTTTGAATTTTTTTTATTTTTGGGTTATGTGATGCAGGACAAACTATAGGTGACCCTAAATACCTAAATTTAAATAAAAATAATGCATCCAAAATCTAATATGGCTGAAATTAATTAATCAATTAATAACGGCAACAAGAAATGGTGTAGAATAACAGTAAAAGGGTTAAGAAGAGGGTTGTACAGGTCTAAAATATAGATCTAAATGTAGTAGCAGATCTGATAGGTGTAGGACAGATCTTGGATAAAATTGGGACTGGTCTTGGGGCTATTTTGGGACAGATCTGGGGCAAAACTGGGACAAATTTTGGGTCTTTGGGACATGTTTTGAGGTTGTTTCTGGGACAGATTTAGGACAAGTTTTGGAGCTGTTTCTGGGACAACAATTCAAGGAGAAGAAAAGGAAAAGAGAGATAGAAGTAGAAGAAGAATACCCGAAGATGGAAAGATGGTAGTCTCACGCTAGGCATCACGCCTAGAGGGCCTCACGCCAAATGAATCATTCCCAAATTATTTTTGTCGCATAAGCAGTGGAAGAAAACTTTAATTTCGTTCATCATTAAGTCTCAATCCTGTATGGAGTAGTTACATCACATATATAATGACTTAAAAACATGAAAAAAATCAAAATACCCTCAAATAAACAAATACCAAACTACCTTTACTTAAAAAAAATAAAAACACAAAATAACAACTTGAAATAAAAACGCAAACACACGGTAATAGCACTTTCTCATGAGATGCACCACATCAATCTCCCCATATGAAAAAAACTCGGCCTCGAGTTCTAACAGATGAAAAGACATCAATCTTCCCATGCACGTGTCTTCTTAGTGTGGAGTCTTCAATATGCAACACGCGCACGTGAGGTCTTTAAATGTTATCCAATGGAGTCATCATTAAGCCACAATGCTGATGGAGTGGGTTTCTTCCATCGTCGCTGGGATGCTTGGACATTTGAACTGTCACTGTGGTCAACATGCTCTAAATGAGAAGAAGACGCCTCTGATGATACAAAGATGTGGTATCTTTCCAGAAGAGTCGGATCCTGTCTCTGAAGGTCATCTGCTGTTAACAATGTGAATTTTGTCTTTGGCTGGCGTGTGGGAACCACTTTCTCATTCAGTATAAACTCTACCTTCTCTCTCTCGGGTGACAGGGTAGGCTCTGTAGGTTCAGGTCGTGGATTATGAAGTGGGCTAGGTGTAGGGTATGATAGGGAATGCACGCTAGGTCCAACTTGCCTCAAAATGATTCTTTGTGGGAACCATTCAGGTCTCATGTGGATCGTCATAGAATCACCCACATTAATATCTTGGAACTTACAATAAGAATCTGGAGCAAACTCATATTGTTCATTGCATGTATTAATTTCACTTTTAATTTCAGCGTGCAATTCATGCGTATGTGGTGCAAATGCAGATGCAGACTTAGACAACTTGGGCGACACCGGCACTGGACTAGGGGTCTGTGGATGGGGATGATATGGGAACACACCTAATCAACCCAAGGGGATATTCGTCGAAATCATCAATGCCTTCATCACTTTCAAGATGTTCTCCTGCATATAATAATGCATTCTAAACGTTGTGGTCAGTCTTTTCATTGGATTGTTTTTCAACACAAAGGTCTTTTCTTTATTCCGATTCTTGGTAGGACATTCGTGAGCGAAATGCCCATAACCATGGCAGTTATTGCATTTTGTCCCTTGTTTGGAAGAACTCACACAAAAAACTCCTTTAACACTTACATCATTGTTTTGGAATTGAGCACTGGTGGCTGGTTTGGCTTGACTCATATTATCCCGTGGAGTAGATTCAAACTGCTTAACAGGGTTCGGGGTTAAGAAACGCTCCAACTCTTGAACTCTATGATAAATCTCCTCCAAGGTGTTGACACTGTGGGGAATCAACTGTTTTTGGATACCTGGACAGAGACCCATTCTAAACCAAGAAAGAGGCAAAAGGTCCTCCTTTATATCACATCTCATCATGTACTCATCAAGCTTGTCGATGTAATCGGTGACTGACATGTTTTCCTTACGAAGTGCTTGCCATAGATCCATTAATCTCTCTCTATAGGTCAAAAGGAGGTATTTTTCTTTCAGTTTTTCTTTCATGTCATCCCAATGAGAAATGGTCTCACCTCCGACTCTTTCAATTTGGCGCTCTATATTGGTCCAGAAAAGTTTGGCTTGACCCAAAAATTTCATTTTTGCAAATCTCACCCGACGCCCTTTTGACATGTTATACCATTCAAAGTAGTGTTCCATGCCAGACAACCAGTCAATAAAAGCCTTTGGGTCAAAGTAACCATCAAAACTCGGAGCCTTAACTTTAACAGATATCACTATTTCATATTTATGGTCGGGAAGGCCATAAAAAACATAATGGTTGTGGAGACCATTTCTTCCTCTACCACGCCCTCTGTCAACAACTCTACCTTGACATCTACCACCACCAACTTCCATTTCATTGTTTTGATTGAGGCAAAACTTTAGTTCATCGAAGCGGTTATCGGTTCTGGTCGCCTGTTCTGTTATTCTGATTTCCATGTTGGCTAAGTGGGCATTGATATCATCTAAGATTTTGGTAAGCGATTTGAGATCCATATTGGGTTTATACTCTCGGGCACTACGTGTGGGCATGCACAGGAAAATACACTAAATGATGTGACTTAACTCTAAATACAATGAATGAATGAACTAATGTGATTCAATTTTTTTATTAGTTAATTAATCAATTAATTAATTAATTAATTTTTTTAAATGCGACCTAAGACCTGGAAAGTGAGGAAACTCTCCTAACCTAGGCTACTGATACCAATTTGATGAAAGACAAAGTATAGGGTGATCCTAAATGCCTAAATTTAAATAAAAATAATGCATCCTAAAATCTAATATAGCTGAAATTAATTAATCAATTAATAACTGCAACAAGAAATTGTGTAGAACAACCGTAAAAGGGTTAAGTAGAGGGTTGTACAGGTCTAAGATACAGATCTAAATGTAGTAGCAGTTCTGATAGGTCTAGGACAAATCTTGGACAGAACTGGGACTGATCTTGGGGCTGTTTTGGGACAGATCTGGGGTTGAACTGGGATAGATTTTGGGACAGATCTGGGACAAGTTTTGGAGTTGTTTTTGGGACAGATTTAGGACATGTTTTGGAGCTGTTTCTTGGACAGCAATTCAAGGAGAAGAAAAGGAAACGAGAGAGAGAGAGATAAAGAGATAGAAGTAGAAAAAGAATATCCGAAGATGGAAAGATGGTAACCTCACGCTAGGCTTCACGCCAAAAGGGTCTCACTCCAAAGGAATCATTCTCAAATTATTTTCGTCGCACAAGCAGTGGAGGAAAACTTCAATTTCATTCATCATTAAGTCTCAATCTCGTATGGTGGGGTTACATCACATATATAATGACTTAAGAACATGAAATAGACCAAAATACCCTCAAATAAACAAATTCCAAACTATCTTTACTTAAAAAAATAAAAAACACAAAATAGCAACTTGAAATAAAAAAACAAACACATGGTAATAGCACTTTCTCATCATTATGACTTTTCAGTTATGCTCTATTTTGATGCAGAACTGAAATGGATAGTAAAATTTTGGTTGTGCTCTAAGGAGGAAATGATAAGAATTGTAAGATTGTTGTTATCTTCTTTGTAAATCCTACTCAAATGTAATGTAATTATTATTTGTAACCTACTTCCTCAATATGAATGATGATGAAGGTAAGTTCATTTTTTGTGGTAACTTCTTTACCGAACAAAAATTCTAAATTGAATTAAACAATGCATCTAAATACATGTCTTTACCTGTTTCATTAGTGTTGTCATTATCAGAAATTTGGTATTGCCATATGCATTCTAGTCTGTACTTTGATGCCTTCAATTGGAAATTTGTTTTGATTTTAGCTTCTGGGTTTTATTGTAAAACTCTGCTGTATGGATGATGGTACTTCTCTGCGCTATATCCTGAATCTTGTCGCTCTTGCATATCTCTTATAATTTCTATTCAACTGCATAGGTGCAGGTTTTATTGCTTGTAGGTGAGTTGCAGAGCACGAGATAATTGTTATTGCATTACACCAAGTCAGTACTTTGAGGTTTCTTGAAGATATCTTCATTACCTTGTTAATGTGATTTTGGCCATTGGAATAATTCAAGTTGCTCGTCTTTACACACTCAAAATCTGATTGGTGTCATAGCATTTTCAAAGTTACAACAAACTAAAATTCAGAATTCCTTTCTCGGTGAGTATTTGCATCTCATATTGTTGTTGCTGAGTTGGCTTTAAAATCTATTTTCTTATCTATTTGATTATCACTTTTGATGCACCTCTACATGCAATGATATCGTTGTGTTTTCTATTTTTCATGTTCATGCCATTAAAAAACTATTTTCATGTTTAGCTACCTTTTCTTTTTAGTTCATTCCTGAAAATTTGTTATTAGTTTCTTTCTAGAATTTGATAACCTCGGACTGTATGGGAATTTGATTTAAATTATCATATTTTTGTCCGTGTTTGTTATTACGACTGCTATTGTTAGCTATTGCAGAGAGATACGTTTGGAACAACACTCAAATCACCTTTATTACAGTCTGTTGAAGATGACTGATGTGAAAGGAAGCGCATCTGGCAATGCAGATCTCCGTGCTTTGCACAAAGAGTGGGATGAGGCTTCATGCCCCATCTGCATGGACCATCCCCATAATGCTGTCCTCCTCGTTTGCAACTCTCATGACAAGGGTTGCAGATCCTACATCTGCGATACAAGTTATAGACATTCTAACTGTCTGGATCGGTTTAAAAAACTGAGAGTCAACCCAAGTAGCAGCCCTGCTCAACCCAGTTCATAATCTCTTGCTGATAGCCTAGACAATGAAAGGCTTGATGAGAGATCTCCTCACAATCTCACTCCTGAACCAATCTTTGGTGGTTCAAGAATGAGAAGGAACTTGGTAGAAACTCATGAAGGTTCCAGTTCAGAAGAAAATAGTGATGGAATCTCAGCTAGAATATTAGTTACAGAAGAAGACAATGATGTCCTAGCTCCAGATAGGCATTTTGAAAGTCAGAGGCTCGAAACTGGTTCTGATTTCTACAGGGACAGGTCTACTGACAGGGAGTTGAGTTATGGCAATTTATCGGACCTAAGTCCATGCTTGAAGTGTCCTCTGTGCCGTGGAACTGTGATAGGGTTCAAGATTGTAAAAGAGGCTCGGCAGTATCTTGACCTAAAACAGAGGATATGCTCCAGGGAATCATGCTCATTTTCTGGCAACTACAGGGAGCTACGGAGACATGCTAGGAGGATACACCCAACGACACGGTCTACTGACGTAGACCCATCTAGGCAACGTGCTTGGCGTCACCTTGAACACCAACGAGAATATGGTGACATCGTCAGTGCCATCCGCTCAGCCATGCCAGGGGCCATCGTGCTTGGGGATTATGTTATTGATAATGGAGACCGCATGCCAGGTGAAGGAGAAACAAGATCAGCTGAAAGCCGTGAGTCATGGTGGGCTACGTTCTTTCTATTCCATATGATTGGTCCTACGTCTTCTGCTGACGAGCCAAGGAGTCTGTCTAGAGCTTGGAGAAGGCATCGACGCTCTGGAGCATTTTCTGGCCGACGTAATCTTTGGGGTGAGAACTTACTGGGTCTTCAAGATGACGATGATGACTGGAATATGGGAAGTGATGGCATGGATGATGATGTTCCAATACCGAGAAGACGACGACGGTTTACACGGTCTAGGTCTGAAGATGATCAGCCATGAGAGATCATGTTCTGGTAACTATACCATTTATACCAACTACTAGGCATTTTTTAAGTGATTTATATTTCCTTGTACTTTTTTCTGTACAGAACTGATGAAACTGCATTGTTCAGTTATACTGTTGAGATTTCCTAGATTGCAGCAGAGCCATGGATTTGGAATTCTAGGAGCAAAGAGAGCATTTGCTTGAAGTAGAGTTTGGAGATTGGAGAATAGAAAGGTGGATATCATGTTTCCTGAATTCTGTCAAAGTGGTTTTTTCATTTATAACCTTTTTCTTTTGCATGGAAAAGAAAGAGTAAAGCTTCCATAGGGGTCAAGGGCTAATGATGATGAGCCCAATGATTTTTCATGAACTGTTTCTCAGATGGGAGTTTCCTTTTCTCTCCCTTGACTGCTGGGCTGTGCCTGCTTTATTGTTATTATTCTCAACTATGAATTGATATTGCATTTCTATTTCTAGTTGTGTATTTGTTGCCTTGTATAAATAGTTGTGATCTCACGGTCCAAGTCTCTTTAAAATGCTCTCACCTGAATGTGAACTTCAAGAACAACTGCTGTTGGGCTTTTCAATAAATATATAGATAGATATCAACCAACAGGTGTTGAATACTGGGCGGGCGGCTTTTCGATAAATATAGAGATGGATGTCAACCAACAGGTGTTGAATACTGGGCAAGGTATTACTTGCTCTCTCGCTCTCTTATCTTTTGTCCTTATAGGTGGCTGGAAACCTCTGTTGGTCTTGGTTCAAGTACGTGATAAGACTCAGCTGAGTCAGCAGCTCATTCAATTGAATTGTGGTTTGAGTTTTACCGATGAAAAACTTGAGAAAAACACAGTTATTCCATTGAATTTGAATTGTTTCTATGCTTGGAGGGGAAGCCTTGACATCGACACCTTTGACTATCCAACAGGGCTTTGTTACAAATTATGTGTCTCTTCTAATACCATGCTAGGATGATCCTACGCTTATATAAGAGCATGCGAAATGGACAATTGGTCCTAATTTTCTATGCCTTCTATCTAGGCCATTCATACTTGGTAGCATTTCATGTTTTCCATTAGGATCGTCTGCTCCGAGTAAAACATTCTCTCTAAATGTCCGCTGGTTGGAATTTTGGTGTCTGTCCAATTTCATATGGAATTTTGGTATTAGACCTTGAAAATTCTAGTAGTCATGACTTGAAATTCTACATTCTTGGTGGAGATTTTGAATCATGGTGTTCTCTGTACTTGGTGACGGCAGAGATTGAAAATCATACAATGGTGGGATTGACATCAGCATAAAGCACAAGATGAATGAACAGCAGGTCTGGCACGGTTGGTCCAGCATAATTTGCAACCCGAAATGATTTTACGTGTAGTATGGTTGGGTTACAAAGTGGAATTTGAAAATACCAACCTCAATGGATCAATTGATGGATTTGTTCATGGCAGTGGTGGTCAGTAGCAAGCCTGCAGTCATCTCATTGTTGCTACCAGAAACAACGATGACTTATTTCCATTTCAGAAGGAAAATGATGTGAAATCTAGCTAATTTCATTAGGATAGTGGCTAGCGAGAACGATAAAATTAGCCGTTGCAACAAGCCTGTATAACATGAGCAACACTTTGTATCTATGTGGATCAGAAGTGGTGTATCTGGATCCAGAATCGGCTTTTGCTTGCAAAGAAATGTAATTTTTAGGTTCCCAAGCATTTGGATGGCGGAGAACTGGATAAGCTAGCTTAAATCTATGAATTAGGGATGAATTGCTGAGCACTGAACTGGTCATAGTTAATGACACTCATATTGTGATTAAGATATCTGTGGACTCTTTTTCACTTTTTGAGCATGGTGAATGCCCCAAATACTATGAAGATTAGATCCCCTTGGACAAAAACTTTGCTCACATCTAGCTGCACTCAAGCAAAAGCCCTGGGCTGCGTTTTGACGGGGGGAAAGAAGGGAAATGCAGGAAACTTTCTTCTCTTTTTCTCTATTTGGCATTTGCTAGTTGTGAAATCCATTTTTTTCCTCATTTCCTCTTTTAAATTTAAATTTGGCTTCAGTTGGAGAGGGAGAAGCAACTATAGTTTTCCTCTTTCCTCCTTGCTCCTCTCTTTACCTTATATTTTGTCCAAAAATTATCAAATAAATACAAAAAAATCTCTCAGCAAGAGTGTTCTCAAGATTATCAAAGAATCATGTAAAATACTCTCTTCGTCTAATTGCAGCCTTGGTATTTTATATAGAACACTCCTTTATTGGTAGATACAATAATACCACTACATGTAAGGTGAAAAAGTTTTTGCATTTTCAATTGAGCAATGGGTCTTACCTATTTACCATTGGGTAAGTTTGCCAGTAGTTTGATTATGCTGCTACTTGTGACAATTTGTATACAATGCCAATCAGTGATGACTGCACTGGTTTCATGATACTTTTTGCCGTTTTGGCTTACTCCAGGTTTGAGGAATGGTACTTGTAACCTAAGCAACAGCTTACCTATGTAGTTGTATTTTTCGGAGAATTATATTATATTTAATTGTTTATTTTCCTTAAAAAGGACCTTGTTTATCCAAAATACGAAACCAGTGGTCTGTCATGTTGCCCAACACAGCCTTGATCTTTTAATAACATTAACGGATTTTTTTTAAGGCCTATATCTTTTGAGTTTATTTTTTTTAAAAAAATTTAAGTTTTTCATAATTCTAAAAAGTCCTTTACTTTGATAAAATTTTAATGAGGTCCCTTAACTATGTTGGGCAACTTCTTTTTGAAAATTATTGATGGTTTGTAGAATATAAGTTTACATCGTGTGAAGTATTCTATGAAGCCTTTTTTTGGATGATTGAGAACTACCCCATCTCCCTCGAAGTACAAAGGAATTGAATAAAAGTTTGGATGTACGAAAATGGTGCTACATTGCAACACTTACCCTCATTGTTATTTCTAAACTATCGGTGCTAAGTTCATCGTGTAAATGCTCAAAACAAATGATTGATATGGTTTTCATAAATATGTGAGCAACTTATTTTTTAAGTTTTTGTAAACATGTCCGCAACTTAATTTTTAGAAGGAATTGGAAGTAAATCAGCCTTTAGTTACTTTTATCAAGATTTGATGGACATGTGTTTTAGAGCCCTGGTTTATCCGTGTCTCCTCTCGTCACTTGTGTGAACATGTCAAAGACCTTGCCTTGGATGTTCGTTTTGGAGGATCGTGTGAAGACCATGAAGATATAAAGTTTAGCGTCAATCTCTTTGGTGGTGTGGCAATCTAACACAGGTCAATCAGGCTTAGGTGGGTTCATAAATGTTGTTTTTAAAATTAATTGAGGCCCAAATCAAAAGCCCATGTGTTGAAAGGACCAAATCCAAAGCCCAAGTGCATATTGTCAAACCTTTATGGTCGACTGGTTGAAGGACTGAAGTTATGTGGTTCGACCAGTTGAACATATTCGATTGGTCGAAAGTCTTGACCTTTTTCTGTTGTTCTTTCTAGTTTTGAGTGCTCTCGGGTTCGACCTGTCGATTCTATTTGAATGGTCGAACAACGTGACTTAAACTCTCATTTTCGACTCATCGATAATCTTCAACAGGTTGAGTCCATCCTTTTTAAAACAGTCTAATAGTTCCATTGGGAGTTAAAACATGATTGACCCTAGAGAGAAGAGAGAAGAGAGAAGTGGGGGAGGGGGGGAGAATATGTCAATCTAAGAATTGTTTGTCCTTTTTAAAAATTACTTGATTGATTAATTTAAGCACAACGGGTACAACAATCAAGTAAGTATGTGTTAGCAAATGTGATTAAAATAATCAACACAAGAAAATAGTTGTACCACCACAAACACAATGACACAAGGTATATAGTTATTCGGTTAACCAACATACATTCATTGTTACGACTTGCTTAACCTTGAGCTATTCCTAAATCCACTAAGTGGAGACTTACACCCTCACAATTAGAGTAGGAATTTCACCTCACTCAATTGGTTGAGAATTTCACCCACCATTGTGTTAGAGACGACGCTATAGAGTTTTTTTATATTGGTTCCGAAGTCAGTCCTCCTTAATCCACTTTCGGGACAAAGATCCCACCCAATGTGTGCCGACGCTTCTCCTTCTAGCTGTCGTAAAACAATCACAATCTTAGGGTGACAAGGAA
Source organism: Chimonanthus salicifolius (assembly GCA_013350335.1). NCBI lineage: Eukaryota > Viridiplantae > Streptophyta > Magnoliopsida > Laurales > Calycanthaceae > Chimonanthus > Chimonanthus salicifolius. The sequence continues at coordinate 46,887,297 of CM023535.1, forward strand.
ATTGGTTTTACCAAAGCTTTCCTAGTTTATGTCTTTTCTTTCCTCTTCTCTTTCTCTCTCTTTCAAATTCAATTAATAGATTGGTTGTTTACGATTCTCAGGTGAAGAGATGATCGATTCTTAGAGTGTGCGACTCTTCTCAGTTCAAGGAAGATTATTAAATGATCACATGACACTTATATATATAGAGGAGTCTTCACAGTTTTTCAAACTATCCAGTACCGACAGGTTACTGGCACCGATGGGTTGATATTCATATTTATTACCGTTCAACCATCCGACCGTTACACATTAAATGCACTCTCAACGGCATTATTACTTCCCGGTCGACAGGCCAGCGTCATCGATGGATCGACAGTCATGGCACCAAAAGGTCAGTCTATAAGAGAGGCTCGGTCTGGGGCAACACCATGCTAACAGAGTTTGAAGAACAGAAACTAGTCTTACCCAAACCGACCTGTCGCCCTTTACCGAGGGATCAGTCCTGGTACTCTCGATCGGTTTTAAAATACCGAGACGTCTTTTTCCTCGAGAGTCCATCTGAGTTTTAAGTTTCCGAACTCATAAGTTATTATCGACGAGTCGTTGACTATGAGGGGTCGTTTCAACCTTTCACCGAGGGGTCGGTGCATATGAGACTTTCGATCAGAGGCATACCCAGAATGATAGTTCTATATTCTAGAACGTTTGTCAATCTGGCCGACCAGTCTTTTGACTACAATGGGTCGATCTTGTCTCCACCGAGGGGTCGGTGAGATCGACTGGTCGAGCTGACAGTGAACTTAATTCATATTTCCAAGTTCACTTTTAGTTCACTGTCCAGCTTTTTCTTTTAGGCTTCTTACAATTTTACCATTTGTTCAACTAAGCCTACAGATAGTCCTCCTAAGGTATGGGTAGCACCTAAAGTCATCTATGGGCAAATACCTGTTGTGATTGCCATAGACGATGAGCTTTAATCCGGTGGAGCATGATCTTAACTCTTGATCACCTTGAGTCTACAAGTTTCTCAGCAAGTGTTTCTTTTCGAGTCATGCAATTGACAAACATAGGGACTCGACAAGCCGGGGCACCAAAAATCTCCTCCTTTATCAATTCATGACAAAACCTAGAAGCTAACTCAGTTACAAGCCCACCCTTATTACATCACATTTGAATACAAAATATTACATCAATTACATGTACATATTCAAATGGAAAAACAAGACTATGATCTTCACATATTCTTGTTCAGCTTGTTTCAAATCACAATTGCCTGTTTCAGCACATAAGCAAGCAACACTAGACAATCATTAGAGGGGTTAGTCCAAAACATAAATACACATCCATGGTCTAGACAAGATTAGCATTCATTCTCCCCTATACACCAATGATTTCCTAGTAACCAACACTCTCCATAGCTTATCCAAGCTATCAGTGTTGAGAAGATTTTCTCCTCTAATCTTCTTTAGTTTGATCTCCCAAACTCCAAGCATAAACATTCCCCCATGTCCATTGACTTCTTCATATTCCTCCCCTTCATGGCTCTCTCTTTCTAGAGGTCCAAACACTAATTACTCCCCATAATTGGTTTTAATGTCTTCTAGCTTCTACTAATTTTTCCCCCATTTTGTTATGCAATTGACAATGATTAGTAGGCAGACATCGATTTTCAACCACTCCCCCATGCTTCTTGTATTTAGTGCTTTCATGAGTTCATTTCTAACTTATTAAACTTCTCTATTGATCAATGCATGTTTCTCATACGTTCAAGCATTGATCTCCCCCATAGTACAATGCAAATTGCCATTGCAATACAATTATTCATCTTCTTCCCCTTTAAGATCTCTGCTGTCTTAAAGGTGTTCTCCCATTGGGGTCAAGCTACCTTACCTACCTTCTCTTTTTGGAGTTTTATCCTCCATTCTCCAAGCTATCATTCAAGCTTGCATTCACAGTCCTCCATAAACTATCATGACCAGTGACAACAACTAATCAGTACATATTTTGTGCTCCCCCAAACTCTAAGGGTGGGTGCAGCCTTATCCCGATCCCTATCTCCCTAACAACCTGCAAGTTAGTCTATTTAACAAAATCCATGTTAACAATAGACATGAGATATAAGGCATTTCACAAATTGGCACACACATTAATACAAACCATATCATTTCATTGATAAACAAAATGTGCATTCAATACATATGGTTTAGGAGGGGGTATCATGGATGTAAAGTCAAAATATCAAAAGTATAGTTTTTCAAATACCATGAAGAACTATCCTAAGTAGGGCCATCCTGAGGAGGTGCTGGAGGAGAAGGGAACCGAGAATCTGGAGCTCTGTCAAAGAGGGAGATAGCAGAGACTATATCCTGGACAGTCAACCTAATGCTATCTGGACTTCTCTCAAGGTAGTCTATTCTCCTTTTAAGTCTGAAGAGCCTCCTGTCCAGATTGACGGTCTCTTGAGAGGGATACTGATATTCTTCTTCTTCCTCACAGTCTCTCCAAAAATCCTCAGAACTGTGACTTTTCTCCTCATTGGTGTCATTAGGGATAACGACATGGTCTTCCTTACCAGTTCTAAGACCATTCTCTTCTTCTGCATTTTCTCTCTTTTCTTCACGTCATTCTTCGACGAAGATTAGTTCTTTGTCAATGATGGGGTCTTCTTCGACCTTTAGTTGGGTTCTCTGGTGAGAATTGGGTTTTGGTCCAGATGCAGAATTTCCAGAGTTAGAGCCAGGGCACGATCTAGAGGCTGATCTTTTGGTTATTTTGGCCTATCGACTGGTTTCACCTCATTCTTCAAAGGTCTGAGGGCGTGGCCGGGCTGCCATCTTTTGGGACATGGTTTTTCCAAGAGGAGATCCTCAAACACTGACTTGGAGGTGGATGAGGTGACGACTGAGCCTAACATGATCTACGAAAATCACAAAAACCGTGATTTTCAGGCTTCTCGAATATAATGAATGCATTGGCTAAATAAATTGTATATGATTATGAGTTGATTTTCAATGATATTATGTATTTTTAAATATAAAGGCATTCTTGCATACATTACCTCATGCATGGCATGGGAGGGAACACATATAACCAGCAAGCCAAGTTCTGAGCGGTCCGGACATAACTTGGGCTTGAAATTAGGTTATATGAAGCTATATGAACTATTGAGATTTGGCCGTGTTTGGTTGTTAGAAAAGTACGGCGTAATTGGGCCAAAGATCTCTTAGGTAGTTAGTCCCGAAACCCTGCGTAGAGGGAGGAGTCTACACTCCATCGGTAATCCCGGTTAATTTGTGGATGGGTATACAGTGCCTTGGTGGTTGCCGCCTCAAATACTGTGGACATAATTGGCCAAGGAAACCATTGATTGATTTATGATGTGATTGGGTAATGGACATTGGGTGGGATCTCATTTGGCATTGACACCCATGACATGACACTTATGTTAGCATGATTATGATATGGACATTATGCATTGCTTTGTTACTTACAAGATGTTTTACAAATATGCCATTAATGACGTATAAACCATTGATTTATGTTAAACTAATATTACTCCTATGTGTACCATAACCCCAACTGGAATACCTACTGTGTATGTTGACTAATGCCCTACTTTTACATTATAGATGATGGAACAGGAAATGAAAAGGGCGTGGGACCGGAAGGGAGCCAAGTGTAGGAGCTTGGGAAGATTTAAGTTTTAAAATTACTTAGTTTTGATTTCGATGATGTATTCGGAGGACTTATATTTTGGATTGTAAAAACTTAAAACTTATTTGCTATGGTTTGATAATCTTTAAGTTGTATTGGAATATTATGGTAATTGGCTTTCCCTGCACAGCGGGAGAAGACCACACTTCAATAGTCTCGGTTGTAAAAATTTTGGATGGAAATAGTCTCTAGGCGGTTGCCACCGCCAAGATTGGGTAATGGAGGCAACACTACACTGGAGGTTCCGGTTAAATTGTTGGATGCAAATCATGATCATGGAAGTACGTGCATTGTGCATAAGACTCATGGCATGTCATATCATGGACATTAACGATTATAGTTTGAGTATGAGGTTTTCAAGTATGAAATACATTGGAGATATTCTAATATGATATCATTTTAAAAGTGTGGGAGTTTTATAATGACATAAAAAAAATGATTTCGAGAAATGTACTATAGTTTGTTTAGAATTTGATTTATTATAACACTCCTTTGAGCACCCCCCTATGATTGGAATTCCTATTGAGCACGTTGACTAAGCCCATATTTTCCCCCTTTAGATGTAGGTGCAAGTCAAGGAAAAGGAGGTGAGACTGGACCAAACAATAGTCGAGCATGAGTGGGACTTACTCGAGTTGATGTTTGAGAGATATGCTGTATTTTGATATTGTGAGAACAATGTAATTTGTAGGAGAAATGACCATGGAAATGTAATGTTCTTTTGAAGCCTTAAATACTTGATCTATGTATTTGACTTATGTTGAGAATTTCCTTATTTGCTTTGAATTGTGATTTATTATTCATGCGATATATATAAATGTTTTAAATTTCCGTTGTTTAAGATAGCACGTGTAAATTTCATAGTGGATTTCAATCCACGCATATGCTAGGTTGGGCTAGTCGAGGGTCGGGTCTTCAGACTCGGACTTGACTCGCTTTGTGACACTCATTTCTTTTCACGAAAATATTCAAAATTTATTACTCTGATCTTAGTGGGAGAGGGAGGGACATTACAAATGTTCCTCTGTTAAAGACTTAACTGTCGAGAGGTGATCCCTATGCTAGAAGAAAGCACATGGGAGATAGTCAGGCAGTTACCAAACTTCCATATTTTGATGGTAGAAACTATGCTTATTGGAAGGCTTACATGAAAACATTTCTTGTATCCATTGGTGGAACCATTTGGGAATCCTTTCTAAGAGGTTGGGTTCACCCTATTGAAGGAATAGCTGATTCATCTAAAAAAAGAAAATCTAAATCTTCAACAAGTATAAAATTGACCAAACCTAAAGATTTTTTCTCTTGGACTGACACTGAGAAATCATTATATAATGCAAATGGTAAAGCTTTGAATGCTATAAACTGTGTTATTTCACCAGACGAGTTTAAGATAATTATTACATGTGAAACAAATAACTAAGCCAAAGATATTCTCGAGAGAACCTATGAAGGGACTAATTTGGTCAAAAGATTTAAAGTCCAAATATTGAGCTCGGAATTTGAAAATATGCGAATGTAAGAAAATGAAACATTCACGGAGTTTTATTCCAACTTGAATGACATGGTTAACACTATGTGGGCTTTCGGAGAAAGGATACCAGATAAAGTCATATGCAGTAAAATTTTAAGATCCTTGCCTGATAGGTTTAGTCCCAAGGTTGTAGTAATTGAAGAATTTAGGGATGTGACCAAAATGGTAGTCAATGACCTTGTGGCATCATTACAAACTTTTGAACTCCACTTTGGCAAACCTAAGAATAAATCAGTTGCTCTAAATTCATCTTTGAAAGCTGAAACCAAAGAAATTGAAAAATCCGAGTCCGATAGTACTCAAATGAGGATTTGGCTATGCTAGCCAAGAAATAAAAAAAAAAATTAATTAAATGAAGAACTTTAAAAATCATAAGAGATATGAATCTAAAGATAAATTCAGAGCTAATTCTAGTTCTTTTAGAGAGGGAACAAAAGATCAAAAATGTTATTGTTAGCACTTCGGCTTTGCTGAGTCCCTGTTTGTCAATTCCATGACTCGTGAAAAAGCACTTGATAAGAAGCTTGAAGACCCAAAATGATCAAAAATGAAGATCGTGCTTCACCAGGTTCAAAGCTTATCTCATGGCTATCACAAAAATAAGTATTTGGCCATAAAGGATTTTAGGTGGTATCCACACATTAGATATGACCATTCTTAGGCTTAGTTGAACAAATGGTAAAACCATAAATAAGTCTAGAGAGGAAGATGGACAGTGAATTGGTAATTAGTTTCACTGTCAGCTCGATCAGTCGTACTCACCGACTCCTCGGTGAAGACAGGATCGACCCATCATGGTCAAGGACTGGTCGGCCAGATTGACAGAGGTTCTAGATCAAAGAACTATCATTCTGGGAAAGCCTCTGACAGAGAGTCTCGTATGCTCCGACCCCTCGGTGATGAACTTAAACGACCCCTCGTGGTCGACGACTCATTGGTAAAGGTCTTGTGAGTTCTAGACTGTGAACTCAAATGGGCTCTCGAGAAAACAGACATATCGGTAGTTCAAGACTGATCGAGAGTACCAGGACCGACCCCTCGGTAAAAGGCGACACATCGTTCTAGGTAAGACATGTTTCTGACTTGAAACGACTGTTAGCATGGTGTTGCCCCAGATCGAGACATTCGTATGGACCGACCACTCGGTGCCATAACTGTCGACCCATCGGCGACACCGACCTGTCGACCGGGAAGTAACAAAGCCGTTGGAAGTGCATTTAATGTGCAACGGTCGGGTGGTTGAACGGTAATAAATATGAGCACCAACCCATCATTGCCACTGACCTGTCGGTTCTTAACAGTTAGAAAGCCCGTAAAGACTCCTCTATAAATTGAGTGTTGGGTGATCGTTTTACTATCTTCCTTGAGCTGAGAAGAGTTATATACTCTAAGGAACGATCAACACTCTTGAAGTGAGAATCATAAACAACCAATCTACTGATTGAGTTTGAAAGTGAGAAAGAGATGAGGAAAATCATAAACAACGAATCTGTTAATTGAGTTTGAAAGTGAGAAAGAGAGGAGAGACATAAACTAGGAAACCTGTGGTGAAACCAATTTCCTTGTCACCCTGAGATTGTGATTGCATATTACAGCTACGAGGAGGAGCGTCGGCACACATTGGGTGGGATCTTCAAGAAATACACATCAGCGAGAAAAAACTTCAAAGGCAAGTGCTTCTTGATTTTAATTTTATTTTAAAACCTTTGATCCGAATGTGGATTAAGGAGGATTTGCTCCGTAACCACTATAAAAAACTCTAGAGCATCGTCTCTGGCACAATGGTGGGTGGAGTTCCCAGCCAATTGGATAGGTGAAATTTCTATTCTACATTGGTCGGTGAACTTCCAAGCCGATTGAGTAAAGTGGAATTCCTACTCTAATTGTGAGGGTTTAAGTCCCCATATAATGCATTTGGGGATAGCTTAAGGTTGAGCGAGTCCTAATAGTTGATGTAGGTTGGCGAACCGAACCACTTTATATCTTGTGTCCTTATGTTTGTGTTGTTAGAGTTATTTTCTTGTGTTGATTGTTTAATCAGATCTTGTTAACACACACTCACTTGATTGCTACATCCGCTGCTCTTAAACTAATCATTCATGTAATTTAAAAAGGACCAACGATTTTAGATTGACCTATTCACCCCGATAGGGTCAATTGTGTTGTTCTAGCTCCCAAGTGAACTTTCAATTGGTATTAAAGCCTAGTGCCTCCGTACAAGGATCGAACCATCAGAGTAGATCCAAGTTAGAACAACATGGGAAACAGTTATGCAATATCCAAACCTCTTTATCTCGATGGAATAATCTATGCCTCATGGAAAGCTAAAATGAGAAGTTTTTTTTGTTTCCATAGATTTGTCGGTATGGGATATTGTTAAAATTGGATGGCAAGAACCTATGGAAGAAAAAATGGTATGAACCACATCAACCGTGGTGATGATGCCCAAACCTTATAGTTCTTGGTCCCTTGTTGAGAAAGCTACTCAGACAACTGATGTTAAAACTACGAATGCCCTTAACTGTGCAGTCACTAATAGTGAGTACAGGAGGATCACGACCTATAAAACTGCAAAGGAAACATGAGACGTTCTTGAGAGAACTCATAAGGGCACCTCAATAGTCAAGAGGTCCAAACTTCAGATCATCCAGAAGTAGTTTGATACTCTTAAAATGAGGGAGGATGAAGTCTTCTTGGATTTTTATTCCAAGATAAGCGACGTTGTAAATCAAATGTACGCTTTAGGTGAAGGGATACCCGAGGACAAGGTATGCACCAAAATTGTCTGGACTCTTGCTGAAAGATTCAAGCCCAAGTTTGTCGCCATGGAGGACAACAAAGATGTGTCTTTAATGAATATCAATGATTTGGTTGGTTCATTACAAACCTATGAACTACATTTTGAACAACCAAAAGAAAAATCCATTGCCTTGAAATCTTCCTTAAAATAAAAGAAAACAAAAGAAACAGAAAATTTTGCTGAAGATGAACTCTCAAGTGATGAAATAGCAATGTTTGCCAAAAAGTTTTATAAAAACTTTGTTAAAAGAAATAACTTGGGAAGAATGGGAAAGGGTGAATCAAGTAAAAGATACCCTAAAAGGCAAAAGGAGATTAGAGACAAAGGGAGGAGAGAGGATGTCAAGGAGCAGACATGTTTCAACTAGGGGGGGGGGGGGACACTTCATGAATGAATGTCCATTAGATAAAATAAAGAAGGTTATGAATGTGGGTATGACCCATGTGGAAATTTCTGAATCAGAGAATGATTCAGATGAAGAGACCTAACGAAAAATTGATGTATCAAAAGGTCTCATAGCCTCGATCATATGTGATTAAGAAAATCCCACAATTGAAAAGGAGTATGAGAGTGAAGAAGATGAAAATCTTCAAGCCTCCTACAGTGCCTTGTTCCTTGAGAGTGAGAGGTTAGCCAAGAAACTAAATAAAGTTAAAAATGAAAACCTGACCTCCCTAATCCAGTAAGAGATTTAAAAATTGAAAAATATCTTCTAACATCTAAGCTGGAACTGTCCAATACTGAAAATACAAAACATAGAGAGAGTAATAAAATCCTTCAAGAAGAGATAAGCATTCATTGAAAGGATGTCGAAAATTTGTGGCATCACAATAAACTTCTTGAAGAGGATGTTAAAAGACTATCTTTGGAAATTAAAGAATTAAAGTTTCATAAAGAAAAATTCCAAAATAAGTTCACCCATGGAGAGGAAAGGCTTAAAAGACTCCTTGGGGCAGATAAACAATATGGTGATAGGTTTGATCTTGGTGCCTCATCCACCAAAGAACCTATACATCATGGCGTGTTGAGTAAAACAAGTATCCTCACCCTTTAACGGGTAAGTGCAATTTCTGCCACAAGAATGGGCATTTCAAAAGGAATTGCTATCATTTGAAGAGATACTTGGAAAGGAAACCCAAAGCTACAATCAAGTAAAAACTATGCTTAAAAGACATCCACCAACACCTAACTTTAAAAGAAATCTAAGGAGGTGGACACAAGGCACGACTCTTTGTTAAGAAAGATGAATCTTGTCCTAAAAGAGTTGATGGGTCCCAAGGTTGGTCATCAAAGGTACGATCTAGGGGTGTGTATGCAACACCAAATGCCATAATCTTCGTGCCGAGGAGATAAACTACTAATCATGTCTTATTTTGGTTTAAGATCACTTACATATCTTAGACCACTACAAATGGACTTACAAGAGACCACGTGAGTCCACATAGCAGAAAAATGCTATGATGTGAGGAGAGAAATTGTCTAAATACAAGTCTAGAATGTACTCTTTCTAGCTATAGTACATATTCTACTTGGAAAGCCATACATTCCATTCAAAGTATTTTGATTTGTATGTGCCTTGGAATGTGAATTGAATGTGTGCATGTTTAATGATTTGATGAATCATGTTTGACATATCTATGCATTAGAATAAATCTATGTTTGCCGTGCGTAGAATAGAACTCCATCAAGTTGCACAAATTAAGGATGATTGCTCTGCAATCTGAACCTCTCAGAATAAACAACATGTTGGTGAATAAACTGGTCGGTGTGACAGACATGTCGGTATTGTTCTAAATCGAGCAATGTTAAAAAGGGGACCCTTTCTGCTAAAGCGACAATTCATTCGAAACTGTCGTCCCCTCTCACGAGAAGGTTTGGTGGTCCCCCCTTCTCCTCCCTTGCCTAGACCAGTTGATAGGACCTCTCGGAGTGATTTCCGTGCCACAAACCATAGGGCTTTCGTTCCTCCAGTTCCTAGAAGCCAGAAAATAACCGTTTATGTGATTCTCCTAAATCAGGTTAGGTTCAGTCTTCACCTCATCCACCTGCAAACTACTGGTTGAGGATCTCCTCTAGGAAAAATCATACCTAAGAAGATGCCAACTCAGACATGTCCTACGACCTCTTTAGAACGAGGAGAATCCAGTTGTGCTAGTCGATGGGCCAAACGGGCCAAAAGGTCTGCCTCTTGATCTTGCCCAGAGTCAAGCTCTGAAAATCCTATATATGTTCAAGATCAATAGGAAACCCAACTAGAGGTGGAAAAAGAACCCATCGTTGACAAAGGTGTCATCTTTGTCGAAGAGCAATGTGAAGAAATGAGAGAAGATGCTGAAGAAGGGAATGGTCTTCGAACTATGAAGACCATGTTGGTATCCCCGATGACAGTAGTGAAAAGGATAGTCCCAGTTCTGAGGATTTTTGGAGAGACTCTGAGGAGGAAGAAGAACAGGAATATCATTCTCAAGAAAATGTCATTCTAAGAAGAAAGGATTTCATACTAGAAATGAGAATGGACTATCTTGAAAATAGTCTAGAGAGTATACGGTTGATTGTCCAGGATTTAGTCTCTTCTGTCTCCCTCTTGGATAGAGTTCCAGATGCCCCGTCTCCTCCTCCTCTGGCACCTCCTCAAGATGGCCCTGCTTAGGGTAGTTTTTCATGTTCTCTATTTTTGAAAAACTATACTTTTGATATTTTGACTAAGCATCCATGATGTCTCCATCTTAACCATATGTACTAAATGCACATTTTATTTTTTAATGAAATGATATTATTTGGTTTTGTGTGATGTGTGTATTACTGTGTTTTGTATTCCTTCTATCTATTGGCTATAGTTAACATGATTTGTGTTAAATAGACTAACATGCAGGATAAAATGTGGTGGTTTTGTATTGGCATGTTAAGAAGATAGGGATCGGGCTAAGGTGGCATACAACCTTGGAGTTTTGGGGAGCACAAAATATGTATTGATTAGCTACTGTCACTGGTCATGACAGCTTATGGAGGAAGTCGAATGCAAGCTTTAAGGAAAGATTTGATGGAAAATAAACTTAGAGGCAGCTAAGGTTATAGGAGAGATAATTTGGAGAAGTTAGAAAATATAACTTACTCCATGGGGAAGATGAGTTAAAGAAGCTACAAAAGATAGCTTGGAGAATGAGAAAAAACTCTAGGGAAGCTAGGAAATGAGCTTGTCCCATGGAAGAAATCAGCTAAACTGGAACTTAGCTTGAGCAGGAGAAAAATAAACCTTGTTGCACAAGGAAGTACATTAAGCCATGGGAGAGAACCATGAGTTGCAGCAGAACTTAGTTAATCACTAAGTGCAAAAAACGTAGATGAAGTGCTGCTGATATCTACTAAACCTTTGTCAATTGTATTACAAAATGGGGGAGAAATTAATAGAAGCTGTAAACATGGGTGAGTGCATGGTAAAGTTGAAGTGCTTGAGACTCTAGAAAGAGAGAGCCATAAAGGGGAGGAATGTGATAAAACAAATAGACATGGGGAGAATGTCTATGCTTGGAGTTTGGGAGATCAAACTCAAGAAGATTGGGGGAGAAAATCTTCTCAACACTACGTAGTGTTGTTGGCTAGGAAATCTCGTTTAGTCCTTTGATCTATGTTTTGGACTAACTCCTCTAATGATTTCTCTAGTGTTGCTTGCTTATGTGCTTAAATAGGAAATCATGATTTGAAGCAAGCTGAATAAGAATATGTGAAGGCCATAGTCTTGTTGTACCATTTGAATATGCAATTGATGTAATATATTGTATTCAAATGAAATGTAATAAGGGCAGGTTTGTAATTGAGTTAGCTTCTAAGTTTTGTCATGAAATTCACAAAGGGGTATTGTTAGTGCCCCGGCTTTGTTGAGTCCCTGTTTGTCAATTCCATGACTCAAGAAAAAGCACTTGCTAAGAAACTTGAAGACAAAAAATGATCAAGAATGAAGATCGTACTCTACCAGGTTCAAAGCTCATCTCATGGCAATCACAAAAGAAGGTATTTGGCCATAGATGACTTTAGGTGGTACCCACACCTCAGAGAGGACCATTATTAGACTTAGTTGAATAGATGGTAAACCATAAAGAAGCCTAGAGAGGAAACTGGACAGTGAATTGGTAATTGGTTCATTGTCAGCTCGACCAGTCGTACTCACCGACCCCTTGGTGGAGACAGGATCGATCCATCATGGTCAAGGACTGGTCAGCCAGGTTGACAAAAGTTCTGGATCAAAGACTGTCATTCTGGGAAAGCCTCTAACTGAGAGTCTCGTATGCTCCGACCCCTCGGTGATGAACTTAAAGGAACCCTAATGGTCGACGACTCACCAGTAAAGGTCTTGTGAGTTTTGGACTGGGAACTTAAATGAGCTATCGAGAAAATAGGCATATCGGTAGTTCAAGACAGATCGAGTGTACCAAAACCTACTCCTCGGTAAAGGGAGACAGGTCGTTCTGGGTAAGACAAGTTTCTGACTTGAAACGACTGTCAACATGGTGTTGCCCCAGATCGAGACACTCGTATGGACCGACCTTTCGGTGCCATAACTGTCGACCCATTGGCGACACCGACCTGTTGACCAGGAAGTAATAAAACCGTTGGAAGTGCATTTAATGTACAACGATCTGGTGGTTGAACGGTAATAAATATGAACATCAACCCATCGGTGCGACCGACCTGTCGGTTCTGGACAGTTAGAAAAACTGTAAAGACTCCTCTATAAATATGAGTGTTGGGTGATCGTTTCACTATCTTCCTTGAGCTGAGAAGAGTTATATACTCTAAGGAACAATCAACACTCTTGAAGTGAGAATCATAAATAATCAATCTATTGATTGAGTTTGAATGTGAGAAAGAGAGGAGGAAAATCATAAACAACCAATCTATTGACTGAGTTTGAAAGTGAGAAAGAGATAAAAGACATAAACGAGGAAACCTGTGGTGAAACTAGTTTCCTTATCACCCTGACATTGTGATTGCTCTACGATGACTACGAGGAGGAGCGTCGACACACATTGGGTGGGATCTTCAAAAAGCACACATCAACGAGAAAGAGTTTCAAAGGAAAGTGTTTCTTTGTTTTAATTTTATTTTAAAACCTTTGACCAGAAAGTGGATTAAAGGGGATTTGCTCCGGAACCACTATAAAAAACTCTAGAGCATCGTCTTTGGCACAGTGGTGGGTGGAATTCCCAGCCGATTGGATAGGTGGAATTACTATTCTACAGTGGTGGGTGAAATTCCTAGCCGATTGAGTGAGGTGGAATTCCTACTCTAATTGTTAGGGTGTAAGTCCCCACATAGTGAATTTAAGGATAGCTCAAGCTTGAGCGAGTCCTAACAATGGATGTAGGTTGGCGAACTGAATCACTTTATATCTTGTGTCCTTATGTTTGTGGTGTCAGAGCTATTTTCTTTTGTTGATTGTTTAATTACATCTTGCTAACACACACTCAATTGATTGCTACATTCGTTGCACTTAAACTAATCAATCAAGTTATTTAAAAAGGACCATCTATTCTCGATTGACCTATTCACCCTCCCTCTAGGGTCAATCGTGTTGTTCTAGCTCCCAATGGAACTTTCATTTATAATTGCATTGTTTATGGGCATCTTGCTATTGACTCATCAAAAAGGAGATCTAAGAAAAAAAAACTATGACAACCGTTTGGGAAAACTCAAACACATCTTAATCAGAAAGTGATTCTGATGTGTCTTTGCAGAAAAAGGTGAAACCTTAAAAAGTTTCATAGCTTCCATTTCTTCATATCAAGATGAACCCATTATTGTAATTTTTAATGAAAATTCTGATGAAAAGATGATCTTCAAAAAACTTATGATTCTCTGTACTTGGAAATTAGAAACTTGGCTAGAAAATTTGTAATAACCACCACCCACCTCAAAAAGGTCCCACATCGGTGGTGATGTGGGTGGGGTGGGTGTTTATTTGAGGGAAAACCCCCTTTTCCCATGTGAGGCCTTTCGGGCCTGGCAAGGTTGGCCAGGGCCCAATGCAAAACCGTGAGGGTAGAGTGGGCTCAAAGTGCACAATATCACACTGAGGAGTTGGGGTAGGTCGTTACAAGTGGTATCAGAGCACAGTTCAACACTCCGACTGTGTGGGCCTTTTACCTCCGTGATTTAACAGAGCCGGGAATGGCTCTGATCTTAAGGGGGTGGATTGTAATACACACCACCCACCTCAAAAATGTCCCACATCGGTTGTGAGGTGTGTGTTTATTTGAGGGAAAGTCCCATTTTCCCATGTGAGGCCTTTTTGGTTTTATTAGGTGGGCTAGGGCCCAAAGCAAAACCCTGAGGGCAGAGTGAGCTCAAGGCGGACAATATCACATATGAAAGTTGGACTAGGGTCGTTACAAAATTAAATAAAGCAAATAGTGAAAATGTCAGATTATCTAGCCAGTTGGAAACTGAAATTTCAGAAAAAGAAAAAATCTCATTACAGTTAAAAACTTTGAATGATGAAATTCTTAAATTGAGAGAAAATGAAAATTTCCTTCAAGGAACAATAAAAATGTATGAAAATGATCTTAGAAAATTGAGGGCACACTTTATGAAGAAAATGTAAATTTAAAATTTGATTTGATTAATCTTAGAAATCGTAATGTAAAATTTGAAGATAAGTGCGGGGAATGGAACAATCCCCAATTTTTAGTCCTTTTAAAATTTCTTGATTAATTAGAATTAGTAAAATGCAATAATGAAATTAATCAAGATGTTGTAATGTGTAGTGAATCAAGAGATACGCCAATTAACAATCACACACACTTTTAATCAATTACACAGACAAACAATATATAGTGGTCAGTTAAATAACCTACATCCACTGTTGAGATTCATGCAACCTTGGGTTATCTCCAAATTACTAAGTGGGGAATTACACCTTCACTAATAGTGTAGGACTTTCACCTACACAATCCTAGTTTTGAAATGTTTGACCAACCCCTGTCTACTTCATTATCCCTCTATTTTTTATAGTGGTTTGATCACCTTGATCTAATCCACTTTACAACGATGAATTGAAAATAAAATACAAAGAAACACTTGCCTTTAAAGCTCAACCTTGGTGAAGTGTGTTTCTTGAAAAGCTCTCCCAAAAATCTTGTTTATGATGAAGATGTACCACTTGTATGGAGCAATCACAAGATAAGGAGAGGGTTCCTAGGATATATGATTTGCCAATATAAATCCTAGACATGTTTTCTTCTTCTCTTTTGATCAACCAACTAGGTGATTGAACCTCTAAATGATTTACCAAATGTATAGATTAAAGAGAGAGTGAGGGAGGAGAGGAGTCTTAAGATTGTTTTTCACGTTTTTTTTTTTTTTTTTTCTGATTTTCAAATGAAAAGCTCTATCTCCCTCAACAATTTTTGGACCTTAAGTAGAGATCTGAAAAATCTCGGCACAAGCGATCTATCGTCCTACACGATCGACCGTGTATTCAAATTTTAACGTTGTAAACTGACCGTTGCGCATTATTTTTTCTTCCAACAAATAGAAAACGTTCGCGCCCGGTTGATCTTGCGACACGATTGATTGTCCATGTTCACTAGCGACAGATCGCGACTTGGCGAATCTATTGGCCTAAGACTGATTGTATTTTCAGAGTCAAGTCTTATTTAGACCCAGGGTGATAGGTCGTGCAACCAATGTGTTTCTACCCTGTCTCACTGATAGGTCGTGTGACCGATTGATCGTGCTCTATACCACACGAAAGGTCGCCGCAGACGACGTCGTCCTGAGCCTAACTGTAATTTTCCAGAGGGTGTTCAACCTAGGCTCTAGGTGAACGACCGTGAGGGCGATTGGTCGGCCCCGTACCTAGACGAAGGATCGTCTACACGATTGGTTGTCCTGAGTCATGACTGTGAATGACAGTCCAGATTCAATCCGAAGTCCTACCAATGGATCATAATGCATGACAGGATCGGCCTTGTCCCAGCAACGCATCGCCTGCACGAATGTATCGTCATGGGACCTTAGGTGTTTGACAAACCATTTCCAATTAGAATCTTGGTTTTCTAGGACAATTGGTCATATAACCACAATAGATTATCCACTGTCAAAGGCAATTGATCACCAGACACGATGTGTCGGCCTGACAGTGAAATCAATGTTTTTCCATATTAAGTTCATGTCCTGGTTATGGGTCAAACACTCACTAGGCAACTTAAATTTTCCAGATGTGATCTCTAGGCCTAAGTAAGGTCATCCTAAAGTGTGGGGTGCATCTAGAGTCTTCTATGACCAATTTACCTTGTGTGATTGCCATGCATGTTGATGGTCCGTTGAATCTTGATTGATCTTCCATCTTGAGCTTGATTCAACCACCACTTGATTCTTGATTCTTGAGCTTCTATCTTCAAGGCAATGCTACACTCGAGTCATGGATTTGACAAATAAGGGACTCGGCAAGCTGGGGCACTAGCGAAAACTTCTTAGCTTGGGTAAACTTCATGGTGATAGATTGGGTTTGGGTTTCAACAACAATAAGAAAAGGCCCAATACCCAAACTGTATTTGTTAAAGCCCAGTCTTACTCCACCAAAAATTCAAATGTTGTATGTTACTATTGTGGAAAGAATGGACACCTCAGGTTCGATGCAATTTGCGTAAAAGACACCTCAAATAATTTTTTTGTGAAAATATGCATAAGGTGTCTAAAAATAAAAAATATAGAGAAAATTTTAAAAGAAATCACAATCTCTTCGTAACTCAAAAATTAAATAATATTTTGAATGAGTTTAAAGGACAAAAATCTGGGGTAAGATATAAGAAATATAAGTCCAATTTTCATGAAAATTCTTCAAATCCTTCTATCTCGTTTCGTAGAGTACCTAAAATGAAAAGTTTAGTTGTTCATATTGCGTTAAAAGATGAAAAGAAATCCAGATGGTAACTTGGTAGTGGGTGCTCCAGACAGATGACTGGAGACAGATCCTACATCTCTAACTTCATTGAATTCGATGGAGGATCTGTGACTTTTGGAGGTGGCACTTCTGCTAAGATCATAGGTAAATGGACTTTGACCTTTATTAAACTCCATGACTTTAAAAGATGTGCTGCTTGTGGATGGTCTGAAGGATAACTTGTTAAGTATCGCATAATTTTGTGAAGATGATAGCTTTGTTACTTTCAGATGACAAAGTTGTGAGATCATCATTAAAGAAAGAGATGTAATTCTAAAGAGTCTTAAAACATCTGATGATTGTTATGCTCTTGAAAAAGATCCTCTAATAGCAAGCACATCTTGTAACATAACCCAAACCAATGAATCTGAATTATGGCATAAAAGACTTGGGCATGTTAATTTCAAAGATTTTTCCCATCTTAATGAGCACCTCATCGGTTTGTCAAAAATTAGTAGGAAAGACAAAACAATTTGTGGTGAATGTAAAAAAAAAAAAAAACAAGTTAGAGCTGCTCATAAGTGGGTTAATAAAGTTGGGACTACTAGACCTCTAGATCTTTTACACATAGACCTTGTAGGCCCCTCTCAAACACAAAGTAGAAGTGGAAAAAAAAACTTCTTGTTTGTTGTGGATGACTACTCTAGATTCATATGGTAGCCTTCCTTAGAGAAAAGTCTGATGCTTTTGAAGAATTCAAAATTATTGCAAAACGCATCAAAAATGAAAAAGAAACAACCATTAATAGAATTAGAAGTGATCACATTGGGGAGATTGAAAATCATACCTTCAAAAAGTATTGTGATAAACATGGGATTCACCATAAATTTTTAGCCTCCAAAACACCCCAACAAAATGGGGTGGCAGAGAGAAAGAACCGTGTTCTGCAAGACATGGCCACAGTGTTTCTTGAAAGTAAACAACTACCAAAAAACTTGTGGGCCAAAGCAGTGAACACTGCATGCTTTAATATTAATAGAGGTTATTTAATAGCAGGATTGAACAAAACTGCGTTTGAATTGTGGACAGAAAGGAAACCCAATGTCAAATATTTCAAGGTCTTTGGAAGCAAATGTTATATCCTTAAAGACCATGAAACTTTGGGAAAATTCGACTCTAAAAGCGGCGAAGGTATTTTCCTTGCCTATTCTTATACAAGTAGAGCTTGTAGAGTCTTAACTTTGGCAATGGGCACAATTCAAGAGTCCGCAAATGTTGTTGTAAATGATCAAAATGATTGAATCTAGCTCAAACGACAAAGAAGATGATGATTCTAATCAAACTGAAAACAAAAAAAAAAACCACTTCTAAACCATCTTCTTCCTCCCTTTCTAGTAAAGTGTTGAAACTAGTCAAGGATCTATGTCACAAATTATAGGAGACCCAATGACAGGTGTAAAAACTAGGAAGCAACTAGAAAATATCTCCAGTTTCTCATGCTAGACTTCTCAAATAGAGCCCAAAAATATAGATGAAGCATTACAAGATGAAACTGGGTCAATGCTATTCAAGAAGAGCTTTGCCAATTTATTAGAAATGAAGTACGGGACTTGGTGCTGAGGCCTAAAGACACGAATGTTTTTTGCACCAAATGGATATTAAAAAATAAGCTAGATGAACATGGGACTGTTGAGTCTAAAAATCTTACATTTTTACAATTTAATTATGATAAAGTTAGCCTTGATTTTGTATATGAAAGATACATTTAATGGTTTTTTCTAGTTTGTAGATAAAAAGAAGGAAAAACAGGAGTCATGCATAAAACAGTGGATAATTGCCAAAAGAGAGCTTAAAATAGAAATTTATGAATTTCATAATTAATTCATGCCACTTTAGGGTTTTAATTTAAATTGGATAATCTGGATCCATTTATGAGAGTCTAGATTTATTCAATATTTAGAATTATAGTGGTATTGATTAATTATTTAATTTTAAAATCAAAGTCTGCAATTAAGAGGCCAAGAGTTGAAATCAAGATCCATGGGCCAGAGATCCACTGCAATTGGGCTAAGCTTTGCTCAAAATGCCAGACACTTGGCCATGCCAAGTACTTCAGGTGCATTTCCCAATGTGAGCCAGACCAAAGTGAATTCAAGCCTAGCAAGCTTAAGTCCAAGTCTCCAATTCAAGCCCAAGTCAAATTTAAAAATCTAATGCTCCAGGTTCAAATCCAAGTTTACCAATCCTAAGCCCAAATCCATTTTTAGGTCAAAACCCAAAAGCCCATGTCCATGACCCATCTTACCCATCCAATTTCCAATTTCCAATCTCCCATCCACACCATTCATTAACCCAATCAACCAATCCAAACCATTCACTTCATGCATCTCATTTATCCCATGCATTTCATATCATCAAACCCTAGATCCAATTAGTCAATCCAACCCGTTCATGCATCATGATTAGATTTAGGACATCCAAACCATCTATCATATAGATTAACCTTAGGATTAGGATCATCATGCACCATCTATCCATCCATCCACTTAGATCACCCATCATCCATCATATTCATTAGATTTAACCCAAACCAATTTTAGCCATCCATTCACCAAACCCTAAGTTAGAATAACCTGAAATTCAAGCTAGCCTCCATCGCCCATGCCTTGTCACCACTCTATCCATCCAACACACAATCCACACGATTTTAGAACCTAAATCCTCTCCATGTACTTAGACAAAAATCCATCTAGATACACTCCAAAGATCCCTACACACCTCATCATCCCAATCCACCATGACATACACGATTTTTACTTATCTCCTTCCTATCCCATTCAAATTTCATAGTCAACCCTCCACCTCTTCATCTCAACATCTCATCCATTCATTCAGCCATCCATTTAATCCCATCCATCAATCCATCATTGCACAACCAAAAAACCCTAAACCAATTAACCAAATTCGAAAATAGCACAGCAAATTCCAATCCCAATTCTCTCTCATTCCTTACTTGCACTCCACGCAAGCCAACCCATCACACCAAATTTGTGTACACCCTATAGAGAAGCCCTAGTTTTCTAATTTTTAATCCTAGCCACCCAATTTAAGTTAGATCTAATCCCAACCTTTCATCCATCAACTTAAACCTAGATTTGATCATTGCCCTCCATTCAATCCCAAGTCCTATAAATAGCCTAGTAACCCACACACCAAAATCGAATTTGACTCAGGAGCCAAAGAGGACCAAAGGATTGAAGAGAAGACCAAGAGAAGACTCAAGGATACACAGAGAATTCGAATTTTATAGTGAGTTTCTTTTTTAATTTCAATTTCCAAATATTTTGCATTCAATCAATCCTGTATTTAATTTTTCCAATAAATAATCAAAGGACAACCCATTTAGAATCTTGAAACATCCAATTTCAAAATTCCTTTTATGAATGTCTTTGATTCGATTTTAAGATTGTATGCTTTAATTATTTAATCACACATTTAAATAGTTAGGACTTAGGTTAAGATTGCTAGATCTAAGTTACTAAAGTTTGGTTTTATAATTTAAAGTATATGATTTTAACGTTGATAATAAACATGAACTGGAACTTAGATTTTTTACGTGAATTTCAAATCTAGGTCGTTTGTTTATTTAACATGGCAAGAAAAATAAATGACAGAAATAAAAATGCAGTAACGTAAAAGGTGGTGGTTTGGAAAATACTGTTCATCACCAAAAACATGGCTATGTAAATTTATTCCGAATATAAATTCTATAAATAATTATTGAAAAAGTGTGATATAAAATTTTTTATTCACCTCTTAATGCTAAAAAATTACTTAGACTAAATTTTTTTTTCTTAAGGATTAGTCTCAGTCTTCACTTACTTTTCCCCTAATTGAATTTTTTTTTTATTGGACTCTACTAATGTAATTCCTAGATACCCCCAAACTTAAATTTGAAATTGTCCTCAATGTTCAACGGTTAGACGCAAAATGTTAGGACATTGTTAAATTTTGGGTTTCGACGTATCTAAGTGAAACAACCTAAATACTAACTCAACCTAATCTGACTCTAAAAGAAACCTATAAAAGACGCAAACTCAATTATTTTTTCACATATAAAACAACCTTGGCCTTCTTGAGTGAGTTCCATTAAGCTCAGTAAATGGTGATTGTGAATGTGCTCCAATGAGTACATAATATCATGGGCCAAGTATTTCTTTTCCCACTTATTATCTCCCACTGGTATGACAAAAGCCCATGGATCATTTAAATCAAAAGGGATACAGTCCGGTGCAGGCTGTATCTTACTATCATTGACAGACTCGTCCTTTATTTGAGACTCTTTTTTACTTTGATGCTCGAATGATCACATTCCCTAGTTAGATTATCCTCACCTCAGTTGAAACTCTCGGGATTTGACGAAGATGCTAGTGTTGAGACTGACATGACTTCAAAGGCCCCACAGTTTTCCAATGTAGATTGATGATTAACTTGGGGTTCACCAATTGGGGTCCTAACTCTAACTAATCACTTTGTTGAATCACGCCTCGTAATATTCATTGTTACTCAAACAAGACCACACAAGACAAAACAAATTCACCAAAAATAAATGACCTAAAACTAAAAATAAAAATGTAAGCTAACCTAGTGTCTCTAGACTGGCTCCTAATATTTTCTCCAAGAATTTTTAACCTCCAATTAAAAGTTTAACTACAATCATGGCCAGGTAAATTCCCAGGTAAGTGGAGAAGCACCTGGAATCTGCTTATGTTCCACTTATCCTTAGGATTTTGACACCTTGGTGACAGAACTAATCATAGACACCATGATTGAAGAAAAACTAGAATTGGTCATTTAAAATTACTTGAATAAAAGATTGTCCTATTGAGCATGAAAACCCTAAAATACTAACCTATGGTTCCAAACTTGATTTTATTTAATGTGCATGAACCATTTTATTACTAATTTTTTTTATGTGAATGCAACCTAATCTAACAATGTAAGCATGAAACAAATATGCAAAACAATAAGCAAACAAACTATACTAAATGCATGAATCTAGCAACCTAAATGCATGAACAAAATAAATATGATTTTTTTTTATACGCAAGTAATATATGTAAAAACGCCCTAATAAAAGCTACATGAATGCATGAGAAAATAAAAATTAAAAGAACATAGTTAGGCACTTACCTTAGCCACTGCACTCCAATTCCAGCAGCTTTGACTCTCGATTTCCAAAACTCCTGAAAAACAAAACACACGAACCTAGGTGAAGATTCTAACTCAAAAATGCATGAACTAACTAAATGTAAAGTCCTAAACTCCAGCTAGATTAAGATAAAAATAATTAGTACTAATTAAGTGTCCTAGAATAATGTGAGATTGTAAATAAATTTCTAGATTAAATCCGTCATTTAATAAAAAATTAATCAAAGATCCAAGTTTAAAAACTTTCCAAAAAAGAACTTTCCAAAATTAGATGTCTCCAAAATCGGGTAATTTCTAAAAATAAATTGTTTCCAAAAATAGATAATCTTAAAATTTTCCATAGACAGAAATTTTAAAACTTTCCAAAAATAGATTTATTTACAAAATAATGATTTTATTAAAATGGGTTATATTTATAAGATTAAAGAGAGGCTAAAGGAAGATATTAAATGATTTTATCAGTTTTTCAAAAATAGAAAATTTTCCCCAAAAATAGAAACTTGTTACAAAAATGGAAATTTTCTACAAAAATAGAAACTTTCAAAAATTCAATAAAATATCTATATTTAGAAAAAAATTCACAACTTAGATAAAATTCTAAATCTCTTATATTTTTAAAGAAAATTTCAATTTTAGGAAACTTTCTAAAATTATAATTTCTAAAAATAGAAATTTCCAATTTTAGAGAGTTTGCCTAAATTAAAAGATTCCAAACATAAAAGTGTTTGCCAAAAATGATAAAAATTAAAGAACATGTATTTTGATTGTTTCTCCGGCAACGGCACCGAAAACTTGTTGATGTGTTTTAAATTTGTAAATCTCGCAATCGCATGAACCATTCATAGTACAACGATTTATTGAGAGGTCGAACCCAAACGAAGCATTTAAAATACACATGCCTCAATAGATTGTTTCCATTGTGAGAAACAAAGCTAGACAAGTAGCTAAAGGCTACACCTAGATTGAAGGCATTGATTTCGTTGAAACATTCGCCCCAGCTGCTCGTCTTGAATCCATTTACATCTTATTATCTGTAACGCCCCGCCCTTTTTCACTTACTTTCCGAAAATCAGAGTCTATTTTTTTTTAAATAATCAAAAGTGATAAAGAGCGGGATGTCACAACGGGAGCTAAGTCCGAGCTTCCAAAGCCCGACCCTTAACTGGCCAACCATACGTGTGCGTGGACCAAGTCTACTAAAATGGTTCACACGTACTCAAGTTAACTTGCAGAATAAATCATATATGCAGAATAACAATAGGATAACAATCCTATTCCAATTTAGATAGCAAAGCAGTCCAACACGTAATCATAATTAACATAACTTAAATATCTAAACATTAACCATCAATCCATAACAAATATACGTACGTTATTACAATTCCGAATGCTAGCTATTCAAATACATTATCCATGAGTAACTTAAACAACATATAACTTAATCATCCAAGCTCCCAAGATTGACTTCTTTCACGATCCTCGATCCCTTCCTTTCCTGTGTCATTCACTAGGGTAGAAGTAGGGCGTTAGAACAACGCGCCCAGTAGGAATTCTAAGTACGTCTAACACAAGGGTTAGTATCAAATATCATATAAAATACCATATCATCAAAACCATATGAAATCAGGCCATGCCATATGTATTATGCAATGAGTCCCACCCATCACAATACAAGTAACCTCTTGATGGAATTCTCCTCATCAAGGTATCCCTACAGTGGTCTTTCGGAAGCCCCGACGGAGTGTGGCCTCTGGATTCTTCTTGATGGCATTATCCACATCAAGGTCTCCCCACGATTGCCTTACGGTCACCCCGACGGAGTGTGGCCTCCGGTTACAAATTCCCTTCCCATGCCATGCATGAGATGTACATGTCCATATGCTATGTAATGTAAATACCATAGCATTAAAAAATTTACTTTGAATCATAATATAATTGCAACATAAACCATCAAAATAAGAAGTTAAAAACCATATACATATCCATGTTTCAATAAGGTAGAATCCTACCAAAAGACCATTCAGGTGTCCTTTGCTTCTTAATCCGGCAACCACTTACAATCGCGTCCCACTTGTGAGATCCCGTTACCTTGTTACACATAACACATTAACCCAATGTTTCAACCATGCCTAAGTCCATCATACATGCCTTAGTGGGGTTCGGCCACACCATGGCCGAACCTCACTAATTAGGTTTTTGGGTCCCTATTTGATCCATTGATCATTTTAATCTTGTGGGTCTAAAATCAGCCACCCTTTGATTCATTTATCCAACACATAAGGTCATCATTAAAAGTCCCTAAGTCCACAACCATCCCCCATGAGGTTCGGCCATACACCATGGCCGAACCCATGGTTCCTCATTTTTGGCCATGTTTACATTTTTTTGCCACTTCTTCTTCCATGGTTAAACACTTCTTCCATTCATGCACATCTATGTCCATAATTGATCCATAAGCATGGATCCATCAATGACTCATCAACCATGACATAGAAATCATTATATATCATCCATTTCCTTAACTTAATACCCATTCCTTTTAGTACAGGCATAGACCCAAACTTAGCCCATAAAATGGCTCATGGGGTTCGGCCATACAACATGGCCGAACCCATGATGTCATTTTCCTCATTTTTCTTAGATCTTTTACCACATTTTTGATCTACAACAAAGTCCCTTCTTGAGGGAGGTTCCATCATACATTTTGGTTATCATCATTAACCACTTTTAAACCTTTTAAACTTACCAACATTCCCCTCATCTCCATGGTTCCAAAAACATCTAAGTCCACAAAATCTCTCCATTGGGTTCGGCCATACAACATGGCCGAACCTATGGTCCATGGCTCACTTTTATTTGCAATATTTAAGACCATAAATAATCATCACCATTTCTCCATGGTTTCCCTCACTTAATCCCTTTAAAATTTACTAAAACTTAACCATTTAAAAACCCTAAAACCATTAACCAATTATTTCATGGTTTTCATCCTTTAAACCCATGGAGAAATACTTAATATCCTTCCATGGGGTTCAGCCATACAACATGGCCGAACCCTATGGTTCATTAATTCTTCAAAAATCATATTTCCATGATTTGTTACTTGATGGTTCTCATACAAGAAACCCTAAGGTTTGGCCATGCAAAGGCCAACCATACATCTTGATCATTCACCATATCTTTGACATACATGAGGTCCTTTCCACGTCTCCATAACAGTTAGGTTTGGCCATGCAATGGCCAAACCATGATCTTTGAACCCCTTTTGCCATGCATGCATACATAACCCGTAGATATACATAATGTCTTTAGTTGTTCTATTATTCATAGCTTACCTTACCCATTAGGGTTTATCCATTTCCCATCCCCTTTCTTGGATGGATTTTAGATCCATGGCCCATAATATTTGGCCACCATTTAATCCAAGAAAATGGACTTTTCAAGGTTTCTTCAACTCCTTTAAAAATAAAATCTTGATGAGGACTACTTACCAATCCCGCGGCTTTTCCGGTTTCCTTTTGCTCCTCTTTGATCCTTAGCCTTCCTTCTTCCTCTTCTCTTTGATCTTTAGCCAATATATGAGCTTGATCAAGATGAGATCACCAAGGGTTGGTTCGGCCAAGATGGAGGTAGGTTTGAGAGAGAAACTTGAGATCAAAACATGCTAAGTCCTTTTTGATTTTTGAGAGGAGAACCGGCCTTGAGAGAGATGGAGAGAATGAGATAAAATTCTCAAAGTTTTTGGTCCTCTTTCCTTAGATTGCAGGTTGGCTAAGAGAGGGAGAGAGGGAATGGAAATTAAACTCCTCCCTTGGTTAATCAAATTCAGCCCATGGTCGTGTCTCTTGGTGGCACCACTTGTAACTCCCCTCCCCATTCATTTCCTTCACTTAATCCATTTGTAACGCCATTTCTTAGTGCCTCCCTTGGGGGTTTCATCCTTGAGATGAAACTCCCAAGGCACCCAATGGTTTCCAAAGGGTATCTTGGTGTATCCTTTCTTCCCATGATCCTTCTCTCATTAAGGTTCCATGTGAGAGTTTCATATTGAAATGAAACTCCCAAAGGCTACAACGCTAGCCTTTGTTGGCCTTGTGTAACCACCACACAACATTAGTTGCCCATGTGGGAGTTTCATCCATCAGATGAAACTCCTTGAGCCCAACGGTTTTGGTCTTAGTCCTTGGACCACCCAACCATCCAGCTCCCTTTTAATTCTTATTTGAATTTGAATTTGAAATAAGAACTCCTCCACTCTTCACTTAAATTTTCATGTGGGGGTTTCATCTTGAAATGAAACTCCCATTTGCTATACCATCCTTCCCATTGGCTGTCCATTTGGAGTTTCATGCATGGAATAAAACCTCCATGCAATCCAACATGTATAAGGGTTTGAATTTGAAATAAACTTCTCACCTTATGTAACTCCCATAAAACCGCCACCTCCATTCATTACTTATCTAGGAGTTTCATGCATGGGAGAAACTTCCCATGCAACCAACGTGTGGTGTGTTGTTTAAAATTGAAACTACAGCCCTTCAACTTCACACTTCACTCCTTTGAGATAATTATCTCCATAATTTCCCATCCAACTCATATGACACAACTCACCCATTTAACTCATCAATTTAATGCAACTCAACCAATAAATTCAACTCCACCATTATACTCAACTCATCCATTTAATTTGAGTTAACTTAAACACTTGTTTGCATTCCCATTTAGTTCAGCCTTAACCAAATTAGGCTTGAGCTCACCCAATGGTCAAAGAAGTCAACCACGACCTATTGGGTCCCAATTGGGTCTTTTGACCAAAATAACCACCTTGACCCAATTAGATGCACATTACCCATTTATTTTAATTTAATCCCTATAACATGTACATTGGGTCTTAATTGAACAATGGACCCCACAATTTACCCATTTAAGGTCATATCCTTTTAATTCACCATTTCAATGGCAATTTTCGTAAATATTGATAAACTGAAAATCTGGGGTATTACATTATTCATGGCATGTATAGCCTTAATTGCGTGTGAACCGTTTTAGTGGACTTAGTCCACGCACACGTATGGTTGGCCAGTTAAGGGCCGGGCTTTGGAAGCTCGGACTTAGTTCACGTCGTGGCGTCCCGCTCTCTCTCGCACTCTTTATTTCAAAAGAAAAAGAAAATAGACTCTGATTTTCAGCTAGTGAAAAAGGGCGTGGTGTTACAGGGAGCGGTATCATGAAGAGGGAAATGAATTGTATAAACATGTGAATGAATGTGTGGAGATGCATGAGGAAATTTATGATGAATTGTATGGAAAATACATGATAAGTAGTATACGAAGTTATGTAGTTATGATTGCTCAATATGCCTGTGAATTCCATTTATGTGAGTGAGATATGTTCAATTTATATTTTATTGAAATGGTATGAGAATGACATGCTCGATGTTGAGAGTGAGTTGATGAATTTTCCATGTGATGAGAAAACATATGTTTTGAGGGTTTTCTCCACAAAGATGTTTATTGTGGCTAATTACACCTCTTATGTTTGTAGTCCCCTCTTGGGGATGATGTGTGATGGTAGTATGGATGTTTGGAAGAAGTTATATGGGGTTGATGTGTGATAGTAGTATGGATGTTGTGATGAGTTATAGAGGGATGATGTGCATTGGATGTATGGAAAATAGTAGGAAAATGGGTACGTCTGTGTGGTTGAGCAAATGGGTACCTCTGTGTGGTTGAGAAAATGGGTACCTCTATGTGGTTGAGCAAATGGGTACCTCTGTGTGTCTAGAGAAATGGGTACTTCTATGTGAGTTGAGAACAAGGGTACCCTCTGTGTGGATCGACACTCCATAATGATGTGGTGATAAGCTTATTATAGAATCTACTCTTACCCTTCTTATATGATTAAAAATGTATCGCATACTTTATCATCATCATACTCTATTGTCTGCTGCATGCTAATCCCTCATAGATGCAGAAAACGTGATGGAGGCGGGGCCTAGTGGGCCCCCTCAACCAGGAAGAAGACTCCAATAGAAGATCTCTTTGATGTTGAATGTCGTATTTTGTTAAGGTCATTTGATCAAACGGTATTATGTGAAATTGATTCTCTTAAGTCATGTACACTTTTTGAACTTAGAAATGATGTGCCATGTGCTTGTCATCTTAAAAGAAAAATTCCTTAGTCACGTGTCTCGGGTCAGGGTCGTGACATTTCTTCATCTCTTTGTCTCTGCTCACTGTATCCTTCTGCTGCTTCCTCTCCACCGCTGCTACTTCCTTCTTCGCTTGTCTTCACTTGAGGGTGTCTGCTGCTGCTTCTTCTACTCTGACACTATCTCCACCATTATCCGCTGCTAATCGTGTCGCATCTTCAAGTTTCGCTTCTCACTCTGTTCACCCATCGCAAGCAAGCATTTTCGCTGTGGTATTTCCTTTCTGTTCGGTTGTCTCTGCGTCTAAACTTATTTGGGGCCTTCTATGCTCTCGGGTTTCTACTTCTATCGGAGGATTCAATTTCTCTAAAAATATGTGAAATCAATTTGTGGTAATAACTTAGAATTTCTCAGCTCTTCATTCCCATTTAGCCTCTTTGCTTTTCTAAAGAAACTTTTTTTAAGGGCTTCCTCTATTTGGATTTGCAACCAGTTTAGAGTCTCTGGAATTTTTTTCCAAGTATTGCTTGGGATTTTTCACTGGCTCCTTTTAATCTTGTTTTGTGTTGGCTCCTGCATTCTCTATCAGAAGTTAAAAACGAATTTCTTTTCTCAAGTCTTATGGCTTGGACTTGTACAGGTCCGTCCCCTCCATCGGAACGTCTCCGTAAACTTCCTGTACTTTTCGCTCGCAATGCCGGCCAAGCTAGTTCCTCCACTCCTCCTCCTGAGTTATCTGAACCAGTTCCATCTCCATTGATTGATCGCCAGTTATAGCCCATTCCTCATCCAACAAAATTTCAACACGATTTTGTTACTGAGAGACTATGTGTTGTCAATGATCTTGCAGAATTCCATATTTCGGACACTCTCTCTAAGATTAGCTGGTCAAAAATTTTGGACTGGGAGGAAATGCTTATCCCTCTCTTGTGAAGGGACTGTATTCCTCCATTTTTTATGTCTCTAACATTCACTTTACCCTTAAAGTCAGATTTACCAATGGTGAAGAACACATTGTCACTCCTGAACTTATTTCTTAGATCACTGATATTCCTCTCTCAGAATGTCTCTCATATTCCTTATAAATCCATTCCGATTCCCAAAGCGACCCTAACCGCTCATGTCTGCGGACATCAAGCTACTAAATGGTCTACCAAGGGTGAACTTTGTCCCTCCTCTCTTTTGCCCGAGTTCAAATCTTGCACAACATCTTCACTCACAATGTATATCCTCGGAAGGGCAACAAAGCCTACATGGTAATGTATATGATCAATGTCCTCTATCAGGTTTCAAGGGGTCGCAAGATTTATCTTCTTGCTTTGCTCCATCATCACATTATCCGCTTCCATTCAACTCCTGGCCATAGTTCTGATCCATTTGGTTTTCTCATGACTATGCTTGCTAGGCATTTTGGTTTCACTCTATTTCCATTTGAAGCCCCTGTCTCAGTCGAACCTTTAGATGAAATAGCTCTGGGTAAAATGTTTCCAGGACCCAAGACGAAAGCCAAGGCCCTTGCTAGTGGTTCTCCATCGGATTCAGAGGAATCTTTTGTTGCGGCATCACCTTCTACTCTTGCATCTATTGCTCTGGATCCACCTCTTCTTGCTGCCAATCAAGATTATTTTGACAAAAAAATTGACCTTGTTACTTGTAATCATGAATTTTTGTGCGTAGATCTGGCAGAGCTTCAAGGACAGGTTGACACACTCATTGCCTTTGTAAAGAAGTCCATAAAGGGATTGTTTCAGTACATTCACACTGTTTCTACCTTGTGTCGACGAAATGACGTGGATCCTCCTCCTCCACCTTCATTTGATTCAGGGTAGTTGATGTGCAACACTCTCTTTTTGATGTGCTAGAAGACCTTGTGCTATCATGTTATGTTTTGTACTTTAAACATTTATGTTTCAAGTTTTGTGGGTCTTTTAAAATGCTTATATGTGCATGTTTATATGTTTTATACTCCTTGGTTGTAAAGTTATATCATTTTTGTGTATATGATTATAAGTTTGTTATCATGGACTCTCCTTTGTCAATTTTTGACGAAAGGGGGAGTAGTGCTAATGTTAAGGGGGAGACTCAAAACCCACAAGATTTTCCTTTGTTTTGTGCAGAAGGATATTTTCATTGCAGGCATCTCTTAGGGGGAGAATTCCAAAGCTGAAGACCTCAAATGTCTTTATTTTTGTGTACTTTTATTGAGTCTTCAATTTGTAATTTAAGTATTGAATCCTGTAATAAGTGGGTTGTGTTTCTTAGAGCTTAAGTTTTGTCACGAAATTGACAAAGGGGGAGATTGTTAGAGCCCTAGTTTATCTGTGTCTCCTCTTGCCAATTCCGTGGGCATGTCAAAGACCTTGCCTTGGAAGTTCATTTTGGAGGATCTCTGGTGGTGTGGCAATCTAACACAGGTAAATCAGACTTAGGTTGGGTTCATAAACGTTGTTTTTAAAATTAATCGAGGCCCAAATCGAAAGCCCATGTGTAGAAAGGACCAAATCCAAAGCCCAGGTGCATACTGTCAAACCTTTACTGGGTTGGACCAGTTGACCATGATCGATTGGTTAAAGGTTCAACTAGAGTTATGTGCTTTGACCAGTCGAATATGTTCGACTGGTCAAAAGTCTTGACCTTTTTTTGCCTTTTTTTCCAGTTTTGGGTGCTCTCGGATCTGACCAGTCGATTCTATTCGGCTAGTCGAACAACGTGACTTAAACTCTCATTTTCGACTCATCGATAATCTTCAACAAGTTGAGGCCATCCTGTTTAAAGCACTCTGCCATCTGCATAAGCTTCGACATGTTGAGAATCTCTCTTTTCGTACCTCGACGTATCGAGGATCTTGGTATTGATCCGTTGATTAGATATTGTGATATTTTACAATAAATACGGATCAATGTTAAGCAGAAAGTTTAAGCCGTGAGATTAAGAAGAAAGTTACAGAGAGATTAGAGAAGCCTAACCCAGAAAACCCTAGATCTAGGAAGAGTTCTTCCCTTGCTTCCAAGAATCGATCCTATGTTTTTTAAATTGTAGAACATGAAAAAGGGGTTAATGAGGGGAATGTGGGAACATACCCAAAGGTAGGCCATGTAACGCTTGCCCTTTTTCACTCGCTGAAAATGAGAGTCTATTTTTTTTTTTTTGGAAATAAAGAGTGAGAGAGAGCGGGACGTCACGACGCGAGCTAAGTCTGAGCTTCCAAAACCCGGCCCTTAACTGGCCAACCAAGCGTTCTCGTGGACTAAATTGTAATAGCCAGATCTTCAATTCAATAAATATATTGGCTATTATTTATTTTAATTGTTAAAAATTAAGATTCATAGATGGAATAGATGTTAAATGAATAAGAATTGGGGCAATGGCCCAAGTATGGTCCAATGGACCATAGATAGGATTAATTCTATTTAATTGGGTCAATGTGGTCAATTGGGTCAAATGCCTAATTGGGACTCAATAGATCAAGATGGGTTGATGATTAGGGTAAGTGGGTAAGGAATGGATTTAATCGGGTCATGGACCCAATTATGATCAAAGGCATGGGGTCCACCTCATCAAGTGAGGTGGCAAGTGTATGAGGAATTATCCAAGTGGCATAGCCAAGTGGGACCCAACTCCACCTCATCAAGTGAGGTGGAGTGGGGACTAAAGCACATGTGGAGCCGGCCACCATGGTTGACTTGGTCAACCATGGGTGAGTTTATGGGTGAATTAAAGGGGATCAAGTGAAGTGAGTTGAATTAAATTATTTAACTAAATCACCTAAGTTAGATGGAAATAAATTCAAATGCTTGAGTTAGGAGTTGAGTTTCATTTAAATGGAGTGAGTCAAATGGGGGTGAGTCACATGGGAGGTAAAAAGATGGAGTGAGTCAAAGGGAGGTGGAGGGTTTCCATCTCCTAGAAACCACTAGCCACAAAACCGTTGGAGAGGGTGGTGTATGCCATGTATGAGGCATGCATCCACTTAGTGAGTCAAAGGGGAGGTGGATGGTTCCATCTCATGGAAACCGCTAGCCACAAAACCATTGGAGAGGGTGGTGTGTGCCGTCTGGAGGGCATGCACCCTCTTGGCTAGTGAAAGGACTCATGGGGAAGACTCCACATTGATGAGGGTGGTTGGAGGTGGAGTCTTACCCAAGGAACCCTAAGACAAGATGGAGAGGGCTCTCTTCATCTCATTAACTCTCTCCCTCTCTCAAGCTTGGCCGACCCTCTCATTAGACAAGGAAAGGCTTAGAGTTTTCTATCTCAAACTTCTCTCCCTCTCACCAAAAACCCTAAGGGCCGACCTCTCACTAAGACAAAAGAAAAAGACTTAGAGTTTTCTATCCCTCCTCCTCTCCCTCTCTCTCAAACCTTTTCCTTGGCCGAACCATCTCTTGGGGGTTTTCATCTTAGACCCTCTCCCTCTCAAGCAACACACTTTGGCCGAAGATCAAGGAGGGAGAAAGAAAAGACTAAGGAAGGAGAAAATCCGAGGAGCAAGACGGAACGAAAGAAAACGGAGGAGTCGCGGAATCGGTAAGTATTCCTTGATATGATTTATTAATTAAAAGGAGGTTAAGGGAACATCCCATTTCAGATTGAAAGTAGTTGGCCAAAATGTTATGGGCCATGGATTCAAAACCCATCCAAGAAATGAGATAGAAAATGGACAAAACCCTAATGGGTAAGATAGGTTATGTAAATGAAGATTATTAAGGACAATATGTATATGGCTTATGACAACATGCATGATTGAATGGAGAATGGTCAAGGATCATGGTTCGGCCCTTGCATGGCCGAACCCTAATTTTTATGTTTGTGGATCATAGAGGACAAGAAAGGATTAGATGAGGTTCGGCCATGATGTATGGCCGAACCCCATCAAATGGTACAAAGCATGTTGTGTATGATTTTAAGAAAAGACTATCCTCAAAATGATATGAAAATGGAGAATAGGATGAAGAGGAGAAAAAATGATGAACCATAGGGTTCAGCCATACACATGGAAGGATGTTGGTGATTTTTAATGGGTTCTAAATCATGAAAATGATGGAAGGACATGTTGATGGATTTTGGGTTTTAAAATGATGGACCTAAGTGTATGATTAAACTCCCATGGAGGGACTTTGTTTATGTATCTAATGTTTGTAAATGATTTAAGAAAATGAGACATCATGGCATGGCCGAACCCCATGAATCAATTTTTATGGATACTTTGTGGATCCATGCATGTTTAAGAGATGGAATGATCAAGCTAAGGAATGGAGGGATTTATTATGGATCTATGTTATGTTAATGAATCATGTATGGACCTAAGTTATGTGTAAATAAGTTAAGTGTTTAGTTATGGAAAGAGTGATAGCTAAGATGGGAATATGTGAAAGTAAAGGACCATGGGTTCGGCCATGTTGTATGGCCGAACCCCATGGAGAATGCCTTATGGACTTGGGTGGTTTTTATTAATGTAAGATGATTAACTTATGTGATTGGATCAATAAATCAAAAGATGAAATGATCTTGGACCCACATTGATTAAAATGATCAAAGGACTAAAAAGAGAGGCCCAAAACCAAGAGAGTGAGGTTCGTCCATGTTGTATGGCCGAACCCCATTAAGGCATTTTTGTGGACTTAAAACATGGTTCAGCCCCAATGCATGATGGAAATCGCTTAGGGAACTTAACCGGATAAAAGACTATGATGGTAAATGGAGATGAACCTAGGATGATGTAGAGGTTGATGGAATTAAATGGATCACCAAATTGATGTATGTACATGTGTTAAATGTAATAAGGTAACGGGATTTCACAAACGGTGTACGATCGGCTTGACTCAATCGGTGATTAGTTTTTGGACGGAAACACAAGGACTCTATATTTGGATGTTGGTAGAATTCCTACCTTATTGAAAACCATGGAATATGTATATGTGATGTTTTTACTTCTATGTTAATTTTGGTATCAAAGTACTATGTTTCAACTATGGGATTTTAATGCTATGATGTTTATTATTACATAGCATGGTTGCACTTGCATCTCATGCATGGCATGGGAGGGATCAAGTGAGGGGAGTCCACGCTCCATTCGGATTTTCGATCAACAATCGTGGGGAGGAATCCACACTGATTCCAATGGATGTATGATTGACTTGTAACCGGAGTCCACGCTCCTTTCGGTGCGGCCTATAAGACATTCGTGGGGAGAGACATACTGTGTTTGATTGTATCCGGAGTCCGCGCTCCATTCGGTGGGACCGATAAGGCATTCGGGGGGAGTCATGACAATTCTTTGATGTGGATTATCCATCAAGAGGAATACTATGTGATTGTGATATGGATGATGGGTGGGACTCATGGCATATGACACCCATGGCATGGCATTGACTTGCATGGTTTTGATGTTATCTATATCTATGTGATTTTTATACTAACCCACGTGTTTGACCCTACTTGGAGTACCTACTGGGCGCGTTGTCTAACATCCTACTTCTACCTTAGATGATGACACATGAAATGGATGGAACGAAGGACGCGATCGAAGCCAAGCTTAGAAGCTTGGATGAGCTAGATCTATTTATTTACGTTTTATTTTGGACATGTAATTTGAGTAATTAGCTTGTTGGGACTGTAATAACTTAGACTATTTGCTATGGTTTGGATTTTGATTTTGGACATTTTAACTTAAGTAATTATTATTAAGTGATGAACTTCCTTGCTATTTAAAATTGGTAGGATAGTAACTCTATTATAATTCCGCATCTACGATTTATTCCGCAAGTTTAACCTTATTGCATGTGAAAAAATAGACTCTGATTTTCGACGAGTGAAAAAGGGCGAGGCGTTACAAGCCACATCAGATGAAGATCGAAACACACTGGAGCATGCAACTATTTTTTTGAAGAACATAACAACAGGAGATCCACAAGACCTAAGGCAAGTGTTCTTCCATTCATTTTACTTCATATAAAACTCTACGGTGTAGTAGATCTCTGTAGATCGAACCATCATAAAAGATAGGCGTCGAAGAGTAGACCTCAATGGTCGAACCTCTTTTAAACTAGGATTGTAATCTTGGGGTATTGACCCCAATTTTAGTGTCCCGAATAGCCTAAAGTTAGGTGATTCCATAAGTAGAGGAAGGTTCTTTGAACTGAACCACTATAAATTCTGGTGCAATGTGTGAATGGTTGTGCAGTGCTTTTATGGTTTGATGGTTTGATGGTAGATCTGATAATTGCTTAGTAGTTCTATTTGAGTCATTTTATCTTCTTATACTGTAATAACTGCTCTATTTTGAATTGGTTGCATTAGGTGGTGCCTTTATCTTTTCAAATGTGTTAATAAAGGAGAATTAAGGAAATTGAATTAAAAATTTAAAAACGTCCTATTCAGCTCCCCTCCCCTCTAGGACTGTGTATTGGCCTAGCCTGGTCATTCAATGTGGCTCGCTCTAATATGTATTGTAAAGAATCTTATCAATACGATAAAAGCTCCAGATATGATTGAACACGTGAAATGAAGTTCTTTTATCTAATTCATGTATCAACTTCAACACACATCTCTCTCCACTCATCCTTATTCCTTTGCTATTTTGCATTACTTCTCTTTCGTTTTAATTTTCATTTGACGTTCGCCGTGATGATGCACATGAGCGAGGCCTTACACGATTTGAGAAGAATAAATAAAAGAAAATGGATGAGATATTTTAAATAAGATCCCTTTAAATAATTATTAGAATTGTGAGAAATGAACTATACGAAATTGATAATTTTTAATAATTAAAAACTTTAAATTTAAAATCACAATATCAGAAGTATTAAATGAGGTTAAAATTTTTTCCACTAAATACAGTTAATATTTTACATATCTTAATCAAAACTTCATGTTTCTAAAAAATACTAAATAATCTTCCTTAATAAACAACCACTTTACAGTTTATAACCTTTTATTTTTAAAATTGTTAGAGCGCTTTTAATAATCTCTCTTTTAGGTACCTATTTTCCATTGTACAGTACTTTCTCTTGATCATCACCGCCTCTTATTTTGACCATGTTGATATTAGCAAATGCTTTTTCATGACAATATTACATTTTAAAGAATTTTTGTTATTCTACAAAGTTCTCAATAAAACTATTAATTGGTGTGATCATTATTTTATGAATATCTAAATAAACTTGTCCTTTGGTGATAATTTTATTATAGAATGGATAATTTTGAAATTTTATTTTATTTATACATCAATTTAAAAGAAAACTACAGTTTTAATTTACTAACATAAGAACATTCAATAAAACAAAAAATGAATTTTATAGAATCTTCAGTAAATAGCAAAGGCGATATTTAATTTGTCAATATGTTCTTATCAAATATCAAAATTATTCTAACAGTATTTTCTTTTAATTTTATAGATTTTAATTCTTACAAATATAGAATTTAACAGTTGTCAAATAAGTCCGGACTGTCTGACCTAAAATATGTTAGGTATAGGGCTCATACACCAATGATGATTATGTCATGTGATGGCCAAACCTTAGGCTGGACTTGATATGATGATTAGATGTCCTTCATTAGCACATGAAATTAGGATCCTCGTAAATTTCTTTAGACTTCTCATTTTTAATATTAAAGTGTCAAGATTTTTTAGAGCATCTGATTAATTTTCGTGATATGTATAAATCTATATGCACATATACTAAATATTTTAGACTAGCCATTTATGAGTTATGTT
The DNA here is from genome assembly GCA_013350335.1 of Chimonanthus salicifolius. Taxonomy (NCBI): domain Eukaryota; kingdom Viridiplantae; phylum Streptophyta; class Magnoliopsida; order Laurales; family Calycanthaceae; genus Chimonanthus; species Chimonanthus salicifolius. Next base: position 46,924,283 of record CM023535.1, read on the forward strand.
TAATGTACTATAGATTTTTGTTTAACTCCAGGCTAAATCAATGCACGGGTCCCAGAGGGGGGGTGAATAGGACCAATTCCAATTTTAATTAACCTTTTTAAATTATGAATAATCAATTTTAAGTGCAACGGAATAGTCTTGTGTATGTGCAATTAACGATAGTCAATCCAACAAATCAAACCATGCAAACACAACGATTTATAGTGGTTCAGTTCACCTGAACCTACATCCACTATTGGACTCACCCAACTTTGGGCTATCCGAAACACACTTTGAAAAGGTAAAATTACCTTTTCAATATACACCTAGATTTTGAAAGGTTCGACCACCGAGGTCTACTCCTTGACACCTATTTTTTATGGTGGTTCGATCGCACAGAGATCTAATCCACCTCACAATATTAAATGAAATAAAGAGAAGGGAATAACACTTGCCTTGGGTCTTTGTTCGATCTTCTGTTGTGTTCTTCTGACAGTAGGTTGCATGCTCCAGTGTACTTCGATCTTCATCTGATGTGGGAAACCTAACTTGGATAAATTTCTATAATCCCCCATTAATCCCCTTTTTCATGTTTTACTGTTTGAAAAACATAGGGTCGATCAATGTGAGGGAAGTGGTTATTCCCAGATTTAGGGTTTTCTGGGCAATATTCTCTCAAAAGGGTTTCTTTTTAATCTCACTCCCATAATCTTCCTTCTTACCATTGATCTGTATTTATAATAAAATATCACTACGGCTAATCAACGGATCAAAAACACGCTCCTAGAAATGTCAAGGAGCGGATGGCGAAGACTCGACAGGTCGAAAAAGATATGGAAGGGAATCTGCATAAAGACTGTGGTCTCGACATGTCGAGATTTTCAGTGGGTCAAAACTAAATTTTCCGTGAAGGCTCCATTACTAGTCGAATAGGGTCGGCTAGTCGATCTCGAGAGACACAATTTGGTAAGACTCCAAAATGAAACAAGTCTCTTGACATGTCGAGCCAGTTCGACTTGTTGAACACAACCACATGCCCATGTGCCATTAGACATGAAGAACTAGTTCAACTTATCGAACTCAACACTATTCAAATATTTGACTTTTATTCCTTTGGGCCTTTTAACGCATGGGCTTTGGGTTGGTTTGGGTCATGATTAATTTTATCCAATAGAATTTGTAACACCCCAATTTCTCAATAATATGAATATTTATGAAAATGCCACTGGATTGGTGAATTTAATAAATATGATTGTAAATGAGGAAATGGTGGGGCCCATTGTTCAAATTAAGATCATATGAACATAATATAAGGACCAATTTATCATGAATGGGTAATGAACATCAAATTGGGTCAAAGGATCCAATTGGGACCCAATGGGTCATAATGGACTTTTTAGACCATTGGGTGAGCCCAAATTTAGTGGGGTTAAGCTGAATTGATTGGAAATTAAGTGGAGCATAAATGGGTAGGCTTGATGCACATGTAAAAGCCAAATGCAAATGGCTAAAACAACCCATAAATGGGTCATGGCGTCAAAACGGGTCAACAAGCTAAATGGGGACCCAATGGGTTGGATTGACCATGTTGACCATGGCTGACCGTGTGGACCCTTGAGTGAGCTCAATTTTGAGTCAAATCAGGTTGAGTTGGATTGGAATGAGTTGCATTTAAATTAAATGGTTGGGTTGACTCAAGTGTAATAAATGAATGGCAATTAATGTGATGAGTTAAGCCATTGAGTTGGGGTGAGTTAAAATGGAAATCAAAGAGGTCTTATTTCCATTGAGTCAAATGGAATATGAGGAGGTGCCTTGGTCTCAAACAAACCAAAACAAGTCCCACACGTTGGGGACTTGTAATGGTAGTTTCCATGTACATGGTTGAATGGAATTGAATGGGAATGAGATAAGATTGCATGGGGAGCTGAAAGGTTGCATTGGCTGGTGCCAAGGGATGCTTTGGTTGGCACCAAATATCCCATTGGTTTGATCAAGAAGTTATGAGGGAAATGAGTGGATTAAGTGGCTGATTTACAAAAGAGGAAGACCACCCATTTGGCCGAATTTATCTTAAAGAAAAGTTTAGAACTCCATCCCTCCTCACTCTCTCAAGAACACCTCTCCTTGGCCGAATCAGCCTTAGTGTTTCTCACCATTGATCAAGCACAATTTTGGCTAGAAACTAAGGAAGAAGAAAGGAAACAAAAGGGAAGAAAGTAAAGATCAAAGGCAAGAGAGAAACAAAGGAATTTGGTAAGTATTTCCATTGAATTTTGTTTAATAAGATGGGACAAATAGAACATGTTTTGGGCCATGGGTATGGCCGAATGCATCAAGGTTTAAACCTTGGGCAATGGTGGTTTAAAAATGATAAAATGGATCATTGGGTTCGGCCACCTTGGATGGCCGAACCCCATGAAATTATTTGGTTAGATTGATGGTTTTGAAGGCTAAAAACCATGCAAAAACCATGGAGATTGTACATGTTTTAATGGACATAAGATGTAAGCTAAAAAGGTCCAAATCATGGGCATAGGGTTCGGCCACCTTGGATGGCCGAACCCCATGAATGTGTTTGATTTTTGGTATGGTTTTTGGAGAGATAAAAACCATACCAATGGTGGAGGGTTTTTATGTGATGTAAATGAAGATAAGATTACTGTTTTGGGGTAGCTATGGCATGGCTGAACCATGTTAATGTTATGGTTAAGTTGCTGATCTAAATCATGGATAGATGATGGATTAATTGAATCAAGAGAACCATAAGGTTCAGCCATGTGTATAGCCGAACCCCATGGACTGTTTTGATGGGAGATTTGGATTAAAATCATGTTGGAAGCCAAGGTTTGTTTTATGCTTTTGTTCTAAGAAACACCTATGCTTAGTTATGGATCTACTATTAATTTGATCAACCATGATAATGATGGAAAGTAGGACAAAAATCAGATTGGTGAGGTTCGGCCATGAAGTATGGCCGAACCCCACTAATGGTCATTGGTGACCCTAGTGTGTAATTACTAATGTTGATGGATGGACTTAGTGGTTAATTTATATGTATGTAAGAACGATTTAAAGACCAAATTAAGTTGTGAGGTTCGGCCATGTTGTATGGCCGAACCCCACTAAGGTGGATTAGTTATGGTTATTGGTTTTAAGAAAAATAGACAAGGGCTAGTCTAGTGGCACAATTGTAATTATGGGTGAAATGATCAAATGACCAAAGGAATTGAAGTATGGGCCAAAACCAAAATGGTAAGGTTCGGCCAAGTTGTATGGCCGAACCCTACCAAGGTTCATTTGGAAGTTTGGGTTAATTAGATGGTTTCAGTTAAATAAAAGAGTGACTAAAGTTTAAATGGGTGTGGTTCGGCCATGGGGTATGGCCGAACCCCACAAAGTGGATTTTTGGGACTTAGATTAAGTTGGAAACACATGGATGAATGTTTAACTTGCTGCTATGTAAATAAGGTATTGGGATTGCTAGAACGGTGTACAAGTAGTGAACGGGAGACGGTTCAAAAGAAGGGTCAAACTAAGTAACATTGAGTAGGTTTCCTACCTACTTGTAACCACTATGGTGATTAGTTTTATCATGATTTTGATAAGATATGTTGTTATTATTATTATGTTTCAATTGGTTTTTGAATCATGAGATTTATGTACATGCTTCATATATTCATTGGCATCTCATGCATGGACATGGGATGATGATTATGGAATGCCTCCTTCGGCGATGAGGGTCCTGCCAGGAGTAGTATCATGATGATGATAATACATTGGTCTCCTTAGGCGATGCAGGTCCCGCCAGGAGAAATGTTATAATGATAAGAAATACATTGGTCTCCTTAGGCGATGCAGGTCCCGCCAGGAGAAATGTTATAATGATGAGAATCACACTGGTCTCCTTAGGCGATGAGGGTCCCGCCAGGAGAAATATTATGATGATGAGAGCCACATCGGCCTCCTTAGGCGATGAGGGTCCCGCCAGGAGGAATATCATCAAGAAGAAATGAAAGTGTATTGTGATTTACCTTGACGATGAGAGTCTCGTCAAGTGATGGCTATGTATATGCATGATGGGAGGGACTCATTATATGTGCATATTTACATAGCATTGATTTACCTGTTTTGATGACCATATATATTATGATATATGCATGTTTTTTATATACTAACCATGTGGTAGCCCTAATCGGAAATCCTACTGGGCACGTTGATCTAACGCCCTAATTCTATCCATAGAGGATAATGTAGGAAATGGAAAAGGGAAAGAGAAGGTCGTGGACCTGGAGGGGAGCCAAGCTTAAGCGCTTGATTGATGATTGAGATGTCTTTATTACTGTCTTTTGAGTTATATTTTATGGACATGTAACAGCTAGTAAACTTTGCTATAGTTTGTTTATGGTATTGACAATGGATGTTTGGATTAAGTTATTTAATAATTGAGACTTGTACTTGCTATCTATTCAGTCTAATTCCGCAGTTAGTCTAGTTTATTCCACATAACTTGTTTAGTTCCATGTGTGGATTGTTATCGTGGGTTTAGTCCATGCACACATGTGTGGCCAGTTAAGGGTCGGACTTAGGAAGTCCGAACTTAGCTCGTGTCGTGACACCGCCCGCTCTCTTCCGGTGTTATTCTATTATTATTTAAAAAAAATTTAGACTCTGATTTCTTGGAGAGGTCGGGGCGTTACAGAATTTAATAAACTTGAACCCAACCTAAGATTACTTATAGTCTAATTTACCTGTATGGTTGCCACACCATAGATTTCCTCTACAATCTTCATAGCCTTCATGCGATCCTTCAATATAATCTTGCAAAGCAAGATCTTTGACACTTGTTACCAAATTGACAACAAGGAGACACGTTTAAACCAGGGCTCTAACAATCTCCCTCTTTATCAATTTCGTGACAAAACCTAAACTAAGAAAAAATACAACTCTTTCAACACTGAATTATAACGTGCCAAGAGAAAAAAATTATTCAACTTTAATGACTCAATATAGACATGACATCTTCAATCTTCAATTTTTTCCCCTGAAAATGTGCCTGCAAAACAAATATTTTCCTACACAAAACATGGCAAATCAAGTGGGATTTTTCAGTCTCCCCCTCAATGTTGGTCTAGAAAAAATTCATTATAAGTGACCCTACAATTTATTTCTCTCCCTTTTTATCATAAATTGACAAAGGGTGCTACAAGAAAATCCATGGACAACAATAGAAAAAAAATTATAACATTGAAAATAACATTTTTCTCATAGCATTCAAACATCCATTCAATTTCTTATTTTATTTTATTTTTAAATATATCAAACTATATTTTTCAATAATTTTAATAGATCCTCAAAAGAAAAGCGACAATAAAAACAAAGGATTTGATAGCAATTTAAGGCCAAAGTATAAGGCCTAAACCAATCCTCTATCATTAGGTACCCATTTTGTAGTATATGATGGCATGTGGGTAAGCCCAGTTCGTTTAAAATCAACTCTTATCTTTTGACCTTGATTGAACAACTCACCCACCAACAATTTGAACTTTTGCACTAGTGAATGAGGGTTGATTCTACTTTTATGAGCCACATGATTATCTCCATGGTGATTGACATTAGGCTGAGTTTTATAAATACATTCTTTATGGTGTCTTTTCCTAAGGTTGCACTGAACCCTAAGATGACCCATTTTGTCACAATAAAAACATTTCACATTTGGATTATCTGAGGGGGAAGCAACACCTTTAATAAACACAATTGAGTTGTTAGGTCTTCTCATATTTTTATTATTAAAATCAAGACCCGTTTTATCACCAAACTGTTTTCCAATATTCAACAATTTTTCAAACTTTTCTTCCCCTTTTGTAATTTTTCTTCAAAATTCATTTTATGACTCTTTAAATCATTTAGCTCAATTTGGAGTTTTTTGTTTTCAAATTTCACTTTCGATTCAACTTCTTTAAGATTTTCAATTTCTTTTTGGGTCAGCCATAAACTTTCTTGCAATTCAGCTTCAACCTTTTTAAGTCTAGAGATCTCTTTTTGTGCTATTTTCAAATCCGTTTCAAACTTTTCTTTCTCAGTGACCAATCTAATAATCTCATTCTTAGACTTATTTAGATTCTTAACCAAGTTATTTCTCTCCAAAAACAGGGCATCATAGGCCTCTTGAAGATCATCCTCATTATCTGACCCTTCATTATCAGTCTCAACATTTTGAGAGTTTTGAGGATCAGGTGTAATAGTGACTAAGAGACCTTTCAAATTATCAGTTTTTTCTTCAGATGAGTCATCTGACTCACTTTCAGATTGAGATGTGTCTTCATAAACAGTAGTCATGGCTTTCTTATTTGATCTCCTTTTAGATGGGCATTTATTGGCAAAGTGCCCATATCCATCATAGTTAAAACATTGGAGTTTTTTGGATTTGTCTTTTGATTTTTCTTTTGAATTTTCTCTTGATTTATCTTTGGATGAGCTTGAGTTTCCTTTAGATCTTTCTTTGAAATCGTCCCTTTCAAAGTTTCTAAACTTTTTCTTTTTGTTAAAATTTTTCAGAATTTTTTTGGCTATCACAGCCACATCTTCATTTGAGTCACTATCGGACTCAGATTTTTCAGTTTCTTTGGTTTTAGCTTTCATAAATGAACTTACTTAGGGCAATAGATTTACTTTTAGAATTAACAAAATGCAGTTCAAAAGTTTGTAATTATCCTACAAGGCCATCTACTGCCATTTTGGCCACATCCCTAAATTCTTCAATTGCTACAAGTTTGGGACTAAACCTCTCGGGTAGGGATCTTAAGATTTTAGTACATATGGTTTTATCAGGTATCCTTTCTCCGAGAGCACACATACTGTTTAAAATTTCATTTAGTTTAGAATTAAATTGCCTGAAAGTCTCACTTTCTTGCATACGGATAGTTTCAAATTCCTTGCTCAAAATTTGGAGTTTGGATCTTTTGACCAAAGTTGTTTTCTTGTAGGTTCTCTCGAGAATGTCCCACACTTCTGTAGCTGTTTCACACGTCATGATTCCTTTAATTTCGTCTTGTGAAACAACACATTTTATAACATTTAATGCTTTTCTATTTGCATTATATAATGATTTTTCAGTCTCAGTCTAGAAGAAAAAAATCTTTAGGTCTGGTCAATTTAAAGCTAGTTGAAGATTCAGTTTTTCCTTTTTCAGAAGTATCAGTTATTTTTCAACCAGATAAACCCAACCTTTTAAAACAAATTCCCAGACGGTTCCATCGATGGATACAAAAAAGGTTTCGTACCATTGAAATATGCAGGTTTGGTAACCGCATGTCTCCTCTGTGCATTGTACTAGCGCAGGAATCACCTCTAGATGATTAAGTCTTAACAGAGGAACCTAGCTCTTGACGCCACTTGTAAGTCTAGGCTAGATCAATGTATAGGTGAGAGAAAGAGGGGGGGGGTGAATAGGATAAATTCCAATTTATATTAACCTTTTTAAAATATGAATAATCAATTTTAAGTACAGCGGAATAATCTTGTGTGTGTGCAATTAATGATAATTAAGCCAACAAATCAAACCACACATGCACAACGATTTATAGTGGTTCAATTCACCTAAACCTACATGCACTCTTAGACTCACCCAAATTTGGGTTAACCAGAAGTCACTGTGAAAGGGTAAAATTACCTTATCATTATACAACTAGATTTTGAAAAGTCCGACCACCGAGATCTACTCCTTGGCACCTATTTTTTATGGTGGTTTGACCAACAGTGGTCTAGTCCATCTTATAGATATATAGAAATAAAGAGAAGGGAAGAACACTTGCCTTGGGACTTTTGTCGATCTTCTCTTGTGTTCTTCAAACAGCACGTTGCATGCTCCAATGTACTTTGATCTTCATCTGATGTGGGCAACCTAACTTGGATAAATTTCTACAATCCCCCATTAATCCCCTTTTTCATGTCTTACTATTTTAAAAGCATAGGGTCGATCAATGTGAGGGAAGTGGTTATTCCCAGATTTAGAGTTTTATGGGTAACTCTTTTGAAAGGGTTTCTCCTTAATCTCACTCCCATAATCTTTCTGCTTACCATTGATCCATATTTATAATAAAATATCACAACGGCTGATCAACGGATCAAAAACATGTTCCTCAAATGTCGTGCTACGGATGGCGAAGACTCGATAGGTCGGAAAACATACAGAAGGGAATCTGCATATAGACTATGGTCTTGACATGTCAAAGGTTTTCAATGGGTCAAAACTAAGTTTTCCGTGAAGGCTCCTCGACCAGTCGAATAGGCTCGACTAGTCAATCCCGAGAGACAAAATTCTGTAAGACTCCAAAATTAAACAAGTCTCTCGACATGTCGAGCTAGTTCAACCTATCGAACACAACCACATGCCCATGTACCATTCGACATGAAGAACTAGTTTGACTTTTTGAACTCAACACTATTCAGATATTTGACTTTTATTCCTTTTGGGCCTTTTCACGCATGGGCTTTGGGTTGGTTCGGGTCATGATTAATTTTATCCAATGAAATTTAATAAACTTGAACCCAGCCTAAGATTACTTATAGTCTGATTAACCTGTATGGTTGCCACACCATAGTTGTCCTTTACAATCTTCATGGCCTTCATGCGATCCTTCAATATAATCTTCCAAGGCAAGGTCTTTGACACTTGATACGAAATTGACAACAAGGAGACACGGATAAACCGAGGATCTAACATTTTGTACTTCTAACATTTTAGATCGTTAACTGTGCTTTGTGACCAGTTAATCTTGTAGAGTGCTGAGTGAGCTTTCCAGAAAGCTCAAGTTTGACCATTTGAGTTCTTTTGCTCAGTGATCCGGCTCGTTGATGTCCGGAGGGAAAAATAATTGAAAGTTCCCGGTGTACTAGAACGCTAGTCAAGACCTAGGGGGTGAATAGTGTAACACCTCGATTTTTCAAAGATATAAATATTTATAAAAATGCCATTGGAATGGTAAATTAGAAGGTTATGATTGTAGATGAGAAATGGTGGGGCCCATTGTTCAAATTAAGACCCAATGTGCATATTATAAGAATCAAATTAAATTAAATGGGTATTGTACATCTAATTGGGTCAAGATGGTTATTTGGGTCAAAGGACCCAATTGGGACCCAATGGGTCATGATGGACTCATTTGACCATTGGGTGAGCCCAATCTTAATTGGGTTAGGCTGAATTGATTTGGAATTAAATGAAGGATAAATAGTTAGGCTGGATGCAAATATGTAAACCACATTTAAATGGGTAAACCACCCATAAATGGGTCAAGGCGCCAAATTGGATCAATAAGCTAAGTTGGGATGCAATGGGTTGAGTTGACCATGTTGACCGTGTGGACCCTCAAGTGAGCTCAGAGGGTGAGTCAAATCAGGTTGAGTTAGGGCTGAAGTGAGTTGGATTTGAATCAAACAATGGAGTTGACTCAAGTGCATTAAATGAGTGGTATTAAATGGGGTGAGTTGAGCTAATGAGTTGGGTGAGTTAAAATGGAAACCAAAGGGACCTTGTAATTCAAGTGAGTCAAATGGGGAGGTGAGGAGTTGCCTTGATCTCAAACACCACAAAGGCAAACTCCCACACGTTGGTGGCATGGAGTGGTTTCCCATGCATAAGATTTAATGGAATGGGATAACAATCACATGGGGAATTTGGAGGGTTTCCATCTCATGATGGAAACCCAAAGCCCAACGTTGGGAGTGCCAAGGGATGCCTTGGTTAGTATCAAAAGACTCCTTGGTTAGATCAAGAATTCATGACGGTTAATGAGAAGTAATGGTGGCTGATTAGCAAAAGGGATACACACCATTACTTGGCCGAATTCCATCTCAAAGAAAGCATAGAATTTCATCTTTCTCTCCCTCTCTCAAAACCTATCTCTTTGGCCGAACCAGCCCTTGGTGTTTCACCATTGATCAAGCACATAATCAGCTAAAGGATTAAGGGAGCAAGAAGGAAGGAAGCAAGGATCAAAGGCCAAAAGAGAGGCTTAGAGGATTGGTAAGTATTCCATGGAATTTTGTTTAATAAGTTGGTTAAAGGGAACATCATTTGGCCATGGTATGGCCGAATCTATCAAAAGTTAAACCATGGATTTTGGTGTTTAAAAAGGGTTCAAATCATGGATCATAGGGTTCGGCCACTTTGGATGGCCGAACCCCATGAAAGTAATTTGATAAATTGTATGGTTTTTGAGAGATAAAAACCATACCATGTATGAAGATTTTAAAGGGTTGTAAAATGGAGTTAAGTTATTATTTTGGGTCGGCTATGGAATGGCTGAACCCTATTGTTTTTATGGCTTAGATGCAGTGGATAAACTAAGTATAATTATTGGGAGATTTGCATCAAGAGAACCATAGGGTTCGGCCATGTGTATGGCTGAACCCTATGGACCATTTTATGGGATGTTTAGAGTTAAGAACATGCTTGGAAATTATAAATAGTTTTAGACCTTGCTGTGGATCAAAATGGTTGTAAAAGATCCAAGAAAAATGAGGAAAATAACATCATGGGTTCGACCATGGTGTATGGCCGAACCCCATGACCTATGTTATGGGTTATTTCATAGGTTAAGTATGAATCTAGGCATGTTTAAATGAATGGGTTTTTAAGTTAAGGAAATGGCTGATTTATAATGTGTTTCCATGTCATGATTGATGAGGCATGGATGGATCCATGTTTATGGATCAGTTAGGGTTATGAACATAAATATATGAAAGGTGATTAACCATGGGAAGAATGAGTGGCAAAGATGTAAATATGGCCAAAAATGAAGAATCCCATGGGGGATGATTATGGCATTTAGATTTAATTAAAAGACCAAATTTGAGATGGTGAGGTTCGGCCATGTTGTATGGCCGAACCCCACTGAGGTGGATTTTATGGATCTTGGTTATTAAACAAGATTAAATATGGGTTAAGTTTAGTGGCAAAACTATAAATACAAGTAATAATGTAAATATGGATGAAGAAGGATTAAAGGACTTGAAAGAGTGGTCAAACCAAAGTGGTATGGTGTAAGTTATATGGATGGTATTGATCAAATGAAAAGGAAGATCAAATCCAAAGTGGGTGAGGTTCGGCCATGGGGTATGGCCGAACCCCACAAGGTGGTTTTTGGGACTTAGCTTTAAATGGAAGTTAAATGATTAGTATTTTGATTTGCTGTATAAACAAGGTATCGGGACTCCTTGAACGGTGCACAAGTCGTGAACGGGTGACGGTTAAGAAGCAAAGGACACTTGAGTGGTCTTTTTGGTAGGATTCCTACATCATTGAAACCATGGATATGTATTATGTACTTTTGATGATTTTATTTCATGTTTGATAAGTTATTTTGGTATCAAACAATATGTTGCAATTATGGGATTTTCATGCTATGTTTTTGTAATATTCTGTAGCATGATTAACATTTGCATCTCATGCATGGCATGGGGGGATATTATGCAACCGGAACCCACACTCCGTCGGAATGTCCTTGATGCAACTGTGGGGCCTCCTTAGGTTGTGAGAGTCCCAACAGGAGGATATTTTAACCAGAGACCTACGCTCCATCGGGGTGTCCGTAAGTCGTGAGGAGTAATTTGATGTGGTGAATACTATCAAGAGATGAGAATACTATCAAGAGATGAGAATACTATCCAGAGATGAGAATACTATCAAGAGATGAGAATGCTATAAAGAGATTATATGTATGTGATGGGTGGGACTCATTGCATAAGACATATGCTAGCATGACATGGCATTGAATCGGCATGATATGATCTTTATTATCATGCAAGTTTACTGGTTTTTAACTGTATGATTGGATCTCTGTTATCATACATGATTTTGGATATGATGTTTTATAAGTATGATATGGTATATCTGGATTTTATATACTAACCCATGTGTTAGCCCTAATCGAAATACCTACTGGGCGTGTTGTCTAACGCCCTACTTCTACCCTAGTGGATGATGCGGGAAAAGGAAAGGCAAAGGCTGAGGATCGCTAAGAAAACCAAGCATAGGAGTTTGGATATCTGAATGGAATTTATATATATGGATATTTTGTTTATGATTGCAAGGATATGTAATAACTTGGAATTTTGCTATGGTATGTGAATAGTTTGGATGATGGTTAATTGATTTAAGTAATTTTGGATGGATGACTTGTACTTTGCTATCTAAACAGTTTAGTTCCTCATATTTGATTTATTCTGCAATCAACTATGTATATTCCGCGAGTTTTACTTAGTTCCATGTGTGGATTGGTTTTCATGGTCTTAGTCCATGCACACATGGGTGGCCAGTTAAGGGTCGGGCTTTGGAAGTCCGGACTTAGCTCGCGTCGTGGCGCTCCCGCTCTCTTCCACTTGCTTATTTATAAAAAAAAATAGACTCTGATTTTTGGAAGGTTGGAAAAGGGCGGGGCGTTACAAATAGGACAATCACCAATTTTAACGGTCTTTAAAAATTTCTTGATTAATCAATTGATTTGAACCGGATTAAATTAGATTTACCAAGTGTCTGATAAAAGAGTGTGCCAAATTAAGAATAATCACACAAAATTCTCAAACACCATAAGACCAATTTATAGTGGCTCAGTTAACCAACCTACATCCACTGTTGGACTAACCCAACCTTGGGCTATCCCAAATTCACTAAGTGAGGAATTACACCCACACTAATAGATTAGGACTTCCACCTAACCAATTGGTTGGGAATTTCACCCAACACCTATCCCTCTATTTTTATAGTGGTTCTAGAGTAAACCCATTTACAATCCATTTTACAATGATGATTTAAAAAATAAATCAATACGAACAAGCTCTTGCCTTTTGATAGCTCAAACTTGTAGATGTGTGCTTCTTGAAGATATCCTTCCCAATATGACGTCGACGATGTCGAATATGTGCCTTGTGTATGCTCAATCACAATCCTTACGTAAGTTCTCTAGGATTTAAGATATGGAAGTTGATCTTAGATGGTTTTTACACTTTCACTTAATCACAAACAAGGGGTTGATTGGATTTTCTAATTGATTCACCTATGTGAATGCATGGAGAGAGGTTGTGAGAGGTTTGGGATCACTAGGGATCCCTTAAGATGTTCCAAATTGAAAGGTCCGACCAAATGCAACTAGATTTGGTGTTAAAATAGGAAAAGTAAAGAATCCCGACATGCTATGGACGATTGAATATGCAACCACGATTGATCGTGTGTTCAAATATAGCTATTGTAATGTGACCGTTATGCATTTAATGTTTTCCAATGGATACAAAATGGTCACGCTCGATTGATCGCGCCACATGATTGGTTGTTCGTGTATCTGGTGATCGATCGCGGGATGGCGAATGCATCGGCATAAGACTAATTTGTCGTGACAGTCTTAATCTCAACCAGGCCTTGGGCGATAGGTCGTGTGCCCGATGCATAACTGCCCTATCTCAGCGATGGGTCGTACAGCTGATGCATCGTGCTCTATACCACATGAAGGGTCGTCCCTAGACAGAAACCATCGTCTTGATCTTGACTATGTCTTACAATTGGTGTTCATCCAAGGATCTAGGTGATACGTCGTGAAGGGCGATTGGTCGGTCCTATACTCAGACGAAGGATCGTCTGCACGATATGATGTACGAGACTTGACTGTGAATGATAGTCCAAATTTTAACCTAAGACCAGCTGATGGGTTGTACTGCACGATTGTATCGGTTTTGTCCCACTGATGCATTGCCTTCACGAATGTATTGTTCTGGGCCCTTACGTTTTTGACAGAGCATTTCCTACCAAAACCTTTCAGTATCATGATGATTGTTTGTATGAGCACGATGTATCGTCATTGCCCATTGGCTATGGATCGCCAGACACGATGTTTCGGCATACCAGTAAAACATTTTTTACATTTTGATCCCATCTGGTTCTGTTGGTTGTCAAAGACCACTAGACATGATTTATGATTTACCAAGATGTTGTCTAAGTCTAGTTTAGGTCAACCTATGGTGTTGGGTTCCACCTAAAGTCATTTATGCCAATTTACCTTTGTGATTGCCAAACACTTTGTGATGATGAATCTTGCACTTGATCTTCCATCTCTGGAGCTCTTGATTCAGTCCTTATCACACTTTGCGTCTTGTATTCTTGCTACAATATTCCAAATCAATGTTTCACCTAAGTCATGGAATTGATAAATAGGTGACTTGGACGCCGGGCACTAACAATCTCCCCCTCTGTTAATTTACATGACAAAACACCTAGAAGCTAATGAATACAGACTTGATGACTTAGCCCAACAGAATATACATCATTTGAATACAGATTGATACAACAATTATAAATACAAATTCAAATGAAAAAATTCCTAGACTCTATGCTTCAAATGCTTTCTTCAATGCTTAGCTTGCAAGCTCCATTGTGATCCTTTAGATGTACTTGTACACACAAACAGTACAAGCAAAGATAGAAGCATAGGTCCCCCTCTCAAGTGTTAGTCACATACATAGTAATATAAACAATATTACACCCCATAAATATGTGAACTAATTACCCCTTTAGTCAATGATTAAACTCCCCCTTAATCAAAGACTATCCTCCGTTAAAGATTATCTTCCCCTAAGATCTTAAAGCTTATCCTTCTATGCTTAGAACAAGCTTCTAAATTCTTCCCAAAGCTTATATCAAGCTTCACAAATTCTCCCCCTTTTTGTCATAAATTGACAAAGGGTGCTAAGCACTAAAATACCATAGTTTTGTGCTTCAACAAGTCCCGATTGTTGGACTAAGAGGAGATGGAGAAGGAGAGGCTCATGCATTTTGTTTTCAAAAATGCCAATATGAAACCAACTCATGTATGCAAAGAAGAGGGAATCACTCACACAAATAATTTTACTATAAAAGAGCAAATGAGTGAAAACAACATGAACTAAATAGAAAAATACACCAATTAGGTACTTAATACATGAAAGATGATGCATAAAAAATACAACAATACAAGCACATATACATCAAACCAATGAAACAAGTTCATTCAACAAATCATACACAAATGAAGATACAATAAATGAACCAACAGCTTGTCCTTGGAATTCCATTAAGCATTGGAAGATGGACGCTTGAATCTTCCCTTAAACTTTTCAAGGTGTGCTCTCTCCTTTACTCAACGATTTGAGAGCACAATGCACCAAGTCCATTAACATTTGGACCACATAACTATGTTGGTTTTCACTTATGCCAATATTGATTTTAGGCAATAAGATTCAACTTTGTTTGTCCTTGAAAGCAATGTCAAAGGTGCATAAAAACAGTTTTGGAGAAGAAAGATATTCCTTAATTGAACATTTATCTAAAACATATTTCCAATGTCTAATGATTTTTCAAGATAGAATAATAAGAACATTGGAAAGAAAAACATCCTTATAAGATTTGCAAATTTGAGGGATGAAGAGTGTGTGTGCTTGTGGTGCATGCAACTCCACAAGACAACAAGTTTTGCATACTAAACTTTGAATGCCAATGAGAGTCTATACATTCACACAACTTTGTGCCATATGAAGATTTGAACTACTTCACAAAAACATGCACAAAAACTTGGATCATGGATCAAATTGCCTTTGAATTTTGATCCAATCCAATCCAATGACCTTGGGCCTTATAATTTATCAATTTCAATTAACATTTCCCATGTGTGATGTCTCGGTCTTGCAAAACTTGGTACTTATGAACCAAAAATCATTCCACATAATGTATACCAATAATGAGCATATGAATGAAAACCAAGCACAAAACACATACACACATTCCACAAGACATATACCAATCAAATACATGGAATGCACCACAAATCTAGAACAGGGGTTTAACCAAAATCTTCTGTGCACAGGTGATACATCGCCACGGCGATCGGTCGCATAACAGATCCATAGTCATCCGGCGATTGGTCGCCATGACAGCACAAAGTTTTTCCTTTTTAAACTCCATTTTCAATTTTGAAATCTCCCTCTTGGTTTTTCAAAACACATGGAATATGACAAATTTACCAATAAAAGTATGTATGCCACACAAGTATTTTGCACAAGATCAATCAAACAATCAAACAAGAACATGTAATGAAGGAAATATTCATAATGTGATTCCAAAGCATGCTTCAAATTTTATACCAACATTGGCAACCATTCACACATTATAATCTAAGTCCATACATGTATGACTCATCAAGCATGATGTATACAATAACCAGGAAATGTATAAACAAGGCTTGCTTGAGTCAATGTGCCTTGCCACAACCCTTTGGCTATTTGAACTCACTTGTACAAAGATTGAGTTCAACTACAATTGGTATAGAGATACTCTAATGGTGCACAATTCTTAGACCAATGTAGGGCACGAGCAAGGTCCTATCCCTTAGGGATCCATATGAAATTTTGGTCTGGACCTTTCCTCTAAAAATCTTTGAACATTGGACATTATGATTCTTCCATTTCTAACATTTGGCCCAATTCCATTGAAATGAGACAAGACCCTCATAGACATATTCCTATCCATGGTATGAGGAGGTCTTGGTCTATCCCTTTTCAATTTGCCAATGAAAGGATGATGCAAGTGGTGAGGTGTTTTGTGTTTTCTAGGAAAATTCAAATATTCAAAATAATTTACCTTATTCTTTGCAAGGTGTGAATTTCCAAACAACTCCTTCTTTCTCCTCTTTGCCTTTTGAGAAAGGTCTTTGGCCACCCATTTTTAAACCTGCTCCTTCTTGTTTTGCACTCATGTTTGAAGTGCCCAATTAAACCACAATGAAAGCATGTAATAATTGATGTGTGTGTGGTGTGACTTTCTTCAAATCTAGTTTTGCATTTGAGTCCCTTCCCATTTGACTTTGCAAGTCCAATACCAGATTTTGTACCATATGGTTTACCAACTTGAGAGGTTCTAAAAATTTTTAACATTTTGGGTAACCATGTCTTGAGATTTAAAATTTTCAAAATTTTCATCACCAAGACATTTTCAAACTTCCATTTGCTTCAATACATCATTCTCATGCATTTTCAATGTTTCTTGAAGCAACATTTCAGATTCTCTCAATCTCAAGATTTCATCATTTGCAATTTTTAAATTTGAGGAAAGAGAATCATTTTCAACATTTGTTTTTTGAAGTTGGGTAGAGAGTTTTGCATTCTCAATTTTTTCCTTATAGAGGTCCTTAGCCAATCTCATACTCTCTAACTTCAAGGCATTGTAGGATTCTTGGTGGTCATCTTCCTCTTCAAGATCATCTTCACTGACTTCTTCTTCACTAGAGGGATCATCTTGGTCATCACCAATGGAGGCTATGAAACATTTGAAATTTTCACCTCTCTCTTGATACTCCAATTGATTATGAGAGGTGTAGCCAACCATTGAACTATCCATGCAAATATTTTCAATAAATTCATTTTGGATAGAGGTCTAATCTTTTCATCATGTGATGCAAGTATATTCTCTATTTCTGTTATTAAATACACCAATAAAGAGTAAACAGATAATAGAGAATAATGAGCAAATTTTTGAGCATCCATGATGATGTTCTAGCTTGGATCAACTCGGATGGTAGATCCTTATGAAGACTATAAGGCTCAAATACCAATTGAAAGTTCCCGGTGTGCTAGAACGCTAGAGAGAGGGAAGAGAGGAAGGGGGGGGGGGGGGGGGGTGAATAAGACAATCACCAATCTTAATGGTCTTTAAAAATTTCTTGATTAATCAATTGATTTACTGCGAATTAAATTAGAATAGTCAAGTGTGTGATAAAATAGTGTGCCAAATTAAGAATAATCACACAAAATGCTCAAACACCATAAGACCAATTTATAGTAGTTCGGTTAACCAACCTACATCCTGAAAAACATGCAAACAAAAGAGGACTGAACACGGGTTACACTGCTTGCTGGAGGGGTATTACCGTCCCCGGAAGGGATTCGACCGTCCGCGAGACGGGTAACAGACATGAACAGGGTGTTGTTTGAGGACGGATTTCACTGTCTGTGGGACGGGTTTTACCATCCGCGGACGGGTGTGGACTATCCGCGGGACGAGTAACGGATGTGGACAGGGTGTTGTTTGCTGACGGGTTGCATTGTCTGTAGGACGGGTTTTACTGTCCACGGACGGGTGTGGACTGTTTGCAGGACGGGTAACAGACGTGGACCAGGTGTTGTGGGCGTGGACGGATTGCGCTGCCTGCGGGGCGGGTATTACCGTCTACAGAAGGGTTTCTATCATCTGCGGAATGGGTAGCGGACGACAATCTGCCAGGTTCAGTCGATTAAATTTAAAAGTGAAAATTTTTATATAATTTTTCCAGATGTTTAAGTGTATCTGGATGAGGTAAAGGATCATGGGAATTGAATGGACAATTAAATTAACATATGTGATGATGGAATTCATTAAGGTAACGAGATTTCACAAAAGGGTGTGCGATAAGTTTTGACGTGATCGATGAATGGTATCTTCATGAAATAGCAAGGACAGTAAACTAAAATTTGGTAGGATTCATACCTTATTGAAATGCATCAGGATCTATATATGTATGTGTTCTTGGTTTGATTTACAAACATGATGAATCATTTTGGTTAAAATGAATGGAATATGTTTTGGTGAACTGTTTTTCAATTAAATATGTATTTTGATACAAAATGACAATTGTGCATTCATGATCTCATGCATGGCATGGGAGGGAACATGAGGGAGGAGTCCAAGCTCCATCGATTATTCTGATTAGCATACGTGGGAGGAGTCCATACTGATTCCTAGTGACATATGTGGGAGGAGTCCATGCTCCATTCGGTGATTCCGATTAACATACATGGGGAGGAGTCCATGCTCCATCGGTGATTCCGATTAGCATGCGTGGGAGGAGTCCATACAGATTCCTAGTGACATATATGGGAGGAGTCCATGCTCCATTCGGTGATTCCGATTAACATATATGGGGAGGAGTCCACGCTCCATTCAGAGTTTTCGATTAACATACGTGGGGAGGTATTCAGTGACCTGGTGGTACATCACAAAACACTGTGGAAATAATTGGCCAAGGAACACTTGATATGACTTGTATGGTAATGATATGGAGATTGGGTGGGGGATCATTGGCATATGACACCCATGGCTTTGACATATACATGAGCATGATTTGGATATGATTCTCATGCATTGATTTTAACACTATGATATGTTTATGTTTTCTAATGTGATACTCTTATTCTAATTTTTACATTGATCCTTTATGTGTATAACCCTAGTTGGAATTCCTACCGGGCGCGTTGACTAACGCCCTACTTCTATCCTTTAGATGTTGAAACATGAAATGGAAAGAATGTGGGACGTGAAAGAAGCCAAGCTTAGGAGCTTGGGCAGATTCTATTTATTTTGCTTAATTTATTTTGGAACCATGTATTTGAGATAATTAGCATTTTGGATTGTAAAAACTAGATTTATTTTGCTATGGCTGAATGATGATTATTTGAGATTAAGTTATTTTATATTGATTGGCTTCCATGCATATAATATGATGTTTATGGATGGTTTCCATTCATATAATATTTCCGCAGTTAATCGTTAACGTGTGAACTGTTTTAGTGGACTCGGTCCACGCACACGTGTCGTTGGCCAGTTAAGGGTCGGGTTTGGAAACCCAGACTTAGCTCACGTCATAACGCTCCCGCTCTCCCTCACTCTTTTTAATTTAAAAAAAAATAATACTCTGATTTTCGTCTACTGAAAAAGGGCGGGGCGTTACAATTGGTATCAAAGTGAAACCGGAAGTTTGAATCTTTCAAAGTAAGATTAATACGGTATTATGTCTCACTGACAAGATAAGAATCTCAACTGTCCGACTCTTCGGAGTCTACTGCACGGGGGCTGGATTAATTTGCTTTGTTGAGAATCAGACTGAAGCATTCAATCTGAGAGCAACACTTGTTGAAAAAGGAATAACAGCAAGAGAAGGACAATCACTATAAACATGGATTTATCAAACATAACAAAGTAGGACATATTTTCCTGAAACAAGAAACATTAGGATTTCCCCAAATTGAGAAACAATACTTGATACATAGAAAAATTTCCTCAAAACAAGAAATACAAGATGCTGATTTGGCAATTCCCCAAAATATATAAACACAAAAGTTTATGAGAAAACTAAGTGAAACGTTGTTTCAATGACTTAGGAAACGCCTCCGAGAAGAAGAAGAACCCGACAAAACCCGCATCAAGAGGAAGAGGTACAACATCCACAACAGGAAGAGGGGTAGAACAACGTGAATATTCCCCTGGTACCTCCTGAGCTGCAGAACTTAGTGCAGGCAGTAGTCACCTCTGTGTTACAGCAACATCAGAACGGCAACAGAGTTGCAACCTCTAATGAATCACAGGACCGGAATATGGTCAGTGTAACACCCAGGATTTTTCAATGTATTAATATATTGGATTTCGTCTATTTAAATTATTCAATTGGTTGAATTTAAGATTTATGGATGTAATGGACTTTAGGTGGGTAAACATTGGGTCAATAGCCCAATTATGATCCAATGGATCAAGGATGGAATTTGATTTGGAAATAATTGTGTAAGTGTGATTAAATGGGTCAACCACCCAATTTGAAACCCAATGGGTCAAGGGGAATGGATTTTGGAAAGTAAATGGGTAAAAGATTAATTTAATTGGGTCATGTACCCAATTAAGATCATCCAAGCCATGGGATCCACCTCAAAAAGTGAGGTGGCATGTATATGAGGTGGCATGTATGTGACATGGCCAAGTGGGACCCAAATCCACCTCATCAAGTGAGGTGGCAAGTGGTTAAGGTAACATGCATGGTCGGCTAACCATGTTTGACTTGGTCAACCATAGGTGAGTTCAATAGAGTTCAATTGATGAATGAATTCAAGTGAGTTCAAAGGAAAATGAGTTGTGGCTAAGTTGAATTGAGTTAAATGGGAAATGAGTTCAAGTAATTGAATAGAGTTGAACCGAGTTGCATGGAAGTGGAGGAGGCTCTTAGTGAGTCAAGGAGGCAAGATGGAGGGTTTCCATCTCATGGGAGAGGAAACCCATACACGTTAGGAAGGGAAGACCCCTAGCTTAAGCCATGTGTCACCTTGGTTAAACCAAGGGACACATGGGAAAGACCAAATATTAATGAGGGAATGGAGAAGGTTGTGGGCTGATTTTAAAAAGATAAACTCCACCCCTTTGGCCGATTGGATCTCTTTTAGAAAGAAAGAGATTTTCATCTCTCTTTCACTCTTTCTCTCTATCTTCCTCTCTCAACATCCCTTGGCCGATTGCATCCCTAAGAAACATAGAGATTTCCTTTCTTCTAATCTCTCTCACTCCCATTTTCGGCTCTACACTTGTGGCCGAAACCTTCCCCAATCTCCCTCTCTCCATCTCTACACGATTACACTTGGAGAAATCAGCGAGGAACAAGAAAGGAAGGAGAAGGACTGAGGAACAAGTTCAGAATAAAAAGAAACGAAGGAGACGTGGAAAAGGTATGTAACGTTAACAAGATAGGATTGAATGAATGAATGAACTAGGGAATCCATAGATTTGGGCGAACCCATGGATTCCATTTATTGATTTGCAATTGATGGCCAAAGTGTCATGGGCCATGGACGGTAAAAATCCATTCAAGGAATGGTTGAATGATTTAAAGAAAACGGCAAGGTAATGGTTCAAATGTCAGAATAATCCTAGCCTTGCCTAGTAAGAAAAGTAAAATCCAACTAAGAATTATATGTTGAGGATATATATGTTTATACATGATTAAAGGATGAATTTTATGAAGAAGGGCCGAGCCAAAACATCAAACAATTAAGGAGTGAACACGGGTTACGTTGTCTGCTGGACGGGTACTACCGTCCACGGACGGGTAACAGACAGGGATTGTATGTTGTCTGCGGATGGATTTCAATGTTTACGGACGGGGTTCTATCGCTGCGGGATGGGTTCCTATTGTCTGTGGATGGGTTTCTATTGTCCGCGGGACGGGTAATGGACTGGACATGGTGTAGTCTGCGGACAGGTAGCCTGTCTGTGGGACGGGTTTTTATCGTCCGCGGACGGGTAATAGACAGGGTTAGGATGTGGTCTGCGGACGGATTGCACTGTCTGTGGGACGGGTCACGGGTACGGGATAGCGGGTACAGGGTAGCGGGTCACGAGTACCGGGTAGTGGGTGGCGGGCACCGAGTCACGAGTAGCGGGTCATGGGTAATGGTGACTAGTAACGGGTAACAGATGTGAACCAGGTGTTGTCTGCGGACGGGATTACATGTCTGCGAACGGGTTTCTACTGTCCATGGGACAGGTTTCAACAGTTCGCGGATGGGTAACAGACTAAACAGAGTGTTGTCTGCGGATGGGTTGCACTATATGAAGGACGGGTATCTGTCGTCTGCGGAACGGGTTTCTACCGTCCTTGGAAGGGTTTCTGTCATCCGCAGGAGGGACAACGGACGGGTAATCGACTGAATTTTAAAGTGGAATTTTTTATATAATTTTCCAGATTGTTTAAGTTTAACCGGAAGTAGGTAAGGAATTATTTAAATCAATTCGATAATTAAGTTGATTATTGTGTATGATGGAATTCATCTAAGGTAAAGAGATTTCGCGGACAGGAGTGTGATTGGTTTTGACGAAATTGTTGTGTGTCACATCAGAAAACAGCAAGGATACAATACTTAGACGTGGGTAGGATTCCTACCATGTTGACACATTGTGGATTATATACATGTACTGTTTTATTTCCATACATGGTGTTTTACTTTGGGTATCAAATGATTATGTTTTAAGTCTTGAATTTCAATGCTATTATGTATTTTGAAATGAAAAGGCATCATTGCAATCATTTCCTCAAGCATGGCATGGGAGCGAACATAAGAGAGGAGTCCACGCTCCATTCAAGGTTTCTGATAAACAAACGTGGGGAGGAATCCACACTGAATCCGATTGATATACGGGAAGAAATATATGATGTTTGAAATGTAAGAGGAGTCCACACTCTATTCGGTGGGACCGATAAGGCAGACGTGGGGAGGCATGATAGTGAATACTTGATGTGGCTTGTTCATCAAGAAGATTAACAATGTGATTTGTGATATGGTTGTTGGGTGAGAGATCATTGGCATATGACAACCATGGCATGGCATTAAAACAGCATGATTATGATCTCTATTATCATGCACTATTTTTGGTTTTATCAGCATGACGAAGATCTCTATTATCATGCACTGTTTTTGGGTATTATGTTTTACAAGTACGATATGATGTTTCATACCTTGATTCTTATACTAATCCTATGTGTATGACCCTACTTGGAACTTCTACTGGACGCGTTGACTAACGCCCTACTTCTACCTTTAGATGATGGTACAGGGAATGGGACGGGCGATGGACGTGAAAGAAGCCAAGCTTAGGAGCTTGAGAAATTTATGATTATTAGACATGTATGATAATTTTGGACAATGTATTTTGAGATAATTGCTTTTTGGAACTGTAATAACTTAGAATTATCTTGCTATGGTTTGATGTTACTTTTGGATATTACATTCAGTTAATTTAGTGGTGATTGACTTCTTTGCTAATTAGCGTTATGAATGATATTTGTATTCATATAATAATTATGCAAACATTAGTAATGCATGTGAAATGTTTTAGTGGACTTGTCCACGCACACGTATTGGTGGCCAGTTAAGGGTCGGGCTTTGGATGCTCGGACTTAACTCATGTCGTGGCGTCTCGCTCTCTCTCACTCTTTATTTTTAAAAAAAAAAATAGACTCTGATTTTCGGCGAGTGAAAAAGGCGGGGCATTACAGTTGGTATCAGAGCGAAACCGGAAGTGTGAACCTTTCAAAGTAAGATTAATATGGTATCATGCCTCACTGACAAGATAAGAATCCCAACAACCGACTTTTCGGAGTCTACTGCACGAGGGCCAGATTAATTTATTTTGTTGAGAATCAGACTGAAGCATTCAATCTAAGAGCAACGCTTGATGAAAAATGAAAAACAACAAGGGAAAGACAATCACTATAAGCATGGATTTATCAAACATATCAAAGTAGGACATATTTCCCCGAAACAAGAAACATCAAGATTTCCCCAAATTGAGAAACAATACTTGATACATAGGAAATTTCCCCAAACATGAAATACAAGATGCTGATTTGACAATTCCCCATATTATGTAAACACAAAAGTTTATGAGAAAACTAAGCCAAGCAATGTTTCAATGACTTATGAAAATGCCTCCAAGAAAAAGAACTCGACAAAACCCGCATCTGGAGGAAGAGGAGCAGAATAACGTGAATATTCCTGAAGTACCTCCCGAGCTGCAGAACTTAGTGCAGGCTGTGGTCACTTCCGTTCTACAGCAACATATGAGCGGCAATGGAAGTGCGACCACCAATGAGGCACAAGATCGCAGCATGGTTAGAGACTTCCAGCAGCAGCGTTCCCCTCATTTCAAAGGGAAAGAAGGACCTCCAGGAGCGGAGAATTGACTAAGAAATATCACTAAGATCTTGACATTACAAAAGATCACCAGTAATGAAGATTAGAATACTGCTGGCTACTTCACAATTGGTCGATGATGCCGGCAAGTGGTGGGAAGTAATTTAACGACAACTGGCACAGATTCCAGCGGGGGAAAGGACTGAGATGACATGGGACCAATTCTCTAGAATGTTTCTGGATCACTATTTTCCAGAGGAAGAGAAAGAGCGCCAGACACAAGCATTCATATCTTTGGTTCAGGGCACCATGACTGTGGCGGAGTATCATTAGGAGTTTCTTCGTCTATCATGTTATGCTTTATACATGGTGGACATATAATACAAGAAGGCTCGTAAGTTTGAGCGAGGCCTTTGACCAAGCATCAGGGTCAAAGTGACTATTTTCAAGTCACCTACATTGGCGGAAGTGGTCAGTCGAGCTACCATAGCTGAGCAAGAGCTAACAGAGACAGTTCGGTTTGTGGACAACCGTCGAGGTCAAAGTGGGGGAAATGCCGTAACATCCCAGATTTTCAATACAATTATTATGTTGGATATTATCTATTTTAATTGTTAAATTTAAGATTTATAGATGGAATGAATGTTAGATTGATAAAAATTGGGGCAATGGCCCAATCATGATCCAACGGATCATGGATAGAGTTGATTCTAATTAATTGGGTCAAATACCCAATTGGCACCTAATGGGTCAAGACGAATTGATATTTAAGGTAAATGAGTAAGGAATTGATTTAATCGGGTCATGTACCCAATTAAGATCTAAGGTATGGGATCCACCTCATCAAGTGAGGTGGCAAGTGTAGGAGGTGACATGGAAGTGGCATAGCCAAGTGGGACCCAAATCCACCTCATCAAGTGAGGTGGCGAGTGGTCTAAGGTCACATGTACTTCATGGGTGAGTTCAAGAGGGTTAAGTGAAGTGAGTTGAGTTAAGGAATTAATTAATTAAGAAATAAATTCAAGTCTTGAGTTGCATGGATGAGTTCAAGTGTTTTAGGGGAATGAGTTTCATTTAAAGTGAGTTGAGTTGAAAGGGATGTGAAGAGACTCTCATTTGAAATGAGTCAAAGGGAGGTGGAGGGTTTCCATCTCATGGGAGAGGAAACCCTAGACGAAACCGTTGGGAGTGGGGAGAAGGCTCCAAGTGTAAGCCATGTGTCTCCTTGGTTAACCAAGGGACACATGGGAAAGACCAAGAAGTGATGAGGGTGGTTGGGAGATTAGGGCTTACACAAGACTCACACCAAAACACCTTTGGCCGATCCTCCCTTAGATAAAATAGTTAGAGATTGTTTCATTTCATCCTCTCTCTCCCTCTCTCTACATCCTTGGCCGATCCTCTCTTTGAGACAAAGAAAAGATAGAGTTTCATCTCATCCTCTCCCTCTCTCCCCTCTCAACCCACATCTCTTTGGCCAAACCCTCCATTAGGAGTTTTTCATCTCAATCCCTCTCCCTCTCTCATCATACTTGGCCGAATTCTCAAGGTGGAACAAGAGGTTGCATTGCCTCTTCTCATCTCTCTCTCTCACACATTTTAGGCTCTAGACTTAGAGAAACCGAAGAACGAAGGAGGAAGAAGAAAGCATTAAAGAAGGAGCAAAATCAGACCTAAAGAAACGGAGGAGATGCGGAATAGGTATGTATTACTTAACAAGGGTTTATTGATTAAAAAAAAACTAAGGGAACCATGGTTTCGGCTATGGAATGGCCGAAACCATGGGGTTCCATTTCGGATTGAAAAGAATGGCCAAAGTGTTATGGGCCATAGAATGTAAAAATCCATTCAAGGAATAGCAATGAGATGGACATAAAAGTAAAGTATTGCTCAAATTCCGAAATATGGTTTTAGAGATTGAAAAATGGACAAGACCCTAATCTTGTTGGTGGGCAAGATAAGTTGTACAAATGAGTTGTGATGATAAGGACAATGGTTAAATGGTTGAAACAAATGTGGAAGGATATTCAAAATTATGATGTAATACTAAGATTAGGAGAAAATAATCAAAGAACAAGGTTCAGCCTCTTGCATGGCCGAACCCTATTTTTTATGGGGAGCATTTGAGGACTCAAGAGAGACTAGATGAGTTTCGGTCATGTCGTATGGTCGAACACCATCAAGTGATCTAAAACATGTTGGATGTAAATTTTTAAGAAAAACCCATCCTCAAGGTGATATAAGATGGAAAGAAGAGGAAAAGGAAGAACCAACATGGCCGAACTCCATGTTGTATGACCAACCCCATGGATGATTTTATAGATCTAGGTATGTTTAAAAAGTTAATTGATTAACTATGGATTATCAAGTTATGGTATAAAAAGAAAGGAATGATGGTGGACCCGCGATATTTAAAATAAAACAAGGATTAAAAAAAAGGGGTCAAAAACCAAGGAGTGAGGTTCGACCATGTTGTATGGCCGAACCCCATTGATAGGTCTTGATAAACATGAACACATCTTAGCGACGTGGCCGAACCCCGTTGAGGGTCTTAACCGGTTTAAGGATTATGATGCGTAAATGCGACCAAAATGAAAGGTTAATTATAAATTGATATATGTGTATGATTTAAATTGATAAGGTAAAGAGACGTGATTTTCTTTCACGTGACGGTTAGCGACTGTTCGTGCGAAACAAGATAAGGACAGTAGATCGAACTTGGGTAGGATTCCTACTTTGTTGAAACACTTGGACTATGTATATGTAATGGTTTTTAATCCCATGTTTGATGATCTATTTTGGTATCAAATGCTTATGTTTTAAGGATGTAATTTCAATGCTATTACGTTTAATATGAAATAGCATGTTTGCACTCACATCTCATGCATGGCATGGGAGGGAACAAATGAGGGGAGTCCACGCTCCATTCGAGTATCCGATAAACAAACGTGGGGAGGAATCCGCACTGATTCCGATTGAGAAATGGTATATGATGTTTGAAATGAAAGAGAAATCCACGCTCCGTTCGGTGGGACCGATAAGACATACGTGGGGAGTCATGACAATGAATACCTTGATGTGGCTTGTTCATCAAGAGGATTATCTATGTGTTTGAGATATGGTTGATGGGTGAAAAATCATGGCATATGACACCCATGGCATGGCATTGACTTAGCATGATTTTGATATTATGTATCTATTCTGCTTTTATACTAATCCATGTGTTTGACCCTACTCGGAATACCTACTGGGCACGTTGACTAACGCCCTACTTCTACCTTAGATGATGATACAGGGAATGGACGGAACAAAGGACGCGAAAGGAGCCAAGTTTAGGAGCTTGGATAATTTAGACTTACTTTATTTAACTTTTATTTTCGGACAATGTAATTTGAGTTATTCGCATTTTGGGACTTTAATAACTTAGAACTATCTTGCTATGGCTTGGTTATATTTTTGGACATTTGAACTTAAGTTAATTATTTGTGATGGACTTCCTTGCTTAAAAATGGATAGGGATAGTAACACAAGCTTATATTAATTCCGCATTACGTTTATTCCGCAAGTATAGCCTTAATGCATGTGAACCGTTTTAGTGGACTTAGTCCACGCACACATATGGCTGGCTTGTTAAGGGCCGGGCTTTGGAAGCTCGGACTTATCTCGTGTCGTGGCGTCCCGCTCTCTATCTCACTCTTTATTTCAAAAAACAATAGACTCTGATCTTCGGCGAGTGAAAAAGTGCGGGGCGTTACAAATGCTTTCCGCCTGAATAAGAGATTCAGACCCAACTTTGGGAGACCTTTAGCCTCTACTGGTTCCACTGGAAGTTTTCGTCCCAATCAGCCCTCCATATCAGGATCTGTCTCTTAGGTTCCTCGAGGTGTTAGCACCTATTTTCAGTGTGGCCAGCATGGCCATTTCAAGAGGGAGTGTCCGCGAACAATAGACCTTCTCACTCTAGGGGTTCATTCCGTCCTCTAGCTCGGCCAGGTCATTCACAAGCATCTAGAGTATATAACCAGACAGGACGGGCACCTATTCCTATAGGATCTAGACGACTGTATACTTTCGCTCCTCCTCCAGAGACGGTGGATCACTCAGTGATTCAAGGTATGGCAGTAGTTGGTAGTTCCTATGCTTTCGCATTATTTGATTCAGGAGCATCCCACTCATTCGTATCTGCTGTTTTCATATCTGCTACTAGTACTCTAGTGCAACAACTGTCCACTACACTTACAATTGTATCCCCTATTGGAGACACATCACTGGGACTGATCTGCACATCGGTAAACACTGAACTTGCTGGGTTCAGATTTGAGTTCAACTATCTGGTACTCGAGATGACAAAGTACGACATCATATTCGGAATGGATTGGCTGGCTAAATTCCAGGCCAGTATTGACTGCCATCTCGCATAGTGATATTCTGGTCACCTGAGGGAAAACAATATGTGGTACATGTCGACAGACAGAGCATACCAATGACCAGAAGACTGCACGAGGAAATGAACTGTCTAGTACTGAACAACATCAGACTAGACAAAGCGCCAATGGCTGAACTACCTGCGGTAGTGAAAGACTACGCAGAGGTATTTCCAACAGAACTCCCTGGTTTGCCTCCAAAGAGGGAGATTGATTTCAAGATCAAGCTATATCCTGGCACTGCTCCAGTGTCATTACCGCATTACCGGATGGCCCCAACTGAGATGTCGGAGTTAAAGAAGCAAATTGATGAACTGCTCAGACTAGGATGCATCCGGAACAGCACACCATCTTGGGGAGCACCGGTATTATTTGTGAAGAAGAAGGATGGTACACTTCGGATGTATGTAGATTATCGGAAGTTGAATCAGCTGACAGTCAGAAACAAGTACCCTCTACCCAGAATTGATGATCTATTCGATCAACTCAGGGGTTCCAGTCATTTCTCCAATATTGTTCTGATGTCAGGCTACCATCAAATTCGTGTTAGGGATGAAGACATAGAGAAGACGGCTTTCAGAACTCAGTATGAACTATATGAGTATATGGTCATGCTGTTTGGACTAAACAATGCACCAGCTATGTTCATGGATCTGATGAACAGGATCTTTCGTCCTTACTTGGACAAGTTTGTAATTGATTTCATTGACAACATCCTGATTTATTTTAAAAGTCGTGAGGAGCATGTTGAAAATCTACGGATAGTCTTGGACACCCTGAAGAAGAATTACTTGTATGCCAAAGCAAACAAATGCAAATTCTGGCTATCTGAGGTTAACTTCTTAAGGCATGTCATATCAGTGGAAGATATAGCCGTGGACCTGGCTAAAGTGGGAGCAGTTAGAGGTTGGAAAGTTCCAAGGAATGTGACAGAAATCCGCAGCTTTCTGGGATTGGCTGGTTATTATCGGAAGTTTATTATGGACTTCTCCAAGATTGTATCCCACTCACCCAACTCACTCAGAAAGAAATCAAATTTGAATGGTCTGTGGTGTGCAACCGAAGGTTCGAAGACCTGAAGGAGAGGCTTACGACTGCTCCTATTCTAATTTTGTCGGAAAGAGGCAAGGGCTATGACTGCTCCTATCCTATTGTGATGCTTCAGGAGAAGGACTTGGGTGTTCTTTTACTCAAAGTCAACACATAGTGGCTTATGGTTCAAGGCAGTTAAAAGTTTATGATCGCCACTATCCCACACATGATCTGGAATTAGCCGCGGTGGTCTTCACTCTAAAAAACTGGAGACACTATCTGTATGGCGAGAAATTTGAGATATTTTCAGATCACAAAAGTTTGAAGTACCTATTTGATCAGAAGGAACTCAACATGAGGCAATGCAGATGGATGGAATATCTGCAAGATTATGAGTTTGCACTTCGATATCATCCTGGCAAGGCAAACAAAGTGGCGGATGCCCTCAATCCCATGTCACATGCAACAGTGGCCAGTTTGATTATAAAGGAATGGGAAATGCTGAATACCATTCGAGAGTTCAATTTGTACATCAAGAATCATGGGAGTATGTATAATCTGATAGTACAGTCCAACATGGTTTCCAAGATTGAGCAGGAACAACGGATAGATCCGGAAGTGGAATAGATATGGGCTAAAATGTCTACTGGTGAGGTTGTACCGGAATGGGAATTACGACTGGGACAAGGTCTTTTATTTCGAGGCAGGACGTATGTGCCTCAAAGCTGCAGAAGTGAGTTGTTGATCGAAGCACACCAAACAAAACTCTCTATTCATCCGGGTAGCACCAAGATGTACCATGACTAGGAGAGGCATTACTGGTGGCATGGACTTAAAAGATATGTAGTAGATTTTGTTGCTCATTGCCTGACTTGTCAGCAAGTCAAGACTGAACATCAGAACCCACCAGGATTACTCAAACCCTTACCAGTGCCAGAATGGAAATGGGAACATATTTCCATGGATTTTGTGACAGGGTGCCAAGGTCATCAAAAGGCCACAATGCAATATGGGTCGTAGTAGATCGATTGACCAAGCCTGCACACTTTCTTCCAATCAAGATGACAGATTCACCTGAGACTTTGGGACGACGATACATCAAGGATATCATAAGGATACATGGTATACCCAGAACAATAATGTCCGACAGAGATGGCCGATTCACCGACAGGGTGTGGCAGAGCATGCAGTTGGCTATGGGGACCAACTTGCTGATCAGCACAGCTTTCCATCCACAGATTGATGGATAGTCAGAGAGAACAATACAGACATTGGAGGACATGCTGAGAGCATGTATGTTTGACTTCAAAGGTGGGTGAGAAAATCATCTACCACTGGTTGAGTTTTCTTACAACAACAGTTACCAGGCAAGCCACCAGATGGCTCCATTCGAGGCGTTGTATTGTAGACCCTGTAGATCACCAGTGTGTTGGACAGAGGCCGGTGAGCCTGCACTTATTGGACCTGATCTAGTCGCAGAGACCACGGAACAGATCAAGGTAATACGACAACATCTGCTCACTGCACAGAGTCGTCAGAAGAGCTATACGGACAAGAGAAAGAGATTCCTTGAGCTTGAAGTGGGACACTTAGTATTTTTGTAAGTCTTGCCATGAAAGGGACACACGCGATTTAGAAAGAAAGGGAAACTGTCACCAAGATTTGTGGGACCCTTTCCAATCGAAAAGAGGGTGGAAGAAGTGGCTTATCAATTGATACTTCCTTCACAGTTGTCATCACTGTACGATGTATTTCATGTATCTATGTTGAGGAAATACAATCCAGATCCTTCACACGTTTTGAACGTGCAAGATATTGATGTGCAAAGCGACGTGCCTTACGTCAAACAGCCTGTCAGAGTGGTGGAGATATAACAAAGGGTTTTGCGGAACCGAGCAATTCAGTTCGTCAAGGTGGTATGGGATCGACATGGTAATGAGGAAGCCATCTGGGAACTTGAATCAGAAATGAGAGCAACTCATCCTGAGCTTTTTGTATAAGTTGTTTGAAACCCTACTTCGCACGATTTTCGGGATGAAAATTTCAAAAGAGGGTAATATTGTAACACCCGGGATTTTTCAATGCATTAATATATTGGATTTTGTCTATTTAAATTATTAAATTGGTTGAATTTAAGATTTATGTATGTAATGGACTTTAGGTGGGTAAGCATTGGGTCAATAGCTCAATTATGATCCAATGGATCAAGGATGAAATTTGATTTGGAAATAATTGTGTAAGTGTGATTAAATGGGTCAACTACCCAATTTGAAACCCAATGGGTCAAGGGGAATGGATTTTGGAAAGTAAACAGGTAAATGATTAATTTAATTGGGCCGTGTACCCAATTAAGATCCAAGGCATGGGATCCACCTCAAAAAGTGAGGTGGCATGTATGTGACATGGCCAAGTGGGACCCAAATCCACCTCACCAAGTGAGGTGGCAAGTGGTTAAGGTAACATGCATGGTCGGCTAACCATGGTTGACTTGGTCAACCATAGGTGAGTTCAATAGAGTTGAGTTGATGAATGAATTCAAGTGAGTTTAAAGGAAAATGAGTTGTGGCTAAGTTGAATTGAGTTAAATGGGAAATGAGTTTAAGTAATTGAATGGAGTTGAGCCGAGTTGCATGGAAGTGGAGGAGGCTCTTAGTGAGTCATGGAGGGAAGATGGAGGGTTTCCATCTCATGGGAGAGGAAACCCATACATGTTGGGAAGGGGAAGACCCCTAGCTTAAGCCATGTGTCTCCTTGATTAAACCAAGGGACACATGGGAAAGACCAAATATTAATGAGGCAATGGAGAAGTTTGTGGGCTGATTTTAAAAAGGGAAAACTCCACCCCTTTGGCCGATTGAATCTCTTTTAGAAAGAAAGAGATTTTCATCTCTCTTTCACTCTTTCTCTCTATCTTCCTCTCTCAACATCCCTTGGCCGATTGCATGCCTAAAAAACATAGAGATTTCCTCTCTTCCAATCTCTCTCACTCCCATTTTCGACTCTACACTTGTGGCCGAAACGTTCCCCAATCTCTCTCTCTCCATCTCAACACGATTACACTTGGAGAAATCAGCGAGGAACATGAAAGGAAGAAGAAGGACTGAGGAACAAGTTCAGATTAAAAAGAAATTAAGGGGACGCGAAAAAGGTATGTAACGTTAACAAGATAGGATTGAATGAATGAATGAATGAACTAGGGAATCCATAGATTTGACCATAGTTTGGCCTAACCTATGGATTCTATTTATTTATTTGAAATCAATGGCCAAAGTGTTATGGGCCATGGACTGTAAAAATCCATTCAAGGAATGATTGAATGATTTAAAGAAAACGGCATGGTAATGGTTCAAATGTCAGAATAATCCTAGCCTTGCCTAGTAAGAAAAGTAAAATCCAACTCAGAATTATATGATGAGAATATATATGTTTATACATGATTAAAGGATGGATTTTATGAAGAAGAGCCGAGCCAAAATATCAAACAATTAAGGATTGAACACGGGTTACATTGTCTGCTGGACGGGTACTACCGTCTGCGGACGGGTAACAGACAGGGATTGTATGTTGTCTGCGGACGGGGTTCTATCATCCACGGGACGGGTTCCTATCGTCCGCAGATGCGTTTTTATCGTCCACGGGACGGGTAATGGACTGGACATGGTGTAGTCTGCAGACGGGTTGTACTGTCTGTGGGACGGATTTTTATCGCCCGCAGAGGGGTAACAGACAGGGTTCTGATGTGGTCTGCGAATGGATTACACTGTCTGTGGGACGGGTCATGGGTAGCGGGTAGCGGGTACCGGGTATCGGGTCATGGGTATCGGCTAGCGGGTGGCGGGTACTTGGTCATGGGTAGCGGGTCACGAGTAACGGGTGACCGGTAACAGATGTGAACCAGGTGTTGTTTGCGGATGGGTTACATGTCTGCGAACGGGTTTCTACCGTTCGCGGGACGGGTTTCTACTGTTCGCAGACGGGTAACAGACTGAACAGAGTGCTGTCTGGGGATGGGTTGCACTGTCTGTAGGACGGGTATCTACCGTCCTCGGGACGGGATTCTACCGTCTACAACGAGTTTCTATCATTCACAGGATGGACAGCGAACGGGCAATCGACTGAATTTTAAAGTGGAAATTTTCCAAATTGTTTAAGTTTAACCGGAAGTAGGTAAGGAATTATTTAAATCAATTGGATAATTAATTTGATTATTATGTATGACAGAATTCATCTAAGGTAAAGAGATTTCGTGGACGGGGGTGTGATTGGTTTTGACGAAATTGTTGTGCGTCACATCACAAAACAACAACGATACAATACTTGGACGTGGGTAGGACTCATACCTTGTTGACACACTGTGGATTATATACATGTACTGTTTTATTTCAATATATGATGATTTACTTTGGGTATCGAATGATTATGTTTTAAGACTTAAATTTCAATGCTATTATGTACTTTGATATGAAAAGGCATCATTGCACTCATTTTTCTCATGCATGGCATGGGAGGGAACATAAGGGAGGAGTCCATGCTCCATTTTGGGTTTCCGATAAACAAACTTGGGGAGGAATCCACACTGATTCCGATTGACATACGGGAAGAGATATATGATGTTTGAAATGTAAGAGGAGTCCACGCTCCTGTAAAGCCCGTCTTTTTTCACTCGCTAAGCTTTCCGTAAATCAGAGCCTATTTTTTTTTTAAATAACAGAGTGAGCAAGAGCGGGACGTCACGACGCAAGCTAAGTCCGAACTTCTAAAGTCCGACCCTTAACTGGCCAACCCTATGTGTGCAAGGACTAAGTCCATGAAAATGGTTCACACATAACAATATAAACATGCGGATTAAAATCATAACTGCGGAATTATAATAGAACCTAGTTCTATTCTATTTTGGATAGCAAAGTACGTCAAGTCCTTAATAATAATTAACATAACATAATTATCCAAATAAACATCCAACCATAGGAAATTATCTAAATTATTACATGCCCGAAGTCTAGCTACTCAAATTACATGTCCATGAGTAACTTAATCAAAATATAAACTAAAAGCATCCAAGCTTCTATGCTTGGTCCTTTTCGCGTTCATCGTTCCCCTCGTTTCTTATATCATCCACTAAGGTAGAAGTAGGGCGTTAGAACAACGAGCCAGTAGGTATTCCAATTAGGGCTAACACATGGTTAGTACAAAACATGCATATAATAACATAAAGTCCAAAAACCATATAAACCATACCATGTCATGATGTCAAATGCAATGAGTCCCACCCATCACAAGTACATATAAGTACCCCCACATAGGTCCTTCGGACGCCCCGATGGAGTGTGACCCCTCCGCTTTCTTCTTGATCGAAAGGCACATCAAGGTTTCCCACATAGGTCTTTCGGACGCCCCGACGGAGTGTGGCCCCTCTGGTTACATATCCTTCACCCCATGCCATGCATGAGATGCTAATGAATCACATGTTATTTTATCATATAAACATAGCATTGAAACTCGCATTTTGAAACAATATCTTTTACAACATAATTCATCAAAATAAGATAAAAACATTGTACATTAAACCTATGGTTTCAAAGAGGTGGAATCCTACCAAAGACCATTAACGTGTCCTTGCGCTTTCGTCCGGTAACCGCTCACGATCGTACACACCTTGTGAGGTCCCGATACCTTATAATATATCAATCAATTGAAACCATGTCCCATTTGATTTAACATTAGGTCTAACTCCATAAACAATCCCCATGGGGTTCGGCCATACACCTTGGCCGAACCCATGGTCCATTAATTTTACGTATTTACATCCTTGCCATTTGTACAAATCCATAACCAAACCTTTCATTCATTAACAGATGCCTAAGTCCATGTTTTGATCCACAAACCTACCTCATGGGGTTCAGCCATACATCATGGCCAAACCCATGATCCTTCATTTTAGCTTATATTTACAACATTGCCATTCATACCACTCCATTCATTTAATATGCATAAACTTTAAGTCCATCAAACCTTCCCCATGGGGCTCGGCCATACACCATGGCCGAACCCATGGTTCATTATTTCCACATAATTACAATATTGCCATTCTTGCATCCATAAATCAAGGTTCCTTCCTTTTTTTTGATCCAAAAGTTCATCATTAAAACTTTCTAAATTAATATCCATCTTCCATGGGGTTCGTAATCTTCTCTTTAAAAATCATTAGACCCATATAAATTCCTTAACCACTCAAGTCCATAAAAGAGACCTCATGGGGTTCGGTCATACACCATGGCCGAACCCATGATCTTTCACTTTAGGCTATATTTACAACTTTGCCATCACTTCCATGATCTTACTATATGAATATAATTCCATGATTCTTTATGGGGTTCAGCCATACCCTTGGCCGAACCCATGGTCTAAGGTTCTTTACCAACAACCTTCCCTTTAAACCCTTTTAAAATATACATAATATTCCATGGTTTTCATCATTCAAATCCATTAAAATATAACAAATCTCTTTCCATGGAGTTCGGCCATGGGTTCGGCCATGTTGTATGGCCGAACCCTATGGTTCATCATCTTCCCTTTAAAATACTCAAATCAACCCCCAATCTTCTTCCATGGGGTTCGGCCATACACCATGGCCGAACCCTATGGTTCCTTTCTTTAAACAAAAATATCAGAATACTTACCGGTTCCGTGACTCCTCCGGTTTTCATTCGCTCCGATTGGTTCTTCCGATCCTTTTCTTCCTTAGCCTCTTCCTCCTTTCTTCTTACTTCTTTGGCCGAGAGTGACCTTTGATGAAACCCCTTGAATGTGTATACCGTGCGTCCTTCTATGTCTTTTTTTTATAATTTCCAATCGGTCCTATCTTAGAAGGTACCATCGTCCCTTGCAATTTAGTAATTTCCTAAGTGTCACTCTCAACAAGGAAATGGACTCCTTTGGCGCATCAACATGGAAATGAAAATCCCACACACACGGGCCAAGCAACTTCTTTATTTGGCATCTCCTAGTTTTACTCTTAACCAAGGAAAAGGCCATCTTAAGCATATCAACGTGGATTGCATATCTATTCCATATTTCAACTCCTAAAATCTTTCCATCAATACCTTTCATGCGCATGCAATCTTCCAATTTCCTTTATGCGCATGACAATTAATCCAAATCCCTTATATATATATATATTGCATTACTATTTTAATTCAGTCCCATTTAATTTAAATTGAACTCACTTAGTGGTCAACCAAGTTAACCATGACCCATTGGGTCCCAATTGGGCATGTTGACCCAAATAGCAACATTGATCCAATTAAATGTGCCTTACCCATTTATTTTTATTGAAACCATTTTCACAATCCGTTGGGTCTTAATTGGGCAATGACCCAACACTTTACCCATCTGAGGTCCATAACAGTTAATTTACAATTAAAATGGCAAATTCCGTAAATATTTATAACTTGAAAATATGGTGTTACAATACAACCCTCTTTTTAAAATTTTCGTCCTGAAAATCGAGTGAAGTAAGGTTTCAAACATTTACATAAATAGCTCAGGATGAGCTGTTCTCATTTCCGACTCGAGTTCCCAGGTGGCTTCCTCAATGCCATTTCGATCCCATACCACCTTGACAAACTGGATCGCTCGGTTCCGTAATACCCTTTGTTCTGTGTCCACCACTCGGACAGGCTTTTTGACGTATGTCACGTCGCTTTGGACCTCTATATCTTGTATGTTCAGTACATGAGAGGGATCAAGATTGTACTTCCTCAACATTGATTTATGGAACACATCGTGCAAAGATGCCAACTGTGAAGGGAGTGCCAATTGATAAGCCACGTCCCCCATCCTTCTTATGATTAAAAACGGTCCCACATATCTTGGCGACAATTTCCCCTTCTTTCCAAATCTCATGTGTCCCTTTCGTGGCGAGACTTTTAAGAACACCATGTCCTCCACTTCAAATTCAAGGAACCTCCTCCTTTTATTAGCATAGCTCTTTTGACGACTTTGCGTAGTCACTAGATGCTGTCATATCACTTGTATCTGCGTTGTAGCCTCTGCAACCAACTCAGGTCCAATTAGTATAGGCTCACCGGCCTCTGCCCAGCACATAGGTGATCTACATGGTCTACCATATAATGCCTCAAATGGAGCCATCTAGAGGCTTGCCTGGTAACTGTTGTTGTATGAGAATTTTACCAACGGCAAGTGATCCTCCCGTCCACCCTTGAAATCTAGCATGCATGCTCTCAGCATATCCTCCAATGTTTGTATTGTCCTCTCAGACTGCCCATCAGTCTGTGGATGGAATGTTGTGCTAGTCAGTAGGTCTGTTCCCATGGCCAACTGCATGCTCTGCCATACTCTGCCAGTGAATCGACCATCTCTGTCGGACACAATAGTCTGAGGTATACCATGCAATCTGATGATATCCTTGATATACCGCTGACCCAAAGTCTCAGATGAGTTTGTCATCTTGATGGGAATGAAATGTGCAGACTTGGTCAGTCGGTCTACCACGACCCATATCACATAGTTGCCCTTTGAAGACCTTGGCAACCCTGTCACAAAATCCTTGGAGATGTGCTCCCATTTCCATTCCGGCACTGGTAAGGGTTTGAATAACCTTGGTGGCTTCTGATGTTCCATCTTAACCTGCTGACACGTTAAGCAATGAGCCACAAATTCTGCCGCATCCCTTTTGAGTCTGTGCCACCAATAATGTCTCTTCAGGTCGTGATACATCTTTGTGCTACCCGGATGAATTGATAGTTTGGTTTGATGTGCCTCAATCAGTAACTCTTTTCTGCAGCTCTTAGGCACATATATCCTTCCTCGGAACACAAGACCCTGTCCTGGTCGTAACTCCCATTCCGGTATGACTTCACCAGTAGACATCTTGGCCCATATCTCCTCCACTTCCGGGTCTATCCGCTGTTCCTGTTCAATCTTAGTAACCATGTTGGACCGTATGATCAAATTGTACATACTCCCATGGTTATTGATATATAAATTGAACTCTCGAATGGTATTCAGCATCTCCCATTCTGTCCTAATCAAACATGCCACTGATGCATGTGATATGCGGCTGAGGGCATCTGCCACCTTGTTTGCCTTGCCAAAGTGATAACGAAGTGCGAACTCATAATCCTGCAGATATTCCATCCATCTGAGTTGCCTCAGGTTGAGCTCATTTTGATCAAACAAGTACTTCAAGCTCTTATGATCTAAAAACACTTCAAATTTCTTGCCATATAGATAATGTCTCCAGCTTTTGAGAGCGAAGACCACTGCGGCTAGTTCAAGATCGTGCGTAGGAATAGAGGCGTTCATATATTTTCAATTATCTTGAACCATAAGCCACCACACGATGAGTTTGACTGAGGACGCACCCAAGTCCTTCTCCTGAAGCGTCGCATTGTACCTCATAACCCTTGCCTCTTTTCGGCAAAATTAAGATAGGTGCAGTTGTAAGTCTATTCGTCAGCTCTTCAAATCTCCGGTTGCATACGTCTGACCACTCAAATTTGATTCCTTTTTGAGTGAGTCGGGTCAGTGGAGATGCAATCTTGGAGAAGTCCATGATAAACTTCCTGTAGTAACCAACCAATCCCAAGAAGCTACGGATCTCGGTTACATTCTTTGGTGCTTTCCATTCTCCCACTGCTGCCACTTTAGTTGGGTCCACGGCTATACCTTCTGCTGGTATGACATGTCCCAATAAATTAACCTTGGGTAGCCAAAATTCACACTTGTTGGCTTTGGCATATAACTTGTTCTTCCTCAAAGTGTCCAGAACTATCCTCAGGTGCTCAGCGTGTTCTTCCTGAGTTTTAGAATAAATCAAAATGTCATCAATAAATACAATGATAAATTGGTCCAAGTAAGGACGGAAAATCCTGTTCATTAGATCCATGAACACAGTAGGTGCATTGGTGAGTCCAAACGGCATGACTACAAACTCATATAGTCCATGCCGCGTTCTGAAGGCTGTCTTTTCTATGTCCTCCTCCCTAACCCGGATTTGATGGTATCCGGACATCAGGTCAATCTTAGAGAAATGACTGGAACCTCTATGTTTGATCAAATAGATCATCGATCCTGGGTAGAGGGTATTTGTTTCTAACCGTCAGCTGGTTCAGTTTTCGGTAATCCACACACATACAAAGTGGACCATCTTTCTTCTTCACAAATAAAACCTGAGCTCCCCAAGCCGATGTACTGTTTCGGATGCAACCCAGTCTGAGCAGTTCATCAATCTGCTTCTTTAGCTTGGACATCTCTGCTGGTGCCATCCGGTAGTGTGGTAATGACACTGGTGCAATACCAGGGTATAGCTTGATTTCAAAATTAATCTCCCTCATGGGAGGCAAGCTAGGGAGTTCCTTTGGAAATACATCAGCATAGTCCTTTACTATTGCCGGAAGTTTAGCCACTGGTGCCTTGTTGATTCTGATACTGCTCAATACCAGATGACTCAACCCTTCATGCAGTCTGCTTTGTTTGTCAGTACGCACCACATGTTGTTTTCCATCGGGTAACCAAAATGTCACCCTGCGGCGATAGCAATCGATGTTGCCTGAAAGCTAGCCAACCAGTCCATGCCGAAAATAATATCATACTCTGTCATATCGAGTACCAAATAGTTGAACTCAAATATGAGTCCAGCGAGTTCAGTATTCACTGCTGTGCATATAAGCCCCAATGATGTGTCTCCAGCGGGGATACAATGGTGAGTGGTGTGGACAGTTTTTGTATTAAAGTTCCAGTTGCAGATACGAATGCAGCAGATATGAAGGAGTGGGATGCTCCATAATCAAATAAAGCAAAGGCATAGGAACTACTGACTACCGCCATACCTTGAATCACAGAGTGATCCTCTGCTGCTGGAGGAGCTAATGTAAATAACCGTCCAGATCCTGTAGGCACCCGTCCCGCCTGGTTAAATGCTCTGCCTCCATGTGAATTAGCTGGCCTAGCTGGTGGGCGAGATGAACCTCTAGAATAAGAGGGTTGTTGAGTTGTGGGCATTCCCTCTTAAAATGGCCCGGTTGATCACAATGAAAGCAGTTGTTCACCCCTCTGGGAGCCTGAGTGACTGATACAGATGGGGAGGGATGATTGGGATGAAAACCCCCTGTTGACCCAGCGGATGGTGAGGGTCTGCTAAAGTTCGGTCGGAACCTCTTGTTGGGCTGAAATGTACCCCTCCCACTCCGAGCTCGGCGATTGTCAAAATGCACTAACTCAGCCATTTCTTACGCTGTTATAGTGGCCCTGCTGACCACCTCTGCCAATGTAACTGCTTGAATATGGTTACCTTGGCCCTAATGTTTGGCTGAAGGCCCCACTCAAACTTGCGTGCCCTTCGATACTCTGTATCCACCATATAAAATGCATAGCAAGATAAACTAAGGAACTCCTGGTGGTACTCTGCCACCGTCATGATACCTTGTACCAAAGATAGAAAAGCTTGAGTCTGGCTCTCCTTCTCCTCCTCAGGGAAATAATGGACCAAGAAAGTAGTTGAGAACTGATCCCAAGTCATTGCAGTCCTCTCTCCTTCCGGTAGAAGTGCTCGTTGCTTTTCTACCACCTCCCACCATTTACTGGCATCATCGATTAGTTGTGACGTGGCCAGTAAAATCTTGTCAGCATGACTCGAAATCTTGAGTAGGGTCAGGATCTGAGTGATCTTCTTCAGCCAATTTTCTGCTCCGACAGCCCTTTTTTTCCTTTTGAAATAAGGAGGGCGTTGTTGCTGGAAATCCCTGACCATGCTCCTGTCATTGGTCTCGTTGATGGTTCCATTCCCGTTCAAGTGATGTTGAAGCACCGAAGTGACCACCGCTTGAACCAAGTTTTGTAGTTCAGGAGGCACCACCGGTATATTCATGCTGTCTTGTACCTCTTCCTCTTGGTGGGATGGTTGTTCTTCCTTTTCATGTCGAGATTGTCGTTCCTCTTCTTCATGTTGAGATTTTTCTACCTCCTTTTCCTTCCCTTTCTAGTTTTGTAGGGTATTTCTCTTTGGAGGCATTTTTCCCTAAGCCATTGAAAAATATCATGACTTAGTTTTCATTGTAAAGTTTGTATTTTCCTATTTTTGGGGAAATTTCCAAATAAGCACTCTTGATTTTGCTTTGTTTCTGGGGAACTATATTCTATGTTGCTATGTTTGATAATCTAATTATTTTGACTGTACTTCCTTTACTATCATCCATTGTCGTTCTCAGATTGAATGTTCTGTCTGAGTCTAACGAAGTAAATTAATGCACGGGGGCCGAATTAATTTACTCCGAAAGATTCAATCTTTCTGGTTCGCTCTGATACCAACTGTAACACCCCGCCTTTTTTCACTCGCTAAGCTTTCTGTAAATCAGAGCTTATTTTTTTTTTTTAAATAACAGAGTGAGCAAGAGTGGGACGTCACGACGCTAGCTAAGTCCGAACTTCTAAAGTCCAACCCTTACCTGGACAACCCTATGCGTGCATGGACTAATTCTATGAAAACGGTTCACACATAAGAATATAAACATGCGGATTAAAATCATAACTGTGGAATTATAATAGAACCTAGTTCTATTCCATTTTGGATAGCAAAGTACGTCAAGTCCTTAATCATAATTAACATAACATAATTATCCAAATAAACATCCAACCATATCAAATTATCTAAATTATTACATGCCCGAAGTCTAGCTACTCAAATTACATGTCCATGAGTAACTTAATCAAAATATAAACTAAAAGCATCCAAGCTCCTATGCTTGGCCCTTTTCGCGTTCATCGTTCCCCTCGTTTCCTGTAACATCCACTAAGGTAGAAGTAGGGCGTTAGAACAGCACGCCCAGTAGGTATTCCAATTAGGGCTAACACATGGTTAGTACAAAACATGCATATAATAACATAAAGTCCAAAAACCATATAAATCATGCCATGTCATGATGTCAAATGCAATGAGTCCCACCCATCACAAGTACATCTAAGTACCCCTACATAGGTCTTTTGGACACCTCGACGGAGTGTGGCCCCTCCGGTTTCTTCTTGATGGAAAAACACATCAAGGTATCCTACATAAGTTTTTCGGATGCCCCAACGGAGTGTGGCCCCTTCGGTTACATATCCTTCACCCCATGCCATGCATGAGATGCTAATGAATCACATGCTATTTTATCATATAAACATAGCATTGAAACTCACATTTTGAAACAATATCTTTTACAACATAATTCATCAAAATAAGATAAAAACATTGTACATTAAACCTATTGTTTCAAAGAGGTGGAATCCTACCAAAGACCACTAACGTGTCCTTGCGCTTTCGTCCGGTAACCGCTCACGATCGTACACACCTTGTGAGGTCCCGTTACATTATAATATATCAATCAATTAAAACCATGTCCCATTTGATTTAACATTAGGTCTAACTCCATAAACAATCCCCATGGGGTTCGGCCATACACCTTGGCCGAACCCATGGTCCATTAATTTTACGTATTTACATCCTTGCCATTTGTACAAATCCATAACCAAACCTTTCATTCATTAACACATGCCTAAGTCCATGTTTTGATCCACAAACCTACCTCATGGGGTTCGGCCATACATCATGGCCGAACCCATGATCCTTCATTTTAGCTTATATTTACAACATTGCCATTCATACCACTCCATTCATTTAATATGCATAAACTTTAAGTCCATCAAACCTTCCCCATGGGGCTCGGCCATACACCATGGCCGAACCCATGGTTCATTATTTCCA
This sequence comes from Chimonanthus salicifolius, assembly GCA_013350335.1. Taxonomy (NCBI): domain Eukaryota; kingdom Viridiplantae; phylum Streptophyta; class Magnoliopsida; order Laurales; family Calycanthaceae; genus Chimonanthus; species Chimonanthus salicifolius. The sequence continues at coordinate 46,967,984 of CM023535.1, forward strand.
GATAATTACAATATTGCCATTCTTGCACCCATAAATCAAGGTTCCTTCCTTTTTTTTTATCCAAAAGTTCATCATTAAAACTTTCTAAATTAATAACCATCTTCCATGGGGTTCGTAATCTTCTCTTTAAAAATCATTAGACCCATATAAATTCCTTAACCACTCAAGTCCATAAAAGAGACCTCATGGGGTTCGGTCATATACCATGGCCGAACCCATGATCTTTCACTTTAGGCTATATTTACAACTTTGCCATCACTTCCATGATCTTACTATATGAATATAATTCCGTGATTCTTTATGGGGTTCGGCCATACCCCTTGGCCGAACCCATGGTCTAAGGTTCTTTATCAACAACCTTCCATTTAAACCTTTTTAAAACATACATAATATTCCATGGTTTTCATCATTCAAATCCATTAAAATATAACAAATCTCTTTCCATGGGGTTCGGCCATGGGTTCGGCATCTTCCCTTTAAAATACTCAAATCAACCCCCAATCTTCTTCCATGGGGTTCGACCATACAACATGGCCAAACCCTATGGTTCCTTTCTTTAAACAAAAATATCAACATACTTACCGGTTCCGCGACTCCTCCGATTGGTTCTTCCAATCCTTTTCTTCCTTAGCCTCTTCCTCTTTTCTTCTCACTTCTTTGGCCGAGAGTGATCTTTGATGAAACCCCTTGAATGTTTATGCCGTGCGCCCCTCTATATCTTTCTTTTATAATTTCCAATCAGTCCTATCTTAGAAAGTGCCACCCCTTGCAATTTAGCAATTGCCTAAGTGTCGCTCTCAACGAGGAAAGGGACTCTTTTTGGCGCATCAACATGGATACGAAAATCCCACACACACGGCCAAGCAACTTCTTTATTTGGCATCTCCTAGTTTTACTCTTAACCAAGGAAAAGACCATCTTAAGCATATCAACGTGGATTTCATATCTATTCCATATTTCAACTCCTAAAATCTTTCCATCAATACCTTTCATGCGCATGCAATCTTCCAATTTCCTTTATGCGCATGACAATTAATCCAAATCCCTTATTTATATATATATTGCATTACTATTTTTAATTCAGCCCCATTTAATTTAAATTGAACTCACTTAGTGGTCAACCAAGTTAACCATGACCCATTGGGTCCCAATTGGGCATTTTGACCCAAATAGTAACATTGATCCAATTAAATGCGCCTTACCCATTTATTTCTATTGAAATCATTTCCACAATCCGTTGGGTCTTAATTGGGCAATGACCCAACACTTTACCCATCTAAGGTCCATAACCGTTAATTCACAATTAAAATGGCAAATTTCGTAAATATTTATAACTTGAAAATCCGGAGTGTTACAGCTCCATTCGGTGGGACCGATAAGGCATACGTGGGGAGGCATGACAATGAATACTTGATGTGGCTTGTTCATCAAGAAGATTAACAATGTGATTTGTGATATGGTTGTTGGGTGAGAGATCATTGGCATATGACAACCATGGCATGGCATTAAAACATCATGATTATGATCTCTATTATCATGCACTATTTTTTGTTTTATCATCATGATTAAGATCTCTATTATCATGTACTGTTTTTGGGTATTATGTTTTACAAGTACAGTATGATGTTTTCTACCTTCATTTTTATACTAATCCTATGTGTATGACCCTACTTGGAACTCCTACTGGGCGCATTGACTAATGCCCTACTTCTACCTTTAGATGATAGTACATGGAATGGAACATGCGATAGACGTGAAAGAAGCCAAGCTTAGGAGCTTGAACAATTTATGTTTATTAGACATTTATGATAATTTTGGACAATGTATTTTGCAATAATTGTTTTTTGGGGCTATAATAACTTAGAATTATCTTGCTATGGTGTGATGTTACTTTTGTATATTATGTTCAGTTAATTTAGTGGTGATTGACTTCCTTGCTAATTAACGTTATGGATGGTATTTGTAATCATATAATAATTCCGCAAACATTAGTAATGCGTGCGAAATGTTTTAGTGGACTTGTCCACGCACACGTATTGGTGGCCAGTTAAGGGTCGAACTTTGAAAGCTCGGACGTGTCGTGGCGTCCCGCTCTCTCTCACTCTTTATTTAAAAAAAAAATAGACTCTGGTTTTCTGTGAGTGAAAAAGGGCGGGGCGTTACAGTCAGGGACTTCCAACAGCAGCGTCCCCTTATTTCAAAGGGAAAGAGGGACATGCAAAAGCCGAAAACTAGGTTGAGAACATCACCAAAATCTTGAAGCTGCTCAAGATCACCGGCAATGAGGACCGAATATTGTTGGCTACCTCACAGTTGGTAGATGATGCTGGTAAATGGTAGAGAGTGATAGAACGATAGCAAGCACAGATTCCAGCAGAGGAAAGGACAGAGATGACATGGGACTAGTTCGTTGGAATGTTTCTGGATCATTATTTTCCAGAGGAAGAGAAGGAGCGCCATACACAAGCATTCATATCTCTTGTCCAGGGCACCATGACGATTGCGGATTACTGTAACGCCCGCCCCTTTTCACCATAAAATCAGAGTCTATTTTTTTTTTTTTAAAAAAAAAAAAAAGAGTGACAAAGGCGTGGATGTCACGACGCGAGTTAAGTCCGAGCTTCTAAAGCCCGGCCCTTAACTGGCCAACCCTACGTGCGCGTGGAACGAAGTCCACGAGAACAATTCACACGTAGACGTGAGCTCGCGGAATATGACTTAATGCGGAATATTGTAATAAAGACTATCCTACCAGTTTTCAGATAGCAGGGAAGATTTCATCATTTAATTACTAAAAAGCCATAACATCATGTATCTACAATAAGATCCAAATCATAGCAATAAGCCTAAAATATTACATTTCCGACAAACTAAACTATACAAATACACATTTCCCAAAATAAACTTAAACAAAATAATTAGTCCGCCTTCCCAAGTTCCTAAGCTTGGCTCCCGTCCCGTCCTTCTGCTCCTGCATTTCCTGCGTCATCAGCTAGGGTAGAAGTAGGGCGTTAGACCCCGCGCCCAGTAGGACTCCGAGTGGGGCTAGCACATGGATTAGTAATAACAGCATGCAGATAACAATATAATAAAGACTGGTAGACAATCATATAATGAAATTATGAAGTGCATGCTATGCCATGGGTGTCTGTGTTATGAGTCCCACCCATCATCCCTACCATCATGATGTCATATCCCCCTTGACGGCAAGACCTCGTCAAGGTATCCCCATGCCTGTTCTCGATCGTCCCGACGGAGCATGGACTCCGGTTATAGCCTATCAGGCTATCCCCATGCCTGTTCTCGGTCGCCCCGACGGAGCATGGACTCCGGTTATAGCCTATCAGGCCATCCCCATGTCTGTTCTAGTTCGCCCCGATGGAGCATGGACTCCAGTTCCTTTATTTTCCCGCCCATGCCATGCATGAGATGTAATGCATTATGCTATGTAATAAATTTGGGTCATTGCCTTTACATATAACTCATATCATTAACATATAACTCATAGTCTAGCTATATGCCATAAAATACATATAAATCATAATTTCATAGACCATCATATAACCAATCATATAATTACTAAAAAAAATAAACCAATAAACCATTTACATAGCACCTAATCCATGGCTTACAAATAGGTAGGAATCCTACCGAATACCGACTCGCGTCCTTTTACGGTTTCGTCCGATAATCCGGCTACCGACACGCGTACCGGTCGCGATATCCAATACCTTATTACATACACATAATTAGTCCATGTTTTTAACTTTTTAAATCCATTAATCACATACTTAAGGTTACCATAATTGCACTTATGTCCATGATCATTTCTCATGGAGTTCTTGAATTTGGCCATTATTTACAATTTTGCCACTACTCCTTCACATAATTAATTACTCATTTACCCTTGCCTAACCAAATTCATAATTGATCATAAACCTGGATCTCTAACTTAGGTCCATTAATGACCCATTCAACCATGGCACATGACCATTAAAATTAGCCATTTAATTTACTTAAACTCCATTAACCTAACATACAAATGCACATTAATCTTAGGCCTTAATTGGTTTACAAAATGGGTTCATTGATATATTATTACCCATAACATAACAACACTAGAAAAATTAGGCATTTAAATACTCTAATTCTCATTCATTTCTCCCACACATAATACCAAATTAATCCACAAGTTTATTCACAAATGGGTCACGGGTTCATTAAAAAAAAATCAGCCCTTTTGTTAACCTAATTCCCATTTTTTTTTTCCTTGGGTCCAAAACATCAAATTCATCAAAAGTCTCTCCATGGGGTTCGGCCATGCAACATAGCCGAACCCATGGTCCATGTTCTCCCATTTTTCTTGGGTCCATTGTTACACATTTGAATTCATCACAAGTCCCTCCATATGGGGATTTCATCATTCATTTAGATCACCCATTTGATCAACATTGGTTTCATCTCTTGAGCCAATCAAAACTACTAACATTCCCCCTCATCTTTTCATGGTTTCAAGCATACTTAAACCAATAAATCTATGCTTAAAGTCCATTTAAAACCATCACCATTCTCAAATATGTTAGTACATCCTTCCAAATCCATTAAATTCACACACAACAACCTAGGGTTCAGCCATACACCATGGCCGAACCCATGATTCATACTTCATTCTCTTCTATGCCTTTCAAGGCCATAAAACCCCTTTGCATTTTCATCACAAAAACCCTTTTAAAACTTACCCACATTTATTCATTTAAAGCCCTAAAATTCATTAGCTACCCTCATTGTCTTCCATTCTTTAAAACCCTAACCAATTAAACCAAACATCTAATCACCCACCATGGGGTTCGGCCATGCTACATGGCCTCCTATGGCCCATGATTTTCTTCCAATCACATAATTCCATGCTTAATTAACTAAATTACATAATGTCCTCCATTCCTTAAAACCCAAACAAATTCACATATTAATTACATAACCCTTAATCCATTTTTTTTTTCTTTCCCTAACCCTAATTTATCCATTAGGGTTTCCTCCACTTTCCATCCTTCCATTTGATTGATTTAAAAATCCATGGCATAAAATCATTTGGCCACCATTAAATTTAACAAAAATGAATCCCAAATCTTAAACCCTAGAAATCCAAAACTCTTGTTTAAGAAATACTCACAATCCGTCGTCTCCTCCGACTTCCACCACTCCCGTCGGCTTCCTTAGCCTCCTTTCTCCTTCCTCTTGATCTTTGGTCGGCCAAGATGCTTGATCAATGGTGAAACCCTCCAAACTTAGGATCAGTAAAGGTAGGGTTTGCTTGAGAGAGGGAGAAGAGGAGATGGTGGGAAAGAAGATCTCAACCTTTGCTCTTAGAGTGGTGGGCTTTTGCTTTGAATTTTTCTTCTCTTCTTAGCTTCCTTTTCTTAATTTCCTTCTTCTCTTCTCCTTCTTCTTTTTTTTCTTAGAGTGGAACGGCCATGATAGAGTGCAAGAGATGGAGTTAGTGAAAATGAGAATGGGAAAACAAGATAATGTTTATCTCATTTAGTTATGTAACTTTACACTCCACATTAACTTTCTCCACCAACCAACACAAGATATTTATCTTGCTTTATGGTGGTGGTTGAGATAACCACCACCAAATCCAACGTGTTTTATTTTGAGTTTGGAATGAGGTGCTGTGGTCTTCACCTTTTGACCCCTTTGGCCACTTCATTTGGATAATTTTAATCATTTAATATTTAGATAATTAGGTTACTTTAATTCATATTTACTTAAATCACCTTTATACATCCATCCATGGTTGACCAATTCAACCATGGTGGCCGGCCCCACCAAACCTTGGGTCCACATGCCACCTCACTTGGTGAGGTGGAGGTGGGTCCCATTGGACCATGTCACCTTGGTCAACTTTAAATTAACTTAGATAATTTAGACCCATTCCATTCATTCTAATTGGATCACCATTGGGCCCATGGCCCAATTACATTTTCCTCTTACCCATTTACCTTAGGGCTTACATCAACTTAATCCATTGGGTCCCAAATGGGTATTGGGCCCAATTTGACCATCCTTGGCCCATTTGACCATCTTTGACCCTTTAAGTAAACTTAAATCCAATCCATAGTCCATTGGGCCCTGGTTGGGCCTTTGTCCACATTTTGATCCATTTACTATCTATTCCATCCAATTTCCAATTTCCATCATAAAAAAATAAATAATAACACATATATATTACTTTACAAATTCCGGGCCATTACAATTACTACCAGGAGTTTCTCCGTTTATCATGTTATACATTATAAATGGTAGACACTGAATATCGAAAGGCTGGGAAGTTCGAACGTGACCTACGACCTAGTCTAAGAGCCAAGTCACAATATTCAAATCAGCGACTTTAGCGGAAGTGGTCAACCGAGCTAGTATACCATAGCAAGAGCTGGTGGAAACGGTTAAGTTTGTGGAAAGTCACCTAGGACAAAGTGGGGGAAATGTTTTCCGCCCGAATAAGACGTTCAGACCCAACTTTGGGAGACCCTCACCTTCTACTGGGTCAATTGGAGGTTTTCGTCCCAACAAGCCCTCCACATCAGGATCCGTCTATCAGGTTCCTCGAGGCGGTAGCAACGTTTCCAATGTGGTTAGCAGGGCCATTTCAAGAAGGACTGCCCATAGATCAATAGACCTTCACACACCAGGGGTACCTTCCATCCACCAGCTCGACCAGCTCATTCCCAAGCATCCAGAGCATATAACCAGACAGGATGGGCACCTATTCGATAGGATCTGGACGACTGTATAGTTTGGCTCCTCCTCTAGAGGCGGTGGATCATTCGGTGATTCAAGGTATAGCAGTAGTTGGCAGTTCTTACACTTTTGCATTATTCCTTAAATATGATTAAGGAATGATGAATTAAATGTATGGTTTAGGTTCTCTCAATGGAGGGACTTATGATGAATCTAAAGTGTAACCAAAGACCAAGGAAAATGGGGATTTGGTTAAGTTAATAAGGGCTGATTTTTAATGAACCTAATTGTAGATCATTTTTTTGGCCTAAGATTAATGTGTATGTATATATTTAAATGAATGGAGTTTGGGGTTAATTAAATGGCTAAGTTTAATGATCATGTGACATGGTTGATGGGTCATTAACGGACCTAAGTTAGGGATCCAGGTCTATGATCAATTATGGAATTAATCATGCATGGATGAATGAGTGATTAGCCATGGAAAAAGGGGTAGTGGCAAAACCGTAATTAATGGCCGAACCCCACTAAGGCATGAATTAGGGGTTTAATAATGGTTAAAAATGTGGACTGATTTGGTAATGTATAAATAAGGTACCGGACATCACAAACGGTGCGCGATCAGTGACCGGATTCGGGAACGGACTAAAACGAAAAAGGACGCTAGCCGGTATTCGGTAGGATTCCTACCTTTTTGTAAGCCATGGATTAAGTATTATGTGATGGTTTTTCCTTTGATTTATTTTGGGTTTTGGATTAAGTATTATGTGATGTTTTCCTTTAATTTATTTTGGAAATCATGTGAATGTTTTAAGATGGATTTTGGATTAAGTATTATGTGATGGTTTCCCTTTAATTTATTTTGGAAATCATGTGAATGTTTTAAGATGGATTTTGGATTAAGTATTATGTGATGGTTTCCCTTTGATTTATTTGGTAATCATGTGATTGTTTTAAGATGGGTTTTATGACTATGATTTACATATATTACATGGCATATGGCATCTACATCTCATGCATGGCATGGGAGGGATATGACAGGGGAAGGATGAAATGAAACCAGAGTCCATGTTCCGTCGGGGCGACCGATAAATAGACATGGGGATATTTTGATGTGTTTGATTTATCAGGGATGTTGTATGTAATTATGATACCTTGATGATGGTTCTTCCATCAAGGGGGATGATGTGTGACTATTTATATCTTGACGAGGCATTGCCGTCAAGGGAGATAATTTGTGATTGGTCATATCTTGACGAGGTTTTTCGTCAAGGGGGATGATTTGTGATTGTTTATATCTGGACGAGGTTTTGCCGTCCAGGGGGATGATTTGTGATTGTTTTATATCTTGACGAGGTTTTGCCGTCAAGGGGGATGATTTGTGATTGTCTATATCTTGACGAGGTTTTGCCGTCAAGGGGGATATGACAGCATGATGGTATGGATGATGGGTGGGATTCATAACAAAGACACCCATGGCATAGCATTCATTTTATGGTTTTTCGTTATAATATTATCTATATGCCTTGTTATCACTAATCCATGTGTTAGCCTTACTCGGAGTCCTACTGGGCGCGTTGTCTAACGCCCTACTTCTACCCTAACTGATGACGCAGGAGACGGCGGAGCAGAAGGACGAGGCGGGAGCCAAGCTTAGGAGCTTGGGGAAAGCGGCTACTTAATTTATTTAAATTTGTTTTGGAAATGTAATTGAGTAGCCTAGCTTGTCAGAAATGTAATATTTTAGATTACTTGTTTAGGTTTTGGTTTTCAGTTTTGGACGTTGTAATTTTGAGGTATCTTAGTAATCAAATGAATGTTCTTCCCTGCTATCTAAAATGTGTAGGTTAGTCTCTATTATCATTCCGCATTTAATGTAATATTCCTCGAGCTTACTTCTACGTGTGAACCATTCTCCGTGGACTTCGTTCCACGCACACGTAGGGTTGGCCAGTTAAGGGCCGGGCTTTAGAAGCTCGGACTTAACTCGCGTCGTGACGTTCGCGTCCTTTGTCACTCTTTATTTAAAAAAAAAAATATAGACTCTGATTTCGGTGAAAAGGGGCGGGTGTTACAGCTTATGTGCATGTTCCATCTCAAAGAAGGCAAAAATTAGATGACAATAGTTTGAAATGCATACTTGTGGGGTATAGTACTGAATCTAAATCCTATCGTTTGTATGACCCCTTGCTAAAAGACTCATTGTTAGTAGTGATGTAATTTTTTATGAGCAAGATGAATGGAAATGGGATGAAATGCAACCCACACCTTTGATTTTGGAAGAAGAGAGTCCAATGGTTGAGAATGGAAATCAAAATGTCTTAAGTTCATCCTCACCAAGGACTCTTTTGGCATCTACAAGTTCATCTTCTCCATCATCTTCTGGGTACAAGTTCATCTTCTCCATCATCTTCTAGGACTCCACCAAGGAAGATGAGGTTTTTGAGAGAAGTACATGAAAGGTGTCAATTCACCCAAATTGAAAAACCAACAAATTTTGAAGAAGCCATGTTGCATAAGGAGTGGTGTGATGCCATGGATGATGAGATTAAAGCTTTGGAAAGAAATGAGACAAGGGAACTTGGAAATTTGCCAAAAGATAAGGATGTAATTGGTTTAAAATCAATTTAGAAGGTGAAATACAAATCTAATGGCTCAATTCAGAAGCTTAAGGCAAGGTTAGTTGCCAAGGGGTACATGCAGCAAAAAGGTATTGATTTCTTTGAAACCTATGCCCCGTTGCACGTTTTGATACAATTTGAATCCTTTTAGCCATAGCTGCTTATCACAAATGGAATGTTTTTCAATTTGATGTAAAATCAACTTTTTGAATGGTTTTTTGGATGAAGATGTGAATGTACAGCAACCACTGGGCTATGAAATTCAAGGTGAAGAGGAGAGGTGTACCAATTGAAAAAGGCTCTCTATGGCTTGAAACAAGCTCCAAAGGCTTGGTATGACAGAATTGATGGACATTTTTTGTATAAAGGGTTCAAAAGAAGTGTGAGTGATTCCACTTTGTATGTCAAATCAAAAAGTACAAATGAGCTATTGGTTGTGTGTTTGTATTTGATGATCCAATCTACACTGGCAATAGTGTTGTGTTGTTTGAAGAATTTAAGGAATGCATGATTCGTGAATTTGAGATGATAGACTTGGGTCCAATGAACTATTTTCTTGGATTGGAAGTGAAGCAATGTGATGAAGGAATTTTCCTTTCACATGAGAAGTATGTGGTGGATCTTCTCAATAAATTTAGCATGAAGGATTGTAACCCAGTGAAGACTCTGATGGTCACTAATCAAAAGTTTAGTAAGGATGATGGAAAAGAAAATGTTGGTCATCATGTTTATAGAAACTTGATTGATAGTGTAACACCCAAGAATTTCAATCCTGTAAATCAATATAATTTCCCTTAATGATGAGAAATGAATAGGGCTGAAACTATGTATTAGATCAAATAATGAAAGAAATAATTAAGAATGTGAGATTAGAGGGATGATGGAGTACTTAAGTGAGATTTAAGAAAGACTAAATTAAGGGATGATTTAGTTAAATAATTTTGAAAGTTGAGTGGAATATAATTAATTAATGAAAATTTTGGTAATTAGTTAATTAAGAGGGATAAAAGGTGATTTAATTAAGTTACTAATTTGATTTGATAATACTCGATGGAATGAATTCTTAATTAATAGAAATTAATTAATGATGTGGCGAATATGCCACATCAGCAATGACGTGGCAATGCATGATGAGGTGGCATGTCACATGGCAAAATAAGGATGAAAGCAACATCACCACCCCACCTTTAGCTTGGACCAATAAGTATTCTCCACCTCACCACCCCACCTTTAGTTTGGACCAATAAGTGCTCTCCACCTCACCACCTTCAGTTATAACTTTTTGACTTAAATGCAAAAGGAGGATAAGGTAGAGGAAAAAGTAAAAAGAAGATGAGGAAAAGCTAGGGCTCCATCTTTAACTCTTTTCCTCCATTCTTTTCTTCTATCCTCCTCCTCATCCTTCTTCTTCTCTAAAAATCTGAAACAAGAAAGAGAGAGAGCTGGAAATTTCTCTTCCTCTTCCTCTCTTTGGTGCAAATCTCTCTTGAAAGCTTGGAGATTGGAGCTTGGAAAAAGGAAGGAAAGAGTTGAAGACTTGATTAGAACTTGAACAAGTAGGTTCCCTAACCCTCTTGGTTATTTGATTTAGATGTTAAAATGTTATCTATTAATCTAAGTTCTTACATCAAAGAAACTATGGATAGAATCTAATAAATGGAGTGTAATGAAGAGATAATGGAAAGTGGTAGGTATTTTCATAAAATAGGCTTACATGAGAAGTTCTACTTATAATGCCTTGATATTTAGATATTTTCTTTTAAAGTATTTTTATAACTCAATTAGAATATTTGAATGTCTTTTATTTACTGGTTTTTGTAATAAAAAGGGTTTAAGAAAATGATATCTTATGATGAACTTTGGAAAAATGATTCATGGTAAAACTGTTTCTACAAATCAGTCCAAAAAATGGACATCTAAACATCTCAAAATGATTTTCTGGGAATTTGTAACTATTTTTTAGATCATCTACTATTAAAGAGGTTTTCAAAAAGTATTTAATCGCAATTTTCATACACCAGAAGGTACCCAAAATAATTTTGTAAAAACTGGACAGTTCTAAGATAGAAAACTGTTTTTACATATAAGTCCCGAAAATGGATCTATAACCATTTCAAAACGATTTTCTATATTTTTTTAATATTTTTCGTCTATTCTATTATCAAACAGATTTGGAAAGAGTATTTACTCGAGTTATTCCACTACCGAAAAGAACGCGAAATTATTTTTACAAAAACAGTGCGTAGTTTGTATTTCAAAACTAGAAAGGCTAGTTTTGGGCATCTTCACTAGATCTGAAATTTTATTTTCTAATAATGAGTCTTTTGTTCCTAAATTTTAATTCGCTAAAGAATATATTAGTGAGTTTAAATAATTTGGAGTTTTATGAATTATGTTTAAATGGAGTACTATGGGGAAAATGACCATTTTACCCTTGGTTAGGACAAAACACACATGTGGAGTCATTTAGACTCTAATGACCTTCGCCAAATGATCCTTAAAGCTTAATGAAGATTTTCATAAATTTAATTAGAGGGCTTTTACACTACAATGGCGTGAGGATTATATGTTGATACATGTGAACGAACGAAGGTTCAAAGAGTAAACCCAGGATCGAGCGAGGTAACTCGTAGAGTGCTTTTGTTTGCTAATCGGCCAAATATCAGGTAGGTTTTCCTACTTCATTGAAATGCAGTGGGTGTGAATCTAAAACCTTATTAACAATAAGGAAATTATTATTTGAGTCCCTTTGGAAATCATGTAAGGTCTCGGAATTTGGGAATTAATATAAATGTGAATATTAATTATTTTAATGATGGAAATTAGAAAATTGGTGGAGAAAATGGTAAATGGGCCAAAATTGGATAAAGGCCCTAGTGTGGCCCAATAGACTATGGTTTGGATTTAAATTTATTTAAATGGGTCAAGAATGGTCAAATTGGGTCAAATACCCATTTGGGACCCAATGGGTCAAGATGGTTAAGCTCTAAGGTTAATGTGTATGTATATGGATTAGTAAATGTGGAATATGGCATGATTAAAGGGGATATTCATGGATTCCAAAAATGTAGTTTATGATGATAAAAAAATGATAAGTCAAATGTGTGATGGAACTAAGTGATGTATGTAGACTTGTTTGGCCAATTCTAAGCTTGGAGGTTTCCACCATTGATCAAGCATCTTGACCTACCAAAGATTAAAAGGAAGGAGAAAGGAGGCTAAGGAAGCCGACGGGAGCGGCGGAAATCGGAGGAGACGACGGATTGTGAGTATTTCTTAAACAAGAAATTTTGGATTTTTAGGGTTTAAGATTTGGGATTTATTTTGTAAATTTAATGGTAGCCTATTGATTTTATGCCATGGATTTAAAATCCATCAATTTGAAGGATGGAAAGTGGACAAAACCCTAATGGGTAAATTAGGGTTAGTTTAAGGAAAAAAAAATAAATGGATTAAGGAATGTAATGTAATTAAGTTATTAAGCATGGAATTATGTGGAATTGGAAGGTAATGTAATGGCCCGGAATTTGTGAATCAGTATATCTGTGGTTATTATTTATTTTAATGATGGAAATTGAGAATTTTAGTGGAATAAATGTTAAGTGAATCAAAATTTGGGCAAAGGCCCAAGTATGGTCCAATGGACCATGGGTTGGATGAAATTCATTTAATTGGTCAATAATGGTTGATGTAATGGCCCGGAAGTTGTAAAGTAATATATATGTGTTATTATTTATTCTTTTATGGTGGAAATTGGAAATTGGATGGAATAGATAGTAAATGGATCAAAATGTGGACAAAGGCCCAACTAGGGCCCAATGGGTTATGTATTGGATTTAATTTATCTTAATGGTCAATGATGGTCAAATTGGGCCAAGGATAGACAAATTGGGCCCAATACCCATTTGGGACTTAATGGGTCAAAATAATGCAAACTCTAAGGTAAATGGATAGGAGAGAAGTTAATTGGGCCATGGGCCCAATGGTGATCCAATAAGGGAAGTGGGTTGAATTGATTTTTAATCACCTAAGTTAGTATTAATTAGGCCTAAGTGACATGGCCAATTGGGACCCACCTCCACCTCATCAAATGAGGTGGCATGTGGACCAATGATTGGTGGGGCCGGCCACCATGGTTGACTTGGTCAACCATGGGTGGAATAATGGGAATTAGGTTAAATAAAAATGAATTAACCTAAGTTAATTATCAAATTAATTAAATACTTAAATTAATAAGTTGGTGGCTACATGGGGTTAGATTGGTCAAATGGAGACCAAGCTACCCCACCTCAAAATGTTAAAAACGTTGGGCTTGGGTGGTGGTTTGGATAACCACCACCATAAAGCAAATAAAATATCTTAAGGTTGGTGGGATCATTAAATTAAAGTGAAAAATGGAGACAAGTCTTATTGGTTATCTCATTCTCATCTTTTCTTCACAAACTCCATCCCTCCCATTCTCCATTGCCGTCCCATGCTCTAAGGAAGGAGAGGAAGAGAGTTAAGGAGAAGAGAAGAGAAGGAGAGAAGAAAGAAGTGGAAATTGGAGGGAAATCACTCTAAGGTTAGGGTTTAACATCTCTCCTCTCATGATTTTTCTCTCTCTCTCTCACACAAACCCTACTATGGCTGATTCTAGGGTTGGGTATTGCCACCATTAATCAAGAGTCTTGACCTATCAAAGATCAAGAGGAAGGAGAGAGGAGGCTAAGGAGACCGACGGGAGCGGTGGAAAACGGAGGAGACGTCGGATAGTGAGTATTTCTTAAATAAAAGAATTTTGGATTTTAGGGTTTAAGAAATGGAAATTATTTTTGTGAAATTAATGGTGGATAGGTGATTTTATACTATGGAATTTAGATGCATTAAATGGAAGGGTGGAAGATGGAGAAAACCCCAAATGGGTGAATTAGGGTTAGGGTAAGAAATTGGAGAAATATATTGTGTGCATTGTGTGATTGATTAAATTGAACATGGAATTGGGTACTTGGAAATAAGAATCATGGGCCATAGGGTTCGGCCATATAGTATGGCCGAACCCCATGGTGGGTGAATTGGTGGTTGGTTTAAATTACTTAGGGTTTTAAGAATGGAAGGCAATGTGGGTTCTTGATTAATGAATTAGGGCTTTAATGAATGCATGGGAGTAATGTTTTAAATGGTTGTATGATGAAAAATGCAATGGAATGGTGATTTAAAATGCATGATGTAAACCTCTCACGGGAAGACTTGTGATAGATCTAAAATGTGTTAAAAGATCCAAGCAAAATGGGGAACAAGACATCATGGGTTCGGCCATGGTATGTGGCCGAACCCATGACCCATTTTGTAGGTCATTGTATGAACTAAGGTTGGTTCCATGTTTGTGATCAGATGATGGAAATTTGATCAAATTAGGTGGCTGATTTTGTTTCATGTTGGGTCATGGTTAGTGAATCTTTAATGGATTTAAGTTATGGATAAATTTAGACTTAAAATATACATGGATGGGTGAATGATTAAACATGGAAGAGAGAATGGCAAAATGGTAATTATTAGCCACATTGAAGAACCGTGGGTTCGGCCATGGTACATGGCCGAACCCCACGTGAGTTGGACATGAAAATGGGTGCATAAAGATGACCTTGTGAATGATTAAACTAAGCTTGGGGTTGATGCATTTTAGTCTCACAAATGAGAATGCTAAGGGGCTAAAATTTGGAAATATGATGTGTTTAAATCAATAGAAATGAGGCTAAGTTAAGGGTTGATGTTTTTAATGATCTTGTAACATGGTTAGGGATCATTAATGGACTTAGGTTGTGGATCAATTTTGGGCTTAAATAGGCATGAATGAATGTGTAATTGGTTATGTAAAGGGGTAGTGGCACAAATGGTAATTATTGGCTAAAATGAAGAAACCACTAAAATATGGTTTATGGGCTTGGAAATGGGACAATATGGACTAATTTGGTAATTTAATAAGGTGTCGGATAGCGCGAGTGGTACGCGAGTCGGTAGCCGGATTGTCGGACGACTACGGAAAAAGGACGCGAATCGGTAATCGGTAGGATTCTAACCTTTTTGTAAGCCATGGATGGAGTGATGGTTTCTTTGAATTACTTTGAAAATTATATGGTTTGGTTAAGATTGGTTTTGAATTATGTATTATGTAGGGGCTTTCATTTGATTTATTCTGGTAAGTATATGATTGGTTTATAAATGGTTTTAAAGCTATGATGTGATCATTGAGGCTTTTCTTGATTTTCTTTTATAATCAAGTTATATGTATTATTGATGGGATTTTTAAATGTCATGGTTTGTTATTTTATTCATTACATGGCATATGACATCTACATCTCATGCATGGCATGGGAGGAATATGACAGGGGAAGGATGAAATGAACCCGGAGTCCATGCTCCGTCGGGGCGACCGATAAACAGACATGGAGGTATTTTAATGTATTTGATTTATCAGGGATGTTGTATGTAATTATGATACCTTGATGATGGTTCTTCCATCAAGGGGGATGATTTGTGATTGGTTATATCAGGACGAGGTTTTACCGTCCAGGGGGATGATTTGTGATTGGTTATATCTGGACGAGGTTTTGCCATCCAGGGGGATGATTGGGGATTGTGTATATTTTGACGAGGCCGTGCCGTCAAGAGGGATATGATATTATATGGTTTGGATGATGGGTGGGATGCATAACATAGACACCCATGACATGGCATTTACTTTATAGTTTCATTATATGATGGTTTATCAGCTTGCATTGGGTTATTATCTGTATGCTGTTATTACTAATCCATGTGCTAGCCCTACTCGGAGTCCTACTGGGCGCGTTGTCTAACGCCCTACTTCTACCCTAGCTGATGACACAGGAGGTGGCGAAGTGGGAGGAAGAGACGGGAGCCAAGCTAAGGAGCTTGGAAAAGCGTGCTAGATAGTTACTAATGTTTATTTCGGATAATGTAATTTGCAATAGTTTAGCTTGTCGGAAATGTAATAAATTAGATTACTTGCTATGTTTTGGGATTATATTATGGACATTATGATTTTGAGGTATTGTAGTAATTTTAAATGGATGTTATCTTCCCTGCGATCTCAAATTTGTAGGATAGTTCTTATTGTTAGTTCCGCATATAGTTGTATTATTCCTTGATGTTGCTGTCTACGTGTGAACTGTTCTCCATGGACTTCGTGCCACGCACACGTAGGGTTGGCCAGTTAAGGGCCGGGCTTTAGAAGCTCGGACTTAACTCGCGTCGTGATGTCCGCGCCCTTTGTCACTTTCATTTAAAAAAAAAAATGTACTCTGATTTTACGGTGAAAAGGGGCGGGCATTACAGTTGGTATCAGAGCGAACTCGGAAGAATGAATCTCTCGAAGTAAGATTAAGATGGTTGCATGTCTCACTGGCAGCTAAGAATCCCAACCGACCGACTCTTCCGAGTTCGCTGCACGGGGGCCGGGTTAATTTACTTCGATTGACTCAAACTGAAGTATTCAGTCTGAGAACAACGTCTGATGAAAAGGAATGATAGCAAGGGAAGAAAAATTCATTCTAAGTTAGATTTATCGAACATAGCAAGATATGGCTTATCTTCCCCGAAAATGAGAACATGATACTTTGATACTTAAGAAGTTTTCCCCAAAACAAGGTGTGATCACTTAGAAATCTTTCCTCCGAATTGATGAAACAATGATAACTTTATCAAACGTAGCGAAAATAGGATGTGTTTCCCCAGTATTCTTAAGTTGAACAACAAACAGTAGGAGTTTAGAGATTCTCCCCCCCAGAAACAAAGGAAAACCAAGTGTGCTTATTTGGCAACTTCCCCCCAAATGGAAAAAAAAAAAAAAAAAAACAGTGATACTTAGGAAAATTTCCCCCAAAATGAGAAAACAAATCTAGTTTTCCCCAATTAATGGGACAATGATGGATTTATCAAATGTAGGAAAATTTTCCCCCATCTCACCAAATGGAACAAGCATTGGTACTTAGGGATGTTATTCCCAAAACTGAGTGTATTAATTTGGAAAATTTTCCCCAAAAAAAAAAATATATATATATATATTTGGAACCCCTAGCTGTCCCATAGATTTGGTGTCTGCTTCTAGCATAAGCAGTTAGCCTGGACTTTCAGGAGGGACCTCCCGAGGAAGTTGAAGGGGATTTATCATCTCTTCCTGAAGAGAATGTGGAAGACTTTCCGATGATAAGAAAGTCGGTAGGGGAAATAGGACCCGATTATAGGTACGAGTTGTGCAACCAGGCTGGGCACAACTGCGCATACTGTCCCTACCCTTTTGAAGTGGTATGCCCGGTTTGTGGGCTACATGGACACGGGAAAGAAAGGACTAACTGTCCTTATGTTGGAGGACCAGTGATAATATCTTGGTTGACATGTGAAGTACTGGGTCACATGTCGGTGTCATGCCCTGACAGGTCCTTTGTGTTTGAGGATGATGCAGGGTCTTTTATGGAAGATTAGGATAAGAAAGGGTAAGGAAATGTAGGGGAAAAGGAAAAGATTTTGTAAAGGTTGTGGATACGTTATAAAGGGTTTGTGCTAACCCTACCAAACCTTGTAATATGATGAAATTTCGAATGATTTTCAATAAAGTATTCAAATTTAAGAGTTTACAAGGATGTTGAGGCTCATAATGATTAAGTGTAGTGATGTTTTCTTTTAGGGATCTTGAATGAAGAAATTCATGAAGATGTAAAGTGGTTTATATGGTCTTAAAAGACATGAATAAATGGTTGACCATGAACCATGGGTTCGGCCATGGTGAATGGCCGAACCCTATAGTGAGGTGTTGTAATGATTTTTGGGTGTGAAATTGTGGAAGTTAATGGATGAAGGTTAAGGTTTCTAATGATCTTAAATGTCACCAATGAATGATGATCCATGAACCCATGGTGGTTGATTGAATGATTTTAGTAAGGTTGTGAAGAATGGAAGACATGGAAAGAAATATGGGAATTGTAATGGAATTTTAAGGTTTAAAACCATGGAAGAATGGTTAAGAATTTTAAGTGCTTAATGATTAAATGTTGCAAATTTTAAAAGAATTATGAGGGAGTTTAGGAATGATGCGAATGATTTGGTGGCCTTAAAAAGGCATGAATGGATGATGAACCCTAGGGTTATGTGGTTGTAAATTTGAAGGGTGTAAAAGTAGGAAAAAGAAAATGATGGAGAAGGTGCATTGTTTTAAGTGGAGTTTAGGTATTATAAATAGGGTTTTAAAAAAAAAAAAAAACCATGGAGAAATTTTGGTGAACTTAGGTGTTTTGGAATCATGAAAAAAAAAAATTATTGGGGGAGTATTGGTAGTTGGTGAAATTTGTAATCCTTGGGAATATTTTAGAGGGTTATATTCATGGATGGTTATAAACCATGGATGGCGGTTCCCATGGTGGATTGGATTGATGTCAGGTATTGGTGTTGTAGAAGTTATGAACAAAAAGGGTTAGTCACATAGTGACTTGTGTGCAAATGAAGAGGTGTTAAGTTTTGGAGATGTAATTGATGGGAAAGATAAAAAGTCTAGTGAAACTCGAATGGGAAGCTATGGGCGACTGCCGAGTTAGTCTAGCTAGCTGACTCTGTAGTTAGCCGATGGAGTTCCAGGAGGGTGAAGCTAGAAACCTAGTTAAAATGGAATCAACAATGGACTTGAGCATAGGCTCGTATTGGCAGACTAACTCACACGGAGAGTAGACAAAAGAACGTATTGAAGGAGTACGTATGGGAAATGTTTTGGCAACAGGTAAAATGAAATAGAATACGTTAGTCTACATAAAAATCGCAAATGGATTCATGAGGAAAAGAGATAATACGAGGAAAGTAAATTCTGCAAGAATGAAACTCATAGGTTGATATGAGTGGTGTTGATGTGAGTAAGAGGTACTTGACACAATTAAACGGGAACAACGAATAGACCCAGAAATGGAGGAGACTTGGACCAAGATATCTACATGTGAGGTAGTATCGGAATTTGAGTTACGACCGGGATAGGGTCTTGTGTTCCGAGGTAGGACGGAGGTACCTAAGAGCTGCGGAAGGGAGTTGTTGGTTGAGGCACGCCAAACCAAGCTGTCTACCCATCCGGACAGCGCTAAGATGTGCAAGGATCTTAAGAGGCACTAATGGTGGCATGGACTTAAGAGAAATGTGGCAGAGTTTGTTACTCGCTGCACTAACTTGTCAGCAGGTTAAGGTGGGGGCATCAGGAGCCACCGGGTTTACTCAAACCCTTACTAGTGCTGGAGTGGAGATGGGAACATGTAGCCATGGACTTTGTAATAGGGCTACTAAGGTCGTAAAGGGGCCACAATGCAATATGCGTCATGGGGGACTGATTGACAAAGTCTGCACATTTTATTCCTATCAAAACGACAGATTCATCGGAGACCTTGGGGTACATCCGAGATATTATCAGACTACATGGTGTACCTCGAACTATTGTGTCCGATAGAGAGGGCCGGTTCACTAGCAGGGTATGGCAGAGTATGCAGTCGGCTATGGGGACCGACGGGTTGACCAACACAGCATTCCATCCACAGACTGATGGACAGTCGGAGAGGATAATACAGATATAGGAGGATATGTTGTGATCATGTATGCTGGACTTCAAGGGTGGATGGGAGGATCATTTGCTCCTGGTGGAGTTTTCCTACAATAACAGTTGTCAGGCAAGCCTCCAGATGGCTCCATTTGAGGCCTTATGTGGTAGGCCGTGCAGATCGCTAGTGTGCTGGATAGAGACACCTACTCACTGCACAAAGCCGTCAGAAGAGTTACGCCGACAAGAGGAGGAGGTTCCTCGAGTTTGAGGTGGAGACTTAGTATTTCTGAAAGTCTCACCACGGAAGGGACACATAAGATTCGGGAAGAAGAAGGGGAAACTGTCACCTAGGTTTGTGGGGCAGTTTCCAATCTTGAAGAGGGTGGGGGAAGTAGTTTATCAGTTGGTGCTTCCTCCACAGTTATCCTCTTTACGTGATGTGTTTCATGTGCCCATGTCGAGGAAATACAACCCTGATCCTTCACAGGTGTTGAACGTACCAGACGTCGATGCACAAAGCGACGTGACGTATGTGGAGAAGCCGATCAGAATGATCGAGAGCAAACAAAGGGTACTGCGGAACCGCGCCAGTCAGTTCGTCAAGGTGGTATGGGAACGACGTGGCAATAAGGAAACCACCTGGGAACTTGAGTCAGAGATGAGTGTCGCTCATCCGGAGCTCTTTGTATGAGATGATTGGAACCTCTACTTCACTCGAATTTTCGGGACGAAAATTTCAAAAGAGGATTGTATTGTAATGGCCCGGAATTTGTGAATCAGTATATCTGTGGTTATTATTTATTTTAATGATGAAAATTGAGAATTTTAGTGGAATAAATGTTAAGTGAATCAAAATTTGGGCAAAGGCCCAAGTATGGTCCAATGGACCATGGGTTGGATGAAATTCATTTAATTGGTCAATAATGGTTGATGTAATGGCCCGGAAGTTGTAAAGTAATATATATGTGTTATTATTTATTCTTTTATGGTGGAAATTGGAAATTGGATGGAATAGATAGTAAATGGATCAAAATGTGGACAAAGGCCCAACTAGGGCCCAATGGGTTATGTATTGGATTTAATTTATCTTAATGGTCAATGATGGTCAAATTGGGCCAAGGATAGACAAATTGGGCCCAATACCCATTTGGGACTTAATGGGTCAAAATAATGCAAACTCTAAGGTAAATGGATAGGAGAGAAGTTAATTGGGCCATGGGCCCAATGGTGATCCAATAAGGGAAGTGGGTTGAATTGATTTTTAATCACCTAAGTTAGTATTAATTAGGCCTAAGTGACATGGCCAATTGGGACCCACCTCCACCTCATCAAATGAGGTGGCATGTGGACCAATGATTGGTGGGGCCGGCCACCATGGTTGACTTGGTCAACCATGGGTGGAATAATGGGAATTAGGTTAAATAAAAATGAATTAACCTAAGTTAATTATCAAATTAATTAAATACTTAAATTAATAAGTTGGTGGCTACATGGGGTTAGATTGGTCAAATGGAGACCAAGCTACCCCACCTCAAAATGTTAAAAACGTTGGGCTTGGGTGGTGGTTTGGATAACCACCACCATAAAGCAAATAAAATATCTTAAGGTTGGTGGGATCATTAAATTAAAGTGAAAAATGGAGATAAGTCTTATTGGTTATCTCATTCTCATCTTTTCTTCACAAACTCCATCCCTCCCATTCTCCATTGCCGTCCCATGCTCTAAGGAAGGAGAGGAAGAGAGTTAAGGAGAAGAGAAGAGAAGGAGAGAAGAAAGAAGTGGAAATTGGAGGGAAATCACTCTAAGGTTAGGGTTTAACATCTCTCCTCTCATGATTTTTCTCTCTCTCTCTCACACAAACCCTACTATGGCTGATTCTAGGGTTGGGTATTGCCACCATTAATCAAGAGTCTTGACCTATCAAAGATCAAGAGGAAGGAGAGAGGAGGCTAAGGAGACCGACGGGAGCGGTGGAAAACGGAGGAGACGTCGGATAGTGAGTATTTCTTAAATAAAAGAATTTTGGATTTTAGGGTTTAAGAAATGGAAATTATTTTTGTGAAATTAATGGTGGATAGGTGATTTTATACTATGGAATTTAGATGCATTAAATGGAAGGGTGGAAGATGGAGAAAACCCCAAATGGGTGAATTAGGGTTAGGGTAAGAAATTGGAGAAATATATTGTGTGCATTGTGTGATTGATTAAATTGAACATGGAATTGGGTACTTGGAAATAAGAATCATGGGCCATAGGGTTCGGCCATATAGTATGGCCGAACCCCATGGTGGGTGAATTGGTGGTTGGTTTAAATTACTTAGGGTTTTAAGAATGGAAGGCAATGTGGGTTCTTGATTAATGAATTAGGGCTTTAATGAATGCATGGGAGTAATGTTTTAAATGGTTGTATGATGAAAAATGCAATGGAATGGTGATTTAAAATGCATGATGTAAACCTCTCACGGGAAGACTTGTGATAGATCTAAAATGTGTTAAAAGATCCAAGCAAAATGGGGAACAAGACATCATGGGTTCGGCCATGGTATGTGGCCGAACCCATGACCCATTTTGTAGGTCATTGTATGAACTAAGGTTGGTTCCATGTTTGTGATCAGATGATGGAAATTTGATCAAATTAGGTGGCTGATTTTGTTTCATGTTGGGTCATGGTTAGTGAATCTTTAATGGATTTAAGTTATGGATAGATTTAGACTTAAAATATACATGGATGGGTGAATGATTAAACATGGAAGAGAGAATGGCAAAATGGTAATTATTA
The DNA here is from genome assembly GCA_013350335.1 of Chimonanthus salicifolius. Classification (NCBI taxonomy): domain Eukaryota; kingdom Viridiplantae; phylum Streptophyta; class Magnoliopsida; order Laurales; family Calycanthaceae; genus Chimonanthus; species Chimonanthus salicifolius. The sequence goes on from CM023535.1 coordinate 46,990,689, forward strand.
GCCACATTGAAGAACCGCGGGTTCGGCCATGGTACATGGCCGAACCCCACGTGAGTTGGACATGAAAATGGGTGCATAAAGATGACCTCGTGAATGATTAAACTAAGCTTGGGGTTGATGCATTTTAGTCTCACAAATGAGAATGCTAAGGGGCTAAAATTTGGAAATATGATGTGTTTAAATCAATAGAAATGAGGCTAAGTTAAGGGTTGATGTTTTTAATGATCTTGTAACATGGTTAGGGATCATTAATGGACTTAGGTTGTGGATCAATTTTGGGCTTAAATAGGCATGAATGAATGTGTAATTGGTTATGTAAAGGGGTAGTGGCACAAATGGTAATTATTGGCTAAAATGAAGAAACCACTAAAATATGGTTTATGGGCTTGGAAATGGGACAATATGGACTAATTTGGTAATTTAATAAGGTGTCGGATAGCGCGAGTGGTACGCGAGTCGGTAGCCGGATTGTCGGACGACTACGGAAAAAGGACGCGAATCGGTAATCGGTAGGATTCTAACCTTTTTGTAAGCCATGGATGGAGTGATGGTTTCTTTGAATTACTTTGAAAATTATATGGTTTGGTTAAGATTGGTTTTGAATTATGTATTATGTAGGGGCTTTCATTTGATTTATTCTGGTAAGTATATGATTGGTTTATAAATGGTTTTAAAGCTATGATGTGATCATTGAGGCTTTTCTTGATTTTCTTTTATAATCAAGTTATATGTATTATTGATGGGATTTTTAAATGTCATGGTTTGTTATTTTATTCATTACATGGCATATGACATCTACATCTCATGCATGGCATGGGAGGAATATGACAGGGGAAGGATGAAATGAACCCGGAGTCCATGCTCCGTCGGGGCGACCGATAAACAGACATGGAGGTATTTTAATGTATTTGATTTATCAGGGATGTTGTATGTAATTATGATACCTTGATGATGGTTCTTCCATCAAGGGGGATGATTTGTGATTGGTTATATCAGGACGAGGTTTTACCGTCCAGGGGGATGATTTGTGATTGGTTATATCTGGACGAGGTTTTGCCATCCAGGGGGATGATTGGGGATTGTGTATATTTTGACGAGGCCGTGCCGTCAAGAGGGATATGATATTATATGGTTTGGATGATGGGTGGGATGCATAACATAGACACCCATGACATGGCATTTACTTTATAGTTTCATTATATGATGGTTTATCAGCTTGCATTGGGTTATTATCTGTATGCTGTTATTACTAATCCATGTGCTAGCCCTACTCGGAGTCCTACTGGGCGCGTTGTCTAACGCCCTACTTCTACCCTAGCTGATGACACAGGAGGTGGCGAAGTGGGAGGAAGAGACGGGAGCCAAGCTAAGGAGCTTGGAAAAGCGTGCTAGATAGTTACTAATGTTTATTTCGGATAATGTAATTTGCAATAGTTTAGCTTGTCGGAAATGTAATAAATTAGATTACTTGCTATGTTTTGGGATTATATTATGGACATTATGATTTTGAGGTATTGTAGTAATTTTAAATGGATGTTATCTTCCCTGCGATCTCAAATTTGTAGGATAGTTCTTATTGTTAGTTCCGCATATAGTTGTATTATTCCTTGATGTTGCTGTCTACGTGTGAACTGTTCTCCATGGACTTCGTGCCACGCACACGTAGGGTTGGCCAGTTAAGGGCCGGGCTTTAGAAGCTCGGACTTAACTCGCGTCGTGATGTCCGCGCCCTTTGTCACTTTCATTTAAAAAAAAAAATGTACTCTGATTTTACGGTGAAAAGGGGCGGGCATTACAGTTGGTATCAGAGCGAACTCGGAAGAATGAATCTCTCGAAGTAAGATTAAGATGGTTGCATGTCTCACTGGCAGCTAAGAATCCCAACCGACCGACTCTTCCGAGTTCGCTGCACGGGGGCCGGGTTAATTTACTTCGATTGACTCAAACTGAAGTATTCAGTCTGAGAACAACGTCTGATGAAAAGGAATGATAGCAAGGGAAGAAAAATTCATTCTAAGTTAGATTTATCGAACATAGCAAGATATGGCTTATCTTCCCCGAAAATGAGAACATGATACTTTGATACTTAAGAAGTTTTCCCCAAAACAAGGTGTGATCACTTAGAAATCTTTCCTCCGAATTGATGAAACAATGATAACTTTATCAAACGTAGCGAAAATAGGATGTGTTTCCCCAGTATTCTTAAGTTGAACAACAAACAGTAGGAGTTTAGAGATTCTCCCCCCCAGAAACAAAGGAAAACCAAGTGTGCTTATTTGGCAACTTCCCCCCAAAATGGAAAAAAAAAAAAAAAAACAGTGATACTTAGGAAAATTTCCCCCAAAATGAGAAAACAAATCTAGTTTTCCCCAATTAATGGGACAATGATGGATTTATCAAATGTAGGAAAATTTTCCCCCATCTCACCAAATGGAACAAGCATTGGTACTTAGGGATGTTATTCCCAAAACTGAGTGTATTAATTTGGAAAATTTTCCCCAAAAAAAAAATATATATATATATATTTGGAACCCCTAGCTGTCCCATAGATTTGGTGTCTGCTTCTAGCATAAGCAGTTAGCCTGGACTTTCAGGAGGGACCTCCCGAGGAAGTTGAAGGGGATTTATCATCTCTTCCTGAAGAGAATGTGGAAGACTTTCCGATGATAAGAAAGTCGGTAGGGGAAATAGGACCCGATTATAGGTACGAGTTGTGCAACCAGGCTGGGCACAACTGCGCATACTGTCCCTACCCTTTTGAAGTGGTATGCCCGGTTTGTGGGCTACATGGACACGGGAAAGAAAGGACTAACTGTCCTTATGTTGGAGGACCAGTGATAATATCTTGGTTGACATGTGAAGTACTGGGTCACATGTCGGTGTCATGCCCTGACAGGTCCTTTGTGTTTGAGGATGATGCAGGGTCTTTTATGGAAGATTAGGATAAGAAAGGGTAAGGAAATGTAGGGGAAAAGGAAAAGATTTTGTAAAGGTTGTGGATACGTTATAAAGGGTTTGTGCTAACCCTACCAAACCTTGTAATATGATGAAATTTCGAATGATTTTCAATAAAGTATTCAAATTTAAGAGTTTACAAGGATGTTGAGGCTCATAATGATTAAGTGTAGTGATGTTTTCTTTTAGGGATCTTGAATGAAGAAATTCATGAAGATGTAAAGTGGTTTATATGGTCTTAAAAGACATGAATAAATGGTTGACCATGAACCATGGGTTCGGCCATGGTGAATGGCCGAACCCTATAGTGAGGTGTTGTAATGATTTTTGGGTGTGAAATTGTGGAAGTTAATGGATGAAGGTTAAGGTTTCTAATGATCTTAAATGTCACCAATGAATGATGATCCATGAACCCATGGTGGTTGATTGAATGATTTTAGTAAGGTTGTGAAGAATGGAAGACATGGAAAGAAATATGGGAATTGTAATGGAATTTTAAGGTTTAAAACCATGGAAGAATGGTTAAGAATTTTAAGTGCTTAATGATTAAATGTTGCAAATTTTAAAAGAATTATGAGGGAGTTTAGGAATGATGCGAATGATTTGGTGGCCTTAAAAAGGCATGAATGGATGATGAACCCTAGGGTTATGTGGTTGTAAATTTGAAGGGTGTAAAAGTAGGAAAAAGAAAATGATGGAGAAGGTGCATTGTTTTAAGTGGAGTTTAGGTATTATAAATAGGGTTTTAAAAAAAAAAAAAAACCATGGAGAAATTTTGGTGAACTTAGGTGTTTTGGAATCATGAAAAAAAAAAATTATTGGGGGAGTATTGGTAGTTGGTGAAATTTGTAATCCTTGGGAATATTTTAGAGGGTTATATTCATGGATGGTTATAAACCATGGATGGCGGTTCCCATGGTGGATTGGATTGATGTCAGGTATTGGTGTTGTAGAAGTTATGAACAAAAAGGGTTAGTCACATAGTGACTTGTGTGCAAATGAAGAGGTGTTAAGTTTTGGAGATGTAATTGATGGGAAAGATAAAAAGTCTAGTGAAACTCGAATGGGAAGCTATGGGCGACTGCCGAGTTAGTCTAGCTAGCTGACTCTGTAGTTAGCCGATGGAGTTCCAGGAGGGTGAAGCTAGAAACCTAGTTAAAATGGAATCAACAATGGACTTGAGCATAGGCTCGTATTGGCAGACTAACTCACACGGAGAGTAGACAAAAGAACGTATTGAAGGAGTACGTATGGGAAATGTTTTGGCAACAGGTAAAATGAAATAGAATACGTTAGTCTACATAAAAATCGCAAATGGATTCATGAGGAAAAGAGATAATACGAGGAAAGTAAATTCTGCAAGAATGAAACTCATAGGTTGATATGAGTGGTGTTGATGTGAGTAAGAGGTACTTGACACAATTAAACGGGAACAACGAATAGACCCAGAAATGGAGGAGACTTGGACCAAGATATCTACATGTGAGGTAGTATCGGAATTTGAGTTACGACCGGGATAGGGTCTTGTGTTCCGAGGTAGGACGGAGGTACCTAAGAGCTGCGGAAGGGAGTTGTTGGTTGAGGCACGCCAAACCAAGCTGTCTACCCATCCGGACAGCGCTAAGATGTGCAAGGATCTTAAGAGGCACTAATGGTGGCATGGACTTAAGAGAAATGTGGCAGAGTTTGTTACTCGCTGCACTAACTTGTCAGCAGGTTAAGGTGGGGGCATCAGGAGCCACCGGGTTTACTCAAACCCTTACTAGTGCTGGAGTGGAGATGGGAACATGTAGCCATGGACTTTGTAATAGGGCTACTAAGGTCGTAAAGGGGCCACAATGCAATATGCGTCATGGGGGACTGATTGACAAAGTCTGCACATTTTATTCCTATCAAAACGACAGATTCATCGGAGACCTTGGGGTACATCCGAGATATTATCAGACTACATGGTGTACCTCGAACTATTGTGTCCGATAGAGAGGGCCGGTTCACTAGCAGGGTATGGCAGAGTATGCAGTCGGCTATGGGGACCGACGGGTTGACCAACACAGCATTCCATCCACAGACTGATGGACAGTCGGAGAGGATAATACAGATATAGGAGGATATGTTGTGATCATGTATGCTGGACTTCAAGGGTGGATGGGAGGATCATTTGCTCCTGGTGGAGTTTTCCTACAATAACAGTTGTCAGGCAAGCCTCCAGATGGCTCCATTTGAGGCCTTATGTGGTAGGCCGTGCAGATCGCTAGTGTGCTGGATAGAGACACCTACTCACTGCACAAAGCCGTCAGAAGAGTTACGCCGACAAGAGGAGGAGGTTCCTCGAGTTTGAGGTGGAGACTTAGTATTTCTGAAAGTCTCACCACGGAAGGGACACATAAGATTCGGGAAGAAGAAGGGGAAACTGTCACCTAGGTTTGTGGGGCAGTTTCCAATCTTGAAGAGGGTGGGGGAAGTAGTTTATCAGTTGGTGCTTCCTCCACAGTTATCCTCTTTACGTGATGTGTTTCATGTGCCCATGTCGAGGAAATACAACCCTGATCCTTCACAGGTGTTGAACGTACCAGACGTCGATGCACAAAGCGACGTGACGTATGTGGAGAAGCCGATCAGAATGATCGAGAGCAAACAAAGGGTACTGCGGAACCGCGCCAGTCAGTTCGTCAAGGTGGTATGGGAACGACGTGGCAATAAGGAAACCACCTGGGAACTTGAGTCAGAGATGAGTGTCGCTCATCCGGAGCTCTTTGTATGAGATGATTGGAACCTCTACTTCACTCGAATTTTCGGGACGAAAATTTCAAAAGAGGATTGTATTGTAATGGCCCGGAATTTGTGAATCAGTATATCTGTGGTTATTATTTATTTTAATGATGAAAATTGAGAATTTTAGTGGAATAAATGTTAAGTGAATCAAAATTTGGGCAAAGGCCCAAGTATGGTCCAATGGACCATGGGTTGGATGAAATTCATTTAATTGGTCAATAATGGTTGATGTAATGGCCCGGAAGTTGTAAAGTAATATATATGTGTTATTATTTATTCTTTTATGGTGGAAATTGGAAATTGGATGGAATAGATAGTAAATGGATCAAAATGTGGACAAAGGCCCAACTAGGGCCCAATGGGTTATGTATTGGATTTAATTTATCTTAATGGTCAATGATGGTCAAATTGGGCCAAGGATAGACAAATTGGGCCCAATACCCATTTGGGACTTAATGGGTCAAAATAATGCAAACTCTAAGGTAAATGGATAGGAGAGAAGTTAATTGGGCCATGGGCCCAATGGTGATCCAATAAGGGAAGTGGGTTGAATTGATTTTTAATCACCTAAGTTAGTATTAATTAGGCCTAAGTGACATGGCCAATTGGGACCCACCTCCACCTCATCAAATGAGGTGGCATGTGGACCAATGATTGGTGGGGCCGGCCACCATGGTTGACTTGGTCAACCATGGGTGGAATAATGGGAATTAGGTTAAATAAAAATGAATTAACCTAAGTTAATTATCAAATTAATTAAATACTTAAATTAATAAGTTGGTGGCTACATGGGGTTAGATTGGTCAAATGGAGACCAAGCTACCCCACCTCAAAATGTTAAAAACGTTGGGCTTGGGTGGTGGTTTGGATAACCACCACCATAAAGCAAATAAAATATCTTAAGGTTGGTGGGATCATTAAATTAAAGTGAAAAATGGAGATAAGTCTTATTGGTTATCTCATTCTCATCTTTTCTTCACAAACTCCATCCCTCCCATTCTCCATTGCCGTCCCATGCTCTAAGGAAGGAGAGGAAGAGAGTTAAGGAGAAGAGAAGAGAAGGAGAGAAGAAAGAAGTGGAAATTGGAGGGAAATCACTCTAAGGTTAGGGTTTAACATCTCTCCTCTCATGATTTTTCTCTCTCTCTCTCACACAAACCCTACTATGGCTGATTCTAGGGTTGGGTATTGCCACCATTAATCAAGAGTCTTGACCTATCAAAGATCAAGAGGAAGGAGAGAGGAGGCTAAGGAGACCGACGGGAGCGGTGGAAAACGGAGGAGACGTCGGATAGTGAGTATTTCTTAAATAAAAGAATTTTGGATTTTAGGGTTTAAGAAATGGAAATTATTTTTGTGAAATTAATGGTGGATAGGTGATTTTATACTATGGAATTTAGATGCATTAAATGGAAGGGTGGAAGATGGAGAAAACCCCAAATGGGTGAATTAGGGTTAGGGTAAGAAATTGGAGAAATATATTGTGTGCATTGTGTGATTGATTAAATTGAACATGGAATTGGGTACTTGGAAATAAGAATCATGGGCCATAGGGTTCGGCCATATAGTATGGCCGAACCCCATGGTGGGTGAATTGGTGGTTGGTTTAAATTACTTAGGGTTTTAAGAATGGAAGGCAATGTGGGTTCTTGATTAATGAATTAGGGCTTTAATGAATGCATGGGAGTAATGTTTTAAATGGTTGTATGATGAAAAATGCAATGGAATGGTGATTTAAAATGCATGATGTAAACCTCTCACGGGAAGACTTGTGATAGATCTAAAATGTGTTAAAAGATCCAAGCAAAATGGGGAACAAGACATCATGGGTTCGGCCATGGTATGTGGCCGAACCCATGACCCATTTTGTAGGTCATTGTATGAACTAAGGTTGGTTCCATGTTTGTGATCAGATGATGGAAATTTGATCAAATTAGGTGGCTGATTTTGTTTCATGTTGGGTCATGGTTAGTGAATCTTTAATGGATTTAAGTTATGGATAGATTTAGACTTAAAATATACATGGATGGGTGAATGATTAAACATGGAAGAGAGAATGGCAAAATGGTAATTATTAGCCACATTGAAGAACCGCGGGTTCGGCCATGGTACATGGCCGAACCCCACGTGAGTTGGACATGAAAATGGGTGCATAAAGATGACCTCGTGAATGATTAAACTAAGCTTGGGGTTGATGCATTTTAGTCTCACAAATGAGAATGCTAAGGGGCTAAAATTTGGAAATATGATGTGTTTAAATCAATAGAAATGAGGCTAAGTTAAGGGTTGATGTTTTTAATGATCTTGTAACATGGTTAGGGATCATTAATGGACTTAGGTTGTGGATCAATTTTGGGCTTAAATAGGCATGAATGAATGTGTAATTGGTTATGTAAAGGGGTAGTGGCACAAATGGTAATTATTGGCTAAAATGAAGAAACCACTAAAATATGGTTTATGGGCTTGGAAATGGGACAATATGGACTAATTTGGTAATTTAATAAGGTGTCGGATAGCGCGAGTGGTACGCGAGTCGGTAGCCGGATTGTCGGACGACTACGGAAAAAGGACGCGAATCGGTAATCGGTAGGATTCTAACCTTTTTGTAAGCCATGGATGGAGTGATGGTTTCTTTGAATTACTTTGAAAATTATATGGTTTGGTTAAGATTGGTTTTGAATTATGTATTATGTAGGGGCTTTCATTTGATTTATTCTGGTAAGTATATGATTGGTTTATAAATGGTTTTAAAGCTATGATGTGATCATTGAGGCTTTTCTTGATTTTCTTTTATAATCAAGTTATATGTATTATTGATGGGATTTTTAAATGTCATGGTTTGTTATTTTATTCATTACATGGCATATGACATCTACATCTCATGCATGGCATGGGAGGAATATGACAGGGGAAGGATGAAATGAACCCGGAGTCCATGCTCCGTCGGGGCGACCGATAAACAGACATGGAGGTATTTTAATGTATTTGATTTATCAGGGATGTTGTATGTAATTATGATACCTTGATGATGGTTCTTCCATCAAGGGGGATGATTTGTGATTGGTTATATCAGGACGAGGTTTTACCGTCCAGGGGGATGATTTGTGATTGGTTATATCTGGACGAGGTTTTGCCATCCAGGGGGATGATTGGGGATTGTGTATATTTTGACGAGGCCGTGCCGTCAAGAGGGATATGATATTATATGGTTTGGATGATGGGTGGGATGCATAACATAGACACCCATGACATGGCATTTACTTTATAGTTTCATTATATGATGGTTTATCAGCTTGCATTGGGTTATTATCTGTATGCTGTTATTACTAATCCATGTGCTAGCCCTACTCGGAGTCCTACTGGGCGCGTTGTCTAACGCCCTACTTCTACCCTAGCTGATGACACAGGAGGTGGCGAAGTGGGAGGAAGAGACGGGAGCCAAGCTAAGGAGCTTGGAAAAGCGTGCTAGATAGTTACTAATGTTTATTTCGGATAATGTAATTTGCAATAGTTTAGCTTGTCGGAAATGTAATAAATTAGATTACTTGCTATGTTTTGGGATTATATTATGGACATTATGATTTTGAGGTATTGTAGTAATTTTAAATGGATGTTATCTTCCCTGCGATCTCAAATTTGTAGGATAGTTCTTATTGTTAGTTCCGCATATAGTTGTATTATTCCTTGATGTTGCTTTCTACGTGTGAACTGTTCTCCATGGACTTCGTGCCACGCACACGTAGGGTTGGCCAGTTAAGGGCCGGGCTTTAGAAGCTCGGACTTAACTCGCGTCGTGATGTCCGCGCCCTTTGTCACTTTCATTTAAAAAAAAAAATGTACTCTGATTTTACGGTGAAAAGGGGCGGGCATTACAGGTAATGTGTGATTTTCTTAGGGTTTTAAGGTATGGAGGACATTGTGTAATTTAATTATGTAAAAATGGTAGAGGGGGATGAACCCATGGTAGATGATTGGGTTAATTATTAGGGTTTATAAGAATGGGAGACAATGAGGGTGGTTAATGATTTTAGGGTTTTAAAATGATTAAATGTAGGCAATTGAGGAAATTATAATGGAGTGTTTAAGGTTAAAATTATTGGATCATGAACCATGGGTTCGGCCATGGTGAATGGCCGAACCCTATGGTGGTGTAATGGTAGTTTAAATGAGTACAAAAAATGGGGAAAATGATGGTTTTATGATGGTTTGATGATGATTGTAAATGGATTTAAAGTGTGATAAAGGATGATGATTGAAATGTATAAGTTAAGCCCCTTCAAGGAAGGGCTTGTGATGGGTTCAAATGTATAAGTAGGCCAAAGAAAACAAAATGGGAAAAATTGATGAATTGGGTATTTTGAACCCATGGCCCATTGGTGAACCATTTAAAGGGTTAAGTATGGGGTTTTGGATTGGTTTAAATGAATAAGGTTAGATTAATTAAATGGCTAATCTTAATGGTCATGTGACATAATTGAATGGATCATTAATGGACCTAAGTTAGGTATCCAAGTTTATAATCAATTATGAACTTAGTTAGGCAAGGGTGAGTGGTTGATTAACCATGGAGAAGAGGTAGTGGCAAAACCGTAATTAATGGCCAAAATGAAGAACTCCATGGGAGAGGACCATGTATTTAGAGGCACTAAGTGATAAGTTTATGTATGGTTAAATAAAGCCTAGGAGGCTGATTTTAGACTCATGTACTTAAAAATATATAATGGATTAAATGGGACCCGCAAATCCTAAATAGTGACTGATTTTCATATGGACTTGGAAATGTGAATGGACCTAGAAATAGTTAAAATGTGGACTGATTATGTGTATGTAATAGGGTATTGGATATCACGAGCGGTACGCGTGTCGGTAGCCGGACTATCGGACAAAAACGAAAGAGAAGAACGCGAGCCGGTATTCGGTAGGATTCCTACCTATTTGTAAGCCATGGATGTGTGATGGTATTTTTGTCATATTTTATTGATTAGTATTTATCTTATGATGGGTTTTTTTACAATTATGGATGCTATGTTTAAGATGGATTTTATTTAATGGCTATGAACTATGATTAAGGTTATGCATTATAAATTAAGGCTATGTATGATATCTTACGGTTATGAGGTATAAATAGTAAATAGCATAATGCATTACATCTCATGCATGGCATGGGCGGAAAAAAAAAAAACAAACCGGAGTCCATGCTCCGTCGGGGCGACCGAGAACAGGCATGGGGACACCTTGACGAGGCTTTGCCGTCAAGGGGGATATTTTGCGGTTGGACATATCTTGACGAGGTTTTTCCGTCAAGAGGGATATGACAGTATATGGCAGGAATGATGGGTGGGATTCATAACATTGACACCCATGGCATATCATTTACTTATATTTCAGTATATGGTGGTTTATAGTTTTCACTGTGTTATTATCTGTATGTGGTTATTACTAACCCATGTGCTAGCCCTACTCGGAATCCTACTGGGCGCGTTGTTCTAACGCCCTACTTCTACCCTAGCTGACGATGCAGGAGATGGCGGACCGGAAGGGCGAGACGGAAGCCAAGCTTAGGAGCTTGGGGAGGCGGATTAATTATTTTGTTTTACTTCATTTTGGAAAAGATGTATTTGTATAGTTAGCTTGTCGGAAATGTAATAATTTAGGTAGTTTGCTATGTTTAGGTATTATTTTGGATAATACAGTATAATGGCATTTTCGTAATTAATTGGGTATTTCTTCCCTGCTATCAGAAGAACTGGTAGGATAGTTCTATGATCATCCGCACTTATTTTTATGTTCCGTGAGCTTACTTGCTACGCGTGAACCGTACTCGTGGACTTATGTTCCACGCACGCGTAGGGTTGGCCAGTTAAGGGCCGGGCTTTAGAAGCTCGGAACTTAACTCGCGTCGTGACGTCCGCGCCCTTTGTCACTTTTATTTTAAAAAAAAAAAAGTACTCTGATTTTACGGTGAAAAGGGGCGGGCGTTACAAATCATGTATTCTTGATTTATGAAATGTAGTTCATTTCAATTAAAGTACTTTGAAATATTTCACCATCTAGAATATATGATAGATGAGGTGTTTTGGAATGTACATTACAGCTATGTGATATCGAATGAACATTTTGGAAGGATTTATGATATAAAGAAAACGATGCTATCCCGATTAAAGGTGTTTGCAGGTATTTTGAAACGTATGATATTTTACTTGAAAGATTGTTGTGGATTTCAACTAAATGGATTTCTAATTATCTTGAGAAATACATGTATATCATGTGTTGTGAAAAGAGTACATTCAAGTTCATGAGAATGATTGACAACACATGACATGAGATCATTGGCATCATTTGCATTCATATTCCTCATGCATGAAGCATGGGATGGGAAAGTCATGGAGTGAAAACAAAAGGCTAGTTAATTCAAATGGACCTTAGGATCATGATTATTGTCATGGGGTACAGTCAACGAACCAAAGTTCCGAATGTCCGTACGGGCTTTGATGTCGTATTTATGAAGAGTGAATTGACGAATCAAAGTGTTGAATTGACCCGGGCAAACTTTGATGTCGTATGTGAATTGCCAAGAAAGAATGTTTCACAGGTGGGACTGGTTGAGTTTTATGATGATATGTATTATGACACCCAAAATATGTAATAGCCCGAAATTTTAAATCAATATATATTTGGCATTTATTTACTTTAATTTGAATTTTGATGTGATGGAATGCCAAATGGATCAAATTTTGGGACAAAGGCCCAAGAAGGACCCAATGGACCATAGAGTGAATGGAATTCGTCGGAAGGGTCAACGATGGTCAAAGTGGGCCCGACCACCATGTGGGACCCAATGGATCAAAATTGGTCCAAATTCTAAGGTAAAGGGGTAAAAAATAATTTGGTTGGGCCAATTAATTAAAAAAGGGTGAATTGGAATTAAACCCTCTAAGTTAGTAATGAAATGAAATGGCATGACCAAGTGGGGCCCACCTCCACCTCACCAGGTGAGGTGGCGTGTGGACCAAGGCCAAGGTGGGGCCAACCATCATGGTTGACTTGATCAACCATGGATAAATTGAGAGGACTAAGGTGAATTAAGGTGAATTAAATTGATTAAAATTATTGTAAATTATCTAAGTTAAAATTAATGGAATTAAAGTGACATGGCCAGGTGGGGCCCACCTCCACCTCATCAAGTGAGGTGGCGGGTGGGGTAGGTATAGGTGGGGGCCGTCCACCATGGTTGACTTGGTCAACCATGGGTGGATTTCTTAGATAAATAAATTTTATGAAATTAAATTGGATGGAAATTAATTAACCTAAGTGAGGATTTAATTTAATTAATTAGGTTGGTTAATTAGGGTCAACATAGACAAGTCAAAGAGGACAAGTCAATGGTGGTTTCATCTCATTGAAACCACCTAAGAAAAACAAGAAAAATACCATGGACTTGGGTGGTGGTTTCATCTCAACCACCACCACTCCAAATATGGTGACCCATACCCAAATGAGTGGTCAAAGGGGGAAGACCCAAACCACCCCTTTTCAAGCACCAAAAACCGTTGGCTTGGTGGTGGTTTGGTCTCAACCACCACCACCAAGGTCAAGGGAGCCCATACTTTGGTTGGTGGAGCCATAATGGTGGAGTGTAATTTGGTCAACCAAAATGAGATGTGTTTGATCTCATTTCTCATCTCCTTTCGATCTCTCTCTCTCTCCCTCTCTCTCTCGTCCACTCCCAAAAACCATCCCACACAAAAGAAAATAAGAAGAAGAAGGCTAAGGAGAAAAGAAGAGAAGAAGTGAAGCATTAGTTCACCACCCTAAGATCAAAGGTTGGATCTTGTCTCTCATTACTTTCCCCTCTCCCTCTCTCAAGCAAAACCCACTCTACCTTAGCCGATCCAAGCATGTTTCACCATTGATCAAGCACACCTTGACCGATCAAACATCAAGGAGAAGAAGTGAAGAGAAGGCTAAGGAGAGCAAGAGGGGAAGCAAAGAAAGACCGGAGGAGTCGTCGGGTGGTAAGAATTCTTAAAACAAGAGTTTATATATTTCTTTTAAGATAAGTTATGGAATCCATTTCTTAGACTAAATATGGCCAAAAATGTGGTGGGTCATGGATCTAAGATCTATCCAACGGTAGGATAAGAAATGGATGAGATGAAAGAGATGGTTTAAGGAAAAATAAAATGAATGGATTAAGTATGAAAAAAAATGGAATTTTTGATGGATTGATGGACCTTAGGGTTCGGCCATGTAGTATGGCCGAACCCCATGGTAAATGAGTAATGATTTTATTAGGGTTTTGAGAATTAAAATTATGGAGAATGATTAATGACATTAAGGTTTTAAATGAGTAAATATTGATGATTTTTTTTTTAAGGAATTTTTAAATGAGAAAACCATGGAAGATATAAATGATTTCAAGTGGTCTCAAAAATAATGGAGGTATGACATTTTTAAGAAATCATGAACCATAGGGTTCGGCCATGCAATGTGGCCGAACCCCATGGTTAGTGATTGTGAATTTTAGGGTTTTAAAGAATGGAAGACATAGAAAGTAACTTGGGGATTTTTAATGGAATTTTAAGTTTTTATTTAAGCATGGAGGACATGGATTTTAAATAGATGAATGGACCATAGGGTTCGGCCATGTAGCATGGCCGAACCCCATGGTAAATGAGTGATGATTTTATTAAGGTTTTAAGGTTTAAAATTGTGGAGAATGGTTAATGACATTAAGTTTTTTAAATGATTAAATATGGTTAAATTTTAAAAAGGGGTTTTTGTGATGAAATCCATGGAAGAAATAAATGGTTTACATGGCCTTGAAAGGCATAGATGGGAATGAGCCATGAACCATGGGTTCGGCCATGGTGAATGGCTGAACCATGGGTTCGGCCATGGTGAATGGCCGAACCCTATGGTGTGACTTAGTGATTTTGATGAGGTAAAAAGAATGGAAAATTATGGAGAGAGATGATAAATTTAAATGGATTTATGGGTATGGTATGTGATGTTTTAAATGGGATGAAAAATGGGGATTTAAATGGATGATCTAAATTCATTTGAGGAAAGATTAAATAAGGTAAGATGGACCCAAGAAAATGGGAAATAGACATCATGGGTTCAGCCATGGTGTATGGCCGAACCCATGACCCCTTTTTGTGGGCCACATTTTGGGCCAAATATGGAATGATATATGGGATTAAATGTTTTTCAAAATTAATTAAATAGGTGGCTGATTTTAGGTACATAATGTCATGGTTAGGGAATCACAAATGGGCCCAAGCTTATGGGTCAAATATGAATTTAAAATGTGCATGGAAGAGGAGTGGCAAAACCGTAATGTGTAGCCACCTTGAAGAACCATGGGTTCGACCATGGTACATGGCCGAACCATATGTGGTTGGACATGAATATGGATATAATGTGAATGAGTAAATGAAACGGATAGTTGCTGCGTTTTAGACTCGCAAATCGGAATATTTAAAATGGGCAAAATGGGAATTATGCATATGGTTAAGCCAATGGGAAATGTGGCTAAGTTAGGGCTGATTTTGATAAACGTGTAACGTAATTAGGAATCTAAGGTTGTAATCAGTTAGGGATTTAATCATGAAATAAAATACGGACTAATTCGGTAAATGTGTAATAAGGTATCGGGACGTCGCAAAACGGTGCACGATCAGCGACCGGTTTATCGAACGGAAACGTAACGGGACGCTAAGCGGTATTCGGTAGGATTCCTACCTCTTTGTAAGCCGTGGATATGTGATGGTTATTTTAATCTATTTTGATAATTATGTGACTTGTATTATGATGGGTTTTTGATTTATGAATTATATATTCATACTATGGTTTATATTTTTAATGTTATGCATTATATGGCTATGTATGATATATTAAGTTTATGAGATATATATGTATATTACATAGCATAATGCACTTACATCTTATGCATGGCATGGGCGGGAAAATAATGAAACCGGAGTCCATGCTCCGTCGGGGCGACCGAGAAGCAAACATGGGGATAGCCCGAAGGGCTATAACCGGAGTCCATCCTCCATCGAGGAGACCGAGAATCAGACATGGGGATAGCTCTTATGCTATAACCGGAGTCCATGATCCGTCGGGGCGACCGAGAAGCAAACATGGGGACACCTTGACGAGGTTTTGCCGTCAAGGGGGATACGATATTTTATGATGATACCGTGGGTGGGTGGGACACATGACATAGGCACCCATGGCATGGCATTCATCATATGTTTATTATATTATTGTCGGTATGCATGTTATCACTAACCCATGTGCTAGCCCTACTCGGAGTCCTACTGGGCGCGTTGACTAACGCCCTACTTCTACCCTAGCTGATGACGCAGGAGATGGCGGAAACGGTGGACACGCTGGGAGTCAAGCTTAGGAGCCTGGGAAGCGGATATCTAGTTTTATTTAAGTTTCATTTTGGAGATGTAATTTAAAGTAGCTTAGCTCGTCGGACTGTATAATTTATATTTATTGCTATGGTTTGGACTGCATTATGGACAATATCATTTTGAGACATAATTATGAACATAGGGGTATTTTAGTAATTTAGTAATGTATCTTCCCTTCTATCTAAAACTGGTAGGATAGTCTTTATTATAAAGTTTCGCATATAATTACATTCCGCGAGCTTACTTTCTATGCGTAAACCGTTCTCTTGGACTTCGTTCCGCGCACGCGTAGGGTTGGCCAGTTGAGGGCCGGGCTTTAGAAGCTCGGACTCAACTCGCGTCATGACGTCTGCGCCCTTGTCACTATTCATTTCAAAAAAAAAAAAATAGACTCTGATTTCGATGAAAATGGGGCGGGCGTTACAAAATATGAGTATGAAATGAGTATACATGAAGATAAAATGCCCCGTTGTCCTAAATGAGTTGTTGAAATACCTATGCATGGGGCATGATGAGGGTATGCATGAATCATGGCACCCATGGCATAATAAATTGCACATTGATGAGCATTTACATGATTGGCTTATGGTATTTTGAAAAGATAAGTGAATATGATATCATTATAAGTATTGGGTTGACATCAATATGATAATGAAATTATGAGATAAGTTAGGTATGAGTATGATACCTTATAATGAAATATGTATCATGTTTTCAAATATAAGCTTTCCATAATAAGTTGAACATGAGATTCTTAGTATGATAAGTATTTTGAAGAAGAGTATTGAAATTTTATACTACTATGATATGACTAAGATATGAGAAAGGTTTTGAAAAAAGTATTATTCATGATTTCAATTATGAGATTTCTAGTATGAAAAGAAGTATGAGGTGACTATGTATCTTTGATATTATAAGTAAATGAGTTTTGAGAAATGCTTGGAGGTTTACATGTAAGGTATACAATATGTAAGTGTTTGATTTTCAAAGTACAAGTGTGTATAATGACTTAGTATGACACTCCGTAGTGCATATTATGTGATCAGAATTCCTATTAGGTGCGTTAACTAAGCCCATAAATTCCCCCCTTAGATTGTGTATGCAGGTTTGAAGTACGTAGATGAAGTTGGACCAAGCGATGGCCGAATGTAGACAAGATGAAGAACTAAGAAGGAAGCTTGGACTAGTGAAGCGGACTTATGTATTTTGGGAATAGTAGGACAATGTTATGTATTAAGAATGTTCATGTAATATTTGGGGAATGTAATGGCAATATGACTTGGAACTTTGTAATTAAGTATTTTGCATTTGACTCATGTATGATTATCTTGGGAATTTCCTTATATTTGCTTTGAGATGCGTTTGGTTGGTTATTCATGCAATGAAATAAATGTTTAAATTTCCACAGGTTTACGTTAGTGCGTACAACACACTAGTTGGGCCAGTTAAGGGTCGGTTCTTCAGACTCGGACATGGCTCGCGTCGTGACGCTCACCTCCCTCTCCACTCAAACATTCATATAACACGACTCTGATGACGGTGGTTGGAGGGAGGGGTGTTATAGGTAGTTTGTTGTATCTTACAAACACACGGCCTGATATTATGCAAGCTACAAGTCTATTGTCAAGATATATGCAAAGTCCAAGCAAGATCCATATGGGGCTACCAAAAGAGTGTTGAGATACTTGAGGGGGAAAATTGCCTATGGCATTTGGTATTATGCTAACACTAATGTTTTTAAATTGTCTGGTTTTTGTGATAGTGATTGGGCAGGTTCACTTGATGAGCGAATAAGCACTACAAGATACACATTCAATCTTGGATCTGGTGTTATCTCATGGTCATGAAAAAGCCAACAATCAATTGCTTTATCATCCACAGAGGCTGAATATGTTGTGGCTATAACAGCAACATGTCATGCTATTTGGCGAGAAGAATCATGGCCGATATGATGCAAAATCAAGATGAGGCAACCACCATCTATTGTGACCATCGCTCCACAATTGCAATGACAAGGAATTCAATGAATCTGAACCACACAAGGCACATTGAGACTCAGTATCACTTTATCCGTGATTTGGTGGAAAATGGAAGCATTGATATATCACACATCAGCACCAATGATCAAGTGGTGGATATTTTCACAAAGCCATTGACGCTAGACAAGTTCATCTACTTCAGAGATTTGGTTGGAGTGTCTACATTTATGCATTAAGGGGAGTGTTGGAATTAATGCATAAAATGACTAAGTCTACATTGACTTGGTCTCATGTGAGTCATATTTTGCTTTATGAGTCATCCCACTACCCCATCATTTAAGGGTATGAGTTGTCAGTCTCAAGAATGTGGGCTTAGGTGTCCTTTCAATGAGGATTAGGTATCCCATGTTTGTTAGTCATGGCTAATGAGATGTCCCATGTTGTGGAAATGTGACCCTAGACTTAAGCATGTTATGTGATGTGTAGTTAGTTGTTTATTTCTTATTTAAAGAGATGTAGAATTCATTGAAAGTAATTGAATCAACACTTAGATTCTTGTCTCATATGTTTTTTTATGTATTTCCTTTGTTTTGTATGCTACTTAATTGAGAGATTTAGATTTTTGTCTGTGTGTTACCTCTCCCCAATCTAACAAGTTGTGAGAGAGAAGACCGAACTTGTATCATAGCTTATTGAAGCTATCAGGAGAGGTGTATTGTGAGATCAGATATGTCAGTGTGAGAAGGTGAGACACGGTTCTGTGCAGTTCAGAGGACAAAGGAGTTGCTGCCCAAGGTGTGTTGCCAAGAGAACAAGAGGTTGCCAGCGTGGGCAGATTAGAGAGAAGATTGGCAGTGCTGCGTGAAGGCAAGAGACACACAAATCTGAGGAGCATCCTCGGTGTTGCTGGCAGCGCAGATTTTGCCAAGGGGAAAAACAACTGAAAATGTGCTTGCAGAGAAAGTTTGGACGTGCAGGCATTGGGTTCGACCTGTTCAGAGAGTTAACAGTCTCGGCTGAGAGAAAGACATAGAATACGTGTGGGACAACTGCAGATCAACAAGAGATGCTTGCAGATCAGAAGTATTGCAGAGGGTGTTGCCAACACAAGGGGTGTGGACTGGAAGTACACACAATAGATCAAAATGGTTATTCGACTGTATAACACAGAAGTATACAGCAACCAGTTACTGATGCTCACATGGCTGTAACAAACAGGTACAGCGTGTGTATTGGAGGCATTCCTGTCTCAACGTGGGTTCACAAAAGAGGATTCTATGCGTGAGAGGGAACATGGCTATAAACCAGTTCGTGAACAGAAAAACAACAGTATTGTCAAGAAGGAAGCAGAGCAGATTCGAGATCTGAGACTGCAGTGTCCAAGGCCAATCACCATTGCTCAGGTGGAGAACAAATAGTGTCACTCCCTGACCCAACGAACACGTGAGAAGCAATAATATTTTTTTAACTCTGAAGTATGCACAACTCATAGTCCATGTAGCCTCCCTTCCTCTCCCCATCGGATCATAGTGATTGATTAAGAATATTTTAACAAGAAGAGAGGAGAAGACACCACAACACGAGTCAAGTTCGAGTACTAAGGCTACGTTTGGATGAGGCGTAAAAAGGGGAGCACGGGTATTCCTGATTTTTTGGTGTTTGGTAGCGCATTGGTAGAGGGAAGAAATCCGTATTTTACCTCCCCTTTGCGTGATCCAAAAACCCGTCATTGCAAGTGGTATTCATAAAAGTCATTCCTCTCGTTCCATCTTTTCTATTCTCCTCGTTCTCCTCTTTCATATTCGTCTCGTTCTCTACCCTTTTCCCGCAAAATTTTCCTGCGAGCGACGGCACGATTCAGCAACCTTCAGCCACAGCAACCTCGGCATGTACTCTTTTGTTTCTATTTCATCTACAGAGAAAGAAACGGTGTGAAGGGGATGGTAGGTCTGATTTTTTTTTCTTTCTTTGTATTTTCTTTCTCGGCTTCCAACGTCAAAGTTGTTCTGAGTAAAAAATTAAGAACTCGTGCGCTGAGAAGAGTTCTTCTAAAAAGTTTGCATGAAAAATGATAGAAAAAAACATCCCTCCATTCATGACTATCCACAAAAGCTATACGTTCAAAAAAAAAATTTGTCTATAAATGAGTCTAAACACCTTGGAGTGGAAAAAGCTCATTCCAGTTGCTTTGGTCATGATCGGCTGGAAATTTTTGTAGTAAATTTTGAGGCTCTATTTAGTCCTTTTCCAGCAGTTGAAGGGGAATTTTCCACCTGGTTTTGGCCAGAGCAGAATGGAATTCATAGCTATGCAAGTAACCAGAATTCTTTCAAAATTTCAGTAGAATTTCTTACCTTAGTTAACGACCATTTGGAAAGAAAAAAAAATTGACTTGAAATAATGGGTTCTTAATATTAATTTTATTTTAGTTGTCATTTATTAACTTCGGTTTTTTATAAAATATTATAATAACTTATTATATTATGTATTTCACATAGGAACAAATTATGAATTTTTATGAAGCGATATGTTGGCATTTTTTAATCATTTATTAGGATTTAAAATAAATTATATATAAAAACTATTTTTTCTTCATTCACTTATTATGGTTAGAACGCATATGTTTATTTTAATTTTTTTTTGAATGATGGGTTAAATTTCATTCAAAAGAGGAAAGTCCCAAAAAATAATACAACTCACAAAACTGCCGAGAGCCGTGGCCAATTTTGAATGATGATTGTTTATTTTTAAATTGTAATTTCAAAAGAGAATCTATATAATTGTATAATATTATTATAAGATATATTGTTATCTTTTAATTGATGAATGTCATTTAATAATTATATTTCATAAAAATTATTTTTATTTTTATATTATATGTATTTATTAAAAAAATTGATCTTTGTAAAATTGTTAATATATCAGATTTCCCCTAATTACAGTTTACCAAAAAAGATTTTTTACCCTTAGAGTAAACTCTAACTTTTCCACTCCAATTACCAAGCAAGATAAGGGTAACACTTACAAAGGGTTTTCATAATTGATTACCCACCTCTGGTTACACACCCCTGATTACACACCCTTATAACATTTACCCCTCGTCCAAACGCAGCCTAAGATCCAACCCTTGATTGGCCAAACCCATGTGGGTGTATTTGGACAGAGTCTATTTAAAACTTTTGCAACACATTTTGGTAACCTGTAAAAGCATACATAATATTTGATACACTTAATGTATCATAACCATTCCCATTTCATAAATTCACAATTCCTAGCAAGTATTGGATTTCCCATCAAGTTAAAGTGTCAAATAACATAGGATTCACAAGTCTTGTAACACCCTGGATTTTCAAGTTATAAATATTTACAGAAATTACCCATTTAATTTATGAATTTTAGATATGGATCTAAGATCGGTAAAATGTTGGGTCTTTGCCCAATTAAGACCCAACGATTTTGATAAATGGTTTCAAATAAATTTAAATGGGGTTGAATTAAAAGAGTATGCATTATGTCTGAATTAAATAAATGATTGTGCATGGCCGAATTATTGGATTTGAATATCAAAGGAGATGTTTAAAAATCAAATGAAGATTACCTTGGCCGTGTATGTGGGATTTTTCATATCCACATTGATATGTTAGAATATCTTGAGAAGATATCGAAGATTAAATAAAGAAGATATCTAGAGATAAATATAGATGGCTTGGTCTCATGATAGATATGAATATCTATATGTTATGCGCATGGAATGGAAGCCAAGGAAGTTATCTAATCTAAATAAAGATAGGATTAAGGGAAGGTTTTAATAAAAGAAAGGCATCAAGGGCGCATGGCACTATCTAAGTATAGATTGGAATTTCTATAAAACAAGGGGTAGTGCACACGGCAATAGGTATTGCAGCAAGGGGCTTACGGCAATGGCAATCTTAGTACCTTCTAAGATTGGCCGAGTGGTAGTAATAAAGGAAAGGTAAGGAGGGGCGCATGGCACCTTCCAAGTTGAGATTAATGGGAAGTAATAAAGGAGAGGCAATGGGGGTGCACGCCATTCACATTACATTCAAGGAGACGGCAGCACACACACAGCAACAAGAAGGTGGTCACAGCTTGGGAAAGATCAAGAAGAAGTGGAAAGAGGCTAAGGAAAGAAGAAGGATTGGAAGAACAAGAACCGGTTAGTAATTTTGATGTTTTTTATTTAAAAGATAAGGAACCATACCATGGCCGAACCCCATGGAAGAAAATTGGTAGAAGATTATGGTTTAATTTAATGGAAAGAATGGACCAAGGGTTCGGCCATGGTGCTTGGCAGAACCCCATGGAAAGACATGGTTAAGGTATGGATTTTTAATGAGGAAAACCATGGAAATTGGTTAATAAATTTATATGGATTAAATGGATGCTTTTGGTGATTTTTAATGGAAGGTTATTGGTTATATTTTAAGGGAAGGAAAACCATAGAAAAACATGGTTTAAATTATGGGTTTTTGGGTTGGAAACCATGGAAGGAATACCAATGTTTTTGAAGGGATTAAATGGAGACCAAGGGATGAATGCTAATGTTTAATAATTTTTAGAAGGAGGATTATGAACCATAGGGTTCGGCCATGGTGTATGGCCGAACCATAGGGTTCGGCCCATGGAATTGTGTTGGTGTTATTATTGGACTTATTTGGTGATGATCGAATGGAGATCATGGAGATAATGGAAATATTGTAAATATGGGCCAAATTGAAAGACATGGGTATGGATTTAATTTATTAAGGAATTTCATTTGATGAATATTTATTAGAAAGAAGATTATGAACCATAGGGTTCGGCCATGGTATATGGCCAAACCCCATGGAGTTGTTTTGGTATTTTGATGTATAATTAATTGATTAGAATGGAAAGATGGTTATTAATTTAGTAAGTTGCCAATTATGGAAAGATGGGTTCTAAATTGGAAACCTTCTAAATATAAAAAGTGAAAATCAATTTGGAAAGCTTCCAATTATGGAATAATAGTTATTAAATTTGGAAACCTTCTAAAAATAGAAGGAGGAGATTAAAATGGAAAAGTTTTTATTTATGGAAGGAGGTTGCTAAATTAGAAAGCTTTTATTTATGGAAACCTTCCAATTATAGAAGGGTGGATAATTAAGTTGGAAACCTTCTAATAATGGAAGGATTGATAATTAAGTTGGAAACCTTCTAATTATGGAAGGGAGGATGATTAATTTGGAAAACTATCTAATTATGGATTGGCTAATAATGGAAGATGATGGAAAAAAGGAAACTTAGACATCATAGGGTTCGGCCATGGTGTTTGGCCGAACCCCATGAATTAATTCTATGGGTTTAGGTCATTGGTTATTCTTATGGAAGATTGGAGGATCAAAATTATAGAATTATGGGTCATGTATTGATGTAATATTTTATATGAATGGTAGACCAAATGGATTATGGGTTTTGCCTAGGATGTTGGACCTAAGATTATGATCTTCTAAATGGAATTAAGATATCATAGGGTTCAACTATGGTGTGTGGCCGAACCCCACGAATTAAGTTAAATGGATTTTATGAACTTAATGTGATGATTGGATTAATGGAGAGACATGAACATGAGGTAATGGCAATCTTGAAAATATGTGAAAATATTGGACATAGGGTTCGGCCATGGAGTAAGGCCGAACCCCATGAACTATTGTATGGATTGGTTATGGAATTAACCTAGTGATTGATTAAATATTAAATGAAAGATACAAATTTATGATTATCAATTATGATATGGGTTATGATAGCCATGGATGGCATTTTGGTAATTAGGTGAAAATAAGGGACCATGGGTTCGGCCATGGTGTATGGCCGAATCCCATGGGGAAGGTTTGCTGGACTTAGATGTTTATGATCTACGTATTTGGATCTAAACAGGGGTGAATAAATGAAGGTGACTAACCATAGAAGGAATAATGGCATTATTGTAATTAATTGAATTAATGGACCATGGGTTCAGCCATGGTGTATGGCCGAACCCCATGGAAATTGTTTGGTGGACATAGGGACTACGTTTGGCATATTAAAATGAAATATTAAATAAAGATTAGACCAATGGAAATTTGGTAAATAAGTATGAAAATGATAAACCATGAGGATTGGTTTATGGACTTAAAAATATTGTGAATCAAGTGGGACTTGGTTTTGATTGATTGTTATATTTTAAGGTAACGGAACGTCACAAGGTGTTTACGATCGTGAGCGGTTACCGGATGAAAGACGCAAGGACACGTTAGCGATCTTTAGTAGGATTCCACCTCTTTAAAACCATGGGTTTTATGTACATTGTTTTATCTTGATTTGATGAATTTATATTATAAAGGATATGTTTCAAAATGTGAATTTTAAATGCTATGTTTTTTTGATAAAATAGCATGTGTTGGATTTGTTTCAAAATGTGATTTTAAATGCTATGATTTGTATATTTGCACAGCATGTGGACATTTGCATCTCATACATGGCATGGGATGGATGAACAGGTAACTGGAGACCTACACTCCGTCGGGGCGTCCATAAAACACTCGTGGGGGGGATACCTTGATGAGGAGCTTTCCATCAAGAGGATATTATGTATGAAATGTAACCGGAGATCCACACTCCGTCAGGGCGTCCGTAATAGAATCGTGGGGGATACCTTGATGTGATTTCCATCAAGAGGATACTATGTATGAAATGTAACCGGAGGGTCCACACTCCATAGGGGCGTCTGAAAAACCTATGTGGTGGGTACTTTTATGTACATGTGATGGGTGGGACTCATTGCATTTGTCATCATTGCATGGCATGGAATTATATGGTTTTTGACATTACGATATTATTATATATGTTTTGTACTGACCATGTGTTAGCCGTAATTGGAATACCTACTGAGCAAGTTGTACTAACGCCCTACTTCTACCCTAGTGGATGATACAAGAAACAAGGAGAACGATGAACGCGAAACAGGCCAGGTGTAGGAGCTTGGAGGATTAAAGTTTATATTTTGTTTAACATACTCATGGGCTTGTATTTTGAGTATCTAGAATTCGAATTATAATAACTTAGATGAAATTGCTATGGTTGGATGTTTTATTGGATAATTGCGTTATGGTAATGATGATTAAGGACTTGACGTACTTTGTTATCCGAATGGAATAGAACTGTGTTCTATTATGTTTCCGCATGTTATGATTTTTATTTCGCATGTTTATATTGCTATGTGTGAACCGTTTTCTTGGACTGAGTCCATGCACACATAGGGTTGGCCAGTTAAGGGTCGAACTTTAAAAGTTCGGACTTAGCTCGCGTTGTGACGTCCCGCTCTTTATCACTCTTCGTTTATTAAAAAAAAAAAAGACTCTGATTTTACAGAAAGAAGCGAGTGAAAAAGGGCGGGGCGTTACAAGTCTAGATTTCCAAGCATCTAGGAGTTTATAAATAAATAATTACATCTTTCCATGACTCCTACAAATTACATATTTCTAATCAAAATACGAAACTTGTAAGATGTCTCCTATATATTAGTTAGCGTTCCAAATCAAGTCGGGGTGTTGCTTCGCCCGACTTCGTCCAATTTCTCCTTTCCTGCATCAGATTCCAAAAGAAAGAAAGAATTGTGGGCTTAGTCACACGCCCAGTAGGAATTCTCATCGATGTGGGTACCAATGTGTGAAGTTATAAAATGATTGTAAGATAACATAAATATTTGGTGCATCATAAATCATTTTTGCAAAACATAACCATCCCACATTTGAAATTCATATCGAAATCATAATAGGAAATCATGCATCAATCTCAAAATCGTAACATATCATAATCATTAACGCACTTCTCAACTGTCTTAGAAATCAACATGAAGTGAAATGCCATGGGTACCATGAATTCTGTGCAAACCCTTTCATGCCCCATACATTGAAAGATCTAACTTTCTCATTCAACGGTTTCTTCATTGGCCACTTATGCCCGTAACTTTTCCGTGGCATCCGGCTGGGAGCTACAACCCAATATTTAGCATTTAACCAGAACTACAGGGGGAGTGTTACCACTCATTTTATCTGTAACGCCCTGCCCTTTTTCACTCGTTTTTTCCCGTAAATCAGAGTCTATCTTTTTTTTTTTTAATATAAAACAGAGTAAAGTGATAGAGCGCGGGACGTCACGACGCCAGCTAAGTCCGAACTTCTAAAGTCTGATCCTTAACTGGCCAACCCTATGTGTGTATGGACTCAGTCCAAGAAAATAGTTCACACATAGCAATATAACATGCGAAATAAAAATCATAACATGCGGAAATATAATAGAACACAGTTCTATTCCATTTAGATAGCAAAGTACGTCAAGTCATTAATCATCATTTATCATAACGCAATTATTCAATAAGACATCCAACCATAGCAAATCCATCTAAGTTATTACATCCGAATTCTAGATACTCAAATACAAGCCCATGAGTATCTTAAACAAAATATAAACTAAAAGCGTTCCGAGCTCCTATGCTTGCCATTTTCCGCATTTAGCGTTTTCCTCGTTTCCTGCATCATCCACTAAAGGGTAGAAGTAGGGCGCTAGTACAACGCGCCCAGTAGGTATTCCAATTAGGGTTAACACATGGGTTAGTACCAAAAATCCAGATATAATAAATATCAAAACCAGTTATAATAAATCATTCCATAGTTTCAAAACATTGTATCCAAAACAGTGTATGATAATAGAGATCCAATCATACTGATAAAACCAGAAACTTTGCATGATAATAAAGATCATAATCACACCGATTCAATGCCATGCCATGCTATCATATGCAATGAGTTCCACCCATCACAAAAACATAGGGTATACTCTTGATGGAATTCTCCTCATCAAGGTATTCCCCACAGTTGCCTTACAGACATTCCGACGGAGTGTGGGCTCCGGTTACTTAGTATCCTCTTGATGTGAATTCTCATCAGCAAGGTATCTCCCCACGAGTGTTTTACGGACGTCCCAACGGAGTGTGGGTCTCCAGTTACCTGTCATCCCTCCCATGCCATGCATGAGATGCAAATACCACATGCTATGCAATTATACAAAATCATAGCATTTAAAAGCTCATAATTAAAACACATGCTATTTTATCAACTAAACATAGCATATAAAATCAGCATTTAAAACATATCCTTTGCAATATAAATTCATCAAATCAAAATAGAAACAATGTACATAAACCCATGGTTTCAAAGAGGTGGAATCCTACCAAAGATCGCTACGTATCCTTGCGTCTTTCGTCCGGTAACCGCTCACGATCGTAAACACCTTGTGAAGTCCTGTTACCTTATAATATAATAACAAATCAAAACCAAGTCCCACTTGATTTATAATATTTTAAGTCCATAAACCAATCCTTACTTTACACCCTTTTATTACCACTTTGCCATTGGTCTAAACCTTAATTAATATTCCATTTATTTTAATTAAGTCGATCAGCATGTCATCCTTGATTCATGGAACCAAACACTCATAGATTATCATTTTCAGCCAATATTACGGAATTGCCATTCATGGCTAACATAACCCATTAATTCACTTAATTACAATTATGCCATTATAACTATCTTTCCATTCTTTTCATCCTTCATCCCTTGGTTTGGTAAACCGTTTATTTAAATCATACATAGACCCAAACATGGCCCATTTACAAGTTCATAACCGTAACAAAAAAATCCCAAGTCCATAAACCAAATTTGTGGGGTTCGGCCATACATCATGGCCGAACCTCACCCCTCTTTGTTTTAGTTTCCTTTTTGCTCATTTATTCTATTAATTACCAAATTGCCATTGTTTCCATCAAACATTTCATTCACCTTAATCTTTCACACCAAGGCCCTAAGTTCACAAAATATTTCCCATTTGTGGGGTTCGGCCATACACCATGGCCGAACCTCACCATATCGATTTTAGTCCCTTTTTCAAGTCCTTAAGCCATCATCCATCCATGACTAATTACTTGGTTTACTTACTTAATACAAAGTCCCAAAATGATCAACCATGATTCCTTAACTTGGTCCATGGGGTTCGGCCATACACCTTGGTCGAACCCTATGGTGTATAACTTCCCAATCATAGCAACTTCCATATTTAAATCCATAATTTGAATTGCCTTTTTTTTTTTTATCAACAAGTCCATATTTAGAAGGTTTCCAATTTTAGCACCCATTCTTCCATAATTGGAAGGTTTTCCAATTTTAATCTCTACTTTCCATAAATAGAAACTTTCCCATTTTAATTTACATCCTTCTATTTAATCATTCAAGGTCCATGATTAGATACTTTCTAATTTAAACTCCTCCTTCCAAAATTAGAAACTTACTAATTTAAACTAACTTCCATAAATAAATGCTTTCTAATTTGGCAACCTATTTCCATAAACTAGATAGTTTCCTAAATTAGAAACCATCTTTTCATAATTGGAATGCTTTCCAAATTTAGCAACCTCTTTCCATAAATTAGATAGTTTCCTAAATTAGAAACCATCTTTCCATAATTGGAATGCTTTCCAAATTTAGCAACCAAAATCCATCTACCATTCCAAAACAACCCCATGGGGTTCGGCCATACACCATGGCCGAACCCTATGGTTCACAATCCTTTTTATTAAATGATTTAAACCCCTATTAACCAACTCCAATATACCTCCATGGGGTTCGGCCATACACCTTGGCCGAACCCTATGGTTCATAATGTTATTTCTAAAAATTATTCATCCAATCAAATTCCCTTAATAAATTAAATCCATAAATATAGTTGGTGGGGTTCGGCCATACACCATGGCCGAACCTCACCCCTTCTTTTTTATTCTTTTGATCCAATAATCAACTTAACAACCTTTCTAAAATCATAAGCATGAATCCATAATCTTCATGCTTGAAACCCCATAAACTTATTAACAACTTCTATGGTTTTCATTATTAACAATTCAATAAAATAAACCATCAACCTTCCATGGGGTTCGGCCCTTCATTATGGCCGAACCCTATGGTTTATCCAATTATCTTAAACCGTTTAAACCCATAAATCAAACCATGTCTTTCCATGGTTTCCATCTTGAACATCAATTAGACCCTTGTAAAACCATATAGTTATTCCATGGTTTTCATCTCATAAAATAATCAAAGTTCCTCCATGGGGTTCAGCCCTTGATCATGGCCGAACCCTATGGTTCCTCAATCCATAAATTAACCATAATCATCCCTTAATTTCTCTTCCATGGGGTTCGGTCATACACCTTGGCCGAACCTTATGGTTTTTTTCCTTTAAAAAAAATCTATAAAATCACTTACCGGTTCCGTGAGTCCTCCGGTTTTTCCGTCGGTTGAACTTGCTCTTCCAATCCTTCTCTTCCTTAGCCTCTTCTCCTCTTTAATCTTCCACTCGGCTGGCTGCCTTCTCTTTCTCTTTGTTTCTTGCGTGAATGAGTCTTGAAAGAGAGAGATTTCAGCCTTATGTGTATTGCCGTGAGCTACTTTGTTTTGCTTCTCCTTTATTGATCTCCAATTGGCCAATCTTAGAAGGTTCTTGAGATAGTAATTGCCTCATGCCGTGAGACCCTTTCTTATTTTATGTAAGCCATGCACCCTTGTTGCCCTTCTTGTATCGCCCGCCCCATTTTCACCGAAATCAGAGTCTATTTTTTTTTTTTAAATGAAGAGTGACAAAGGGCGCGGACATCACGACACGAGTTGAGTCCGAGCTTCTAAAGCCCGGTCCTCAACTGGCCAACCCTACGCGTGGGCGGAACGAAGTCCACGAGAACGGTTTACGCGTAGATAGTAAGCTCGCAGAATGTAATTATATGCGGAACATTATAATAGAGACTATCCTACCAGTTTTAGATAGAAGGGAAGATACATCACTAAATTACTAAAATACCCCTATGTTCATAATTATGTCTCAAAATGATATTGTCCATAATGCAGTCCAAACCATAGCAAGAAATATAAGTTATACAGTCCGACGAGCTAAGCTACTTTAAATTACATCTCCAAAATGAAACTTAAATAAAACTAGATATTCGCTACCCAAGCTCCTAAGCTTGACTCCCGGCGTGTCCACCGTTTCCGCCATCTCCTGCGTCATCAGCTAGGGTAGAGGTAGGGCGTTAGTCAACGCGCCCAGTAGGACTCCGAGTAGGGCTAGCACATGGGTTAGTGATAACATGCATACCGACAATAATATAATAAACATATGATGAATGTCATGCCATGGGTGCCTATGTCATGTGTCCCACCCATCCACCGTATCATCATAAAATATCGTATCCCCTTTGACGGCAAAGCCTCGTCAAGGTGTCCCCATCTTTGCTTCTTGGTCGCCCCGACGGAGCATGGACTCCGGTTATAGCCCTTCGGGCTATCCTCATGTTTGCTTCTTGGTCGCTCCGACGGAGCATGGACTCCAGTTTCATTATTTTCCCGCCCATGCCATGCATGAGATGTAAGTGTATTATGCTATGTAATATACATATATATCTCATAAACTTAATATATCATACATAGCCATATAATGCATAACATTAAAAATATAAACCATAGTATGAATATATAATTCATAAATCAAAAACCCATCATAATACAAGTCACATAATTATCAAAATAGATTAAAATAACCATCACATATCCACGGCTTACAAAGAGGTAGGAATCCTACCGAATACCGTTTAGCGTCCCGTTACGTTTCCGTTCGATAAACCGGTCGCCGATCGCGCACCGTTTTACGACGTCCCGATACCTTATTACACATTTACCGAATTAGTCCGTATTTTATTTCATGATTAAATCCCTAACTGATTACAACCTTAGATTTCTAATTACGTTACACGTTTATCAAAATCAGCCCCTAACTTAGCCACATTTCCCATTGGCTTAACCATATGCATAATTCCCATTTTGCCCATTTTAAATATTCCGATTTACGAGCCTAAAACGCACCAACTATCCGTTTCATTTACTCATTCATAATATATCCATTTTCATGTCCAACCACATAGGGTTCGGCCATGTACCATGGTCGAACCCATGGTTCTTCAAGGTGGCTACACATTACGGTTTTGCCACTCCTCTTCCATGCACATTTTAAATTCATATTTGACCCATAAGCTTGGGCCCATTTGTGATTCCATAACCATGACATCATGTACCTAAAATCAGCCACCTATTTAATTAATTTTGAAAAACATTTAATCCCATATATCATTCCATATTTGGCCCAAAATGTGGCCCACAAAAAGGGGTCATGGGTTCGGCCATACACCATGGCCGAACCCATGATGTCTATTTCCCATTTTCTTGGGTCCATCTTACCTTATTTTATCTTTCCTCAAATGAATTTAGATCATCCATTTAAATCCCCATTTTTCATCCCATTTTAAACATCACATACCATACCCATAAATCCATTTAAATTTATCATCTCTCTCCATAATTTTCCATTCTTTTTACCTTCATCAAAATCACTAAGTCACACCATAGGGTTCGGCCATTCACCATGGCCAAACCCATGGTTCATGGCTCATTCCCATCTATGCCTTTCAAGGCCATGTAAACCATTTACTTCTTCCATGGATTTCATCACAAAAACCCCTTTTTAAAATTTAACCATATTTAATCATTTAAAAACCTTAATGTCATTAACCATTCTCCACAATTTTAAACCTTAAAACCTTAATAAAATCATCACTCATTTACCATGGGGTTCGGCCATGCTACATGGCCGAACCCTATGGCCCATTCATCTATTTAAAATCCATGTCCTCCATGCTTAAATAAAAACTTAAAATTCCATTAAAAATCCCCAAGTTACCTTCTATGTCTTCCATTCTTTAAAACCCTAAAATTCACAATCACTAACCATGGGGTTCGGCCACATTGCATGGCCGAACCCTATGGTTCATGATTTCTTAAAAATGTCATACCTCCATCATTTTTGAGGCCACTTGAAATCATTTATATCTTCCATGGTTTTCTCATTTAAAAATTCCTTAAAAAAAATCATCAATATTTACTCATTTAAAACCTTAATGTCATTAATCATTCCCCATAATTTTAATTCTCAAAGCCCTAATAAAATCATTACTCATTTACCATGGGGTTCGGCCATACTACATGGCCGAACCCTAAGGTCCATCAATCCATCAAAAATTCCATTTTTTTCCATGCTTAATCCATTCATTTTATTTTTCCTTAAACCATCTCTTTCATCTCATCCATTTCTTATCCTACCATTGGATGGATCTTAGATCCATGGCCCACCACATTTTTGGCCATATTTAGTCTAAGAAATGGATTCCATAACTTACCTTAAAAGAAATATATAAACTCTTGTTTTAACAATTCTTACCACCCGACAACTCCTCCGGTCTTTCTTTGCTTCTCCTCTTACTCTCCTTAGCCTTCTCTTCTCTTCTTCTCCTTGATGTTTGATCGGTCAAGGTGTGCTTGATCAATGGTGAAACATGCTTGGATCGGCTAAGGTAGAGTGAGTTTTACTTGAGAGAGGGAGAGGGGAAAGTAATGAGAGACAAGATCCAACCTTTGATCTTAGGGTGGTGAACTAATGCTTCACTTCTTTTCTTCTCTTCTTCTCTTCTTTTCTCCTTAGCCTTCTTCTTCTTATTTTCTTTTGTGTGGGACGGTTTTTGGGAGTGGAAGAGAGAGAGGGAGAGAGAGAGAGAGATGGAAAAGAGATGAGAAATGAGATCAAACACATCTCATTTTGGTTGACCAAACTACACTCCACCATTATGACTCCACCAACCAAAGTATGGGCTCCCTTGACCTTGGTGGTGGTGGTTGAGACCAAACCACCACCAAGCCAACGGTTTTTGGTGCTTGAAAAGGGGTGGTTTGGGTCTTCCCCCTTTGACCACTCATTTGGGTATGGGTCACCATATTTGGAGTGGTGGTGGTTGAGATGAAACCACCACCCAAGTCCATGGTATTTTTCTTGTTTTTCTTAGGTGGTTTCAATGAGATGAAACCACCATTGACTTGTCCTCTTTGACTTGTCTATGTTGACCCTAATTGACCAACCTAATTAATTAAATTAAATCCTCACTTAGGTTAATTAATTTCCATCCAATTTAATTTCATAAAATTTATCTATCTAAGAAATCCACCCATGGTTGACCAAGTCAACCATGGTGGACGGCCCCCACCTATACCTACCCCACCCGCCACCTCACTTGATGAGGTGGAGGTGGGCCCCACCTGGCCATGTCACTTTAATTCCATTAATTTTAACATAGATAATTTACAATAATTTTAATCAATTTAATTCACTTTAATTCACCTTAGTCCTCTCAATTTATCCATGGTTGACCAAGTCAACCATGATGGTTGGCCCCACCTTTGCCTTGGTCCACACGCCACCTCACTTGGTGAGGTGGAGGTGGGCCCCACTTGGTCATGCCATTTCATTTCATTACTAACTTAGAGGGTTTAATTCCAATTCACCCTTTTTAAATTAATTGGCCCACCATTGGGCCCACGGCCCAACCAAATTATTTTCTACCCCTTTACCTTAGAGTTTGGACCAATTTTGATCCATTGGGTCCCACATGGTGATCGAGCCCACTTTGACCATCGTTGACCCTTCCGACGAATTCCATTCGCTCTATGGTCCATTGGGTCCTTCTTGGGCCTTTGTCCCAAAATTTGATCCATTTGGTATTCCATCACATCAAAATTCAAATTAAAGTAAATAAATGCCAAATATATATTGATTTAAAATTTTGGGCTATTACAATAGAATCCTCTTTTGAAATTTTCGTCCCGAAAATTCGAGCGAGGTAGGGGTTCAAAACAACTCATGCGAAGAACTCCGGATAAGCGGTTTTCATCTCCGACTCAAGTTCCCAGGTGGTTTCTTCACTGCCATGTCGTTCCCATACCACCTTGACGAACTGAATGGCGCGGTTTCGCAGTACCCTTTGTTCACTCCCGACCACTCTAACCGGCTTCTCCACATATGTCACATCGCTTTGTACATCGATGTCTTGAACATTTAACACATGAGAAGGATCGGGGTTGTACTTCCTCAGCATGGACACATGAAATACATCATGTAAAGACGATAGCTGTGGAGGAAGCGCTAACTGATAAGCTACCCCCCCCCCCCCCCCCCCCCTTTTCAGTATCGGAAATGGCCCCACAAATCTAGGCGACAGTTTCCCTTTTTTCCCGAACCTCATGTGCCCCTTCCGTGGTGAGACTTTTAAGAACACTAAGTCTCCCACCTCAAACTCAAGGAACCTTCTCCTTCTGTCGGTATAACTCTTCTGGCGGCTCTGTGCAGTGAGTAGATGTTGCCGTATCAACTTAATCTGGGTTGTAGTCTCCGCAACCAAATCCGGTCCAATCAATGCAGGCTCACCGGCCTCTGTCCAACACACTGGTGATCTACACGGCCTACCATACAAGGCCTCAAATGGAGACATCTGGAGGCTTGCCTGGTAACTGTTATTGTAAGAGAACTCTACCAGTGGCAAATGATCCTCCCGTCCGCCCTTGAAATCTAGCATGCATGCTCTCAGCATATCCTCTAGTGTCTGTATCGTCCTCTCTGACTGTCCATCAATCTGCGGATGAAATGCTGTGCTAGTCAATACGTCGGTCCCCATAGCTGACTGTATGCCCTGCCATACTCTGCCGGTGAATCAGCCATCTCTGTCGGACACAATAGATCGGGGAATGCCATGTAACCTGATGATCTCCCGAATGTACCGTCGACCCAAAGTCTCTGATGAATATGTCATCTTGATGGGAAGGAAATGTGCAAACTTGGTCAACCGGTCCACTATGGCCCATATCGCATTGTTGCCCTTTGATAACCTCGGCAACCCTGTTACAAAGTCCATGGATATGTGCTCCCATTTCCATTCTGGCACCGGTAAGGGTGCGAGTAAGCCTGGTGGTTTCCGATGTTCTGCCTTAACCTGCTGACAAGTTAAACAACGAGCAACAAACTCTGCCACATCTTTCTTAAGTCCATGCCACCAATAGTGCCTCTTAAGATCATGATACATCTTGGTGCTGCCCGGGTGGATAAAGAGTTTGGTCTGGTGTGCTTCAATCAGCAACTCTCTTCTGCAATTCTTAGGCACGTATGTCCTGCCTCGGAACACAAGACCCTGTCCTGGTCGTAACTCCCACTCCGGTATAACATCGCCGGTAGACATCTTAGCCCAAATCTCCTCCACCTCTGGATCTGTCCGTTGCTCCCGTTCAATCCCAGAGACCATGTTGGATCGTATGATCAAATTATATATGGTCCCATGATTATTGAGGTAGAGTTTAAATTCTCTGATGGTATTCAGTACCTCCCATTCCGTCCTGATCATGCTGGCTACTGTCGCATGTGACAAGCGGCTGAGGGCATCCGCCACTTTGTTCGCCTTGCCAGGATGATACCGAAGTGCGAACTCATAATCCGCCAGATATTCCATCCATTTGCGTTGTCTCATGTTGAGTTCCTTCTGATCAAATAAATACTTCAGACTCTTTTGATCCGAGAATACCTCAAACTTTTCACCATAGAGGTAGTGTCTCCAGCTTTTGAGAACGAAGACCACCGCTGCTAGTTCTAGATCATGTGTGGGATAATGGCGTTCATGAATTTTCAACTGTCGTGATCCGTACGCCACCGCACGATTACTTTGACTGAGTGTACATCCTAGTCCCTCACCGGAGGCATCACAGTACACCTCATAATTTCTGCCTCTTTCCGGCAAGATCAGAATAGGAGCGATCGTAAGCCTCTCCTTTAGCTCCTCAAATCTCTGATTACACAAATTGGACCACTCAAACTTGACTCCTTTCTGAGTGAGTCGGTAAGTGGAGCTGCAATCTTGGAGAAGTCCATGATGAATTTCCGATAGTAACCGGCCAATCCCAGAAAACTGCTGATCTCGGTCACATTTGTTGGCGTTTTCCATTCCTTGACTGCTGCTACCTTAGCCGGGTCCACGGCTATACCTTCCTCTAATATGATGTGCCCCAAGAAGTTGACTTCAGATAGCCAAAATTCACACTTGCTGGCTTTGGCATACAATTGGTTCTTCCTCAAGGTGTCTAGGACTATCCGCAGGTGCTCGGTATGTTCCTTCTGACTTTTGGAGTAGATCAGAATATCGTCAATTAATACGATCACAAACTGATCTAAGTAAGGACGGAATATCCTATTCATCAGGTGCATGAACACCGCCGGTGCATTAGTAAGCCCAAACGGCATGACTACATACTCATATAGACCATACCGTGTCCTGAAAGCTGTCTTTTCTATGTCCTCCTCTCTAACCCGAATTTGATGGTATCCGGACATCAGATCAATCTTGGAGAAATGAGAGGAACCCCGAAGTTGATCAAACAAATCGTCAATCCGAGGTAGGGGATATTTATTCCTGATAGTCAGCTGGTTCAACTTTCTATAATCCACACACATTCGAAGGGTACCGTCTTTCTTCTTTACAAATAACACTGGGGCTCCCCATGCGGATGTGTTGTTCTGAATAAAGCCCAATCTGAGTAGTTCATCAATCTGCTTCTTCAACTCGGTCATTTCAGCTGGTGCCATCCTATAATGAGGTAATGATACTGGAGTGGCGCCGGGGTATAACTTGATTTCGAAGTCTATCTCCCTCTTCGGTGGTAAACTAGGGAGCTCTGTTGGGAATACCTCAGCATAATCTACTACTCCTGCCGGAAGTTCAGTTACTGGTGCCCTATCTAATCTGAGACTGTTCAAGGCAAGATGGTTCAATTCTTCCTGCAGCCTTCTAGGAATGCCCTGCCTGTCAGCGTGTACCACGTACCGCTTTCCCTCGGGTGACCAAAATATCACCCTACGAAGGTGGCAATCATTATGGGCCTGATATGTAGTTAACCAGTCCATGCCAAATATAACATCGTATTCGGCCATATCGATTACTAAGTAGTTGAACTCGAATCTGAATCCCACGAGTTCAGTGTTCAATGCCATACATATGAGTCCTAATGATGTGTCTCCGACGGGGGATACAATGGTGAGTGATGTGGACAGGTTTTGTACTAATGTGCCCGTAACAAATATGAATGCAGCAGATATAAATGAATGTGAAGCTCCATAGTCAAATAACGTAACAGCATAGGAACTACCAATTACAGCCATACCTTGCATCACCGAGCGATCCACCGCTACTAGAGTCGGTATGGTGAAAAGTCGTCCAGATCCGGTAGGGATTGGAGCCCATCCTGCCGGATTGTATGTTCTACCTCCTCATGACTGAGTTGGTCTGGATGGAGGGCGGAAGGTACCCCTGGAGTTGGAGGGTCGGCTGATCAGGGGACATTCTCTCTTGAAGTGGCCCTGTTGGCCACACTGATAACATGTGTTCCCACCCCGGGGAACCTGTGTGACTGAGGTTGATGAGGAGGGCTGATTGGGGCGAAAGCCCCCCACAGATCTTGTGGAGAGTGAGGGTCTGCTAGAATTTGGACGGAACTTCTTGTTGGGTTGAAATGCACCCCGCCCACTTTGCCCTCGGCAGTTGTCAAACTGCACTATTTCGTTCAACTCCCGTTCTGCTATGGTGGCCCTGCTGACCACCCCTACCAATGTGGGTTCCTTGAAGATTGTCACCCTGGCTCTGATGTTTGGTCGAAGGCCCCGTTCAAACTTACGGGCCCTTCGGTGCTCAGTATCCACCACGTAGAATGCATAGACGGACAACTTAAGGAATTCTCTATGGTATTCTGCCACCGTCATGCTGCCTTGTATCAATGAGAGGAAGGCTTGAGTCTGGCTCTCTCTTTCCTCCTCTGGAAAATATTGCTCTAGGAAGGTGGCTGAGAACCATTCCCATGTCATGATGGTCCTTTCCCCTTCTGGCACCAGTGCTTGTTGCTTTTCCACAATTTCCCACCAACTACTGGCATCCTCGATTAGTTGGGAGTGGCCAACAAGATTTTATCAGCAGGATTGAAAATTTGGAGCAGATTAAAGATCTGATTGATCCTTTTTAACCAATGTTCCACTCCGACAGCCCCTTCTGTTCCCCTGAAGTAGGGAGGATGCTGTTGTTGAAAATCCTTGACCATCTTCCGTTTACTGGAGTCGCTGGCGGTCGCATTTCCGCTTGAGTGTTGTTGAAGAGCTAAGCGACTGCCGCTTGAACTACGTCTCTTAGCTCGGGAGGTACACCTTGTATGTTTATACTATTCTATCCCTCGACTGTATGAGGTGGTTGTGCCCCCTCTTGATGCGGTGGTTGTACTTCCTCTTCCTGACGAGGGGGTGTTACTTCTTTCTCTACTCGTGGGTTGCGGCGGGTTCTTCTTTTTGGCGGCATTTCCTAAGTCGTCGAAAAATATTGACTTAGTTCTTTCATAATATTGGCGCGTTCATATTTAGTTTTGAAAACATTTGCCAATATACACATACTTAGTTTTTGAGGGGATAATTCCTAAGTATTACGTATTGTCTCTCATATTGGGGAAAATTGCCAAATATGCATACTTGGTTTGGGGAAAACTTCCCAAATAGCTATGTTTGTCCATTATTGTGAAATCGGGGAAAATTTTCCTACATTCGATTAATCCATCAAGGTTATAATGATTGTACTTCCCTTACGATCATTTTCTTACTCCAAATGTGGCGCTCAGATTGAATGCTTCAGTCTAAGTCAATCGAAGTAGATTAATCCGGCCCCCGTGTAGCGGACTCCGAAGAGTCGGTCAGTTGGGATTCTTATCCGTCAATGAGACGTGAAACCGTCTTAATCATATTTCGAGAGATTCATTCTTCCAATTTCGCTCTGATACCAACTGTATCGCCCGCCCCATTTTCACCGAAATCAGAGTCTATTTTTTTTTTGAAATGAAGAGTGACAAAGGGCGCGGACGTCACGACGCGAGTTGAGTCCAAGCTTCTAAAGCCCGGCCCTCAACTGGCCAACCCTACCTGTGCGCAGAACGAAGTCCACGAGAACGGTTTACGCGTAGAAAGTAAGCTCACGGAATGTAATTATATGCGGAACATTATAATAGAGACTATCCTACCAGTTTTAGATAGAAGGGAATATACATCACTAAATTACTAAAATACCCCTATGTTCATAATTGTGTCTCAAAATGATAATGTCCATAATGCACTCCAAACCATAGCAAGAAATATAAGTTATACAGTCCGACGAGCTAAGCTACTTTAAATTACATCTCCAAAATAAAACTTAAATAAAACTAGATATCTGCTTCCCAAGCTCCTAAGCTTGACTCCCGGTGTGTCCACCGTTTCCGCCATCTCCTGCGTCATCAGCTAGGGTAGAAGTAGGGCGTTAGTCAACGCGCCCAGTAGGACTCCGAGTAGGGATAGCACATGGGTTAGTGATAACATGCATACCGACAATAATATAATAAACATAGATGAATGCCATGCCATGGGTGCCTATGTCATGTGTCCTACCCATCCACCGCATCATCATAAAATATCGTATCCCCTTTGAAGGCAAAGCCTCGTCAAGATGTCCCCATGTTTGCTTCTCGGTCGCCCCGACGGAGCATGGACTCCGGTTATGGCATAAGAGCTATCCCCATGTCTGATTCTCTGTCGCCCCGATGGAGCATGGACTCCGGTTATAGCCCTTCGGGCTATCCCCATGTTTGCTTCTCGGTCACCCCGACGGAGCATGGACTCCGGTTTCATTATTTTCCCGCCCATGCCATACATGAGATGTAAGTGCATTATGCTATGTAATATACATATATATCTCATAAACTTAATATATCATACATAGCCATATACTGCATAACATTAAAAATATAAACCATAGTATGAATATATAATTCATAAATCAAAAACCCATCATAATACAAGTCACATAATTATCAAAATAGATTAAAATAACCATCACATATCCACGGCTTACAAAGAGGTAGGAATCCTACCGAATACTGCTTAGCGTCCCGTTACGTTTCCGTTCGATAAACCGGTCGCCGATCGCGCACCGTTTTGCGACGTCCCGATACCTTATTACACATTTACCGAATTAGTCCGTATTTTATTTCATGATTAAATCCCTAACTGATTACAACCTTAGATTCCTAATTACGTTACATGTTTATCAAAATCAGCCCCTAACTTAGCCACATTTCCCATTGGTTTAACCATATGCATAATTCCCATTTTGCCCATTTTAAATATTCCGATTTGCGAGCCTAAAACGCACCAACTATCCGTTTCATTTACTCATTCATAATATATCCAT
Organism: Chimonanthus salicifolius; assembly: GCA_013350335.1. NCBI lineage: Eukaryota > Viridiplantae > Streptophyta > Magnoliopsida > Laurales > Calycanthaceae > Chimonanthus > Chimonanthus salicifolius. Next base: position 47,031,113 of record CM023535.1, read on the forward strand.
TTTCATGTCCAACCACATAGGGTTCGGCCATGTACCATGGTCGAACCCATGGTTCTTCAAGGTGGCTACACATTACGGTTTTGCCACTCCTCTTCCATGCGCATTTTAAATTCATATTTGACCCATAAGCTTGGGCCCATTTGTGATTCCATAACCATGACATCATGTACCTAAAATCAGCCACCTATTTAATTAATTTTTAAAAACATTTAATCCCATATATCATTCCATATTTGGCCCAAAATGTGGCCCACAAAAAGGGGTCATGGGTTCGGCCATACACCATGGCCGAACCCATGATGTCTATTTCCCATTTTCTTGGGTCCATCTTACCTTATTTTATCTTTCCTCAAATGAATTTAGATCATCCACTTAAATCCCCATTTTTCATCCCATTTAAAACATCACATACCATACCCATAAATCCATTTAAATTTATCATCTCTCTCCATAATTTTCCATTCTTTTTACCTTCATCAAAATCACTAAGTCACACCATAGGGTTCGGCCATTCACCATGGCCAAACCCATGGTTCATGGCTCATTCCCATCTATGCCTTTCGAGGCCATGTAAACCATTTACTTCTTCCATGGATTTCATCACAAAAGCCCCTTTTTAAAATTTAACAATATTTAATCATTTAAAAACCTCAATGTCATTAACCATTCTCCACAATTTTAAACCTTAAAACCTTAATAAAATCATCACTCATTTATCATGGGGTTCGGCCATGCTACATGGCCGAACCCTATGGCCCATTCATCTATTTAAAATCCATGTCCTCCATGCTTAAATAAAAACATAAAATTCCATTAAAAATCCCCAACTTACCTCCTATGTCTTCCATTCTTTAAAACCCTAAAATTCACAATCACTAACCATGGGGTTCGGCCACATTGCATGGCCGAACCCTATGGTTCATGATTTCTTAAAAATGTCATACCTCCATCATTTTTGAGGCCACTTGAAATCATTTATATCTTCCATGGTTTTCTCATTTAAAAATTCCTTAAAAAAAATCATCAATATTTACTCATTTAAAACCTTAATGTCATTAATCATTCTCCATAATTTTAATTCTCAAAGCCCTAATAAAATCATTACTCATTTACCATGGGGTTCGGCCATACTACATGGCCGAACCCTAAGGTCCATCAATCCATCAAAAATTCCATTTTTTTCCATGCTTAATCCATTCATTTTATTTTTCCTTAAACCATCTCTTTCATCTCATCCATTTCTTATCCTACCGTTGGATGGATCTTAGATCCATGGCCCACCACATTTTTGGCCATATTTAGTCTAAGAAATGGATTCCATAACTTACCTTAAAAGAAATATATAAACTCTTGTTTTAAGAATTCTTACCACCCGACAACTCCTCCGGTCTTTCTTTGCTTCTCCTCTTGCTCTCCTTAGCCTTCTCTTCTCTTCTTCTCCTTGATGTTTGATCGGTCAAGGTGTGCTTGATCAATGGTGAAACATGCTTGGACCGGCTAAGGTAGAGTGGGTTTTGCTTGAGAGAGGGAGAGGGGAAAGTAATGAGAGACAAGATCCAACCTTTGATCTTAGGGTGGTGAACTAATGCTTCACTTCTTTTCTTCTCTTCTTCTCTTCTTTTCTCCTTAGCCTTCTTCTTCTTATTTTCTTTTGTGTGGGACGGTTTTTGGGAGTGGAAGAGAGAGAGGGAGAGAGAGAGAGATGGAAAAGAGATGAGAAATGAGATCAAACACATCTCATTTTGGTTGACACTCCACCATTATGACTCCACCAACCAAAGTATGGGCTCCCTTGACCTTGGTGGTGGTGGTTGAGACCAAACCACCACCAAGCCAACGGTTTTTGGTGCTTGAAAAGGGGTGGTTTGGGTTTTCCCCCTTTGACCACTCATTTGGGTATGGGTCACCATATTTGGAGTGGTGGTGGTTGAGATGAAACCACCACCCAAGTCCATGGTATTTTTCTTGTTTTTCTTAGGTGGTTTCAATGAGATGAAACCACCATTGACTTGTCCTCTTTGACTTGTCTATGTTGACCCTAATTGACCAACCTAATTAATTAAATTAAATCCTCACTTAGGTTAATTAATTTTCATCCAATTTAATTTCATAAAATTTATCTATCTAAGAAATCCACCCATGGTTGACCAAGTCAACCATGGTGGATGGCCCCCACCTATACTTACCCCACCCGCCACCTCACTTGATGAGGTGAAGGTGGGCCCCACCTGGCCATGTCCCTTTAATTCCATTAATTTTAACTTAGATAATTTACAATAATTTTAATCAATTTAATTCACCTTAGTCCTCTCAATTTATCCATGGTTGACCAAGTCAACCATGATGGTTGGCCCCACCTTTGCCTTGGTCCACACGCCACCTCACTTGGTGAGGTGGAGGTGGGCCCCACTTGGTCATGCCATTTCATTTCATTACTAACTTAGAGGGTTTAATTCCAATTCACCCTTTTTAAATTAATTGGCCCACCATTGGGCCCACGGCCCAACCAAATTATTTTCTACCCCTTTACCTTAGAGTTTGGACCAATTTTGATCCATTGGGTCCCACATGGTGATCGGGCCCACTTTGACCATCGTTGACCCTTCCGACGAATTCCATTCGCTCTATGGTCCATTGGGTCCTTCTTGGGCCTTTGTCCCAAAATTTGATCCATTTGGCATTCCATCACATCAAAATTCAAATTAAAGTAAATAAATGCCAAATATATATTGATTTAAAATTTCGGGCTATTACACTTCTCTTCCTTTGAATAAAATTCCAATCGGCCAATGCTAACATATCATTGCCTTGAGCCCTTCTCCTTAGTTTTATAAAAATTAAAATTGATCCAAACTTAGAAGGTATCAATTTGGTTCCATATTTAGAAGGTGTTTATGCGCCCCTTGTTGCCTCTCTTTTATATAGTTTCCAATCGGCCAACCTATACTTAGAAGGTGCCTTTGTCTTGTGCTCTTTCTCTTAAAACAAACTCCACTCGGCCAATCTTATTTTTAGAAGGTGCCAACCCTTCATTTAGTAATTCCTCTTAGTTTTGTTTCCCAACAAGGAAAGGACTCTTTTTAAGGAGATACACTCCAACCATGCGCATAACTTATATGTGGCTAAGACATCTTAATTATTTAGTAATAGGATATTATTGCCTAATCCCAATCAGTTCTATCTTATTAAGATAGCAAGACCTTTAAGTTTAGCCATTCTTATTTAAACTTGAACATTTTCTTAAAATATACAAATCCAATTTAATTAGAAAAGTTCCTCTTTAAATTTTCTAGCATATCACCTAGATATGCATATCATTCATGCGCATAATCCTAGATTTTTACATCTAAAATTCGGACATGCAATCTTTTATTTAAATGCATCACTAAATTAATTCAACCCCATTTAATTTTAATAAAACCAATTCCACAATCAATTGGGTCCTGATTGGGTCATGGCCCAATTCTTTATCCATATAAGGTCCATAACCTATGTTCACAAATTAAATGGGTAATTTCTGTAAATATTTATAACTTAAAAATCCGGGGTGTCACATTATCTTACGCAAGTTGTTGTGCAAATTTTAAATATATAACTCTCAAGCTCACGAACCATTAGATAGCATAGGGATTGAGTGCAAGGTCGAATCCATCGGAACTTAGGAAAATATATCCGTGAAAAACATACCACTGCATTATATAATTTTAGAAATTTAGAAAACATGGAGATAAATCATAAATATGGAGTTATTTCTCTAATCTATGAATTTTAGTTTTAATTTAGAGAATTTATAGATTTAAACATAGAATCTAACAATTTAACTAATTTTAATTAAAAATGGTGGATTTAATCTAAAAATATAAACAATCTTAACTCAACTTAGAACACCAAATTAAGATGCAATTAATTAATTAACCACCTAGTTCCCACAATTTTTGAGAATTTGAATTTATAAACAAAGGAAACAAAAATAAGAATTGAAAACAACATATGTACAAATTTATAGTGGAATTGGTTCAAGTAAATCAAGGAGACATTATTTTCCATATTTTCAAAATAAAATAAAGGCGCAGAATACAGAGCTCACGTAAATCACCAATCATGCACTGAAATTTTTCATTCATAATTAATCTAATAATTAAATCTATGGGTGTCATTAAATTAAAATTCTCTAATTAAACTTAGAATGAATAGAATTTAAATTTTTTCTCCAAATCTAAAATATTTCATGGCACTCTTAAAATAAGAACCTTAGATCGAAGAAGGAAATCTATTCAATCTAAATTTTCATCACATTTAATTTGAAATACTTAAAATAAATTCACACATAAACATAATTAAAAAATAAAAATCAAATCAAATAATCACCATACATTAATTGAATAATTGGAAAACCATAGACTAAATATTTCATCACACATTTCCCTTATTATTAAAATATGAAATTAGAATTACAAAACAAAGGATTTTGGTTTTAAGAGAACTCAATAATACAATGGAAAACTAAAAACCACCAACCTCAAACCCTTATGGAAATCAAAATTGCCAAAGTTTCTCTTCTTCTCTTCTTTCCCTCCTCTCCTATGCACAACCCTTCAATTTCTTTAGCCAAGTTCAATTTTTTCAATGAGAGAGGGAGTATTTATAGATGAAAGGAGGTGGAATGAATAGCTTGGATTTAAAATTTTAAATAAAAAAAGGGACACTTGAAGGGCTGATATGGTTTGTGCTAAACTTGGAATGGCTTAAAGGAGGCAAAGAGGCGGAAAAAATAGTAAAATTCGTGTAAGGAAAGTAGGTGCAAAATCTCATTTTTTACACATATACTACCTCACAGCTCAGTTTTGACCTAGTTAACGTCCAAATCAGGAAAAGTCGTAAACTACAAAGTTGTAACCCTTGAAGTATTCTTTCCAACCTAAAAAGAATCAAAGCACTCGGACATTGGAGTGGAACTTTATGGCCAAAATACTGAAAATGTGTCAAACATTCCTTCTTTTTCTCCCCTTCTTATATTTTTTCTTTTTCCTTAATCCACTTGCCAAATTCGAAAATCCTCTTATATTGACTTGTAAATTTTGAATTTCCTCATATGTATATTGATATGATGAACATAGTTTTCACACATGTGGATTTTTTCATGGGCTTTTCTTAATGGGCTTAATAATTTGGCTTTTCAACATATGAAAAATCTAATAAATAATTTTACCACTATCAATCAATTCTAAAAATGACTAAATTAATCCAAACTCTCATAAATAGATTTGAATTAATTAGTTTACAAATAAAACCCCTAAAATTGTGGTAAAATAATTATTAAAAATTTCAATTTTCCAAAAATATCAACTTATGCCCACAAATTGCAAAATTCACCTTTTGAATTCTCATATCTTGCATTTCCCTGTAAATCCTGCAAAACGTCCAAAATCACATTAAACATATTCTAAAACACACAAAACAAAGGGGTAACTAGTCCAAATATAAGGGTAAGATAGTCATTTTCTTGTGCTCATCAAATACCTCCACACTTAGATTTTGCTAGTTCTCGAGCAAAACAAAAACTTAAAATTCTTAAAACAAATAAAAATCCTAAGCTAATCCTAAACTACACCACTTTCGGTGGCACTCTCGATTGCATTTAGCGTATGTAATAAACCTTTAAACTCCTAGTTCACCACTAGTGGACGAGTTACAGTCTCGTGATGACTTCTAGTGATGATACCCACAAACATCAAATTTCAGACTTATGCAAAAATATCTAAGCAAAAATGTAAACATCATACAACTCCAAATTATTTCATAAAAGTTATACTCAGAGTATAGCGTGTGATAGCCAAATATTAACATAACCTTCTTCTTCAAAATACACATAGGTTTTGTAATCACCAGCTGAAAATGTGCTTTAACTCCAAATCTCACCAAATATATCTCTCAAAAAGATTTTTACTCAGAGATTGGGTTTAATTTCTCTCAAGAGTATATGTGAACGGAATTATTTTCACAAATGCAAATATCTCGCATATTTATCGTCAAAGAATGGATAATATCAAAATATGGATCTCATGAATGAATATCATTTTCCTGAGAACGTCTGAAATAATACACCATTATTTTTCATCATCTGTTCTCCACATAAATATCATATTAAATGAGGATCAATAGGACTTCCTCCTATGATGAAACGTGGCTTAGGACCGGGTCATATCAAAGAATGATAAAAAGACTGAAATTAATACATTGACAAGAAAAAGTTAAAGGTCTACAAAATTTTCACTAGGATATTACTTCCTCTATTTTTTTATTCGACACAAAATTTTCAAAGTTTTTTTTTCCCTCAAACTTTTTTTTTTCTAACTTTTCTTTTTCACATCCTTCTTTTTTATGTATGGATGCTCCCTTTTTTTTTTGGTATCATTCATCTTTTTTTTTTCCAAGTGCCATATTTTTCTCAGATTATCATCCCAATAACAATCATCTCTAACCTTTCCTCGTTCTTTAGAATAGGTCACACATATTTCAATAAATGCTCAAACTCTACAACCGGAGTTGGGTATGGTAAACATGGCTAACAACAAAAAATGCTAAATTTCATATTTAAGGCTCAAAAGTGGGAACTGACATGATAAGATGACTAATATAGGTAGGCTTCAAACGCTCAAACGATAAAAAATAATGACCTATATCATTTCCTAATCTTCATATGGATATTTATATAGCTTCAAATAAATTCATAAAAAATTTAGATGTAATAATCCAATATTAATGTCATTCTCAGTATATGACCAAAAATCAAAGAAATAATGAGATCTTCAACAAAAATAATGCGCATATCAAAGAAAATAAAGAATTTACTTATAACCCTAAAAAAAATTGAATGGCTCAAAAGCTCACTGGATAACAAGTTTCCACTAGTATTCCTCCAATGATTACTCAACTCATGAATACTTTTCCTTTTCAGACTAACATTAATATGGCTGTTTAAAGATTTTTCAAGCATAAATTTCACAAAATTCAAATGGAAAAGCATAATATAAAAAGCAATTATCCACATACTAATGTTAAAATCAAACTTTTTTTTTTTGGCACTAAAAAAAGCAACACACACAAAACTGACACAGTATAACCCCACAATACTCCCAAACTTAAATTGAACATTGTCCTCAATGTTCCCTAATCTACATGTGCACCTGCAAATTAGAAGAAAATATCAGAACAAAATAATTTGAGTTGAGAAAATACCTGAGATGACTCTTTTTATTCAAAACCTGCAAAAACAAACTGATAACAAAGACTCTAGACTGACACAAAAACAAGAAAACTAACTCAAGAAAAATGAAAACCTAAACTAGACACTGACAAACATCGATAGATAGAAGACTCTAAGCAGACTCACAATCAAAACAACTATTATCTTCTCTCTTCTTTTTTTTATTTTTTATTTTTTTTATGCAACATAATCTAACAATGCAATACTCAAATCAAATAAGCAAACAATAAAAAAAAAACTAGACTAATGCACGAAACTAATACCCTAACATGCATGAGTAAATTAAATATGCAATTTTTTTAAGCAAAATAAAATGCAAATACCCTAAGAAAATCTATTTGAATGCATGAAAAAAAAACAATTCAAAGAACATGAATTTAGAAACTTACCTCGGCCTATAGTGCTTACTTCCGAAAATTTTAGAGCGCGGGATAAAAATCCTTTTAAAATAAAACACCACAAACTTTGGTTAAGATTCTGAATCTCATAAAAAAATTGAATGATTCCTAAACTAATGCAATAGCTAGTGGATGAAATTAACTAACTGGAACCTAATTAAGAACTCTAAATGAAATTAAGACCATAAATTTTTTTAAATTAACATCCACCAAATTAATAAAAATTAACCTTTCAAGTTCAAGAATAATGTTCTATGAATTTATTTATTTTTTTTCAATTTAGACACCGTAATTGGAAACCTTCGAAATTTATATGAGACTCTTAAATTAGAAATTTTCTCAGTTTAGAAACTGTCCAAAATTAGATATAATAAAAAATTAGACACCCTCTAAAAATAGTAATTTCTAAAATAAGACAATTTCGAGACTTTCTATAGACAGAAGTTCCAAAAATTAAAACTAAATTTAAAACCATTTTCTAAATATAGAATTTGATTAAATTAAATTAAAATTCTAAAATTAGAAAATGCTAAAAAAAGAAAGTAGTTATTTTTGAAAATTTCTAAAAATAGATATCTCCAAAAATAAAGTTTCTAAATTTAGCAATGATTCCAAAATAATCTCTTGATTTTTATTATTTTTAGAAACTTCTAATTAAGGTAACTTTCTAAAATTAAATTTTTTTAAGAAAAATAGAAACTTCTAATTTTAAATAGTTTCCAAAAATGTATATTTCTATAATTAACATTATTTCCAAAAATAAATAATTAAATGGCTGTTTTTTTAAAGTTCTCCTACAACGGTGTCAAAAACTTGTTATACAAATTTTAAATTTATAACTCGAAAGTGCCCGAACCATTAGATAGTAAAACGATTGAGTGCGAGTTCGAACCCATCGGAACTTAGGAAAATATATCCACGAAAAACATACCACTGAATTATATAATTTGAGAAATTTAGAAACATAGAGATAAATCATAAATATGGAGTTATTTCTCTAATATATGAATTTTAGTTTTAATTTATAAACATTATAGATTTAAATATAGAATCTAACAATTTAACTAATTTTAATTAAAATGGTGAATTTAATCTAAAAATGTAAACAATCTTAACCCAACTTATAATACAAAATTAAGATGCAATTAATTAATTAACCAACCTAGTTCCCACAATTTTTGAGAATTTAAATTTATAAACAAAGAAAACAAAAATAAGAATTGACAACTGTAATAGCCCGAATTTTTAAATCAACGTATAAATGGCATTTATTTATTTTAATAATGAAAAAATTGGAATTTTGATATTATGGATGTTAAATGGATCAAATTTTGGGGCAAAAGCCCAAGTATGGTCCAATGGACCATGGATTGGATGGAATCCATTTAAAGGGTCAATAATGGTCAAAGTGGGCCCGATAACCAGGTGGGACCCAATGGATCAAAAATTGATTCAAACTCTAAGGTAAATGGTAGAAAATAATTTAATTGGGCCATGGGCCCAATGGTGACCCAATTGATTGAAATGGGTTGAATTGGAATTAAACCACCTAAATTAATGATGAGATGGTTAAGATGGCATAACCAAGTGGGGCCCACCTCCACCTCACCAAGTGAGGTGGCGTGTGGACCAAGGAAAAGGTGGGGCCGACCATCATGGTTGACTTGGTCAACCATGGATAAGTTAAGGGGACTAAAGTGGATTAAAGTAAATTAAGTTGATTAAATTATATTAAGTCATCTAAGTTAAGATTAATGGGGTTTAAGTGATATGGCCAAATGGGGCCCACCTCCACCTCATCAAGTGAGGTGGCGGGTAGGGTAGGTGTTGGTGGGGACCGTCCACCATGGTTGACTTGGTCAACCATGGGTGGATTTCTTGGAAAGAGAATTTAATGGAATTAAATTAAATAGGAAATAATTAACCTAAGTAAGGGTCTAATTTAATTAATTGAGTTGGTCAAATTAAGGTCAAATAAATAAGTCAAAAAGGGCAAGTCAAAGGGTGGTTTCATCCCATTGAAACCACCCAAAGAAACACAAAAATACCATGGACTTAGGGTGGTGGTTTCATCTCAACCACCACCACTCAAGGTATGGGGACCCATACCTCTCATCATATGGTCAAGTGGTCAAAGGGAGGAAAACCAAACCACTCATTCAAACACACACAAAACCGTTGGCATGTGGGGTGGTTTCCTCTCAACCACCACCACCAAGGACATGCAAGCCATGCTTACCCATATTGGTTGGTCAAATGGAATGATGGAGGAGTGTAACTCAAGCCACCAAGATGAGATGGGAATGGGTCTAGAGTTTCATCTCATCTCCATCGCTTGATTCCCTCTCCCAAAACCGTTCTCTCTCTCTCTCCCAAGGAAAACACCAAGAAAGAAGAAGAAACTTAGAAGAAAAGAAGGAAAAAACTAGGCTTGGCCAACCACCACCCCAAGACCCAAGCTTGAGATAATTTTCCATCCCTTCCTCCCCTCTCCCTCCCTCAAAATCTAATCCTACCTTAGCCGAACCCTAACCTTGGAGACTCCATCTTGATGAAGCACATAGTGGCCGAACAACAAGGAGAAGAAGAAGAGAAAGGGCTAAGGAAATCAAAGGAGAAAGAAAGGCCGGAGGAGTCGTCGGTGTGGTAAGGAATTCTTAAATAAGAATTTATATTTTTAAAAAGTTAAGATGTGTTATGGAATCCATTTATTAGAATGAATGGTGGCCACAAATGTTATGGGCCTTAGATCTAAGATTCATTCAATGATAAGATGAGAAATGGTTGAAAAGGGGAGAGATAGATTAAGAAAAATAATAAATAAAAGGATTAAGGAGGCTATGTAATTAAATGGATTTAAGCATGGAAGTAATGGGTTTTTGAATGGATTGATGGACCATAGGGTTCGGCCATGTAGTGTGGCCGAACCCCATGGTAAATGGTTGACTGTTTAATTAGGGTTTTAAGGTTTAAAGGCCATGAAGAATGATTATGATTTTAGGGTTATAAATGATTAAATGTTGGAAAAATTTAAAAAGGGTTTTAAATGAGGAAAAATCATGGAGTTTGTGAATGATTTTGTGGCCTCAAGAGACATAGGAGAAATGGTGAATCATGAACCATGGGTTCGGCCATGGTGTATGGCCGAACCCTATGGTGATGAAATGATGAATTAAATGGTTACGAAAGTATGAAAATTAATGGAGAAGATTAATGGTAATTAAGTGGATTCTTTTAGGTATTTTAAACAATGATTTAAATGAGTGGGAATGAGGTTTTTAAAATAAAATTATGGACTACCATGGCCGAACCCCATGGGGAGACTTTGAGGAATTTAGTGTTCTTGGAACCATGGAAGATAAAATGGAATGATGGTTAAATTAAATGGACCAAAGTATATCTCATGATGATTATGAAAGGGTGATTTAAATGTATGATTTAAATTCATTTATGGTAGGATCAAATGAGGTAAAATGGACCCAAGAAAAATGGAAAATAGGCATCATGGGTTCGGCCATGGTGTATGGCCGAACCCATGACCCAATTGTAGATCATGTTATGGGCCAAATATTGAATTATGTATGGGATTAGATGATTTGAAATTTAATTAAATTAAGTGGCTGATTTTAGGGATATTACGTCATGGTCATTAAATCATTAATGGGGCTAAGTATATGGATGAATTATGGACAAAAATGTACATAGATGGAGGAGATATTAAACCATGGAAGACTAGTGGCATAACCGTAATTATTGGCCACATTGAAGAACCATGGGTTCGGCCATGGTACATGGCCGAACCCCATGTAGGTTGGACATGAACTTGGGTGCATTAAGATGACATTATGAGGGACTAAATGAAACTTAGGGTTGCTGCGTTTTAGGCTCACAAATTAGAATGTTTAATGGGCTAAAAAAATTGGAATTATGCAATGAAAATGAGGCTAAGTTAAGGGCTGATTTATGATAATCTTGTAACATGGTTAGGGATCATTAATGGATCTAGGTTTATGATCAGTTAGGGACTTAATCATGGATAAGATATGAACTAACTTGGAAAATGTATAATAAGGTATCGAGACATCGCAAACGGTACGCGATCGGCGACCGGAATTATCGGACGAGACGTTATCGGTATTCGGTAGGATTCCTACCCTTTTGAAAGCTGTGGATTATGTCTATGTGATGGTTTCCTCATTTTATTTCGGTAATTATATGATTTATTTTAAGATGGATTTTAAATGCTATGGATTATACTTTAATGATATGGATGGTATTTTAAATGCTATGGATAATATTTTAATGCTATGGATGATATTTTTAAGGTTATGGATTATATTTCAATGGATTTTATATTAAGGATATGAATTTATATATATACTACATAGCATAATGCACTTACATCTCATGCATGGCATGGGCGGGAAAATAATGAAACCGGAGTCCATGCTCCGTCGGGGAGACCGAGAAGCAAACATGGGGATAGCCTGAGGCGCTATAACTGGAGTCCATGCTCCGTCAGGGCGACCGAGAATCAAACATGGGGATAGCTTGATATGCTATAACCGGAGTCCATGCTCCGTCGGGACGACCGAGAAGCAAACATGGGGACACCTTAACGAGGCTTTGCCGTCAAGGGGGATATGACATTTTATGATGATATGGATGATGGGTGGGACACATGACATAGGCACCCATGGCATGGCATTCATCATATGGTTTTATTATATTGTTATCGGTATGCTTGTTATCACTAATCCATGTGCTAGCCCTACTCGGAGTTCTACTGGGTGCGTTGTCTAACGCCCTACTTCTACCCTAGCTGATGACGCAAGAGACGGCGGAAATGGTGGACGCGACGGGAGCCAAGCGTAGGAGCTTGGGAAAGCGGCTACTTTGTTTATTTAAGTTTCATTTTGGAAAAATTATAATTTGAGTAGCTTAGCTTGTCAGCATGTAATAATTATTGTTTCTTGCTATGGTTTGGGCTATACTCTGGACGTTATCGTTTTGAGACATAATTATGAACATAGGGGTATTTTAGTAATTTAGTGATGTATCTTCCCTTCTATCTAAAACTGGTAGGATAGTCTCTATTATAATGTTCCATATATAATTATATTCTGCGAGCTTACTTTCTACGCGTAAACCGTTCTCGTGGACTTCATTCCGCGCACGCGTAGGGTTGCCCAGTTGAGGGCCGGGCTTTAGAAGCTCGGACTCCACTCGTGTCGTGACGTCCGCGCCCGTTGTCACTTTTATTTCCAAAAGAAAAAAAATTAGACTCTGATTTCGGTGAAAATGGGGCGGGCGTTACAAAAACTACATATATACATATTTACAGTGGAATTGATTCAAGTAAATCAATGAGGCATTTTTTCCATATTTTCAAAATAAAACAAAGGCCTAGAATACGGAGCTCACGTAAATCACCAATCATGCACTCAAACTTTTCATTCATAATTATTCTAATAATTAAATCTATGGATTTCATTAAATTAAAAATCTCAAATTAAACCTTAGAATGAATAGAATTTAATCTTTTTCTCCAAATCTAAAATATTTCATCGTACTCTTAAAATAAGAGCCTTAGATCGAAGAAGGAAATCTATTTAATCTAAATTTTCATCATATCTAATTTGAAACACTTAAAATAAATCCACACATAAACATAATTAAAGAATAAAAATCAAATCAAATAATCACCATACATCAATTGAATAATTGGAAAATCATAAACTAAATATTTCATCACACCTTTCGCTTATTATTAAAATATGAAATTAGAATTACAAAACGAAGGATTTTGGAAATAAAAGAACTCAATAATACAATGGAAAACTAAAAACCACCAACACATAGTAGCTTATGGTTCAAGATAGTTGAAATTTCATGAACGCCACTATCCCACACATGATCTGGAATTAGCCACAGTGGTCTTCGCTCTCAAAAGTTGGAGACACTATCTTTATAGCTAGAAGTTTGAGTATTTTCAGAACACAAAAGTTTGAAATATCTGTTTGATCAGAAAGAACTTAATATGAGACAGCGCAGATGGATGGAATATTTGCAAGACTATGAGTTTACGCTTCGATATCATCATGGCAAGGCAAACAAAGTGGCGGATGCCCTCTGTCACATGTCACATGCAACATTGGCCAGTTTGATTATGAAGGAATGGGAAATGCTGAATACCATTCGAGAGTTCAATTTGTACATCAAGAATCATGGGAGTAATGTATAATCTGATCATACGGCCCAACATGGTTTCCAAGATTGAGCAGGAACAACAGGCAGATCCGGAAGTAGAAGAGATATGAGCTAAAATGTCTATTGGTGAGGTTATACTGGAATGGGAATTACGACCGGGACAAGGTCTTTTATTCCGAGGCAGGACGTATGTGCCTCAAAGCTGCAGGAGAGAGTTGTTGATCAAAGCACACCAAACAAAACTCTTTATTCATCCGGGTAGCACCAAGATGTATCATGACCTGAAAAGACACTATTGGTGGCATGGACTCAAAAGAGATGTGACAGAGTTTGTTGCTCACTGCCTGACTTGTCAGCAGGTCAAGACTGAACATCAGAAGCCACCAGGATTACTCAAACCCTTACTAGTACCAGAGTGGAAATGGGAACATATTTCGATGGATTTTGTGACGGGGTTGCCAAGGTCATGAAGGGCAACGATGCAATATGGGTCATGGTAGATCGATTGACCAAGTCTACACACTTTCTCCCAATCAAGATGACAGATTCATCTGAGACTTTGGGATGATGATATATCAAGGATATCATCAGGCTACATGGTATCCCCAGGACTATTGTGTCCGACAGAGATGGTTGATTCACTGGAAGGGTGTGGCAGAGCATGCAGTCGGCTATGGGGACCAACTTGTTAATCAGCACAACTTTCCATCCCCAAACTGATGGACAGTCAGAGAGGACAATACAGACATTAGAGGACATGCTGAGAGCCTGTATGTTAGACTTCAAAGGTGGTTGGGAAGATCATTTGCCACTAGTTGAGTTCTCTTACAACAACAGTTACTAGGCAAGCCTCCATATGGCTCCATTCGAGGCGTTGTATGGTAGACCCTGTAGATCACCAGTGTGTTGGACAGAGGCCGGTAAGCATGCACTTATTGGACCCGAGCTAGTTGCAGAGACCACAGAACAGATTAAGATGATACGACAGCATCTACTCACTGCACAGAGTCGTCAGAAGAGCTACGCTGACAAGAGAAGAAGGTTCCTTGAGTTCGAAGTGGGAGATTTAGTATTCTTAAAAGTCTCGCCACGAAATGGACACATGCGATTTGGAAAGAAAGGGAAACTATCACCTAGATTTGTGGGACCCTTTCCAATCCAAAAGAGGGTGGGGGAAGTGGCTTATCAATTAACATTTCCTCCACAGTTGTCATCTTTGCACGATGTATTCCATGTTTCTATGTTGAGGAAATACAATCATGATCCTTCACACGTGCTGAATGTGCAAGCTATTGATGTGCAAAGCAACGTGACTTATGTTGAAAGCCCGGTCAGAGTGATCGGGAAAAACAAAGGGTGTTGCGAAATCAAGCAATTCAATTCGTCAAGGTGGTATGGGATCGACATGGTATTGAGAAAGCCACCTGGGAACTTGAATCAGAAATGAGAGCAGCTCATCCTGAGTTTTTTGTATAAGTTGTTTTGAAAACCCTACTTCGCTCGATTTTTGGGACGAAAATTTCAAAAGAGGGTAATATTGTAACACCCAGGATTTTCAATGCATTATTATATTGGATTTGTCTATTTAAATTATTAAATTTGATGAATTTAAGATTTATGGATGGAATGGATGTTAGATGGGTAAGAATTGGGTCAATGGCCCAATTATGATTTCAAGTAATTGGGTAAATATAATTAATTGGGTCAATTGCCCAATTGGGACCCAATGGGTCAAAGTGAATGGATTTTGGAAAGTAAATGGGTAAAGGATTAATTTAACTGGGTCAAAAACCCAATTAAGATCCAAGGCATGGGATCCACCTCATCAAGTGAGGTGGCATGTGTATGAGGTGGCATGTAAGTGACATGGCCAAGTGAGACCCAAATCCACCTCATCAAGTGAGATGGCATGTAAGTGACATGGCCAAGTGAGACCCAAATCCACCTCATCGAGTGAGGTGGCATGTGTATGAGGTGGCATGTAAGTGACATGGCCAAGTGAGACCCAAATCCACCTCATCAATTGAGGTGGCAAGTGATTTAATACAACATGCATAGTCGGCTACCATGGTTGACTTGGTCAACCATTGGTGAGTTCAAATGTGTAGGGTGGCTTGAGTTGGAAATTAAATTCATACGAATTGGGAATTTATTAATGATGAATTCAAGTACTCGAGTTAGAGAAATGAGTTCAAAAAGATTGAATGGAGTGAGCCGAGTTGCATGGAATTGGAAGAGACCCATAGTGAGTCAAAGGGGGAGTTGGAGGGTTTCCATCTCATGGAAACCCTAGACACCAACATTGGGAAGACCATAGCTTAAGCCATATGTCTCCTTGGTTAAACCAAGGGACACATGGGAAAAACCAAGGAGTAATGAGGGTAGGTGAGGGAGGCTAGGGCTGATTTACACAAGGGACACACACGACACCTAGGGCCGATCCTCTCCCTTTGAAAAAGATAGAGATTTTCATCTCATTGTCTCCCTCTCTCCCTCTCTCAACCTACACCCCTTTGGCCGATCCCTCCATAGAGAATTTTCCATCTCATTCTTTCCCTCTCTCAATCAACACCCTTGGCCGAATGCTCCATTGAAGAACAAGGAGGTCCTCATCTCTCTCTCTCTCTCTCTCTCTCTCTCTCTCTCTCATTCTCATTTTCGGCTCTAGACTTAGAGAAACCGAAGAACAAAAGAGGAAGAAGAAAGCACTAAGGAAGGAAAAGGACTAAGGAAGAATTCACAGAAAAAAAAAACGAAGGAGACGAGGAAGAGATATGTGTTGAGTTTAATGTTATGGGATTATGACAAAGGAAACCATAGGTTTGGCTATGGTGTAGCCGAACTTATGGGTTCCATATTTGATTTAAAAAGATGGCAAGAAAAATTATGCTAAGGCCATGGACCTTGAAATTCATCCAAAGAAAGGTTAAATGATTGAAAGGATTGGCTAAACCGTTACTTGCCATGAAGGTGGATATCCATTTGAAGATGGAATATGTTTTGGAATAAATGGTCAAAAACCATTGAATGATCATAGAGTCGGTATCCATTCAAGGAATAGGTAGGGGTTGAGGACCAACAACCAAGGGATTGAATGAAGATATATGGATGATGTTAAAAGTGTTTTAAAAGAATAAGGAAATAAATTCCAAGAGGAAGGGTCAAGCCAAACATCCAATAAAAGAGGACTGTCCACGGGTTGTATGTCTGCCGTCTGCAGGATGAGTTTCTACCGTCCACGAGCGGGTAACAGACAGTAACGGTATGTTGTCTGCGGACGGGTCGAATGCCTGTAGGACAGGTTTCTGCCGTCCATGGGACAGGTTTCGACCATCCGCGGACGGGTAGCAGACATGAATGTGATATTGGTTGTGGACGGGTTACATGTTTGCGGATGGGTTTCTACCGTCCACGGATGGGTTTTTATCATCCGTAGGATGGGTTGCGGACGGGAACCCATGAATGATTTTATGAGTCCATGAATATTTAAAAGTTAATTAATTAACTATGGATTATCAGATTAAGAAATAACAAGAAAGGAATGATGGTTGACCCGCATTGTTTTGAAATAAAACAAGGATAAAAAGGGGGTCAAAAACCAAGGAGTGAGGTTCGGCCATGTTGTATGGCCGAACCCCATTAATGGGTCTTGGTGAACATGAACACATCTTAGCCATGTCGTATGGCCGAACCCCTTTGAGGGTCTTAACCGGTTTAAGGATTATGATGCGTAAATGTGACTGAAATAAAAAGTTGATTTTTAAATTGATATATGTATATGATTTAAATTGATAAGGTAAAGAGACGTGATTCGTGATGAACACCGTAAAATTACAATTTTACCCTTTAATATTAGATTAATTAGTCTTTATTTTATAAATATTAGATATGTTTAGGGTTGTTTTTAGTTTTATAGTTTATTTTTGAGAAATATAAAAAAAAAAGAGAAAAGAAAATAAAAATAAAAATGATAAAAAGTCAAAAATACGGTCGACGTCAATTTCAAAATGGTCAGGTCAAGTCAGTTAAACCAGTGGGGTTTTCAGAACCAACCTTCTACACTCAGATTAATATTTAAGTTTTATTATCCAAATTTTGAGTGAAAGTCAGTCTCATTTACTGTCGATCGGGATGCCCGTCAAGCCTAAATAAACTATTTCTTTCCATTTCTTTTCTATGTTTTCTTTTCTTCATCTGGTTGCAGGACTTAAAGGGACTTATGAGAGGAGCTGAAAAGAGAAAGAACAGCAGCAGCAAGTCTGCTGCCCAGCGGCTAAGGCGAGTGTAACGGCAACCAGTCAGCTGAGCCCATAGCAGCCGCTGGAGGCAGCCACCTGAACTGAGTGCAAAACAGCAGCCAGTGAGAACGGCAGCTGAGATGAGAAGATGGCAGCCAGCACTGCAAACAGATGGTAGCCAGCACTGTATGCAAAAGCAGCCGGCTGAACCAAACACAGCAGGCAAGAGCAGCCAGCGGTGGAGGCAACGGCAGCCAGTCTGAGCAGCTCCGAGCGGCAGCCAGTGCAAATCGGCTGCCCACTTGAGGAAAGCCAACACCGCACACAGCGGAGCAGCCAGCTGAAGCAGGGGCAGTAACCGACTGCAATCAGCTAGATCTGCCGATGATGGATTTGCAGCAGGCAGCGGCAACACACAGAAGAGAAGCAGAACAGCCAGCGGTGACAGTGGTAGCAGCGTCAGTTTGCTGCCCACATGAGTAGCCAGCTGAGATGAGCAGCCAGTTGAAGGGAAGAAAATGCAGCAGCAACCAGCGATGCAAAACAGCAGCCGGCTGAAACAGAAGACAGCAGCGGCGGCGACACCAGCAGCGGCAGCCACATAACCACCAGGAGAGAACAGAGAGTAGAGGCAGTTGCAGATGATGGAAGCAGAGGGCAGTCAACGCCCAGTGTCGGAACCAGCAGGGCAGCCATCTGAGAAGAAGCAGCGCCCAAAGACAGAGGGCAGCCAGCTGACGGCTACCAACATAGCAGCGGCCGGCCGTGACCAGAACTGCTCCACCCGAGCTGCTGCCAACATGAATACCAGCCAAACTGAGAGGCAAAGCAGCGGCAGAAGCAACCAGCTGCCATGAAGGGCAGCCATAAACAGTCTGCTGCTGGCAGATTGCAGCGGCGGTGAAACGGGGGAAGAGGCAGCCAGCAATGAGAAGAAAGAACAGCAGCAGTTCCGCCCGAGCAGCAGTCCGAACAGAGACTGAGTGCAGCAGAATCTGCTGCTGCTCACCGACTGCAGCCATGCACAGAAGAGCACTAACGGCTGAGCAGCAGTCAGCGTCTCCAGCAGCAGCCGAGCAGGCAGCAGCCGAGAGTGAACACGGCAGTGACTGAGCCGGAATAGTGGAAGAAGAGCTGAAAACAGAAGACAGTAGCAGCAAGCACAGATCCAGATCTAGAGATATCGGCAGTTGCAGAGGTTGAGAAAGGAAGATCTTCTAATTGGTTTTGGGTTCTATCTCTCAGCCAGGAAGAAGAGTCAGTTGAAAGGAGATAACAGAGGCAGCAGAACAGCAAGAGAAGATAGAGATGAAGAAGAGCAGAGAATATAAGGAGCTGCTGTGTAGCAGCTGATAAGTTAACCGATCCTTAACTTGAAGATAAGGAAGGATTTGAATAGAAAAGATAAGCAAAGAAAGAAAAAAATAAGGAGTGCTGAGAAGATGGAGAGATAAGAAGAAGAGGAAAGATGAGAAAAGAAAGAAGAGCTGCCGTGTAGTGGGTTTCAAATAAGATAAGGATGAGCAGATAACCGATTACAGTAAGGTAGAAGAGAAAAAGAAAAGGATTCTTATCTTGCCGAGAGAGATTATCGGAAGAGATCAGAGACAAGGGTTGGGTGGCTGATTTTTCAAACTCAGCAAAATAGAGAAGAGATAAGGAGAGAGAGAAAGATAAGGAAGAAAAGACCGATCCTTATTTGAGTTTTCAAATACGGATAAAGTGTTAGCCGATCCAGATAGCGGAGAAGATAGAAAAGGCAGGGGGATAAGGATAAGAAGCTGCCGTTGGAAGCTGGGTTTCAAAAATATAAGGGATAAGGAGACGAAGAAAGACAAGGCTCAACCCCCGGCTGAATTTGAATTTGAAATATCCCGGCTGAGTTTGAAGGACCCCTTATCTTATCCCTTCTCTCCTATAAATTCAAGGCTTCGGGTCAGTTGAAGGTTGAACTGGGCTAGACATCGAAGGGACTGAAACTGGACGACCAAAAGACAGAAGAGAAAAAAAATAAATAATTTCTTGTAAGTTATTTTATTTTTATTTTTATTTTTATGTCAAGTTCAAAAAGAATTGTATTTCATTTCCAATTTATTAATAAAAATTCATGGCAGTTGTTTAGATTTATGATGTTCCCAGTTATTAAAATATTAATAGTGATGATTTGTATTTTTATTTTTAATTCTTTTTATGAATATTATGTAAGAAACTATTTTAGAATTTTTTTTCAAGGAAAGTAGAACCCCTATTAGGATCAGTGGGACTTGCCGTCTTTCCAATCTAAGGTTCTTATCAAGAACAGTTGTTTTAGACTTGGGGAAACACAAGTATAAAACCCGCTCAAGCCTAAGGCTTGAATTGAAAAAAAAAAAAAAATCTGATTTAAAGGATGACATAAAAATTCTAATTAGAATTTTAATAGAAAATAAATTTGAATTATATTTTATAACTCTAGAACATTTCATAGTCTAGGTCGTGATTTTATTATTTTTAAATTGGATAATATGCCGCGTCGATGTTTGACCCGATTCCATTGTACATTATGTAAAAAAATTTATTTTTGATTTATTTTTCTTTTTCTCAAAAATTTATCAAAACTATTCATTGTTTTAAATTAAGATTATAACTAAATGTTTTAGAAAATTATTTTCTTAAATCACATCATTTTTTTAATAGTGCGATTTTTTTTATTTCGTACATATATTTTGTAGATTTCCCTTGGGTACGACCTCGCACTCATACTCTGTACTATAAATCGGTTCGTACGCTTGCGAGTAATTTAAAATTCACATCAAGTTTTTGGCGCCGTTGCCGGGGAAATCTCGAAATAAAAATTGTGTGCTATTAAATTATGTGATTTTTGAAAATAAAATCTAATACTGCAGATATGTCTTAATTTAGAATTTCATCTAACTTATTCATTTATTTATTTATTTTTATTTGAATTAGAATCTTCACCAAAGCTTTTTATTGTCTGTTTTGCAGGAATTTTGTTTACGCTGCGCTTAAAAATAGATGGGGATATGCACAAAAGGCTAAACGTTTCGCAAAGCTTAAAAATGCGCGCTTAAAAAAAAAACAAAAAAAAAAAAAATGCTGAAAATACGCATAAAAGGCTAAGGTGAGTTTTTAATTTTTTTTTTATCTCATGCATTCATATAGATTTATTTAGGGTGTTATTTATTATTATTTGCATTTAATCTGTCCATGCATTCAGGTTGTTAGTATTCATGCATTAGTTTAGATTGTTTTATTAATGTTTGTATATTGACTTGAATGTTGTATGGTAATTTAGGATTGCATTTTCACAATACTTAGAAAAATAAGATTAGTAAAAATTGGTTCATGTATTTCCCTAATAAAATCAATTAAGGAACCATTAGGGTAGATTTTAGGGTTTCATGCTCAATAGGAACCTTTTTAATCTAAATTAATTTTTGTAACCGGTGAATATTTTATCTTCAATCATGGTGTCTAGGATTAGTTCTGTCACCAAGGTGTAAAGAGCCTAAGGATAAGTGGAAATGCAGATGCCGTGTGCTCCTCCACTTACCTGGGAACTTACCTGGCCATGATTGTGGTTAAGCTCTCATCGGAGACTTAGATTATTTGGAGAGAAAAGTAGGAGCAGTCTAGAAACAATCCTTAGGGTCCCAATAAAAAATTTTGATTGCATTATTGCAATTCAAATTTAGATTTAGGCATTTTTTTTGTGTGAATTTGGATGAACATGAATGAGCGTGATTGTGTATGAAATATTGGTATCGTGATTTACACAACCGTTTAGTTCGAGTCAAGTCTTCTGTCGATTTACCGATCGTTGTGTCCGGAGCTCAGTCTAGCTCAGTTATAGACAGTCCAATTCCATCACCACCACCATCACCCAAAATGGCCGAAGAAAGAATCGAAGAGAGAACCCTCCAAGATTATTTTTCAGCAGTCACTCCCAATACACCATCAAGCATAGTTGTCCCACCAACTAATGCAGCCTTTGAACTCAAACCAGCCCTATTACATCTTCTACCCACTTTTCATGGTTTTGATCATGAGGATCCTTACCTACACATCAAAGAATTCTTAGAAATCTGCGCCACCATCAGACTTCAAGGCATCTCTGATGAATCCATCAAACTTCGATTATTTCCTTTTTCTCTTAAAGAAAAAGCGAAATCTTGGCTAAATTCTCTACCTCCAAATTCCATCACAACTTGGGATCTGTTAGCCAACAAATTTTTGAATAAATTTTTCCCTGTATCTAAAACTAACGCCCTCAAGAAAGAAATTTCAAATTTTAATCAGAAAGAGGGTGAACAATTCTATGAATCATGGGAAAGATTCAAAGATACGTTGAATAAATGTCCCCACCACGGTTTTGAAACGGGAAGACTCGTGCAATTTTTTTATGATGGTTTAACCATTTCAAACCGCACAATGGTCGAGTCTATGAAGGGTGGGGAATTTTTAATGCTAACTGCAACCAATGGATGGAATTTCTTAGAAACCTTGGCAGAAAGTTCTCAGCGATGAGACTTCTCCAAAAGAGATAATTCAGCCCAAACCTCAAAAAGAGGAGGTTTATACGAAGTTAGTACCGACTTTGATGTTAAACTTGCAATCGCAAACTTAACAAAGAAAATCGATACGTTAGCGATGACCCAGGCGATGAACCCAACAGTAGGATTGAATGTAGAGGTTTGCGCAATGTGTTCTAACTTAGGACACACTGCCCAAAACTGTCCCTCCTTTGGACCTAACACTGAGTGCTCAACCGAACAGGCCAACGCACTCAATAATTTCGGGAGACAGCAGGGAACCCCTTTCTCTGCCACATACAATCCTAATTGGCGGAATCATCCCAATTTTTCTTGGCGCCAGAACCAACCTCCTGTAGGTCAAGGACCCCCTCAATATCAAGGACCCCCTCAATATCAAGGTCCACCATATCAAAATCCACCATACCAACCACCTCAGAATCAACCATTCCATCAATCTCAAAATCATCCAGCCCAGTCAAATCAGTCTTATCAATCCAATCCAGCCCAGCCAAATCAGTCTTATCAATCCGGTCCATCTCAACAACGTAAGCCCTCTCTCGAGGATACGTTGCAACAGTTCATGCAGTCTACCCAACAGGCTATGCACAAGCTTGAGACACAGCTTGGGCAATTAGCCACTGTAATAGGAGATAGGGAGAAAGGTAAATTTCCAAGTCAGCCTATCCCAAACCCCAAGGGCCAAAATGAAGTTTCATCGTCTAATCCAGAAGACGCTAACTCCATTATTGCCTTAAGATCCGGGAGACAGGTAGATAATAAAGTGAAATTGCCTCCGCAACCGGAAGACCAGACCACTGGTCATTCCAAGCATCAGGATGACCCATCTAGTTCATCCCCAGTCCAAAACGAACCGGATCCATCTGCTAGAAAAACTTACGTACCTAGGGCTCCGTACCCTCAGAGGCTCATCACTAAGCAAGGGGTACCTTATGGTGACATATTAGAGGTCTTCAAAAATGTCAATATCAATATTCCTCTACTAGATGCCATCAATCAGATACCCTCGTACGCTAAGTTTCTTAAAGATCTCTGTACGGCAAAACGGAAAACTAATGTTCCCGTAAAAGCATTTCTAGCAGAAAATGCAAGTGCTCTCCTCCAACAACCGTTCCCAATTAAACATAAGGACCCTGGGTGCCCAACCATTGCATGCACCATTGGCACATATGAAGTTGAAAGGGCCTTATTAGATTTGGGAGCTAGTGTTAGCCTACTGCCATATTCCGTTTATGAGCAGTTGGGGCTGGGAGAGCTTAAACCCACTCCTATCACACTACAGTTAGCTGACCGCTCTATAAAAATTCCAAGGGGTGTGATAGAAGACGTTCTGATGAAAGTAGACAAATTCTATTTTCCGGTCGATTTTGTTGTGTTGGATACACAACCAGTTCAGAACGAAAGTGGGCACATTCCGGTTATTTTAGGACGACCATTTTTGGCCACTGCGAAAGCCGTTATTAATTGCCAAAATGGTATGCTTAAGTTGTCATTTGGAGATCTGACGACAGAACTCAATGTGTTTGGCCTATGTCGACAACCTTTTTGCACAGACGATCCATGTGAGGTTAACATGATTCAGAGTTCTGTTCAAGAGTCCTTCCTTCACTTTATTTGTGATGACCCATTTGAGAAGACTCTGTCCACTTTTGGCACAGACTTCAATGAAGATGGTAAACAAGAAGTGAACGAAATTTTTGATGCATCTCCATATGTTCGAAGGTTCTCCAAATTTGAACCTCTCCCTATTAGTCAATCTGTACTGATCCCCTCTATCGAGAAGCCACCAAAGTTAGAGCTCAAGCCACTTCCTGAGACATTGAAATATTTTTATCTTGGACCATCAGAAACGTTACCTGTGATCATAGCTTCCGATTTAACTGCTGAGCAGGAGTCTAAACTCCTTGCTATTTTAAGAGATCACCGTGAAGCTATAGGATGGTCCATTGCCGATCTCAAAGGAATTAGCCCATCTGTGGTCATGCATAAAATTCACTTGGAAGAAAATTCCAAGACTTCCAAAGAACCACAGAGGCGGCTAAATCCGGCAATGCAGGATGTGGTACGAGCTGAGATTTTAAAACTTCTCGAGACGGGTATTATCTACCCAATCTCTGATAGTAAATGGGTGAGTCCGATACAGGTTGTACCTAAGAAATCGGGTGTTACGGTAGTCAAAAATCAGGATAATGAGTTGGTGCCAACCCGCATCCAAACGGGTTGGAGAGTTTGCATTGACTACCGTAAGCTAAACACTGTCACTCGAAAGGACCATTTTCCTCTTCCGTTCATCGATCAGATGCTTGAGTGGTTAGCCGGTCATGCATTTTATTGCTTCCTTGATGGTTATTCCGGTTATAACCAAATCTACGTTGCTCCTGAGGATCAGGAGAAGACCACCTTCACATGTCCATTCGGTACGTTCGCATATCGTCGTATGCCATTCGGATTGTGCAATGCACCAGCCACTTTTCAACGGTGCATGATCAGTATTTTCTCCGATATGGTCGAACGTTTCCTAGAAGTCTTCATGGATGACTTCTCTGTGTTTGGGTCCACTTTTGACCAGTGCCTGCACCATCTGAGCCTTGTGCTAATCAGGTGCAAAGAAAAGAACCTGGTATTGAATTGGGAAAAATGTCACTTTATGGTGAAAAACGGCATAGTACTAGGGCACATTATTTCCGAAAAGGGTATCGAAGTGGACAAGGCAAAGGTCAACTTGATCTCTAATTTACCAAGACCCCAAACCGTTAGAGAGATCAGGTCATTCTTAGGTCATGCTGGTTTTTACAGAAGGTTTATAAAAGATTTCAGTAAAGTTTCAAAACCTCTCTGTAAACTCTTGGCTAAGGATGCTAATTTCGATTTTGATGATGAATGCATTCAAGCCTTTGAAAAATTGAAAACCGCTCTGACCTCCGCTCCGATAATACAACCACCTGTTTGGTCTGTCCCCTTCGAAATTATGTGCGGTGCCTCCGATTATGCAGTCGGAGCTGTTTTAGGACAAAGGTTAAATCGGTTGCCTCATGTTATCTACTATGCTAGCAAAACTCTCAATGACGCTCAACTCCATTATTCCACCACGGAAAAAGAGTTGTTAGCTGTCGTTTTTGCTTTAGATAAGTTTCGATCCTACTTAGTGGGTTCGAAAGTCATTATCTATTCTGATCATGCAGCACTTAAGTATCTACTTTCTAAGAAAGATGCTAAGTCTCGCCTGATCCGATGGATATTGCTACTACAAGAGTTTGATATGGAAATCCGGGACAAGAAAGGTTCTGAAAATGTAGTAGCAGACCACTTATCTAGATTGATAACTGAGTTCACTGATGAGACCCGTCCTATCACTGAGTCCTTCCCTGATGAGCAACTCATGTCCGTGTCCCAAGTACCATGGTTTGCCGATATTGTGAACTATCTTGTTACTAGTCAAATGCCCCCGCATTGGACTAAGCAAGATAGGTCTAAGTTTCTGGTCCAAGTCAAAAGTTTTATTTGGGATGACCCTTATCTTTTTAAACACTGTGCGGATCAAATCATTCGTCGGTGTGTCCCAGAAGAAGAGCAAAATCGTGTCATAAGTTTCTGCCATGACCAGGCCTGTGGAGGGCATTTTAGCACAAGAAAGACAACTGCAAAAATTTTGCAGTGTGGATTTTATTGGCCCTCCATGTTTCGAGACACCCACACTTTCTGTGTCTCGTGTAATAGGTGTCAAAGATTGGGAAGTATCTCTCGTAGAAATATGATGCCTTTAAACCCCATCCTAACCATTGAGCTTTTTGATGTTTGGGGCATCGATTTCATGGGACCATTTCCTAATTCTTTCGGCAATCAATATATCCTTGTAGGGGTTGACTATGTGTCAAAATGGGTCGAAGCGGTGGCATGCAAAACCAATGACCACAAGGTTGTCCTTCGCTTCATTAAAGAAAACGTTTTCTCTCGATTTGGAATCCCACGAACCATCATTAGTGATGGGGGTAAACACTTTTGCAATCGCCCATTTGCTAATTTGTTAAAATCTTATGGGGTGACGCATAAAGTGGCTACTCCTTATCACCCACAAACAAGTGGCCAAGTGGAAATTTCGAATAGAGAGATTAAGCGTATTCTCGAGAAGACAATCAATCCAAATCGAAAAGATTGGTCTTCCAGACTCATTGACGCACTATGGGCATACCGTACAGCTTTCAAAACGCCTATAGGAATGTCACCCTACCGTCTGGTCTATGGAAAGGCATGTCATCTTCCGGTCGAGTTAGAGCACAAAGCCTATTGGGCAATCAAAAATTTCAATTTTGCTCTAGACTCTGCTGGACAACATCGGAAACTTCAGCTTGTTGAGCTGGAGGAATTACGAAATGAAGCCTATGACACGGCTAAAAGGTACAAAGACCGAATGAAAGTGTTTCATGACAAACACATTTTGAGAAAAAGTTTTACAGTTGGTGAGAAGGTCTTGTTGTACGAGTCAAGGATGCATCTTTTTCCTGGAAAGTTAAGGTCCAAATGGATAGGTCCATTCATTGTTTCATTTGTATTCCCACATGGGGTAGTACAGATTAGACATCCTACGAGTGGTCGTGCGTTCAAAGTTAATGGGCAACGATTAAAGCCATTTTTATCGTTCCCCACTCCAGAAGAAGAGACTGAAGTCGAGTTAGCTGATCCAGTGTATCAGGACTGATTTGCGAACCCTTACCCATTCACTCACCTACCCATCTTCATCATTTCCATTACCCTAACCCACATATCCACCTATCTATGTCTGAGTCAGTCTGCATCTTCAGTGTCTAATTTAGGTTTTCATTGAGTCAGTATAGGATTTTTATTTGGTCCATTTTGCACCTCATGCATTCCTAGGTATGTCCAAACCCGATTGTTCGTTTTCTAAAAAAGTTCTCTTTTTCACCTGGCCAGTGTCAATTTGGGAACATTGAGGACAATGTTCAATTTAAGTTTGGGGGTACTGAGGTGGTCATTTACTGTTTAAAAAAAAAAAAAATTAAAAAATTAAAAAATTAAAAAATTAAAAAATTAAAACAAAAAAAAAAAAAAAATCATCTGTTTTGTCTTTGTGACCAGCAGACGTTAAAGAACTGGATAGGAGTCATGCACGTAGACGGTCGAGTTTTTGTCTTCGCTTTGTGTCTGTCTAGAACACAAGTTCCCCCAGACTTGTGTAGGAAAATCGTTTCCTTAGCTATGAGGGTGAGGAAGCTGGAAATCCAAGAGGAGCAACCCAGACCTCTTTGTGGTCGAAGCACTCTGGCTGCAAAGAGGAAAGCTAAGAGACTAGGAATCTGTCACAAATGTGGACGTGGGAATTGTAATGGAAAAATATCTGAACAAGGAGTTCGCTGTGTGACAGCAGCAAAACATAGACCTATTAGTGAAAATAGACAGATTTATTTGGACCTAGTCAAAGGTAGAGTAAGTCCAGAAAGACTGAGACTCCTTGGTGTTCAAAGAACTGTTGATTTTCGCTTAGGGGACTATAAACGTCTTGACAATCTGACGTTAAACGAGTCAAAATTTTCTTAGGCAGAGAGAGACAAACTTAATCTTTTAAGGGTAGAGTAGGCAAAAGCTGAGACACCTTGGTACTTAAAAAGAATGTCAATTGAGGTCTAAGAAAATCATGCGTCTCGACAATCTGACGTTAAACGAGTCATAGAATAATTTTTTAGCATTAATACGTAAATAAAAATCTTTATATCATATTTTTCCGGAAAGACTTTTATAGGATTTATGCTCGGAAGTCCATGTACACAGTCATATTAATGTTAGTCTGAAAAAGAAAAATTTTCATGAGTTGAGTAATCACCAGAGGAATACTAGTGGAGACTTAAACCCAGTGAGTTTTAGAGCCATTCTGTCCTTCTGAGGGTTATAAGTAAATCCTTATTCCTTTGATAAGCGCATCGAGTCGTTGAGTGATCTTATTATCATTGTTTTGGTCATATTACTAAGAACGCCATTAAAATTGAGTTATTACACCTGAAATTTTTCTGAATTTATTCAAAACAAAGAAATCATCTTATGAAGCTTAGGATAGGATATAGGCCATTTTTGGACCGTTTGAGCCTTCAAGCCCACCTATTTTGGTCTTCCATCTTGATAGTTCCCTATTTGAGCCTAATATAGCCTCTTTTATTGACTAGCCAGATCTTCCATGCCTAACTCCGGATATGGAGTTTGAGCCAAAATTTTATATCCATTACCTATTATCATATGAGAAAAGGTTAGGGAAGATTTTGGGAAAAAATTCACTGAAAAATGAAAATAAAAGAGAAAGCAAGATGAGAACATCCACACATCAAAGAAGGATGTTTCTTAGATTAAAAAAAAAAAAAATTGCTGAAAAAAAAAAAAAAAAAAAAAACATCCATACGTCAAAATGGGATGTTAGTAAAAAAAAAAAAAAAAGAAAAAAAATATTAGAGGAAAAATATCCCGCTCATATTATGAAGACCTCTAACCTTTTCCTGTGAAAATGTTAATTTTTAGAGTCTTTTATCCCTTCTTTGATATGACCCAGTCCTAAGCCTCGTTTCGTCCCAGTGGAAAGTCCTATTGATCCTAAGTTTAAATAAGGTATTTCATGTAGAGAATAGAGGAGGAAAAATAAAGGTGTTTGACTCAACGTTCTTAGGAAAGTGGCATCTAATCATGAGATCAATTATTTTCTTCATTTATGCCGTCTTTGTTTAAAACATATGTGAGAATTTTGATTTGAAAACATAAATTCCGCTCACATATACCTTGAGAGAAAATAAACCCACCTTTGAGTGTTAATCTTTCTGAGAGATATATCTGGTGAGGTTTGAAGTCAAAGCGTATTTTCCAATGTTGGTTACGAAACTTGTGTCAATTTGGAAAAAGAAGACTGTCTTAATAATGGCTATCACACACAACACTCCGAGTATAAGTCTTGTAAAATGAATTTTAGAGTTGTATGATGTTTAGATTTTTGGCTGTGTGTTTTTGCTGAAAAAAAAAAAAAAAAAAAAAAAATGACGATGTTTGTGGGTATCATCACTGGAAACCCTCACGAGACTATAACTCGTCCACTAGGGGTAACCTAGGGGTTTAAAGGCTTGTTGCATACGCTAAATGCAATCGAGAGAGCCAGCGAAAGTGGTGTCATTTAGGATTTTTAATTTCCCATTTTAGTTTTTAGTTTTTAGTTTTGCTCGAGGACTAGCAAAATCTAAGTTTGGGGGTATTTGATGAACACCGTAAAATTACAATTTTACCCTTTAATATTAGATTAATTAGTCTTTATTTTATAAATATTAGATATGTTTAGGGTTGTTTTTAGTTTTATAGTTTATTTTTGAGAAATATAAAAAAAAAAAAAGAGAAAAGAAAATAAAAATAAAAATGATAAAAAGTCAAAAATACGGTCGACGTCAATTTCAAAATGGTCAGGTCAAGTCAGTTAAACCAGTGGGGTTTTCAGAACCAACCTTCTACACTCAGATTAATATTTAAGTTTTATTATCCAAATTTTGAGTGAAAGTCAGTCTCATTTACTGTCGATCGGGATGCCCGTCAAGCCTAAATAAACTATTTCTTTCCATTTCTTTTCTATGTTTTCTTTTCTTCATCTGGTTGCAGGACTTAAAGGGACTTATGAGAGGAGCTGAAAAGAGAAAGAACAGCAGCAGCAAGTTTGCTGCCCAGCGGCTAAGGCGAGTGTAACGGCAACCAGTCAGCTGAGCCCATAGCAGCCGCTGGAGGCAGCCACCTGAACTGAGTGCAAAACAGCAGCCAGTGAGAACGGCAGCTGAGATTAGAAGATGGCAGCCAGCACTGCAAACAGATGGCAGCCAGCACTGTATGCAAAAGCAGCCGGCTGAACCAAACACAGCAGGCAAGAGCAGCCAGCGGTGGAGGCAACGGCAGCCAGTCTGAGCAGCTCCGAGCGGTAGCCAGTGCAAATCGGCTGCCCACTTGAGGAAAGCCAACACCGCACACAGCGGAGCAGCCAGCTGAAGCAGGGGCAGTAACCGACTGCAATCAGCCAGATCTGCCGATGACGGATCTGCAGCAGGCAGCGGCAACACACAGAAGAGAAGCAGAACAGCCAGCGGTGACAGTGGTAGCAGCGTCAGTTTGCTGCCCACATGAGTAGCCAGCTGAGATGAGCAGCCAGTTGAAGGGAAGAAATGCAGCAGCAACCAGCGATGCAAAACAGCAGCCGGCTGAAACAGAAGACAGCAGCGGCAGCGACACCAGCAGCGGCAGCCACATAACCACCAGGAGAGAACAGAGAGTAGATGCAATTGCAGATGATGGAAGCAGAGGGCAGCCAACGCCCAGTGTCGGAACCAGCAGGGCAGCCATCTGAGAAGAAGCAGCGCCCAAAGACAGAGGGCAGCCAGCTGACGGCAACCAACATAGCAGCGGCCGGCCGTGACCAGAACTGCTCCACCCGAGCTGCTGCCAACATGAATACCAGCCAAACTGAGAGGCAAAGCAGCGGCAGAAGCAACCAGCTGCCATGAAGGGCAGCCATAAACAGTCTGCTGCTGGCAGATTGCAGCGGCGGTGAAACGGGGGAAGAGGCAGCCAGCAATGAGAAGAAAGAACAGCAGCAGTTCCGCCCGAGCAGCAGTCCGAACAGAGACTGAGTGCAGCAGAATCTGCTGCTGCTCACCGACTGCAGCCATGCACAGAAGAGCACTAACGGCTGAGCAGCAGTCAGCGTCTCCAGCAGCAGCCGAGCAGGCAGCAGCCGAGAGTGAACACGGCAGTGACTGAGCCGGAATAGTGGAAGAAGAGCTGAAAACAGAAGACAGTAGCAGCAAGCACAGATCCAGATCTAGAGATATCGGCAGTTGCAGAGGTTGAGAAAGGAAGATCTTCTAATTGGTTTTGGGTTCTATCTCTCAGCCAGGAAGAAGAGTCAGTTGAAAGGAGATAACAGAGGCAGCAGAACAGCAAGAGAAGATAGAGATGAAGAAGAGCAGAGAATATAAGGAGCTGCCGTGTAGCAGCTGATAAGTTAACCGATCCTTAACTTGAAGATAAGGAAGGATTTGAATAGAAAAGATAAGCAAAGAAAGAAAAAAATAAGGAGTGCTGAGAAGATGGAGAGATAAGAAGAAGAGGAAAGATGAGAAAAGAAAGAAGAGCTGCCGTGTAGTGGGTTTCAAATAAGATAAGGATGAGCAGATAACCGATTACAGTAAGGTAGAAGAGAAAAAGAAAAGGATTCTTATCTTGCCGAGAGAGATTATCGAAAGAGATCAGAGACAAGGGTTGGGTGGCTGATTTTTCAAACTCAGCAAAATAGAGAAGAGATAAGGAGAGAGAGAAAGATAAGGAAGAAAAGACCGATCCTCATTTGAGTTTTCAAATACGGATAAAGTGTTAGCCGATCCAGATAGCGGAGAAGATAGAAAAGGCAGGGGGATAAGGATAAGAAGCTGCCGTTGGAAGCTGGGTTTCAAAAATATAAGGGATAAGGAGACGAAGAAAGACAAGGCTCAACCCCCGGCTGAATTTGAATTTGAAATATCCCGGCTGAGTTTGAAGGACCCCTTATCTTATCCCTTCTCTCCTATAAATTCAAGGCTTCGGGTCAGTTGAAGGTTGAACTGGGCTAGACATCGAAGGGACTGAAACTGGACGACCAAAAGACAGAAGAGAAAAAAAATAAATAATTTCTTGTAAGTTATTTTATTTTTATTTTTATTTTTATGTCAAGTTCAAAAAGAATTGTATTTCATTTCCAATTTATTAATAAAAATTCATGGCAGTTGTTTAGATTTATGATGTTCCCAGTTATTAAAATATTAATAGTGATGATTTGTATTTTTATTTTTAATTCTTTTTATGAATATTATGTAAGAAACTATTTTAGAATTTTTTTTCAAGGAAAGTAGAACCCCTATTAGGATCAGTGGGACTTGCCGTCTTTCCAATCTAAGGTTCTTATCAAGAACAGTTGTTTTAGACTTGGGGAAACACAAGTATAAAACCCGCTCAAGCCTAAGGCTTGAATTGAAAAAAAAAAAAAAAATCTGATTTAAAGGATGACATAAAAATTCTAATTAGAATTTTAATAGAAAATAAATTTGAATTATATTTTATAACTCTAGAACATTTCATAGTCTAGGCCGTGATTTTATTATTTTTAAATTGGATAATATGCCGCGTCGATGTTTGACCCAATTCCATTGTACATTATGTAAAAAAATTTATTTTTGATTTATTTTTCTTTTTCTCAAAAATTTATCAAAACTATTCATTGTTTTAAATTAAGATTATAACTAAATGTTTTAGAAAATTATTTTCTTAAATCACATCATTTTTTTAATAGTGCGATTTTTTTTATTTCGTACATATATTTTGTAGATTTCCTTTGGGTACGACCTCGCACTCATACTCTGTACTATAAATCGGTTCGTACGCTTGCGAGTAATTTAAAATTCACATCAATTCGCTTTCACGTGACGGTTAGCAATTGTTCATGCGAAACAAGATAAGGACAGTAGATCGGACTTGGGTAGGATTCCAACCTTATTGAAATACATGTGGATTTTATATGGATTTTTACGCTTCAACCTGTTGTCTTACTTGAATTATGAAATATATATGTATATGAATTGTTTCCAATGGCATATTGTAATTTGAAAGAAATGGCATCTTTGCACTTAGCATCTCATGCATGGCATGGGAGGGAACATATGAGAGGAGTCCACACTCCATTCGAGGTAACCGATAAACAAATGTGGGGAGGGATCTACACTGATTCCGATTGACATACGGGAAATGATACATGATGTTTGAAATGAAAGAGGAGTCCACGCTCCATTCAGTGGGACCGATTAACATAAGTGGGGAGAGATGTATGATGTTTGAAATGTAAAAGGAGTTCACGCTCCATTCGGTGGGACCGATTAACACACGTGGGGAGAAATGCATGATGTTTAAAAAGGAAGTGGATGGGAGATCATTGGCATATGATCCATGACATGGCATTACATTGGCATGTTTTGATATGAGTATCATGCACTGTTTTAATACTATAAAAGGTTTTATAAGTATGATATGTTTTTCTATATTGATTTTATACTAATCTCATGTATGACCCTACTTGGAACTCCTACTGGGCACGTTGACTAACGCCCTACTTCTACCTTAGATGATGGTACAAGGAACGGAACGGGTGATGGACGTGAAAGAAGCCAAGCTTAGGAGCTTGGATAATTTATGCTTATTTTATTTAAGTTTTATTTTGGACAATGTAATTTGAGATAATTGCATTTTGGGACAATAACAACTTAGATATTATTTTGCTATGGTTTACATTTGGATAATTAAGTTCAGTTATTATATGATGGTTGACCTCCTTGCTAAATAATGGATAGGGATAGTAATTCTAATCATATGATGATTTTGCAATGTGTTTATTCCGTAAGTATAACTTTAGAGCGTGTGAATTGTTTTAGTGGACTCAATCCACTCACATGTATCATTGGCCAGTTAAGGGTCGGGCTTTGGAAGCTTGGACTTAACTCGTGTCGTGGCGGCCCTGCTCTCCCTCACTCCTTATTTAAAAAAAAAAATACTCTGATTTTCGGCGAGTGAAAAAGGGCGGGGCGTTACAAAAACTAAAAACCACTAACCTCAAACCCTTGTAGAAATCAAAATTGCCAAAGTTTCTTTTCTTCTCTTCTTTCCCTCCTCTCCTATGCACAGCCCTTCAATTTCTTTAGCCAAGTTCAATTTTCTCAATGGGAAAATGAGTATTTATAGATGAAAGGAGGTGGAATGAATGGCTTGAATTTAAAGAAAGAAAGGGACACTTGAAGGGCTTATATGGTTTGTGCTAAACTTGGAATGGCTTCAAGGAGGCAAGAAGGTGGAACAAATAGTAAAATTCGTGTAAAGAAAGTGGGTGTAAAATCCCATTTTTTACACATGTACCATTTTACAGCTCCTTTTTGACCTAGTTAATGTCCGCATCAGGAAAATTCATAAACTAGAAAGTTGTAACCCTTGAAGTATTCTTTCCAACTCAAAAAGAATCAAATCAATCGGACATTGGAGTGAAACTTTATGGCCAAAATATTGAAGATGTGTCAAACATTCCTTCTTTTTCTCCCTTTCTTATATTGTTTCTTTTTCCTTAATCCACTTGCCAAATTCGAAAATCCTCTTATATTGACTTGTAAACTTTGAATTTCCTCATATGTATCTTGAGATGATGAAAATAGTCTTCACACATGTGGATTTCTTCATGGGCTTTTCTTAATGGGCTTAATAATTTGGCTTTTCAAAGTATGAAAAATCTAATAAATAACTTTACTACTAACAATCAATTCTAAAAATGACTAAATTAATCCAAACTCTCATAAATGCATTTAAATTAATTAGTTTACAAATAAAACCCCTAAAATTGTGGTAAAATAATTATTAAAAATTCTAACTTTTAAAAAATATCAACTTATGTCCATAAATTGCGAAATTCACCTTTTGAATTCTCATATCTTGCATTTCCCTGTAAATCCTGCAAAACGTCCAAAATCCTATTAAACATATTCTAAAACAACAAAACAAGGGGCTAACTAGTCCAAATATAAGAGTAAAATAGTCATTTTCCTGTGCTCATCAAAGGTTTCGGGACTCACACTCAGGAGCTTTCAACCGATCTTACATGTCTTCCATAATATTACATGGACGGGACCAAAATGTATGCTTTTGTATATAATTCATTTCCATAAGTATTAAATGCTTATGCATTCCCTTCCCTCATGAATGCATGAATTGCGTGTGTGAGAAATCCCTTGACAATAACAAATCCATTTACATTTCTAAACAAGATAACATATGTATAAATTCCATGTCCAAACCAAATCATACAATATATTTCATAATATTGAAATCCAAACAAGATACATATATTCACTATGGCACTTCAATGAATGTAGGAAAACCTACTTGATTACATTGGATCGGCAGTGGAGATTGATCTTTGAACTTCCTCGCATAATGTCGTGGTGACTCGAAGTTCTTTGTTCATTCCATGCATTCAAAATGTAAACCTCTAATCATAATCTTGTATCATTTCATTTATTTGGGTCTTAATTAAGGTCTAGCAATTATTTAGTGAAGGTCATGAGGGTCCAAGGGGACCCCAAATACATAAATCACTTTGATTAAGTTAAATTCCCAAATTTGTTAACTGTCCTGTAGTACATATTGACTTTGGTCGATATGTCCTGTGGGAAAGCTTCTGTACATATCGACTAAGGTCGATATGTACACTGGGGTCGATTCTCCTCCCTTTGTTTTCTTCGTTTCCAACCCCAGGAATACACATCGACCACAGTCGATGTATATCCATGGGTTTAGTCCGAATATCCCAAGTCTTTTTCCCTTTGCCTTCATTTCTATTCTAGAGATACACATCGACCGACGTAGATGCATATCCCTGGGTACACATCGACACTGCTTGATGTATACACCTGGGTTTTCTATAACTTCTTCTCTAGTTGCATGTCTTCCATTTCCCATTTTCTCTTCCAATTTGTTACCTAAGTTATCTTCTAAGTGTTCTAAGCTAATTTCTTAATTCTAATCACAAGATTTACCACATACCTTGGCGGATCTTGGAGGTTTTGAGTGTGGAGAGTCCTTGAACTTGGATTTCAAACTTTCTTTCTTCATTGGCTTCATCCTTCCCTTGTCTCACGGATTCCCTCTCTTCTTGTTTCCAGATGTGGACTGAGAAGAGAGGAGAGCGAAATTGAGAGAAATGTGGGGAAGATGCACCACGGATTTTTTAGAGTGGAGCATTCTCCCCTCTTCTTGTTTCTTTCTGCCCTTCTCTTCTTCCTCTCCTTCGGTTCCCCCTCTTTTATCTCTTGTCTTCTTTTCTCTCCTCTCCACAACTGGGTTGCCCTAGAGCTGAAGAGGGAAACGAATGGGTAGGTGGAGTTTGCATTTAATGCATGAAGTGACAGGGACAAGACGGTGGTTGTGCGATTTGACTTAGCAGATCTGGGCACGAACAACACATCAAAAAATTCGATGGGTATATTTTTTGTGTAATGATATGTATCAACCGAATACAATATGTCTCATCTAAAAATGCAAGCTTGGGGTTTTCTATCACACATATCGACCGAAGTCGATATGTTCACTAATGGATACATCAAGTTTGGTCGATGTATCCCTCTGGGTGACTCTAAACTTTTGTTTTCCTTCTTCATTATGTGTTCTGGAAATCCCAGGATAAATTGACAGAACTCGATGCATCCTACTGGGATTTCAAACTTCGGGTTGCACAACACTGTCAAACACCTGTGCTCCTAGTGAAGCTATATTGACTTTAGTCAATACATACTTAGATGTGTGGACACATGGAGTATACATTCCCCTAGGCGATGTATCTTGTGGGACGGAATCTGTATACATCGACCAAGGTCGATCTGTACACCTGAAATTTCTAAATTTTTCAATTATTTGTTTTCCACTATATTTTTATTCATTTTTATAATTCCCTTTTAATTCTCTACACCGTGCAACTTCTATTCCTTCTTAGATACACCGATTCAAATACATACCTCATTCTCCACATTTAAATGTGGTTACACCACACTTCACATATCATTTACACTTCAAGTGAAATAATCTACATTTCAACGTATTCTAAGTTAACATAAATAAAATGTCATGCCACTCCATTTCATTCATTACGAGATAATCACACTGTTTTAGAAGACTAGAAATCTGGAGTGTTACAGTCCAAACACGTGACACCTACACGTGTTGTGAGATCTCTACGGATCCTACGACTTATTGGACCCTTGATTTGATCGAATTGAATTATCAACTACTTACGTACTCCAATGGAGATCAGATCTTGTTTAGTTCTCAATTCATTTATTTCATGGAACTGAGCCCGTGCTATTCATGATTCACATCAAGATATTCTAATTACTCAATCATGGGCCTCATTAGTAGAATAGATCTCATCTATCACGGGTCTATCCAATCACAGGTCTATACCAGCCATGCGAACACCGTCAACCATGGGTTCAATATCACACATGGGATAAACCTCAACCATGGGACCTACACCCAAACATAAGTACATCCCTCTTTGGGGACAATACTCTAAATATGAGTCTAATCCTCTATGGAATCAATGTCCTTCGTGGGAATATCCATCCACGGTATACAATACTCATCCATGGTCACAAAGCCCTCCATGGGAATAACCAGCCTGGGAAAATAATATTTATCCATAGAACTATCACGTCCACCATGGAACTACTATATCTATCATGGGGTCAATATGCCCACCATATAATCAATATCTAGATATGAATCCAATCTGTCTACCATGGGAACAACATCCATGGGATTCATCATCCATTCCTGCTAACTCTCCATCAATGAGTATCATCTATCCATGGATAATAACCATTCATGAATATAATCACACTCCATGGCTATAATTCATCCATGGGCATAACTCATACATTCGTAGAATTAATATGTCTATCATAGGACAAACAGGTCTACCATAAGACTGTCTACTATGGGACCAACATGTCCACCTTAATACAAATACATCTACCTGTAATGGCCCGAAATTTTTAAATCAATGAATATGTGAATATTATTTATTTTAATGATGGAAATTGAAAAATTGGTGGAATAAATGGTAAATGGGCCAAAATTTGGACAAAGGCCCAAGTATGGCCCAATAGACTGCGGTTTGGATTTAAATTTATTTAAATAGTCAATGAGGGTTAAATGGGTCAAGAATGGTCAAATTGGGTCAAATACCCATTTGGGACCCAATGGGTCAAGATGGTTAAGCTCTAAGGTAAATGGGTAAGATGAAAGTGTAATTGGGCCATAGGCCCAATGGTGATCCATTTAGAATGAATGGAATGAAATTTAAATCACCTAAGTTATTTGGAATTAAACCAAGGTGATGTGGCCAAGGGGGACCCACCTCCACCTCACCAAGTGAGGTGACGTGTGGACCCAAGGTTTGGTGGGGCCGGCCACCATGGTTGATTTGGTCAACCATAGGTGGAACAATGGGAATTAGGTTAAGTACAAATGATTTAACCTAAGGTAATTATCTAATTAATTAAATAATTAAATTATTTAAAGTGGTGGTTAAAAGTGGTCAAAGTGGGGCCAAGAGGTGAAAACCCACCTCATTCCAACCTCAAATGTGAAACACGTTGGGCTTGGTGGTGGTTTAGATAACCACCACCATAAAGCAAATAAAAGATCTTAAAAATATCTTAAGGTTGGTGAAAATCATTAATGTAAGGTAAAAAAGTGGAGATAAGTCTTGTTGGTTCTTTCATTCCCATTTTGTTTCACTAACTCCATTCCTCCCACTCTTCCATTGCCGTCCCATGTCCAAGTGAAGGAGAGAAAGAAAGAAAAGAGAGGAGCTCAAGGAGAGAAGAAAGAAGTGGAATTTGGAGAGAGATCACTCTAAGATTAAGGTTATCACCTCCCCTCTGATCATCTCTCCCTTTCCCTCTCTCAATTTAAGCTCTACTTTGGCCGATCCTAAGGTTGGGGGTTGCCACCATTGATTAAAGATCTTGAACTATCAAAGATCAAGAGGAAGGAGAGAGGAGGCTAAGGAAACCGACGGGAGAGGAGGAAGTCGGACGAGACGACAGATGGTGAGTAGTTTCTTAAACAAGAAATTTTGGATTTTTAGGGTTTAAGAATTGGAATTTATTTTTGTGAATTTAATGGTGGTTAGATAATTCTATGCTATGGAATGTAAATCCATCAAATGGGAGGGTGGAAGATGGAGAAAACCCTAAATGGGTGAATTAGGGTTAGGGAAAAGAAATAAGTAAAAGTATTAAATGTATGGTGTAATTTATTAAATTGAACATGAAAGTAGGTAATTGGAATAAAATCATGGGCCATAGGGTTCGGCCATGTAGTATGGCCGAACCCCATGGTGGGTGATTTGGTATTGGATTTAAATTGGTTAGGGTTTTAAGGGATGGAAGATAATGAAGGTAGCTAATGAATTTTTAGGGTTGTAAATGGTAAATGTTGGAAAAATTAAAGGGGTTTAAATAAGGAAAAATCATGGAGTGTGGGAATAAATTTTGTGGCCTCAAGAGGCATAGAAAATGATGGGTTTAAAGGATAGAAAAGATGGGTTTAATATTTTGGTGAATGTAGGTATTTTGAAGCAATGAAATGAATAAGAGAATATGATTTAGATGCATGATTTAAACCCCTCAAGAAAGGATTATTGGTGGATCTAAAATGTTATGAATGGATCCAAGAAAAATGGAGAAAGAAACATCATGGGTTCGGCCATGGTGTATGGCCGAACCCATGACCCAAATTTTAGATCATTAATGGGTCTAAAGTTAAATGTGTATGTATAAGTTTAAATTAATGGAATTAGGTCAATAAGATGGTTGAGGTAAGTGATCTTGTAATGTGGTAGAGGAATCAATTATGGACTTAAGGTATGACTAAGAGTAATGATTTAATGGAAGGTCAATTTTTATGGGCTAATGAAGGATGTAGGTATGTGATTAGTTAATGGGGGGTTGGATTAATTAAATGGTTAATTTTAATGGCTATGTGACATGGTTCAATGGGTCATTAATGGACCTACGTTGGGGATCTAAGTTTATGATCAATTATGGACTTAATCATGCATGGATAAATGAGTGATTAAGTATGAAAAATGAGGTAGTGGCAAAACCCTAATTAGTGGCCAAATTCAAGAATTCCATGGAAATTGATCATGGACTTAGGGGATCTAATGTAATAACCTTATAAGTGATTAATAAAGCCTAGGGTGGCCGAATTTTAAGATTTATGGGATTAAAAGGTTTAATAGATGACATGGGTCCCACAAAACCTAAATAGTGACCGGTTTTTCATATGGCCTTAGAAATGGGTAAAACATGGACTAATGATTTGTAACGCCCCGCCCTTTCCGAGAATTTCAGAGTCTAATTTTTTTTTTTTAAGTTATAATAAAACATAGAAAGAGAGCGGGCGGCGTCACGACGCGAGTTAAGTTCAGACTACCCAAGTCTGAACCTTAATTGGCCACCCATGTGTACATGGACTAGACCATGATTACGAATCACACATGGAACTAACATCAACATGCGGAATAACCTAGATTAATTGCGGAAAAGAAAGACCAGATAGCAAGTAACAGTCTTAATCATTATTTAACATAGATCAACCATCCAAATGTTATCAGCCTAATCAAACCATAGCAAGTAGTGAATTATTACATGTCCCACAAAATATTCAAAAGACAGTAATATAAAGTAGTTCAGTCCTTCATTCAAGCACTTAGGCTTGGCTCCCCTCCCGGTCAACGACCTTTCCTTTCCCTTTGCTTGTACCTACAATCTCCTCTGAGGATAGAATTAGGGCGTTAGATCAACGCGCCCAGTAGGTTCCCGAATCAGGGCTACCACATGTTAGCATATAAAACATGCATATATATCATATTACATGATCATTAAAAACAGTTAAAACAATGCTATGAAATATGCACATGCAATGGGCATCCCCCATTATGTACTTTCATAGCCATCACTTGACGTGCCTTGCACGGACAAGGTAAATTACAACACACTTTCATCTCTTCTATAAAATATGTACATGTAATGAGCAACCCCCATCATGTACATTCGTAGCCATCACTTGACGTGCCTTGCACCGACAAGGTAAATTACAACACACTTTCATCTCTTTTATAAAATATGTACATGTAATGAGCAACCCCCATCATGTACATTCGTAGCCATCACTGTAGAACTTCATTCATTATCCCATGACTATGCATGAGATGCCAATGCCTGTATGCCATTTGTTAATGCATAATATATCATTTGAAACACATATATTAAAACAAGAGTATCATAAGAAAAACTGGGTAAAAACCGTGGTTACAAGTAGGTAGGAAACCTACTGAAGAATCACTTCAGCGTCCGTTCTTTCTTAGGCTTTAACCGGTCATGACTCGTTCGTCGTTCAACTTTCGGTACCTTATTATGCAACAATAAGTAAATCATAATCTTATTTACATGTCCATTCACATATGAGACCTAAAACATCTTATAAGTCCTTTTGATCAATCTCTTCATTTGGCTTGTATTCACAGATTAGCCATTGCCACCAATACCTTGATTAAATTTTACAACCTTAACCGTAACCTTAACATGGTTCAGTCATGTTTTGGACGACCAAAACAGCAAACATAATTCCATTTTTAATCACACCTACATCCATAAAATGGCCCATGAACAGTCCATGGGGTTCGGCCATACTCATGGCCGAACCCTTATGGTTCTTTGCTCAATGATGTCCTTTGTTTAAATACTTATTGGCTCTACCCCTTAGCCATATTAAGCCCATAGTTTAGCCATCCTATGGCCAATCCAAAGTTAGTAACCTTATCACATAAAAACCTCCCAAAAACAGTCCACAAAGGTCTATGGTTTCCATGTTTTCCAACATGAAAACCAACCCTCTTTTACATGGGGTTCGGCTCTCCATGGTGGCCGAACCCAATGGTTATTCTTACTATTTTTAAACCTCCAATAATCATGTATAAACAGTATATTAATATCAGGTTTTAACTTTCAAAGAAACCATCCAAAACAGTCCATAAAAAGTCTATGGTTTACATGTTTTTCCAACATAAAACGAACATTCTTTTACATGGGGTTCGGCCCTCCATGGTGGCCGAACCCAATGGCTATGTTTACTGTTTTTAAACCTCAGATAATCATGTATAAATAGTATATTAATATCAGGTTTTAACTTTCAAAGAAACCATCCAAAACAGTCCATAAAAAGTCTATGGTTTACATGTTTTTCCAACATGAAACCAACATTCTTTTACATGGGGTTCGGTCCTCCATGGTGGCCGAACCCAATGGCTATGTTTACTGTTTTTAAACCTCAGATAATCATGTATAAACACTATATTAATATCAGGTTTTAACTTTCAAAGAAACCATCCAAAACAGTCCATAAAAAGTCTATGGTTTACATGAAAACCAACATTCTTTTACATGGGGTTCGGCCCTCCATGGTGGCCAAACGCAATGGCTATGTTTACTGTTTTTAAATCTCAGATAATCATGTAATAACAGTATATTAAAATCAGATTTTAACTTTCAAAGAAACCATCCAAAAATTAGCCCATTTTCATAGGGTTTTAATTTCCAAAAACTATCAAAAAC
Organism: Chimonanthus salicifolius; assembly: GCA_013350335.1. Taxonomy (NCBI): domain Eukaryota; kingdom Viridiplantae; phylum Streptophyta; class Magnoliopsida; order Laurales; family Calycanthaceae; genus Chimonanthus; species Chimonanthus salicifolius. The sequence goes on from CM023535.1 coordinate 47,074,043, forward strand.
AGTCCACAAAATCCATGGTTTTCATGTTTCAAAACATGAAAACCAAGCCATCTCTTACATGGTTTAGACCCTTGTCAAATTCGGCCATAGCATGGCCAAATTATGACATTCAAATCCATGCTTTCAATCTTTCCAAAGTATGTATCTTAAACCTCCAAAAATTAGTCCTATACTTGCATGGTTTAAATCTTACAAAACCATCAAGATTAACCATAATATTTCATGGGGTTCGGCCATCCAAAGTGGCCGAACCCTATGTCCATGTTTTCCATCTAATTGGGTATAAAAAAAAAATCATACTTTAACCCTTTGATAGATTTGACCATCACATGGTCGAATCATGTCTTATTTTACCCATTTTATTAAACATAAATCAATGGGAAAAACTTACCACTTTCCTTTGCCTTTTGCTCTTGACTTTTAATCCTTGTTTCCTTAACTCCTTGCTGGTTGTATGCTTGAATATTTGGTACCAAAAAGCCTCTGCTGTTCCAGCCGAGAACACCAATTGGAGAGAGGGAGAAAGAGATGGGATTGTAAGGCTTTCACAATGATTAAAATCGGCCAACCATGGGTGCTTATTGTTTTTGTAATTCAGCCCCCAAATCCTCTCAATTCCCTCATAACTTCTTGCACAAAACGGTGGGCATTGGGTGCCATCCAAGGCACCCCTTGGCAGCTACCCATGCAGCCATACAGTTTCCCAAGCAACTCACCTCAAACCCATGCATTTACATTTAATATTCACCATGGAACTCACCAAAACAAGTCCCCAACGTGTGGGACTTGTTTTGGTTGGTTTGAGACCAGCCAACCTCTTCCAATTCCCATTAGACTCACTGATTTACAGCCCCTTCAATTTCCCTTTTGACTCACCCAACTCAAGATCATTTAAATTTCCATTTCAACTCACCCAACTCACATACTTAATGCATTTCATTTAATGCACATGAGTTGACTCATAACTTGATTTAATTCCAACTCACCTCAGTCCCATTCAACTGATTTGACTCATGTTTTAGCTCCCTTGAGGGTTCACACGGTCAACAATAGTCAACTCGACCCGTTGGGTCCACTTTTAGCTCCTTGACCCGTTTTTGTCTCCATGACCCAATTATGGTATTTTGGTCATTTGTAAGTGGTTTTCACATATGGATCAAGCCTACCCATTTCTTCTCCACTTGATTTCCAATCAAATAGGCTTAACCCCATTTAATTTAAGTTTACAGAGCGGTCAAATAATCCAATAAGACCCGATGGGTCCCATTTGGGCCCTTTGACCCATTTAGCCATTTTTGACCCAAATTATGAAAATTACCCAACCAATCAAACTTATCATTCATAATGTGCTCATATGATTTTATTTTGAGCAATGGGCCCCACTATTTCCTTACTTAACATCACAAAATAATTAATTTAACAACTCAGGGGCATTTTGGTAATTTTCCACTTCATTGAGAAACTGGGGTGTTACATGATTAATGTGTAATAAGGTACTGGACATCGCAGGCGGTGCGCGATCGGCGACCGGGTTTATTGAACGGAAAACGAAAAAGGATGCGAGTCGGTATTCGGTAGGATTCCTACATTTTTATAAGCCATGGATTGGGTGATGTTTTCTTTAATTTATGTTGGAAAGCATGTGGTTGTCTTTAAGATGAGTTTTGGATTATGCATCTTGTGATGTTTTCCTTTAAATTATTTTGGAAATCATGTGAATGTCTTAGATGGGTTTTGGATTAAATATTATGGGATGGTTTCCCTTTGTTTTATTGGTCATCAAGTAATTGTTTTAAGATGGATTTTATTACTATTGAATTACATATATTACATGGCATATGGCATCTACATCTCATGCATGGCATGGGAGGGATATGACAGGGGAAGGATGAAATGAAACCGAAGTCCATGCTCCGTCGGGGCGACCGATAAACAAGCATGGGGACATTTCACATATGTATTATTGTACCTTGACGAGGCCTTACCGTCAAGGTGGATGTTGTATTTATTGTTATACCTTGATGATGGTTCTTCCATCAAGGGGGATATTGTATTTGTGGTTACACCTTGACGAGGCCTTACTGTCAAGGGGGATGTTGTATTTATTGTTATACCTTGATGATGGTTCTTCCATTAAGGGGGATATTGTATTTGTGGTTACACCTTGACGAGGGCTTACCATCAAGGGGGATATGGCATAGGGATAATAAGGATGATGGGTGGGATTCATAACACAGACACCCATGGCATGACATTCATTCTATGGCTTTTCGTTATGTATTATCTATCTGCTTTGTTATCACTAATCCATGTGTTAGCCCTACTCGGAGTCCTACTGGGCGCATGGTCTAACGCCCTGCTTCTACCCTAGCTGATGACGCAGGAAATGCCGGAGCAGAAGGACGGGACGGGAGCCAAGCTTAAGAGCTTGGGAAGGCGGACTAATTATTTTATTTAAGTTATTTTGAGAAATGTGTATTTGAAGTAGTTTAACTTGTCGGAAATGTAATACTTTAGATTACTTACCATATTTTGGACATTACTTTGGACATTATGATCTTAAGGATGTTGGTGATTGAATGAATGTAACTTCCCTGCTATCTAAGAATTTGTAGGTTAGGCTCTTTTATAATTTTCCGCAATTGGTTTAAATGTTCCCCGATGCTTACTTCTACATGTGAACCATTCTCCGTGGACTTCATTCCATGCACACGTAGGGTTGGCCAGTTAAGGGCCGGGCTTTAGAAGCTTGGACTTAACTCGCGTCGTGACGTCCGCGCCCTTTGTCACTTTAAAAAAAAAATAGACTCTGATATTTCGGTGAAAAGGGGCGGGCGTTACACTACCATGGGACACCATGTCTAACATAAGACCAATACATCTACTGTGGGGCCAACATGTCCACCATAACACCAATACGTCTACCATGGAACCAACATGTTTAACATAAGACCAATACGTCTACCATGGGACCAACATGTCTACCATAAGACCAACACCCGGGCATGAATCCAACCATGGGAACCATCATCCATGGGTATACACATCCATCCCTGGTAACACTTTATCTGTGAGAATAATCTATTCATGGATATGAACCATCCATGAATATAATCCCTCCATGGGCATAACTAATCTAGGGGCACATCATCTACCATGGGATCTTCTATCGGTAAGAACAACACTCGCATGAATCACTATGTGACTGTGGAAACAATATCAAATCATCATATCAAATCATAAACATACCACAACCCCTAGCAGGACTTAGAGCCCATGACTTACTAAGCGGGAGACTTACGACTGGTGTGATCAAGTCTACCTCGCCCTGCATCTCTTCACCTCATGGGTGATTCAGTCAAAGTTTAAGGTGGTCGAACCGCGTCTAACGAAGCTAGCATCATGGGGTACACTAGTGTCTAGCTCTGCGTAACCACGCACTACAAGTGTGCGGAATATCCGTAAGGGTGCCCTACAGCATATAACATGCAAGGGACTCACCCTGCGACAGCAACCACATGAGACCAAGTCTCCGTGGAAAAGCACCACTATCCTGAATACCTCTCTGGGACAGGAAATCAAACATCACAATCACGTGAGAGATGTTCCCATACTGCATCTCAATATCAAGTGACCAAGTCACATAAATATCTCTATGTCACAGTCTCTGTATGTTCATATCGAGCCTCCCACGGTCTTACGGCTACTCTAGGCCTTACTCATGGAATCTATATATTTATCTTATCCTTTCAACTATACAAAGGTGAGACACAATGATCTACTGATAAGATAATTTCTTTTTTCAACGGACTAAGCCATAACGTTATCATTACGCGAGGGACATATCCATACCAGGTCTCAATCATCATCAATATCATGGGAGGGACGTACCCATGTCACGTCTCAACATCATTACTTGAGGGACACACCCATACCACGTCTCAATATAATCAAGTGACCTAATCACATATATCTGAGTGCCAAAGTCCTTATCTATTCATCTTAAGAATTTTCACAGTTCCTACCCACTTTAGGCTTTACTCGAGTAACAAACATATATGTCTCATCATATCGGGACTCCCAAGGCATCATAACCTCTTCGGACCGCCTTCGAGGGATCCGACATCTAGCATTATGGTCTATATTCGAAAAGGTATATCCCACCAATCTTTTTTTACCCTTCACATTTGCTCAACATCTTACATCATCCTTCATATAAATGGATGACACAATACATCTTTTGATCGAGCTGAGGCACAATCCTCTCAGTTGCCTATGTACCACATAGTGGATCAAATCAATCGTAGTTCATTACTTTCACATTTGAGTTGAGATTGGGGACTGATCATGTGGTTGGGGGGGGGGGGGGGGGGGGTGAATAGGTCAATTCCATTTTTAATAGTGTTTACAAATTCTTGATTATCTAAGGTGCAGCGGAATGTTTATCAAGAGATTTGGTTAGTGTGATAATTTCATTAAGCAATAACTGACCATTTACATATAGTTTGATTATCAATGCTTGTGCGCGATTTGTATAATGAGATAATCAATATGTAACGTGATGTGTGTTAAGAAGAATAATTAAATACTACATACAAACAAACATACATCAAACACCATAAGACCAATTTAAAGTTGTTCGGTAAGCCAACCTACATCCACTGTTAGGACTCACTCAACCTTGAGCTATCCCCAAAATCCACTAAGTGGGGACTTACACACTCACAATTAGATTAGGAATTCCATCTCACTTAATCGGCTGAGAATTTCACCCACCATTGTCGAATAGGAATTACACCTATCCATTTGGTCGAGAGCTCCACCCACCTCTCCGCTAGAGATAACGCTCTAAAATTTTTTATAGTGGTTCCGAGGTACATCCCCTTAATCCAGTTTCGGAACAATGGTTTTAAAGAAAATTAAAACTAAGAAGTACTTGCCTTTAAAACTCTTTCTTCTGATGTGTGTTTCTTCGAGATCCCACCCATGTATGCCGACGCTCCGCCTCGCAGCAGTCGCTTAGCAATCACAATCCAGGGTGTCAAGGAAATTGATTCTACCAAAGGTTTTCTTGTTTATGGTTCTCTCCTTCTCACTTTCAAACTCAATCCTCAAATTGATTTTTTAATGAGTTTTCATCCTTCATCTCTCTCTCAAACCTCAATCCATTTGATTGGTTGTATTTGATTCCCCTAGCGTAAACACGAGAAAGAGAGAGTGATCCTTCTGTTGGCCCTTGTTTAAGCTCACTGGTGAAAATGAGGGTCCAACTGATCCGTCCGAAGGATACCAACTGGTTGCATGAGAATTGGTTTATATAACGAAGGCAAACAATTGAAGTAATGGTAATCTACCAACAGATGGGTCGCACCGAGGGGTCAGTGACTAGAAATGTTACCGTTAAAATTCCAACCATTGCGCATTAAGTGCACTTCCAACAGTAATATTCTTTCCCAGTTGGCATGTCGTTGTCGCCGATGGGTCGACACTTATAGTACCGAGATGTCGGTCCATACGAGAGGCTCTTTCTGGTGTAAAACATGCTTGATAGTAGTTTCCACTTTGGAAACCTGTTACCCAGAATGACCTGTCGTCCATTACCGTGGGGTTGTTTGTGGTATTCTCGATCGGTCTTTCATTGCCGATATATTTGTTTCTTAGAGAGTCCACTTGAGTTCAAGGTTTTAGAACTCAAGATCTTGATTGAAGAGTCGTTGACCACGAGAGGTCGTTTCAGCCTTTCACCGAGGGGTCGGACGAGACTTTCGATCGGAGGCAAACCCAAAATGACAGTTTAATGTTCCAGAACCTAATATCATTCAGGCCGGCTGGTCTTTGACCACGATGGGTTGATCCTGACTGTACCGAGGGGTCAGTGAAATAAGACTGGTCGAGCTGACAGTAAAACCAAATACATATTTTCAAGTTAGGTTCCAATTTACTGTCAACCTTCCTCACTTAGCTTCATATGTTTTAATCATTTATTTTTCTAAACCTAGGGATAGTCCTCTCTAAGGTGTGGGTACCACCTAAAGTCATCTATAGTCATTTTAACTGTTTTGTGATTGCCATAACGATGAGCTTCAATTAGATGGAGTATCATCTTTTCTTTTGATCATCTTGGGTCTTCAACCTTCCAGCAAGTGTTTCTTTTCGAGTCATGAAGTTGACAAGCGTAGGGGCTTGGCTAAGCAGATGAACTAACATAAGTTAACCCTCTTTGGTTCTAAGATATTTGACCTTAATTCACTAATATCACATAGTCTAAACGTTTATCAAGTTCCTCTTCAAATCATGAAAATTTGTTTTACACATAGTTAGGTCGATCTGCCACAACCATTATCAACATAGGTACTCACTAGTGATGTACACATCATCACAAAATCCAAGCATGGCATTAAAACACATTCATCGTGCTTATTATATGAGTTACCCATCTAAGAATTCCAATCACAATCATGAGAATTCATTTGATACATACATTACTCATAATCACTCACAAGTATGGAAAGTTATCAAGGCCCTATGTTACACATCTTGGGAAATCTTGATTTATCATACATTCTATGATAGTTTAACATATCACAAATTTATAAATTCTCAATTATAGCAAGCATCTAATCAGGGGGAACTTGAGAAACTCATACATATGTATCTGATACAATATATTCATATCAATCACTCATAGGCAAAGGAGGTCAAATCATAACCTTACCCAACTATGCATTGAATGTGCACAAGGCAACATTCATGATGAGCACAGGAAAATGACTATTTTACCCTTATCTTTGGACTAGTTAGCCCTTGTTTTGTGTGTTTTAGAATATGTTTAATGGGATTTTGGATGTTTTGTAGGATTTATAGGAAAATATAAGATATGGGAATTCAAATGGTGAATTTTGCAATTTATGAGCATAAGTTTATATTTTTGGAAAGGTGGAATTTTTAATAATTATTTTACCACAATTTAGGGGTTTTATTGTAAACTAATTAATTCAAATCCATTTATGAAAATTTGAATTAATTTAGTCATTTTTAGAATTGATTGTAAGTGGTAAAATTATTTATTAGATTTTCCATACTTTAAAAAGCCCAATTATTAAGCCCATTAAGAAAAGCCCATGAAGAAATTCACATGTGTGAAGTCTATTTTTATTATCTCAAGATACATATGAGGAAATTTAAAATTTATAAGCTAATATAAGAGGATTTTTGAATTTTGCAAGTGGATTAAGGAAAAAAAACAAAATAAGAAGGGGAAAAAAAAGAAGGAAAGTTTGACACATCTTCAGTATTTTGGCCATAAAGTTTCACTCCAATATCTGAAGGCTCTTGTTTTCAAGAATGCACTGAAATATTTAGGTTTGGAGAGAAAATTTAAATTCTATTTAATCTAAGGTTTTATTTGAGAAAATTTTAATTATTGAATTCATGGGTTTTATAATTGGAATTTTAATTGATGAAAATTTTGAACACATGGTTAGTGATTTACGTGAGCTCTATATTCAAGGCCTTTGTTTTATTTTCAAAATATGGAAAACAATGCTTCCATAATTCTTTGAGCCAGTTCCACTATAAATATGTAAAGAGGTAATTTTAGGTGTTAGTTTTATTTTTGTTTTTATATCAAATACTCAAAATTTGTGGGAACTAAGTTGGTTAATTAATTAATTTCATCTTAGTTTTGTGTTCTAAGTTAGATTGAGATTATTTATAATTTTTAGATTAATTCCACCATCTTAATTGAAATTAGATGAATTCTGTGTTCACCATAAAAATTAGATCTTTTGAATGGTTAATTTCTAATTTTAGATGTTCATATTTTTATACTTGTTTTTTATTTTTAAAATGTTTCTAAATTAAAATTAATTTTCTTAGATTAGATAATTAATTCCATATTTAAGATTTATTTCCATATTTTCTAAATTTCTAAAATTACATAATTCAATGGTATATTTTTCACAGATATATCTTCCTAAGTTCAGATGGATTCAACCTCGCACTCAATCGTTATACTATCTAATGGTTCGTACGCTTGCGAGTTACAAATTTAAAATTTGCACAATAATTCACTCAAACATATTATCACACACCTTGTGAGCATGGAATTTTACAAATATTCCCAATGCTCTAAGTGTATGGCATTCTCCAATTTTATCCAATATTATCAAAATCGAATCGTATCGAAATTGGTCTAGGGTTGTGAATCGTGAATCGAAAATTGTACGATTCATATATCATCTTATTCCTATAACCATTCTGTTGACCTGGGCCATTACAAGTAGTGTCCAAAGGGGTTTCTGATCAGTTACATCAGTAGAGGAAAATTGGGGCTGCACATTAGAAGCAATTGACGCTAGAGAGGAGCATCGCGAGAAGGCGTGTGTTGTGTGTGGTTGATGGAACAAGGAGACGACATTGCAGCCAGACAGTGAAGCTGCAAGTGCACACAGCTGAGTGCTGAGAGGAGAAGCACAAGTTGCAGGTGCAAATAGCTGTGGGTACTGAGAGGAGAAACACATTTGTTCAGTGTGCAGTGTTCTAGAGAGACCTGTATACAGGATGTATATACAGGTTGTTGCAGCCAGACTTGTTGGAACAACAGTTTGGGTCGTCAGTAACAGACCCAGAACAGAGTTGTATGCAAAAGAGGAAGACATCTACTGTTTATAGAGAAAAACAGCAGCATCGTGCAGACAGAGAGCCTACTGCAGCTTAAGAACATTAGAGAGAGGCAGCACTCAGCAGGAGGTCTCATGTACAACTGCTTTATTGGAGATCAGTCAACCAGAGGTGTTAGTATACACAGTCTGACAGACTAAAAGGAAAAACACTGAAAAGAGTTGTACAGAGTAGAATCAGCCAGTTAGGAGAAAACCAGCGCTAGAGAGTAGCTAGCTCAGAATGTGAGAAGGTGTGGGTTTGCCAACAACATCACAATAGCGTGTACAGAGAGCACACGCTAGAACATGTAAGTGATCTCTTGAAAACCAGCAATGTAGGTTAGAAAATATCAGAGACTTGCAGGCAGCATTTCTTGACAGAGAACGTGCAAAGAAGAGTGATTACACTCGAGAATAGGAGGCTAGAACTGCAGCTACAAGTGGAGCAAGGCCGAGAACGGCCATCCTATAGAGAGATACAATGCTGGACTTTGTCATAGATTGTCTCCTGGGGTTTGTGAATTTTCGCCATGGTGGAGATTTTTTGGAGTGTGGCTCAAATCCAACATCAAGCGAGGCCCATGAAAATACAACTTGATAGTGTATGCATTGTAGGCCCATGTGGAACATAGCCTAGACGTTGGTAAGAGTTAGTGGAGAACTCTCCATGCATTGAGGTAGATATCAACATAGCACTGTGTAGTAGTTTGTGTAGGCGGCTAAGATACACGGTGGAAGATTACAAACAATGTAATGAACTCGAGTTTAACTCCCTAATTCAATGTAATTTTCTTATTATGATTGGAATGAAATGTGGGATTCTTTAGTCAAACATGAAAATGAATGAGAAATTTTATGTTATTGAATAAATGTAAGAAAAACCAGAATTTCCCAGGTCGATAACGTTGATGTGTGGACGGACCTGCGCTCGATATGTCGACAGTATTGATCAGAGAACATTCAGAAAATACAATTGTTTGTAAACAGAACCTAGGCCATTCGTGTTTGACATGTCAGTGACATCGATGTGTCGAGCAACAAACTTGCGATCAATATGTCGACAGAATCGACAGTATCGATCAAAGAGCAGTGCAAAGAAATATAGAGTCCATCCAGAGCGATATATCGACATAACTGATGTGTCGACAGACCATCACTCTATAGATCGACAGTGTAACGCCCGCCCCTTTTCACCGAAATCAGAGTTTAAAATTTTTTTATTTTTTTTTAAAAGTGATAAAGGGCGCAGACGTCACGACGCGAGTTAAGTTCCGAGCTTCTAAAGCTCGGCCCTTAACTGGCCAACCTTATGCGTGCGTGGAACTAAGTCCACGAGTGCGGTTCGCGCGTAGAAAGTAAGCTCGCGGAATATAAAATTAAATGAGGAATGAAAATAGAGATTGTCCTACCAATTTTCAGATAGCAGGGAAGAAACATCCATTTAATTACTAAAATGCCATTAAACTGTACTGTCCAAAAATAAAATCTAAACATAGCAAGCCGTCTAAGTTATTACATTCCGACAAGCTAATTTACTTAATTTACATTTCCAAAATAAAATGATTAAACTAAGTAGCCGCCTCCCCAAGCTCCTAAGCTTGGCTCCCGTCTCGCCCTTCCATTCCGACATCTCCTGCATCGTCAGCTAGGGTAGAAGTAGTACTTTAGAACACGCGCCCAGTAGGACTCCGAGTAGGGCTAGCACATGGATTAGTAATAACAGCATACAGATAATAACCCAATGAAAGCTGATAAACCATCATATAATGAAACTATAAAGTAAATGCCATGTCATGGGTGTCTATGTTATACATCCCACCCATCATCCAAACCATATAATATCATATCCCTCTTGATGAAACAAAACCTCGTCAAGGTGTCCCCATGCTTATTCTCGGTCGCCCTGACAGAGCATGGACTCCGGTTATCAAAATATCCCCATGCCTACTTTTCGGTCGCCCCGACGGAGCATGGACTCCGGTTCCTTTATTTTCCCGCCCATGCCGTGCATGAGATGTAATGCCTTATGCTATGTAATATATATATCTCATAACTCTAGTATATCATACATAGCCTTGGCATATAATGCATCATCTTAAAATATAAATCATAGTATTAAACATAACATTCATAATTGTGAAAACCCATCATAAAATAAATCCCATAGTCCACAAAATAAGATAAAGATACCATCACATATCCATGGCTTACAAGGAGGTAGGAATCCTACCGAATACAGACTCGCGTCCCTTTTTCGTTTTCGTCCAACAATCCAACTACCGACTCGCGTACCGCTCGTGCTATCCGATACCTTATTAAATCACCAAATCAGTCCAAGTTTTAACCGTTTCTAAGCCCATAAATCATATCTTAGTGGTTTTCTTCAATTTTAGCCAATATTTACCATTTTTGCCACTACTCTTTTACATGATTAATTACTCATTTATTTAGGCATGATTAAGTCCAAAAATTGATCCATAACTTAGATCTATTAGTGGTCTATCAACCATAACATGAACTCATTAAAGATAAGTCCTTAACTTAACCAATCCCAATCAATCTAAATACATTCATACTCCAACCTAACCCATCAAAAAAAACTCATAAATGGGCCATGGGTTCGGCCATACACCATGGCCGAACCCATGGTGTCCTTTTCCCATTTTTTTCTTTGGGTCCATTGTTCACATTTGAATTTATCACAAGTCCCTCCATATGGGGATTTCATCATTCATTTAAATCCCTCATTTGATCACATTGGTTTTATCTCTTGGGTTCATCAAAACTACTAACATTTCCATTTATTTTCCATTATTCACAACCCTTCATTCCATCATTTGATCACCATAGGGTTCAAGATTCATTCCATCCATGCATTTCAAAGCCATAAAACCCCTTTGCATTTTTATCATAAAACCATTTTTAAACTTACCCACATTCATTCATTTACTAAAATTCATTAACTAAAAACCCTCATTGCCTTCCATTCTTTAAAACCCTAACCAATTAAATCAACCACCAAATCACCCACCATGGGGTTCGGCCATACTACATGGCCGAACCCTATGGCCCATGATCTTCTTCCAATTACCTAATTTCATGCTTAATTTAATAAATTACACCATGCACTTAATACATTTATTTATTTCTTTTCCCTAACCCTAATTTGCCCATTTAGGGTTTCCTCCACCTTCCACCCTTTCATTTGATGGATTTAAAATCCATGGCATAAAACTACTTAACCACCATTAATTTTTACAAAAATAAATCCCAAATCTTACACCCTAAAAATCCAAAATTTCTTGTTTAAGAAATACTCACAATCCGTCGTCTCCTCCAACTTCCGCCACTCCCGTCGGTTTCTTTAGCCTCCTCTCTCCTTCCTCTTGATCTTTGGTAGGTCAAGATGCTTGATCAATGGTGACAACCCCCAACCTTAGGATCAGCCAAGTTAGGGTTTGTATTGAGAGAGGGAAGAGGATGGAGATGGGAAAAATGTCTCAAGATCTTTACCTTGAGATGGTAGTCCAACCTTTTCTTCCTCTCCTTGAGCTCTTCTCTTTTCTTCCTTAATTTTCTTCTCCTCTTTTCCTTGCTAATGTGGAACGGCAATGGAGAAATGGGAGAGATGGAGAGAGTGAGTTGAGGGTAAAATGAAAAGGATAAGGTGTAAAACCCATCTTTATCTCTTTGGTTATTTAACTTTCACTTTACATTAACTCTCTCCACCCACCCACAAGATATTTATCTTGCTTTATGGCTTATGACTCCACCCCCCTAAGTCCCAACGTGTTTTATTTTTTGAGTTTGGGATGAGGTGATTTGGTTTTCACCTTTTGACCCCACTTTGACCACCTCATTTGGATAATTTTAATCATTTAATATTTAAATATTTTGGTTACTTTAATTCTCATTTACTTAAATTACCTCATACATCCACCCATGGTTGACCAATTCAACAATGGTGGTCGGCCCCACCAAACCTTGGGTCCACACGCCACCTCACTTGGTGAGGTGGAGGTGGGTCCCACTTGGCCACATCACCTTGGTTTAATTCCAAATAACTTAGGTAATTTAAATTTCATTCCATTCATTCTAAATGAATCACCATTGGGCCCATGGCCCAATTACACTTTCATCTTATCCATTACCTTAGAGCTTAACCATCTTGACCCATTGGGTCCCAAATGGGTATTTGACCCAATTTGACCATTCTTGACCCATTTAACCCTTATTGCCCCTTTAAATGAATTTAAATCAACTCCACAGTCCATTGGGCCATACTTGGGCCTTTGTCCAAGTTTTGGCCCATTTACCATTTATTCCACCAATTTTCCAATTTTCATCATTAAAATAGATAATATTCACATATTCATTGATTTACAAATTCTGAGCCATTACAATACAATCCTCTTTTGAAATTTTCGTCCCAAAATTCAAGCGAAGTAGAGGTTCAAAACATCTCACACAAAGAGTTCCGGATGAGAGGCTCTCATCTCCGATTCAAGTTCCCAGGTGGTTTCTTCATAACCATGTCGTTCCCATACCACCTTGACAAACTGGATGGCACGGTTCCGCAGTACTATTTGCTCGCTCCCGACTATTCTGACCGGCTTCTCCACATATGTCACATCGCTTTGTACATCGATGTCTTGAACATTTAACACATGGGTAGGATCAGGGTTGTACTTCCTCAACATAGACACATGGAACACATCATGTAACGATGATAACTGTGGAGGGAGCGCCAACTGATAAGCTACCCCCCCACCCCCACCCTCTTCAAGATTGGAAACGGTCCCACAAATCTAGGTGACAGTTTCCCCTTCTTTCCAAATCTCATATGTCCCTTCCGTGGTGAGACTTTCAAAAGCACCAAGTCTCCCACCTCAAATTCGAGGAACCTTCTCCTCTTGTCGGCGTAACTCTTCTGACGGCTCTGTGCAGTGAGTAGATGTTGCCGTATCAATTTAATCTGCGCTGTAGTTTCTGCAACCAACTCCAGTCCAATCAGCGCAGGCTCACCGGCTTTTGTCCAACACACCGGTGATCTACATGGCCTACCATATAAGGCTTCAAACGGAGCCATCTGGAGGCTTGCCTGGTAACTATTATTGTAGGAAAACTCTACCAGTGGTAAATGATCCTCCCATCCACCCTTGAAGTCTAGCATGCATGCTCTCAGCATAACCTCCAATGTCTGTATTGTCTTCTCCAACTGTCCATCAGTCTGTGGATGAAATGCTGTGCTAGTCAATATGTCGGTCCCCATAGCCGACTGCATGCCCTGCCATACTCTACCTGTGAATCGGCCATCTCTGTCAGACACATAGTCCGAGGAATACCATGTAGTCTGATGATATCCCGGATGTACCGTCGACCCCACGTCTCCGACGAATCTGTCATCTTGATGGGAAGGAAATGCGCAGATTTAGTCAACCGGTCCACTACGACCCATATCGCATCGTTGCCCTTTGATGACCTAGACAACCCTGATACGAAATCCATAGATATGTGCTCCCATTTCCACTCCGGCACTAGTAGGGTGCGAGTAAACCCGATGGTTTCTGATGTTCCGCCTTAACTTGCTGACAAGTTAGGCAACGAGCAACAAATTCTGCCACATCTCTCTTGAGTCCATGCCACCAATAGTGCCTCTTAAGATCATGATACATCTTAGTGCTGCCCGGATGGATAGAGAGCTTGGTTTGATGTGCCTCAACCAACAACTCTCTTCTGTAGCTCTTAGGCACGTATGTTCTACCTCGGAACACAAGACCCTGTCCTGGTCGGAGTTCCCATTCCGGTACAACCTCACCGGTAGACATCTTAGCCCATATCTCCTCCACCTCTGGATCTGTCCGTTGTTCCCGTTCAATCTCGGAGACCATGTTGGATCGTATGATCAGATTATATATGGTCCCGTGATTATTGAGGTAGAGTTTGAACTCTCTGATGGTATTCAATAGCTCCCATTCCGTCCTGATCAAGCTAGCTACTGTGGCATGTGACATGCGGCTGAGGGCATCGGCCACCTTATTCGCCTTGCCGGGATGATATCGGAGTGCAAAGTCATAATCTGCCAGATATTCCATCCATCGGCGTTGTCTCATGTTGAGTTCCTTCTGATCAAACAAATATTTCAGACTCTTGTGGTCGGAAAACACCTCAAATTTCTCTCCATAGAGATAGTGTCTCCAACTTTTGAGAGCGAAGACCACCGCTGCTAATTCCAGATCATGTGTGGGATAGTTGCGCTCGTGAATTTTTAACTGTCTTGATCCATACGCTACCGCCCGATTACCTTGACTGAGTGTACACCCCAGTCCCTCACCTGAGGCATCACAGTACACCTCATAATTTCTACCTTTTTCCGGCAAGATTAAAATGGGAGCGGTTGTAAGCTTCTCCTTTAGCTTCCCAAATCTCTGGTTGCACAGATCCGACCACTCAAATTTAACTCCTTTCTGAGTGAGTCGGGTAAGTGGAGCTGCAATCTTGGAGAAGTCCATAATGAATTTCCTGTAGTAATCAGCCAATCCCAGAAAACTACGGATCTCGGTCACATTTGTCAATGCTTTCCACTCCCTTACTGCCGCTACCTTAGCCGGGTCTACGACTATACCTTCCTCCGATATAACGTGTCCCAAGAAGTTGACCTCAGATAGCCAGAATTCACACTTGCTGGCTTTGGCATACAACTGGTTCCTCTTCAGGGTGTTCAGAACTATCCACAGGTGTTCAGCATGTTCTTCCTGACTCTTGGAATAGATCAGGATGTCATCAATAAATACGATCACAAACTGATCTAAGTAAGGCCGAAATATCCTATTCATCAGGTCCATGAACACAGCTGGTGCATTAGTAAGCCCAAACGGCATGACTACATACTCATATAGACCATACCTTGTTCTAAAGGCTGTCTTCTCAATGTCCTCCTCTCTAACCCGGATTTGATGGTATCCGGACATCAGATCAATCTTGGAGAAGTGAGAGGAACCTCTAAGTTGATCAAACAGATCGTCAATCCTGGGTAGGGGATACTTGTTCCTAACAGTCAGCTGGTTCAATTTTCTATAATCCACACACATCCGCAGGGTACCATCTTTCTTTTTCACAAATAATACTGGGGCTCCCCATGCTGATGTGCTGTTCCGAATAAAACCCAATCTGAGTAGTTCATCAATCTACTTCTTCAACTCGGTCATCTCAGCTAGTGCCATCCTATAATGTGGCAACGATACTGGAGCAATGCCGGGATATAACTTGATCTCAAAGTTTATCTCTCTCTTGGGTGGCAAACCAGGGAGCTCTGTTGGAAATACTTCGGCAAACTCTGCTACTATCGCCGAAAGTTCAGCCCCTGGTGCCCTGTCTAACTTAATGCTGTTCAAGACAAGGTGGTTCAATTCTTCCTGCAGTCTTCTAGGAATACCTTGTCTATCAGCGGGCACTATATACCGTTTTCCCTCAGGTGACCAAAATATCACCCTACGAAGATGGCAATCAATATGGGCCTGATATGTAGCCAACCAGTCCATACCAAATATAACATCGTACTCAGCCATATCTATTACCAAATAGTTGAACTCGAATATGAATCCAGCGAGTTCAGTGTTCAGTGCCGTGCATATGAGTCCCAAGGACGTGTCTCCGACGGGGGATACAATAGTAAGTGATGCGGACAGTTTTTGTACTAAAGTGCCCGTAGCAGATATGAATGCAGCAGATATAAATGAATGGGAAGCTCCATAATCAAATAATGTAACAGCATAGGAACTACCAACTACGGCCATACCTTGCATCACCGAGCGGTCCACTGCTACTGGAGAAGGTATAGCAAAAAGCCGTCCAGATCCTGTAGGGTTTGTCGCCCGCCCCGCTTGGTTGTGCGCTATGCCTCCTCGCAACTGAGCTGGCTTAGCTGGAGGGCGGGAAGAACCCCTGAAATTAGAGGGTCTGTTGAGTTGTGGACACTCTCTCTTGAAGTGGCCCTGTTGGCCACACTGATAGCAAGTGTTCCCACCCCAAGGGACCTGGGTGACTGATGCTGATGGGGAGGGCTGATTGGGACGAAAGCCCCCTGTAGATCCAGTAGAGGATGAGGGTCTGCTGAAACTCGGGCGGAACCTCTTGTTGGGTTGAAATGCGCCCCTCCCACTCTGCCCTCAGCGGTTGTCAGGCCGCACTATCTCATTCAATTCCCGCTCCACTATAGTGGCCCTGCTGACCACCCCTGCCAATGTAGGTTCCTTGAATACTGTTACCTTAGCCTTGATGCTCGGCCGAAGGCCCCGTTCAAACTTACGGGCCCTCCGGTGCTCAGTATCCACCATATAGAATGCGTAGACAGATAGACGAAGGAACTCCCAGTGATATTCTGCCAGTGTCATATTGCCTTGTACTAATGATATAAAAGCTTCAGTCTGGCTCTCTCTTTCTTCCTCCGGGAAATACTGCTCCAAAAGGGTGGCTGAGAACCCTTCCCATGTCATGGCAATTCTTTCCCTTTCAGGCACCAGTGATTGCTGTTTTTCGATCACTTCCCACCAATTACCGGCATCCTCAATCAATTGAGATGTTGCCAGTAAGATTCTGTCAGCCGGACTGGAAACCTGAAGCAGATTCAAGATCTGAGTGATCTTCTTTAACCAATGGTCTGCTCCTACAGCCCCTTCTTTTCCTCTGAAGTAGGGAGGGCGCTGTTGCTGGAAGTCTTTGACCATCTTCCATTTACTGGTGTCACTGGTGGTCGCACTTCCGCCCAGGTGTTGTTGTAGAGCAGAAGCGACAGCCGCCTGAACTATGTCTTGTAGCTCAGGGAGGTACACCTTGTATGTTTATACTATTCTGTCCCTCTGCTTGATGAGGCGGCGGTACCTCCTCTTGATGAGGTGGTGGTACTCCCTCTTCCCGACGAGGCGGTGATACCTCTTTCTGATTGCGGCGAGTCCTTCTCTTCGAAGGCATTTCCTACGTCATCGAAAATATTGCCTTAGTTCCTTTTCAAATTGGGGGAAAAATACTAAGCAAACATACTTTGTTTCTCATTTTTTTTTTGGGGAAAATTACCAAATAAGCACACTTGATTTGGGGAAAACTTCCCAAGTATCTATGTTTTGTTCAATTTGGTGAAATCGGGGAATTCTTTCCTATGTTCGATAAATCTGCCAATTTTTTGGGAAAACCTAGATTTGTTTTCTCATGTCGGGGGAAAAGTAACCCTACTTGCTATGTTTGATAATTCTGACTTAAATTGATTTTTCTTCCCTTGCTATCATCCCTTTCCGTCAAATGTTGTTCTCAGATTAAACACTTCAGTTTGAGTCAATCGAAGTAAATTAACCCGGCCCCCGTGCAGCGGACTCTGAAGAGTCGGTCGGTTGGGATTCTTAGCCGTCAGTGAGACGTGCAACCGTCTTAATCTTACTTCGAGAGATTCATTCTTCCGAATTCGCTCTGATACCAACCGTAACGCCCGCCCCTTTTCACCGAAATCAGAGTCTAAAATTTTTTTTTTTTTTTTTAAAGTGATAAAGGGCGCGGACGTCACGACGCGAGTTAAGTTCCAAGCTTCTAAAGCCCGGCCCTTAACTGGCCAACCTTACGCTGCGTGGAACTAAGTCCACGAGTACGGTTCACGCGTAGAAAGTAAGCTCGCGGAATATAAAATTAAATGCGGAATGAAAATAGAGACTGTCCTACCAATTTTCAGATAGTAGGGAAGAAACATCCATTTAATTACTAAAATGCCATTAAACTGTACTGTCCAAAATAAAATCTAAACATAGTAAGCCGTCTAAGTTATTACATTCCGACAAGCTAATTTACTCAATTTACATTTCCAAAATAAAATGATTAAACTATGTAGCCGCCTCCCCAAGCTCCTAAGCTTGGCTCCCGTCTTGCCCTTCCGTTCCGACATCTCCTGCATCGTCAGCTAGGGTAGAAGTAGGGCATTAGAACACGCGCCCAGTAGGACTCCGAGTAGGGCTAGCACATGGATTAGTAATAACAGCATACAGATAATAACCCAATGAAAGCTGATAAACCATCATATAATGAAACTATAAAGTAAATGCCATGTCATGGGTGTCTATGTTATGCATCCCACCCATCATCCAAACCATATAATATCACATCCCTCTTGACGGAACAAAACCTCGTCAAGGTGTCCCCATGCCTGTTCTCGGTCGCCCCGATGGAGCATGGACTCCGGTTCCTTTATTTTCCCGCCCATGCCGTGCATGAGATGTAATGCATTATGCTATGTAATATATATATCTCATAACTCTAGTATCATACATAGCCTTGGCATATAATGCATCATCTTAAAATATAAATCATAGTATTAAACATAACATTCATAATCGTGAAAACCCATCATAAAATAAATCCTATAGTCCACAAAATAAGATAAAGATACCATCACATATCCATGGCTTACAAGGAGGTAGGAATCCTTCAGAATACCGACTCGCGTCCCTTTTTCGTTTTCGTCCAACAATCCAGCTACCGACTCGCGTACCGTTCGCGCTATCCGATACCTTATTAAATTACCAAATCAGTCCAAGTTTTAACCGTTTCTAAGCCCATAAATCATATCTTAGTGGTTTTCTTCAATTTTAGCCAATATTTACCATTTTTGCCACTACTCTTTTACATGATTAATTACTCATTTATTTAGGCATGATTAAGTCCAAAAATTGATCCATAACTTAGATTTATTAGTGGTCTATCAACCATAACATGAACTCATTAAAGATAAGTCCTTAACTTAACCAATCCCAATCAATCTAAGCACATTCATACTCCAACCTAACCCATCAAAAAAAACTCATAAATGGGCCATGGGTTCGGCCATACACCATGGCCGAACCCAGGGTGTCCTTTTCCCATTTTTTTCTTTGGGTCCATTGTTCACATTTGAATTTATCACAAGTCCCTCCATATGGGGATTTCACCATTCATTTAAATCCCTCATTTGATCACATTGGTTTTATCTCTTTGGTTCATCAAAACTACTAACATTTCCATTTATTTTCCATTATTCACAACCCTTCATTCCATCATTTGATCACCATAGGGTTCAAGATTCATTCCATCCATGCATTTCAAAGCCATAAAACCCCTTTGCATTTTTATCATAAAACCATTTTTAAACTTACCCACATTCATTCATTTACTAAAATTCATTAACTAAAAACCCTCATTGCCTTCCATTCTTTAAAACCCTAACCAATTAAATCAACCACCAAATCACCCACCATGGGGTTCGGCCATACTACATGGCCGAACCCTATGGCCCATGATCTTCTTCCAATTACTTAATTTCATTCTTAATTTAATAAATTACACCATGCACTTAATACATTTATTTATTTCTTTTCCCTAACCCTAATTTGCCCATTTAGGGTTTCCTCCACCTTCCACCCTTTCATTTGATGGATTTAAAATCCATGGCATAAAACTACTTAACCACCATTAATTTTTACAAAAATAAATCCCAAATCTTAAACCCTAAAAATCCAAAATTTCTTGTTTAAGAAATACTCACAATCCGTCGTCTCCTCCGACTTCCGCCACTCCCGTCGGTTTCCTTAGCCTCCTCTCTCCTTCCTCTTGATCTTTGGTAGGTCAAGATGCTTGATCAATGGTGACAACCCCCAACCTTAGGATCAGCCAAGTTAGGGTTTGTATTGAGAGAGGGAAGAGGATGGAGATGGGAAAAATGTCTCAAGATCTTTACCTTGAGATGGTGGTCCAACCTTTTCTTCCTCTCCTTGAGCTCTTCTCTTTTCTTCCTTAATTTTCTTCTTCTCTTTTCCTTGCTAATGTGGGACGGCAATGGAGAAATGGGAGAGATGGAGAGAGTGAGTTGAGGGTAAAATGAAAAGGATAAGGTGTAAAACCCATCTTTATCTCTTTGGTTATTTAACTTTCACTTTACATTAACTCTCTCCACCCACCCACAAGATATTTATCTTGCTTTATGGCTTATGACTCCACCCCCCTAAGTCCCAACGTGTTTTATTTTTTGAGTTTGGGATGAGGTGATTTGGTTTTCACCTTTTGACCCCACTTTGACCACCTCATTTGGATAATTTTAATCATTTAATATTTAAATATTTTGGTTACTTTAATTCTCATTTACTTAAATTACCTCATACATCCACCCATGGTTGACCAATTCAACCATGGTGGTCGGCCCCACCAAACCTTGGGTCCACATGCCACCTCACTTGGTGAGGTGGAGGTGGGTCCCACTTGGCCACATCACCTTGGTTTAATTCCAAATAACTTAGGTAATTTAAATTTCATTCCATTCATTCTAAATGAATCACCATTGGGCCCATGGCCCAATTACACTTTCATCTTACCCATTTACCTTAGAGCTTAACCATCTTGACCCATTGGGTCCCAAATGGGTATTTGACTCAATTTGACCATTCTTGACCCATTTAACCCTCATTGCCCCTTTAAATGAATTTAAATCAACTCCACAGTCCATTGGGCCATACTTGGGCCTTTGTCCAAGTTTTGGCCCATTTACCATTTATTCCACCAATTTTCCAATTTTCATCATTAAAATAGATAATATTCACATATTCATTGATTTACAAATTCCGAGCCATTACAGACAGAGTCGATGTATCGATCGTGTCCAGTGTCTTAAGTCGGATTCGAACAACCACATTCTCCCTTTTGTCCCTTTCATGCATTTAATGCATTACTCCTTCCACACACCACCCTCATTTGTAGGACTTAGGGCAACCGAAGGAAGAAGAAAAGAGAAAGGAAGAGAGAATAAGGAAATAAGAGATGAGATGAGAGAAAGAAGAGAAAAAAGAAAGAAAGAAAGGAAGAGAGAAGAAAGAAAGAAGAGAGAAAGGAAGGAAAGGAGGCCCCTCTTCACAATTTTCATCTACCTCAAAGGAAAGGAGAAGACAAATGAAGGAAAAGCAAGGAAAAACGAAAGAGAGGATGAAAAACCCGAATCGAATCTAAGATCTCCAAATCCCTCGAGGTATGTTGTGTTTATTTTGATTTAGAATAAAGGAAAACCACCTAGGATGTCTAGAAGTGGTGTAGATACAAATTTGGAGAAGATAATCGGAAATGGAGAACATGCACCTTGGGAATCGATGAATTTCGAATTCTCCAGGTCGACACATCGGTACTGTCGATGTGTCGATGGTACGCACACACAACAGATCAAGGAATCCAACGCATTGAACCTTAATAATCTGAACATGCTCGACATGTAGAGTACATCGACATGTCGAACAATTTCCCTAATAGATACATCGAGTATATCGATGTGTCAATTCATGAGTCTCGATATATCGACACATCCGATAGTATAGAGCTGCGAAGAATAAAAGAAACACAGAGTTTTGTCAAACCGAACCCACATTGACATGTCGACGTTACTGATGTGTCGACTCTGTATACCTTCGACTTATCGACCATGACGATACTAACGACCTGAGAGCAAAACAAAAAATACAGACATGTGCGGACAGAACCCAGGTCAATGTGTCGACTTTGTCCTGGTTGATGCATCGACAGCGTCGATGTATCGACCTGAGCTATGACAATTGTACAAGTATAGTACACCTGAACCAAAATACCTATGTGGGGTTACTTAGACTCCTTAGCGCATAGTAATGTAATCCTTAGGCCTTAATTAAAGTCTTCATAAATTGGATTAGAGGATTTTTACACTGTAATGACACAATTACTATGTTTTGACACATGTGTACGAACGAAGAGACTAGAGTAGTTCCGACACCGTTCGAGCGACCTCGTGAGTTATTCCCTTTCTCTGATCATCTTCGATCAGGTTGTTTTTCCTACTTCGTTGAAGCACTAGAGTACAACTTAAGTATTATTATTACTATGAAAGTAATCAATTGTTTTCGTCTTTACACATATGGTTCATTTTATGAAATGATAATTATTTCCAACATGATGTATTTAAGATGTTTTAAACATATGGTACTTTGTTTATATCTTGGAAAGATATTAGATTATATAATAAATGGTTTTATCATCATTATGCATTCATATACCTCATGCATATGCGATGGGATGGGGATCGCATTGACAGAGACAAAGCTGAGCTATCCGGACTTCTTTGGTCTTGTGGACATTTGATATACTTGAAACAAATATCATATTTGGCCGCATCCATTGTTCAAAGGTGCGACATTGAATTGGGCCATAAGAGCTCATGGGTCACCAGTCCTAAAACCCTGCGAAGAGGGAGGAGACCAGATGCCACTGACAGTCTCGGTTGTTAAACTTGTAGATGGGGAACATCACCCCCGTGGTTGCCTCTAGAAATGTTGGGACATAATTGGCCAATGACAGTAACCGTTGAGATTAGAAGATTTGTAGATGAGCATGGGGCATGGAAGGGCATTCATTCTTCAGGGTACCCATGGCATGTAATATCATGATAAGCATTGAACATGTTTTGAACATGAGTCTTCTACTATGAAACGAATGTGGTTTTAAATATAAGGTTGCTATTATAATGAGAATATGATTTTGAGAAATGTGTCATATGTATGAGATGCTAATTTCTAACTTGAAATTATAAATGTGCATTTTTGTTTTAAATGCTATAATACTCCATAGTACATACCCTTGATTGGAAATTCCTACTGGGCATGTTGACTAAACCCAAATTTCCCCCTTTAGATGCCAATGCTGATCAAGGCAAATGAGATAACACTGGACCATGCGGCAGCCAAGCATGAGCATGGTGGATGAAAAAAAGAAATTATGACTAGATATCATCCTTTACTTTTTGTGAACAATATAATTCATAGGAGTAATGGACATGAAATGTAATATTTTGATTAACTCCTAGTTTTGGACATTACTCTTTGTATTTGACTTATGTTGGGAAATCCTTAATTTTGCTTGAGATGTGATCTCTCATTGTATATACAAGTGTTTAAATTTCGGCTGTACTGTGCTAGCACGAACAAATGTTATCGTGGACTTTAAATCCACGCATGTGCTAGGTTGGGCTAGTAGAGGGTCGGGTTTTCAGACTCAGGCTCGGCTCGCGTCTCGGTGTTCTTCCCTCTCCACATAAATGTGCACACCATACAACTTTGATCTCAATGCGAGAGAGAGGGGCGTCACAAATAAGATGTTGATGTGTGAAGTCTTCAAGTTCAAATGGGACTATGTACCTTAGTCACATACAACAGAGAGGAGTATATCAGATTGAAGTGGGACTCTCCAATCAACCAAGGTCGGTGCATAATCTATAAATACAGGCAGCCACCCTAGGTGTTAGGGTGTGTGAGATCGCACCAGGTTAGCATCGAATCCACAAGAGGGCATATAGAGAGGGATAGCCAAGACGGGGCCATGGGCCGATATGGCTGTGTACATGGAGGCACACCCATGCTAGAGGTGTGCATGGGTGTGGGTGTGTGTTTGCATGGTGTCTCAGAGGAAGTCTTCGAGTGGTGAGAGAGAGAGAGAGATGGGTGTACATGGGACTCGAGTGTTGGGTTTGAGAGTTAAACCTATGGAGTCGTATTATTGTACTGTGTATTTCTCTTTTTCTTTCATATAGTGAAGTTATTCGTTGTTCCGTGGACGTAGGCCAAAGGTTAGCTGAACCACGTAAAATATTAGTGTCCCATGGTGCTTGATTTCTTATTGTGTGCTATTATTGATTCCGTTCAATTTTTATTTCACTTCCGCATCGGAGGATTAAATCCCAATAAAAACTTACTATTGAACTTGCATAGGCATTCTTGATTCATAATCCAAAGATTATTTATTTTTAGCTTTTACATTGACATGTGCTCCATATATAGTTTATTTATATACTAAATAAATTTATTCCATTTGAATTAATTAATAATTTTGCATATTCAAATCTAAATTTAAAACAATTAATTTTTTTTAAGATTAAGGTGTTCAGGCATTACCTCCCAATCTGCACATGTTATGTATAACATAATAGGAAGTATCTCTTTCTGTGTTGAGAGAGATTTGATTTTAAGTTTTTTCTTAAATATAGACGCATTTTGACTATCAAACTAGTCCCTCGTAATTTAAAATAATTGAAAATTTTAAATAGACTTAATCTGACATTCTAACTTTCAAACCCACTATTTTAAATTAGTTTTTTTTTTTCAAGCGTTACCATGTACATGTCTACATATTAATGTGTGCAAGTCCATCCTTTTTTTATCAACCAACAATATGAAATTTCTTTTAATTATTTCAAGGTAGAAATTGAGACCACCTGTACTATCCGTAAAGAGCAGTTGACGTCTAGCCCACCTCTGATTAGACCAGAATCTGATGAAGATTAGAAGGCTATTGCGAAAGCAGACGCAGAAGATCTTATGCTTGCGATTGCGACGGGATAATTCCTCTTCAAACGACAGCAAGTCACAGCAATCCATGTGGTATTTAGATCTGTGGAACGTGGTAAAATCCCAGAGGATTCAAACAAGTGCTGTGACTGGGCCCCACTCGTACATGGGTATTATTCTATTCAATTCTATTGCCGCCCCCACTTGGAGGGCTACGTTCCCATGCAAAACCGCTTTTTACGTTTTTAAAAAAATGCATGGGTATCTGCTCAAATCCCTTGAGATAAGGAGGATCCCATTCCCACCTCTTGACCACAGCTTTCTTTCACATCTTCCAACTTCCCCAACCCTTCCTTCAAGGCTTCAACATTACACTACACAACAATCTCTTCTTTTTTCGGAAAATCTGCCTCTCATTGCAGAGCCAAAAATCCCTTCTGATCCAGTATTTTTCTTTTTTAAATCTTTGATTCGAAAGGATATCTAAGAAAAACTTAGAAGAAAATATATTTAACATCATTTTATTATTATATTTTTTAAGAGATCTCATCATTACACTAAAAATTTAAGAGTCAGAGGTAGGAAATCAACTTTTATATTTTATTTATACTAAGTTGCCTATATCTCCACATGATGGCTAACAAGTCATCCATAAATCTCACCACTTTTGAAAAGTCATTTTTTATATTTATATTTCTTAAAATTATCTAATTATTTCTGTGAATTAAAAAATAGAAGACATCCAATTCATTTTAGTATATATATATATATATTCCAACTCCACATTTTTATATCTAATTCTATATTAGAGATGAGAATAATCTCATAGATACACGAAATCACATGTAAATATTATATATCAAATAAGTAAAGGAGGAGTCGAACTCAAGATCTTTAGTCTAATATTAAAATATTAGACGAAATGAGTTACATATATTAAATTACATTTTTAGTAAACACGTGCATTTTAAAACAACTAACAATAATGAGTACAGCTTTCTGAATTTTCTAAAGATCATTTTTCTAACCTAATACATCACACCCAAGATGGGGCCATGTTGGTGACCAATTAATTTCTTGAAACATCCAGCCAATTGGTCGAAAATAGGAAAAATGAAAACAAGAGTAAGATATGGACGGGACATGGACTGATCCATTAACAGTCCAATAAAGTGACCCATGGAGAGAGAATTGTTCCAAGCCTCCTGATCAACGGGCTTGACTTGCTAATTTGTAGGAAATTACAATGATAATAAAAAAAAAGACAATAAGAAAGACAGTAACAGCCCATAAGTGCTAATTCCGGCTCTGGCAAATCCAATTATCTAAGAAGTAGGCCAATGGTTGGGTGGTACGGATGATGACAGTGGAAATGATTGTACACCAAGATTCGGTGAATTGTCTAAACATGAGATGTTCCTTATATCTAAAGCTTACAAACCCATTAAAGGTTGTAATCTTAAGTTTTCTATCGCCAATTTAAAGTGTTTGGCTGCTTAAAGAAATCAAAGTGAATCTTGTACTTGTCCTTGCCAACATGCTTTGACTTGGGAGAAGAGCACTTCCTAAGCCTATAAATATAGGTGCGCCATATGCATATGCAGGGGAAGGGAGTATCTAAGGCTGAAAAACAGAGAAGAATGAAAGGTCACAAGGTAAGCTTGGGGCCAGGCACAAAGATTCCCATAGTAGGATTTGGAACAGCTGCCTTTCCATACAATGGAGATCGAATAGACCAAGCAGTTCGAACGGCCCTCGAGGTATGAATCTTGTTCTTTGATTATTATTATTATTTTTTTTTGGCTTTAAATATCAATTATAATATAATCTGTCGGGTTTTATTCACCTATTTTTGTTGGTACAATTTTCTAATAATATTGACTATTATAAAATACAGTATCAATAGTTAAATACTATATAAATTAAAGAGAATGACTATGAACTAAGTATATCTTATGTATTAACTCGAATAATTTAGTTTCTCAAATTAATCTCCCAATATTAAAACTACCACCAGGTTCAACTCCATCTCCTAATGTTGATACCAGCAATAATTTCCACCTACAAAGGGAATAGGTTTTGAAGCGCAGATAGATTTACGAAAGAATTTGTAGTTGCCACATCAAGCATTCATAACCTATCAAAAACATATGATATATTTGTAACGAGTCACATCAGCTCTCATTTTATTTTATTTTTTACCCAAGGTATCAGTCCATAACAATTTTCTTTTCAAATGGTCATTTTATGAAACTTTTATGGGCTGACGGTCTTATGGGGCTCACTTTAGCTCTAATCATGTCTTCCCCCACCTCACATCCACATAGTTCATGTGAATTCAATTTTTATTCAATTTCACTCCATTTCATGTTAGATGAACTGTCTATCTAATTTAATGGAGTTTGCGTTGTTTGATAAAATCAAAATTTTGAAACTTTAAAAAACATAATTTTGTTTATTACATCAAAGCAATTTTTTTATGTACACCCTTTTCATACTAACTTTTCTAACCAACCCATTAATCGATAGAATGTAAAACTACCATGTGAATCCCATATGGAAATACCTAAAATAAAACATCTTAGGCAGAGCGCCAAAAATAGTGCGCAGTAGCTCTAAAAGGGCCCACTAACGTTCTAAACTTGTATCAAGGTTTACTGTGTTTGAATTTACTGTAGCGGTTGGATGACAATCTAAAGTTTTATATCCCCATTTCTCTAGGGCTGAAACTTGGGTCGGGCGAGTCGGGTTTTGACAAACCCAGTCCTAACCCATGTCAAAAAATTTTGAACCCGACCCGACCCGACCCGAATTGCAAACCCGAGTATGTCAACCCAACCCGACCCGAATTGCTAATACTCTCAACCCGAGAGTTGACCCGACCCGACCCGAGTTAGCCCGATTTAGCCCAAGTTAGCCCGATTTTTTAAAGAGGGGAAGAGGGGAAGAAGAAGAAGAGGAAGGGGAAGAGGTGGATATCGGTTTTCGAAAGAGGAGAAATGGAAGTGGAAGGGGTGTAGGGTTTTATTTAAGTTATGAATTCGGGTCGGATCGGGTTGAAGTTTAAATTTTTCAGTCCAACCCGACCCAAATTTCAGTCGGGTTTTTTTTTCCTAACCCAACCCAACCTGAATTTACAATTTCTATAACCAATCCCACACTATTTTCGGATCGGGTCAGTCGGGTCGGACCAAAACCTAACCCAAGTTTCACTCCTACATTTCTCCTTCAACTCATTGTGCTCCTCAAAGCAGTTTTCTATGCCGCCATGATTAGTGTTTTTCAAGTTGAAAGTTACTTCACATATGTTTTTGTGGCTGTGGAATCCAGATAGGCTACAGACATTTTGACACGGCCAAAATCTACGGTTCAGAGGCAGCGGTGGGAAGAGCCCTGACAGATGCCATTAATGAAGGAGAAGTTGAGAGGGAGGAGATATTTGTCACTTCAAAGCTCTGGGGAAGCGACCACTACGATCCTGTTGCAGGACTCAAGCAGACTCTCAGGTAAGCCCCACTTAATTGCCACCTTCTATCCATTTCTTTGACCTTTAAAAGGTGTCATCGTTGGAGCTATTGAAGTCATGATTTAATTCTTTTTTCTTGTTGTTTTCCTCTCTGAGATGTGTTCGATGCTTACCCTTTTCATTAAAAAAGAGTCAGTTGTTCTGCACTTGAGTTTTAAAGTTCATAGATTCTACTTTTTCATTTAAAGGTGTCTATTAAAAATCATCTCCAAACTAAATTCTTCTTCATCATCTATTCACTTTTCCTGACACTTGATGAAACTATACTTAATTAAATTTAGTAGTATGAAAAGGTTATTGTAATAAAAAAAGGTTAAAAATGGGCTATGACTAAATTTTAAAAGGCTTAACAAAATAAAAGCCAACGTAACGATTCAAAAAATGTAGTGTGGCTGTTGAGTTCTGATAGACCCATAAGAAAAGCCCAACCGTTGATTCATATTTTTCTGTCATCTACTCAACCTGATGGCCCCACCTTAAATTTCATCTATTGGGATTTCATTGACAATAAAGATTGTCAATATCCAATATTCAAGGATGATATGGAGTAAGAACGTAATTTCGTCTCGTGTTAAGAGATTGTTTATCATTTTTCAACTATGAGAAATAAGAAGTAAAAGAAATGAGATTATTTCTCTTCTCTCATAGATTAAGGGTTCTTTAACGGTATAGAATGAGGCATTTTGCTCTCGCTTTGAAAGATTCACTTCTTAAAGGGAGAGAAAATTTTATTATGTAAAAATTGGAGGTTTTTCTTCCTTCTCCAGATAATGTTTGGTTCGCTTTTAATAAAAATAAAAAATTTAATACAAATAGTCAAAAGATTGTATTTTCACAACTCCACACAAGTCAGACTTTTATAACACTTCTTGGATGATATAAATAAGATCTCTAAAGTAAATTTTGTACAAAATTGCTTTCTTTGATGAAATAGACAAACAACCTCTAATGAATAGCATTCGTATAAACTTTCTAGACGGATGACCCTATCCTTCTATTTGTGGAGATTTTTTTCAAGAACCAGATGAGAAAAAAGGAATTCTGCTAGGAGCCTTCCATGAAAGTTATATTCAATAGAAGAAAAAAGAAGAAGCAAATTTGAAGATAAATAAAGAGGTAATTTGGGGTTGATTTGCTTTGCTGCTTTGGTAGGAATCTAGAGATGGAATACTTGGATATGTATCTTGTGCACTGGCCGGCAAAATTAAGGGCGAGTGCATGTTATCCCGTGCCCTTAGAAGAGGACTTTGAAGAATTGGACATGGAATCGACATGGACAGGGATGGAAAGATGTGTGGATTTAGGCTTGTGCAGAGGCATTGGAATCAGCAACTTTTCCTGCACCAAGATCGATCGTCTCTTGCGCCATGCCTCCATTATTCCTGCTGTCAACCAGGTAAAACCCATGATTAAAAGAAAATTAATGTAATAAAAAAAATCAAACCCATATTTATTATAGCTCATGACTCAATTATGTCGAATAAGTTTTATTTGTGTTTTATTTACTATTTTCTACTCTTTTCTAGAATAACTAGAGAGAATAGAAGAGAAATGTGTCATACTCATCTATATTATTTACTTCTTTAAACTAAATTCAAAAGTCAAAGAAAACTCCATATCAATTGACCTTTTCTCGTAGTAAGAGAAGAATGATAGACTATAAAAAGATTGAAGAGGAAAACAAACTTCAGAAAGTGGTTTTCTGGTAAATTATCTTTTAGATTGGATTTTTTTTTTAATAAATATTAATGATATTGTTACTAAATCTACGAAAATAAAAATGAAGTTTGAAATTGACTTTCTTTTTATTTAATAATTATTTTCATTAAAAAATTATTTTCAATTACAAACACAAACATACAAGATGCTAAATCAAATGTCTAACGGCTGAAGTGAATTAAATTGTGTGCTTACCAACTATATCAAACACCATATTAAGTAAAATTATAATTTAAACCTATCCAATTGGAAAGAGAAGATCTCATCTAAAGATTTTAATCATACCATGTTAGATTAGAAAATAGACCATTGACATTTAAACTAAAAGTTATTTACTTAAAAAGTTAGAATAAGAATCATTTAATTCATGCTCTTATATTAGTTGAGTAAAAGCATTAGACTAGGTTGTAGCACTTGGAGAGATCTTAGAAATCTCCTAAAAAATACTATAATTTTTATATTGGAATTTCTATAATAAAATTATATGAGAAGGATTGGAACCAATTATCCTAGAGAAGGATCCATAGTTAATTGTACACGTGTTATTTTCTAAGTGGGACAGTCCTGGTATCTTCCATGGCTTTTACTAACTCCATGGTGACATTTAAATGAAAATTTCCTATTTTAACAATGAGAAATTTTAAATAGACTTCATCATGTGTATAAATTATAACGGTTGTATGTGATTGATTATGAGAGATTATCTCTTAATTAGGAAATTAGGATTCTGAGATAGTATAAAGATTATCTTTTATACTCTATATATTTGGCTTCTAATTAATAAAATAATACAGAAAAATATTATAGTGATGGTATTGTCCCTCTCATCTTCTAACCGTCTGAAAACTCGGGGGACCACATTATTTATTGGATTAGATGGAGGCTTCAATATCTTGATCTCATCTTATCATCCTAAGCTCTGATTACAAGGAAATTGATGTGATAAATATTTTAAATTTAATCATGGACATGCATATTTGAATTCATGTTCATTTTATGGTAAGTATCATCCATCTATTTGTGCAAAATGGACAAGCTTAGACTTAGCAAAGTCAACAGTGTAAATGAGCCCAACTGGTTTAGATAAAAAATATAAGACCCATCAAAGATTTCATCTACCACCATCTAAATCACCTTGCATCCAGTAAATCTAATCATGCATCGCGTTCACTTCTTGTCATAGGATGGACTCACCTTTTGACATATCAGATGAAAGAGTTGTGTTCGATTTGTGTGAAAAGATATAAGATTTTTTTTTAAAGTATGGCTCATGATCAAGCAAACCTTAATTTAGGTTTAATTTAAATCATTGGTAGATTTTTTTTTTTTTTATAACATAGGTATACTCACTTTATATTGGAGATGAGACTAATTTTATACACACTGATTAAGTCTACAAGGAATGACCAATTAGGATTGAAAATGAATTGAATTCAAGACCTTACTTGATTAGCCGGACTTCTTAACCGTAAGGCCAACCCCTCGAATACTTTTTAGCTTTTATTTGATGACTTTGATCCGATGGTAAAACTATGTCAATAAAACACTTTCACACGTTCTCTCTCTTCAAGGATTCACAAGCCCATCTGTTCTAAAGTAACCCAGCATCAAAGAACCCACAGTGATTAAGGGTGGATCAGGCAAAAATATCGAGGCAAATTGACTCTAGAAAGAAGACTCGGGCAACATACGATTTCACCTGCTGCCAAAATTCTACAAAACAATAGAAAGCTTTCCCGGTAGCACAATAAAATTAATCATAATGGGACCAATTGTTTGGTGATGTAGGCCACTATTAGACAATTTCCATCTTGTATTTCGGTGCTGCACAATGATAATAAAGTTTTGATCTGTCAAACGGCTCTAACGGGTCAAGAAAGGACCACTAGGTTGTGCATTTCTTCCTGGAACCATACCTATTATTTTATAAGTAGTGTTGGCACTTACGTTTCCGGAGAATATCATTAGTTTGAATATATGTTGCTTATCATGTTCTATCTACAGAAGATGAAGGTCAGAGAAAATGATGTCATTCTGCGTTTTCAAATGGAATAAGAGTTTTCTATCGAAAACTAAGAAAAATGACAAGTTTTCTTATTTTTATGGGGAATTTATTTACCAGGACGGATGATAGAAAAATTCAATGAAAAAAAAAGAGTGAGGTTTATTTACTCGTTAGGATGTTGTCTTGTTTATTTTTAATGAAAATAAAATTTTTAATTTAAATAATAAAAACGTCGAGACCAGATTTTACAGCATATGTTAGATGGCATGAATTGAATGTAAATATAATCTTTTTCTATAAAATCCTTTTTTCTTTTTGAAAAAAAAAATAGAGAAACAATCTCTTAGTATTTCTCTTTAAATATTTACCAATAAAAATGCTTTTAAGAGAAATATAGACAAATGAGCCCAAAGTTCATATTTAATGCAAATAGAAGGCACGTTTCACATTTTGAAAGGTAGAATTTTGTCAATTGGATTTTGGAATGTGTTTGGGGGCATGGCCCATAATTAAAATTGCTCAACTTTCAGGTAGAGATGCATCCCTTGTGGAGACAGAATAAACTTAGGGCGTTCTGTGGGGAGAGGAGGATACATGTTAGTGCTTATTCACCTCTTGGGGGGCCTGGTACTTCTTGGGGATCAACGGCAGTGGTGGACAACCCCACTATCAAATTCATTGCCCTCAAGCACAATGCAACTCCAGCTCAGGTCAGCCAGTCCCTTATTATATGCATTCTACCGTTATGAAGCTATCTTCATGGATATTTTGTTTTTAATTATTGAGGTGCATAAGAATTTTTTTTATAATATAGATATTCCTACTTCACATTAGAGGTGAGACAAATTCAACGAGCATGTATAAACCTCTCAATTCACACACATTAGTTAAGTCTGCAGGGAGTGAACCATTGAATTTAAATATGAATTGAACTCAAGACCCAACTTCATGAGGCAAGCTTTTTGACCGTCAGACCAACCCCTTGGAGTTAGGTGTATAAGAATTTTATCCAATTATGAATGTAAATAACAAATATGGTAGATGAATTGAGGCTTTTTTTTTTTTTTTTTAAACTGACTTTTTTTAACGATTTCTGCTACCATCATCTACGAAGGTCGCTTTGAGATGGGGAATAGAGAAAGGAGCGAGTGTGATAACGAAAAGCTTCAGCCCTGAGAGAATGAAGGAGAACTTGGGATGTCTAAAGCTGCAGTTAGACGACGAGGATTTTATAGAAATAGAAAGATTGGAGGAGCATAAGCTCATGAGAGGAGAGTTCCTTGTAAATGAAACGACAAGTCCTTACAAGACAATTCAAGAGCTATGGGATGGGGAGATATGAAATTAAACTTGAAGCATTTCTACTTTGGGGGCCAACATTCTTCTAGATGTATTAGTTTCTAATTGTCACATTAATTTGCAGATTTATGTCAAGCCAATCCACTTGTCTAATCCAAAGTTCTTATGTTCTTGCTGAAATAAAAGAATGTGTAGAAACTTCAATTCCGCTATGGCTATAGGATCATTAGATGAAAATTTGCAATCAAAAACATTTTCCACTTCAATTTTCATTTGTTTTGTTGGAACATAGTTACAATTTTATTTTTAGAAGTTATATGTAATTAAGACTCTATGTTTGGGTTTATCTCTACTTTAGAGATATATTTGATTTAAGATAGATTATAGTTACGGTTTGAGTGTGAAAGCCCTAGAGTCGGCTAGAGGCTATATATATATACATGTAATAGGTTAGTTATGGAATACAATACACTGTTTATTATTTTCTATATGGTATCAGTCAAAATTAAATCTTAGGAGTGCGCATTCGTTAAACAAGCTTCTTTTCTCTCCCTCTGCCGGAGGAGATATATCGACAAAGGGAGGGAGGGACATCTAAATCCCTTTCTTCGGTTTTAGGTGAGGGTTCTTTGATCAATCTTGCTTGCTTTAGTCGAGATCGATCTTGCTGCCACCTCCCACTGACATGCCTCCATTTGCACCTCGCCTAGAGTTTAGATTTGTCCAAGGTCCTCTTCGGTTGTGCAACGTGGTACCGTTCAGATCCGTAACGTGGGAATTAAATAATACACAAAACCAAAGGGTTTCTTGCCGCTGATTGCAGATCTGTTTTTGTTGCTCCAGCAGCCCCCATTCCTTGCTCTACTGTTCTGTCTTCTATTATTGGTCAGAGGGTTCTGCTCATCTCACTTACTGCATCTACTGCCGATCTGTTTAAAGGCAGTCCGTTATATACCAGATCTAGATTTTCTGTGATTGTTTTTCGAAAAAAGAGAGCGTATCTAGATCTTGTCGTTCCACCGCCGTCTCTCCTGTTTCAGACAGGTCGCCTGGCTTCTTTTGCTGATCGCTCTTCACCTCTGCTGCATCTATTCGAGATCTGTTGCGCCCCTGTCGTTGGCTCTAACAACCCCTCCTCCCTGGCCAGATTTGGCCGGACATGCCTAGATCTGCCTGCACTTTCAGATCTGGTTGTTTGACTGATCTGTACCGTCATTGCAGAGGCAAACCCAGGCAATCCATTCGTTCCAAACAATACGTTTGAATTGTGTAGCAAGGTCTTGTGTAATGCCTTGACCCGAAGGTGGGCCCAGAATGCTACTAATTTTTTTTTAAAATGTCACAGATGCTTTTTACATGTGGACTCAAACATATACCATTTGTCTACCCTTTTACAAACATGTATCATACAAATAAATACAAAAATGATAATATCATTTATAACAGAGTTACTAGCAGTAACGTAGTGGTTCATACATGATTACAAAAACGGGTACCACATAAGGTACTCTACAAAACATGGTTCCAAGAACCAACAGGCAAAATAAATGAAAATCCCATCCATGGGACTCCAAGGAACTGCAACAGCTTATCTATCCTTAAGTTTGAAATGGAGATTCCTCCTTCTCGGGTATATCTCCTGAAATGTGAGTGGTGTGAGCTAACCAGCCCAATAAAAAGAACATAACAATGCAGTGTAATAATTATCAGGTTAGCCAAAATCAACATTTTCATCATAATATGTTTGTCATGCTAAATATCAAATCATTCTCATTTTACTGCTGATATCCAAGGCAACACCTACACACTACACTGACTATAAGCATTTAGTCCCGACACGGTCAAAATGCAAAATCTTGCAAGTACATCTCCGACACACTTGAGCCGGTACTGACACACCTGAGCGAGCAACTAACACACCTGGGCTAGTAGACGTAAAACGACACACCTGGGCCGGTAATCGACACACCTGGGAAGATAATAGTTCAGTAGTTAAGGGTACGTGGAAGCAGTATAACTCATGAGCATTTCATCACCATAAGCGCAATATATGATAAACATCATAAATATCAATAAACATTTTTCATAATAATGTACAAAGTCTAGGCATATATGTGGGTTCATCAAATCTGATCCTTGAAACCACTTATTGCACTAGTTCCTTTTAACCTGATTTACTTCTACTGTAATGTTAAGTCTCCTCACCGTATGTATGGGGTATAAATATATCTGTCAAAAAAATGAAAACAATAATACAACGAATTATACAATCATTAATCAACATAATACACATAATCGTAGTGTTGCAAATTCTTTTATTTATTTTCCGAAAAACTTCAAGGGTAATAGATATGAGTCTCCTAAAATGGGTTACTATTCATTTTTAGATTATAATAATAATCAGTAATATAATAGAATGCTCAGGCCACTACTCGTATAGCGAGTTAGGCTACAGATACAAATGTAGGATGCTCAGGCCATTACTTGTATAGCAAGTTATGCCTAGAGATATAAATATAGGGTGTTCAGGCCACTACTTGTATAGCAAGTTAGGCCTAGAGATATAAATATAGGGTGCTCAGGCCACTACTCATAGTGAGTTAGGCCTAGAGATACACTCAGTGCCCGATCCCTTTTTTTCTACCGAGCGGCAAAATTAATTGCTCATCTACTGATAGCTATCGGGCTGAGTCAGCCACAGATATAGAGTATCGGCTTGGAAGTGAATACATATGTGTGTATATATATATATATATATATATATATAGTATAATATAATAAACAAGGGTTAGTATCATTTTTAATTGAGAATAAGAGTCTTTAAACAATGATTAACATAATAAAAAATACAAATCTCAGATTATTAATGTTAGACAAATTTCAAAAATTATACCTATAAAAGGATTTAATTTAAGTAATTTAAGTCTCTAATTTATTAACAAGACTAAATTAGAATTTGTTAAATTACTAACTTTAGATAAAACTAAGATATAGAAAAACCAACTTAACTACATCTTTAAACAATTATAAATTTATTTCAAGTTAAATATACAAATTAAAATAAATCAATTTATAATAATAATTCACAATTAATTCAATTGGAAAACTCATTTTAAGTTTAAAACAAATGATTTCGAAATAATTAAAATGACATTTTATTTCTCTAAGATACTCTAATTAATTATAAAGCTATAAAAAAAGTATACCTTAATAGGAGAATTTGGCAAAGCTGGGACGGTACTTGAGGGAGAGAAAGAGAAGTAAAAGAAAGCAAATAATGGAGAGAGAAAGAGAGAGGTTAAAAGTATATGAAATGAGAAGGATGAAAAATGCTGTAAAATCCCATCTCATCTACCCCCCTTAAATAGGAAAGAAAAAAGGGCTATGTGGCTGCT
Source organism: Chimonanthus salicifolius (assembly GCA_013350335.1). Classification (NCBI taxonomy): domain Eukaryota; kingdom Viridiplantae; phylum Streptophyta; class Magnoliopsida; order Laurales; family Calycanthaceae; genus Chimonanthus; species Chimonanthus salicifolius. The sequence continues at coordinate 47,111,008 of CM023535.1, forward strand.
CTTGCAGCCACGTAGGTACCAAAAAAAAAAAAAACTTGGCAACACAAAAGCATAGGTGAAAGACAACTCACTGCATATTTTTTTTTTTTACTTTCAGTCGGTTATACAAGATAATGGTTATCATATGACTGTAACTACCTAAAATTTACTATTCATAATAATATTATTTTATTATAGTTATAATCTTTATTTCATTTTCTTATTAATATTTAACTAATAAAAATTATTTAATTTGATCTATCTGATCCAAAATGTTGAGTTTTTAAAATATTTAAATACCATATAATTTTGGAAAGTTATAACCCATTAAACTGAATTGATTTAAATGAAAATCACTTTTTAACACTATTCCCTTAAACTAAGTTGCGTTTATTTAAAGGGTTTAAAACCTTCATTTTTAGCTTTAGAAAAATAAAATGATAGATTTAAACGTACGTTAAATACTAGGTATTTTTTTAGAATTTTCTAACTTCTAAAATTATTTAAAATAGTCATTTTCTAGTTTTTGGAATCTTTTTCGGTTAACTTTTTAATAACATTTTAATGAAATAAAGACATTTATAAATTTTAGAATCTATATTCTCAATAAAGAAATCAATATTACTCAAATAATAATCAACAAGAATTATTCAAACAATAATTATATTGTTAATCGTAAATTACCATTTTGCCCTTTTAACTTAAAAGGGTTGGATCAATGAGCTATCGAGCTTTGATTAGGCCAAAACTAGATTTTTCACAAATCCCTCACTATAATCTATATGATTAATCGGTTAAATCATATTATTTAAGGTTATTTCAGATCAGGATATTACACATTGCCTCACATGCAAAGCTTAACAAATTAGGAATAGACAAATTTTCCACAGTTTGCACGGCATATGCTATTCAATACATTAAAAGAGGTTAATATCATTGTTAGTACCCCGGCTTGGCCGAGTCCCTGTTTGTCAATTCCATGACTCGGAAAGAAGCCATTGCTAAGAAGCATGAATACTCAAGATGATCAAGAGTGAAGATCATGCTCCATCAAGTTCAAGCTCATCGATATGGCAATCACAAAAACAGGTAATTGGCCATAGATGAACTTAGGTGGTACCCACACTTGAGAGAGGACTATTCCTAGGCTTAGTTGCATATGGTGGTAACGAACATAAGAAAGCCTAGAGAGGATGGTGGACAGTGAACATGGAAATATAAATTATGTTCACTATCCGCTCGACCAGTCGTTCTTACCGACCTTTCTGTGGAGACAGATCGATCCATCGTGGTCAAGGAGTGGTCGGCTAGATTGACAGAAGTTCTAGATCAAAGAATTGTCATTCTAGGTAAGCCTCTCACCGAGAGTCTCGTATGCACTGACCCTTAAATGATGAACTTAAACGACTCATCGTGGTCGACGACTCATCAATAAAAGACTTATGAGTTCTGGATTTTGAACTCAAATGGGCTCTCGAAAAAACAGACATGTCGGTATATCAAGACCGACCGAGAGTAATATGACCGATGATGAGCATAGGAAAATGACTATTTTACCCTTATATTTGGACTAGTTAGCCCTTGTTTTGTGTGTTTTAGGATATGTTTAATGGGATTTTGAAAGTTTTGAAGGATTTAAAAGAAAATAAAAGACATGAGAATTCAAATGGTGAATTTTGCAATTTATGGGCATAAGTTGATATTTTTGGAAAGTTAGAATTTTTAATAATTATTTTACTACAATTTTAGCAGTTTTATTTGTAAACTAATTAATTCAAATTCATTTATAAGAGTTTGAATTAATTTAGTACTTTTTTAGAATTGAATGTAAGTGGTTAAATTATTTATTGGATTTTTCATACTTTGAAAAGTCCAATTATTAAGCCCATTAAGAAAAGCCCATGAAGAAATTGTAAATCCCCGCCCTCTTCGAGAAATCAGAGTCTAATTTTTTTAAAAAAATTAATAATAAAATAACATCGGCAGAGAGCGGACGGCGTCACGACGCGAGCTAAGTTCGGACTATCCAAGTCCAACCCTTAACTGGCCACCCATGTGTGCGTGGACTAAACCCACGATAACAAACCACACATGGAACTATACAATGACTTGCGGAATAAACTAGACTAACTGTGGAAATAGCTTGAATAGATAGCAAGTACCAGTCTCAATTAATAAATAACATAAACCAATCATCCAATGTTAATATCCTAGACAAACCATAACAAGGTATCAAATTATTACATGTCCACAAAATATAACTAGAAAGACAGTAATAAAGAAATCTCAATCAACAATCAAGAGCTTAGGCTTGGCTCCCTGCCTGGTCATCGACCTTCTCTTTCCCTTTCCTTGTACCTGCGTTCTCCTCTGAGAATAAAATTAGGGCGTTAGATCAATGCGCCCAGTAGGTTCCCGACCAAGGTTACCACATGGTTAGCTTATAAAACATGCATAAGTATCATAGTACATGATAATCAATAAAACATCAGAAAACGAATGCTATGTATATGCACATGTAATGAGTCATTCCCATCACAAGTCTTCATAGCCATTATCTCAAGAAACTCTTACGTCAAGATATTCCGGAGTAGTCCTCATTTCCTCCGGATGGGTAAGCCAGAGTAATCCACATTTCCTCTGGGTATGATGTTTATGTCAAGTTAATCCAGAGTAATCCACATTTCCTCTAGATAGGATATTTATCATTATGTTGTTCCATTCCCATCACCCCATGCCATGCATGAGATGTCAATGCATTGTACATCATTTATAAATACATAGCTCATCATTCAAAACCTCATTTGTAACATAATAACAAATACAACTTATCTCACAAAACATGATAAAACCAAATCATATTTGTGGTTACAAGTAGGTAGGAAAACCTACTGAAGATTCACTTCAGTGTTCGATCTTTCTTTAGCGTCACTTGCTCACGATTTGCCCGCCGTTCACTTCCGTCACCTTGTGATGTAACAGTAAATAAATCATACTATCATTTAAATGTTCATTCACATTTAAGACCCAAAAACATCTTATGGGGTTCGGCCATGCCCATGCCCGAACATCACCAACTTAGGATTTAACCTCTTTTTCATTTAATCAATTCTTAAATACTTAACCCTTTAAACATGTCTTGGTAGGGTTCGGCCATACACCATGGCCGAACCATACCACCTTGGTTTAATCTTTCTTTCCTGTCCTTTTAAACTTTCTATATCAACATTTACATTATCACCCGTATTTACAGCTTTGCCACTAGGCTAAGCCATATCAAAACCATTGTCATTTCTATGGGGTTCGGCCCTATACATGGCCGAACCTTGTAATCCCTTTTATCCATTACCAAATGGTTCTCCATTGGGATATTTTAAACCCTTTATAAAATCATGGAAGCAATAATAAATACTACCCATAAACTTAGTCCATTTAACCCATACCATGGTCCATGGGGTTCGGCCATACCCATGGCCGAACCCAATGGTTCACTTGGTTCAATATTCACCATGATTACTCATGGCTTTAACATGCTAATTCAACCATGAACAATACATGGTTCAGCCATATATTGACCAACCAAAAATAGTAAACATATATTCATTTAATTCCCATAAAACACCATAATCTTATATGGTTTTTATCTCACAAAGTCATCAAATACTTTCATAAAACTGTCATACCATTTCATGGGGTTCGGCCATCCCAATTGGCTGAAACTCATGGCCTGTGATTTAGACCCCTTTTGTCAAATAATTAGCTTTATTTAAAACACGTAAACCTCTCCACAATTGATATAATTTCCATCTCTTGAAAGCCCTACCAATCATCAAATACTTTCATGGGGTTCGGCCATCTAAGGTGGCCGAACCCTATGTCCATATCTTGGTCCTCATAAACATGTTTTAGGTCTCATTTAAACATGTAATAATTAGTATAATGTTACCGGGTCTTTACCTCTCAAAACCATCCAAATCAGTCGATCACTTTGCATGATTTCCATTTTATAAAGACTCAATCCAAATGACCATAACATTTCAAGGGATTCGGCCATCCAAGATGGCTGAGCCCAATGGTCTATTTTATCAATTTATATCCATGGTTTAGACCCATGATACCTTCAGTCCTTCATGACATTCAAGTCCATGTTTTAACCCTCTTTAAAACATGCATTTTAAGTCCTAAAGAAACAACTAAAACAGTCCACAAATTACATGGTTTCTATGTTTCAAAGACATCAAAACCAACCAATTATTTACATGGGGTTCGGCCCTCCAAGGTGGCCGAACCCAATGATTCCTTTTGCAACTTTTAAAACCTCTATTACTCAAGGTTTAAACCTTGATGCATTCGGCCATACCCATGGCCCAATACATGCTCCATTTGTTCCATGTTATTAAACCAAAATAACACATAAACACTTACCAACCTTCCTTTGCCTATGATCCTTGCCTTCTCCCCTCTTGTTTCTTTCTTTCTTCTTTAATCCTGTTGTTTTATGCTTGATCAATTGGTGCAAACACCTCTGTTGGTTTAGCCAAGAAAACGAGTTTGGAGAGAGAGAGAGAGAGAGAGATGGGACTTCTTTGGATTTTCAATGTGAAAATCGGCCAACAATGGTGGTCTTTCCCTTTTGTACTTCAGCCCCCAAGATCCTTCCATTCCCTCATCACTTCTTGTCAAAAACGATGGATCTTGGGTGCCATCCAATGCACCCCTTGGCACCTGCCAATGCAGCCTCTCAACTCCCCAAGCATCACCTCCAATTCCCATGCATTTCATTTAAAATTTATCATGGAAATCCCCACAACAAGTCCCCAACGTGTGGGACTTGTTTTGTGATTTATGACCGAGTCACCTTCTCACATTCCCACTCAACTCACTGATTTACAGCCCAATTGATTTCCATCTTGACTCACCTAACTCAATGGCTTAACTCACCACATTAAATACCATACATTAATTACAATTGAGACCACTCATTATTTAATTCAAACTCAATCTAAATCAGTCCAACTCGAGCTGCACTAACTCATACTTGAGTTCAATTGAGGGCCCACACGGTCATCTGTGGTCAACTTAGTCAACCCGACTCATACTTGAGTTCAATCAGCCCCTTGACCCGTTTTGACAACATGACCCATTAATGGGCTAATTTTGCCATTTTTAAATGGTTTACACTTGTGTATCAAGCCTACCCATTTTTGCTCCACTTGATTTCCAATCAATTCAGCTTATCCCCATTAAATTTGGGCTCACCCAATGGTCTAATAAGTCCTTTATGACCCATTGGGTCCAATTGGGTCCTTTGACCCAATTAACCATATTGACCCAAATTGATGTACATTACCTATCCAATCAAATTTGACATTTACAAAGTGCTCATAGGGTCTTAATTTGAGCAATGGGCCCCACCTTTTCCTTATTTAACATCACAAACATTTAATTTAACAAACCAGGGGCATTTTCGTAATTATCCATTTCATTGAAAAATTGGGGTGTTACAGAAATGCACATGTGTGAAGTCTATTTTCATTATCTCAAGATACATATGAGGAAATTCGAAATTTACAAGTCAGTATAAGAGGATTTTCTTATTTCGCAAGTGGATTAAGGAAATGGACAAAATAAGAAGTGGAGAAAAAGAAGAAAGGTTTGACACATATTTAGTATTTTGGCCATAAAGTTTCACTCCAATGTCTGATTGCTTTGATTCTTTTTATGTTGGAAAGAAGATTTCAAGGGCTACAACTTTTTAGTTTACGACATTTCTTGATTTGGACGTTAAATTGGTCAACACTGAGATACAAGGTGGTATATGTGTAAAAAATGGGATTTTACACTCACTTTCCTTACACGAATTTTATTATTTTTCCCACGTCCTTGCCTCCTTTAAGCCATTCCAAGTTTAGAATAAACCATATCAGCCCTCGAAGTGTCCCTTGCTTTATTTAAATATTTAAATCCAAGCCATTCATTCAACCTTCTTTCATCTATAAATATTCACTCTCCAGTTGAGAAAATTGAATTTGGGTAGAGAATTTCAAGGTTGGCTAGGCTTTGGAGAGGGATTGAAAAGGAGAAGATAAGACTTTGGAAATTTTGATTTTCACATTGGGTTCTTGAGGTTAGTGATTTTAATTTTTAATTGTATTTTCTTGTCTTTTTAAATTCCAAAATTCCTATTGTATTGTAACTTTTATTCCAATGCTTTAATCAATAAGAGAAGGGTGAGAATTAGAATTATAGTTTTCCAATTGTTCTTTTATGTGTAATGAAAATTTCAATTTTATTTCCATTCTTTTCATTATTTTATGTTGTTTATTTTTCTAAAAAATTCAAGGAAAGTGAGATTATTTTAGGATTGGTAGAACTTGATTTTTCCCCTATAAGGCTCTTTTTAAGAGTGAGATTACTTTAGATTTGGAATTAGAAGTAAAAATTTTACCTAAACCTAAGGCCGGAATTGAACTTTCTTAGTTAAATGGATTTCATAGATTTCATATTTAGAATTTTAATGAATTTGAGATTTGAATGCATGTTAAATAATTTACGTGAGCTCCATGTTCTAGGCAGTTATTTTATTGTTAAAATATGGATAACAATGACTCCTTGAATCTCTAATCCAATTCCATTGTAAATATGTACAGAGGTAATTTTAGGTGTTATTTTTATTTTTGTCTTTAAAATTCAAAAACTCATCAAATTGGAGAAATAGGTTGGTAATTAAGTAATTGCATCTTAATTTTGTTTTCCAAGTTAGATTAAGATTGTTTATATTTTTAGATTAATTCCACCATCTTAATTGAAATTATATGAATTTTGTGTTTTCCATAAAAATTAGATCTTTTGAATTGTTAATTTCTAATTTTAGATATTATTCCTATTTTTTTGACTTGTTTTCTATTTTTAGAATGTTTCTAAATTAAAATTAGATTTTCTAGATTAGAGAATTAATCCCATGTTTAAGATTTATTTCTATGATTTTCTAAATTTCTTAAAATATATAATTCAATGGTATATTTCATGGATATATTTTCCTAAGTTCTGATGGGTTCTACCTTGCACTTAATCGCTATACTATTTAATGGTTCGTGCGCTTGGAAGTTATAAATTTAAAATTTGCACAACAACCGACCCACTAGTAAAGGGCGACATGTCATTATGGGTAACAAGTTTTTAAACTAGAAACTACTGTTAGCATGTCTTTGCCCTAGACTGAGCCTCTCGTATGGACAGACCTATCGGAGCCATAACTATCGACCCATCGGCGACATCGACATGTCGACCGAGAAGTAATTATACCGTTGGGAAGGCATTTAATGCGCCACGGTTGAGTGGTTGAACGGTAATAAATATGAACACGGAACCCTCGTTGCCACCGACCTATCGGTCCTAGACAGTAAAAAAGACCATTAAGACTCCTTTATAAATATGATGTGTTGGGTGATCGTTTTACTATATTCCTTGAGCTGAAAAGAGTTATACACTTTAAAGAAACAATCAACATTCTTGTGAGAAAGAGAGGAGGAAAGAAAAGCTTTTATCAACTAATCTATTGATTGAGTTTGTCAGTGATGAAAAGAGGAAAAAAAGAACTAATATAGGAAAGCTTTGGTTTTTCCAAGTTTCATTGTCACCCTAAATTAGTGATTGCTATACGACGGTTAAAAGGAGGAGCGTCGGCACTGAGTGGGTGGAATCTTCAGGAAGCACACATCAGCGAGAAATAGCTTCCAGGCAAGTGTTTCTTGGTTTTAATTTATTTTAAAACCTTTTACCTGAAAGTAGATTAAGGGAGATTTGCTCCGGAACCACTATAAAAAAGCTTTAGAGCGTCGTCTCTAGCACAGTGGTGAGTGGAATTTCCAGACGATTAAGTGAGGTGGAATTCCTACTTTAATTGTGAGGGTGTAAGTCCCCACATAGTGAATTTAGGGATAGCCCAAGGTTGAGCAAGTCCTAACAGTGGATTTAGATTGGTGAACCGAACCACTTTATATCTTGTGTCCTTTTGTTTGTGGTGTTAGAGTTATTTTCTTATGTTGATTGTTTAATCACATTTGCTAACACACACTCACTTGATTGGTATATCCGCTACACTTAATTAATCAATCAAGATAATTTTAAAAAGGACCAACGAGATTAGATTGACCTATTCACCCCCGCCCCTCTAGGGTCAATCGTGTTGTTCTATCTCCCAAGGGAACTTTCAATTGGTATCAGAGTTTATTGCTCGTTATAAGGATTTAACCATCCGATTAGATCCAAGCTAGAACACCATGGGAGACAGTCATGCAATATCCAAACCTCCCTATTTTAATGGAACAAACTATGTCTCATGGAAGGACAAAATGAGGAGTTTCTTTGTTTCCATCGACTCTATGAGACATTATAAAGACTGGATGGGAGGAACCCATGGAAGAAAAAACTGGAGCAACCTCCGTGTCCAAGTTACCCAAGCCTTTTGCCTCTTGGACCCCTTCTGAGAAAGCTGCTCAGACAACAGATGGGAAAGCCATGAATGGACTAAATTTCGCAGTTTCTGACAGTGAATACAGGAGGATCATGACCTGTAAAACTGCAAAAGAGGCATGGGAAGTTCTAGAGAGAACCCATGAAAGGACCTCAATAGTGAAGAGGTCGAAACTTCAGATCCTCCAAAATCAGTTTGACACTGTCAAGATGAGGGAGGATGAAGTTTTCATGGACTTTTATTCCAAAGTTAGTGACATTGTAAATCAAATGTACGCTTTAGGAGAAGGGATACCTGAGGACAAAGTATGAACCAAAATTGTTCAGAATCTTGCTGAAAAATTCAAACCCAAAGTAGTAGGCCATGGAGGACAACAGACATGTATCCTTAATGAACATTGATGATGTGGTTGGTTCATTTCAATCCCATGAACTTCACTTTGAACAACCAAGGGATAAATACATTGCCTTGAAATCTTCCTTAAAACAAAAGAAGACTAAATAAAAAGAAAAATATTTGGAAGATGAACTCTCAAGTGATGAAATGGCAATGTTTACCAAAAAGTTTTATAAACATTTTGTGAAAAGAAATAACTTGAGAATAGTGGGTAATGGTGAAACAAGTAAAAATTACCCAAAAAAGTAAGAGGACATTAGAGGGAAAGGAAGAGAGAGAGGATGTCAATGAGCAGACTTGCTTCAATTGGGGGGGGGGGGGGGGGGGGGGGGGGGCGGAGGAGGATACTACATGAATGAATGTCCCTCAGACAAAATAAAGAAGGCTATGAATGTAGGTGTAACACATGTCGAAACTTCTGAATCAGAGAACGATTCAGATGAAGAGACCCAACAAAAAATTGTTGTGTCAAAATGTCTCATAACCTCGATCATTGATGATCATGAAAATTCCACAATTGTAACAGAGGAAGATGTGAGTGAAGATGATGAAAATCTTCAAACTTTCTACAGTGCCCTGTTCCTTAAGAGTGAGAGGCTGACTAAAAATACTCAACAAGGTTAAAAATGAAAACCTTAACCTCTCCAATCAAGTAAAATAATTGAAAGATGAAAATTCTCTTCAAACATCTAAGCTAGAACTCTCTGAAAAAGAAAATTCTAAACTAAAAGAGAGTAACAAATGTCTTCAAGATGAGATAAGTCCATTGTAAAGATGTCGAAAATTTATGGCATCACAATAAACTTCTTGAAGAAGATGTTAAAAAACTATCTTTGGAAATTAAAGAATTAAAACTTCATAAAGAGAAATTTCAAGAAAGGTTCACCCAAGGAGATGAAAGGTTTAAAAGACTCCTTAGTGCAAGTAAACAGCATGGTGATAGGTCTGGTTTTGGTGCATCATCCACCAAAGAACCTATACATCATGGGGTGTTTAGTAAAACAAGTATCTCTCACCTTTCAAAGGATAAGTGCAATTTCTGTCACAAGGATGGACATTTTAAAAGAAATTGTCATCATATGAAGAGATACTTGGAAAGAAAACACAGAGGCAAAATCTAGTAAAGCCTATGCCTAAAAAATATCTACAAACACCCAATCTTAAAAGAAACCTGAGGAAGGTGGATACAAAGCAAGACTCTTTATTAAGACAGATGAATCATGTCTTAAAAGAGTTGATGAATCCCAAGGCCGGTCATCAAATGTACGATCATAGGGGTGTGTATGCAATATCAAATGCCACAATCTTCGTACTTAGGAGATAGACCATTAATCATGTTTTTTTTTTTTTTTGGATTAAGATTCAATTCCATATCTTAGACCACTTCAAATGGACTCACAAGAAACCATGTGAGTTCACATAGTAGAAAAGTGCTATGACATGAGAAGAGAAATTGGCCAAATATAAGACTAGAATGTACTATTCCTGGCTATAGTACATATTTTACTTGGAGAGCCATAAATTCAATTCAAAATGTTTTTGAATTGTATGTTTTGGAATGTGAATTTTTGTATGTGCATATTTAGTGATTTGATGAGTCATGCATTGGAATAAATCAATGTATACCACGCTTAGAATAGGACTTCATCAAGTTGCACATATCAAGGATGATTGCACTGCAATCTGGAACCTCTTGGAGTAATCGACATGTCGGTGAATAAGACAGGTCGGTGTGATAGACATGTCGATATTGTGCTAAATCAAGCACCGTTGAAAAGGGAGAAAATATCGAAAAAGTTGACCTGTCGATGGAACCAACATGTCGGTGAGAAAGAAAGTTTGAATTAAAAGGGAACGCTTTCTGCGAAAGCGACAATTCATTCGAAACTCTCGTCCCCTCTCCTGCGAAGGTCGTGTGGTCCCTCCTTCTCCTCCCATGCCCTAGACCAGTCGATAGGACCTCTCGAAGCGATTTCCGTGCCGGAAACCATAGGGATTTCGTTCCTCAAGTCCTTAGAAGCCAAAAAATCACTGTTTCTGTGATTCTCCTATATCAGGTTAGGCTCAGTCTTCACCTAGTCCTTCTTCAAACTAGCGGCTGAGGATTCCCTCTAAGAAAAACCATGTCTAAGAGGATGTTAGCTCAAACACGTCCTGTGATCACTGTAGATTGAGGAGAATCCAGTGTTGCAAATCAATGGGCCAAACGAACCAAAAGGACAACCTTTCTGTTTTACCCTGGGTCGAGCTCTGACACTCCTGACCATGTTCAGAACCAAGAGGAAACCCAACCCGAGGTGGAAGAAGAACCCATCATTAACAAAGGTGTCATTTTCGTCGAAGAGAGACGTGAAAGGAGACAAGATGTAGAAGAAGGGATTGATTTTCAAACTAGTAATGAAAACCAGGTCAATATCCCTGATGACACCAGCGAGGAGGAAAGTCACAGTTTTGAGGAAGAAGAATTTCAGTATCCTCCTCAAGAAGATGTTACTCTGGGCAGGAAAGTCTTTAGACTAATAAGGATAATAGACTGCCTTGAAAAAAATCTAGTTCGTCTTGTGTTGATTGTCCGAGATCTACCTTCTGCTGTCTCCCTCTCGGACAGAGTTCCAAACACCCTGTCCCCTCCTCCTCTAGCACCTCCTCAAGATGGCTCTACTTAGGGTAGTTTTTCATGTTCTCTGTTTTTGGAAAAGCTATACTTTTGATATTTTGACTAAGCAACCATGATGTCCCTATCTAAACCATATGTACTGAATGCAGATTTTGTTTTCATGAAATGATATGGTTTGGTATCATGTGTGTATTGATGTATTTGAATGTCATATATCTCTTGTCTATAGTTAACATGGTTTTTGTTAAATATACTAACATACAAGTTTAAATGAGTTGGTTTTGTATTGGCATGTTAGGGAGATAGGGTTCGAACTGTGATGATACACACATCCTTGGAGTATGGGGTGGGGGCACAAAATTTGTGTTGATTAGTTATTGTCACTGGTCATGACAGTGTATGGAGGAAGATGAATGCAAGCTTAAAAGGAATCTTGAACTTAGGGGCAGCTAAGTGTATGGGGGAGATGGGGAGAAAAAGCTAAGAAGATAGCTTAGAGAATGGGGGAGGAAACTCAAAGGAATCTAGGTACATTAGTTTAACCCATGAAGAAATCAGCTGGAACTCAGCTTGAGTAGGGGCAAATAAACATTGATGCACGGAAAGTGTGCACTAAACCATGGGGGAGAACCATGAGTTGGAGCACAACTTTTTAAGCATTAAATGTAAGAAGCATGGGGGAGTGCTTGAACTCGATGTGTATCTACTAAATCTTTGTCAATTGAATGACAAAATGGGGGAGAAAATTAGTAGAAGCTGTAAGCATGGGGGAGTGCATGGTAAAGCCGAAGTGCTTGGCCTCTCGAAAGAGAGAGCCATAAAGGGAGGAATTTGTTGAAGCCAATGGACATGGGGAGAATGTCTATGCTTGCATGGAGTTTGGGAGTTCAAACTCAAGAAGATTGGGGGAGAAAATCTTCTCAACATTAGGTAGTGTGTTGGCTAGGAAATCTCGTTTAGTCATTTGATCTATGTTTTGGACTAACTCCTCTAATGATTTCTCTAGTGTTGCTTGCTTGGGTGCTTGAACAAGGAATCATCATTTGAGGCAAGCAGAACAAGAATATGTGAAGACCATAGTCTTATTGTCCATTTGAATATGTACGTGCAATGTAATACTTTGTATTTAAATGTGTTGTAATAAGGGTTGGCTTGTAATTGGGTTAGCTAATAGGTTTTGTGATGAAATTAATAAAGGGGGAGATTGTTAGTGCCCCAGCTTGGCCGAGTCCCTGTTTGTCAATTCCATGACTCAGGAAGAAGCACTTGCTAAGAAGTTTGAAGACTCAAGATGATCAAGAGTGAAGATCATGTTCCACCAAGTTCAAGCTCATCGATATGGCAATCACAAAAACATGTAATTGGCCATAGATGACCTTAGGTGGTACCCACACCTGAGAGAGGATTATTCCTAGGCTTAGTTGCATATGTTGGTAATGAACATAATAAAGCCTAGAGAGGATGCTAGACAGTGAACTTGGAAATATGAATTATGTTCACTGTTAGCTCGACCAGTCGTTCTCATCGATCCCTCGGTGGAGACAGAATTGATCCATCGTGGTCAAGGACAGGTCGGCCAGATTGACAGAGGTTTTGGATCAAAGAACTGTCATTCTAGGTAAGCCTCTGACCGAGAGTGGAATGCGTGGATTCATTCTAGGAAATATGAATTATGTTCACTGAGCTTGCACATTGGTCTGGCCCAATGAGTGGAATGCGCATGGGCTTACATGTGGCTTGGCCCATTGAAGCTTTGTGGAGCATAGCTTGGCCCACTTGAATTGAATCTTGGCCCAATGACTTGAAATTCATGCTTTGTCACTTGGATTGCAGCTTTTAACCTCTAAAATTAAATAATTATTTAGTCACTTTAAATCTAAAAATTATTAGTTAATCATAGACTCTCATAACTGGATCTAGATTAATTAATTTACATGAAAATCCTAGAAAGTGACATAAAATAATTATAATAAGTCTAGGTCTTCTCTTTAAAGCACTAAACTTGCAATATTCTTTTATTTTAATTTGATTTTCCTGAACTTTCTATTTTTTACTACAAAACTGACAAACTAAATTAAATGCATCATTATATACAAAATTGAGGATTAACTGAACCAATAATCAGGGGTAAAAGTGTAATATTTCAATGCTCAACATATATACATGTAATAGCTTAGTTATGGAATACAATACATAGTCTATTATTCTCTACATGTTTCAAAAGAAATACTTCTCAACTTCATTTGGAAATATATCTGCGAGAACATTTTATCAAGAACACCATTAAGGCTGAAACTCGGGCGGGTTGGACCGAGTTTTAGTAAACCCAATCCAACTCATGTCAAAATTTATTAAACCCAAGTTGATCTGACCCGAATTACTCAACCCAACTGGACCCACATTTCTGACCCGACTCAGCCCGAGTGCTGACCCAATCGAAATTTCAACCCTAATCCCTACTGATTTATTATTTGGTGCAGTCAAGTCGGGTCGAGTTGATTTTAAATTTCTCAACCTGTAACACCCTGGAATTTCAAAGTTATCATTTTATATGAAAATATTCATATTTACGGAATTGCCATTGTGATAAAATTTATTTGAATTTAAATGGGTCAAGGGCTCAATGAAGACCCAAAGGAGGGTAGTTTGATTATAAAACAAATAAATGGATAAGATGGATTTAAACGGGTCAAGAACCATATTTGGGTCAAATTTTGATAAATGGGTCAAAATGGCTAGATGTGACCCAATGGGTCGTGAATGGCATGGTTAACCATGGATTGAGTTCAAGCTTAGTTAATTTAAGTCTATTAATTACTTGAGTTTGGTTTGAGTTGAAATGAATGATGGGTTAAGTTGAGTTGAATTTATTAGTTAAGTTAAATTAAATGAATGACTTAGGTTGGGTGAGTTGAATAAATGAGTTGGACAAATATGTATTTTTATTGTGAAGTGTGTAAATGAGAGGGGAAGTGTTTTAAATTCCAAGTTTGAGCAAGGAAAAACGTTGGTGCATGGGGAGACATTACCATGCATGTAACCCCCATTTAGGTGATGAATAAAATGGGAGTTACATTTTGAATGGGAGTTACATTTGAAGTCACAAGGGTTGCTAGGGACGTTGGCTGCATGCATGAGCAATTTCATGCATGTAACGGCTACCATGGAGATATGAGAATGATGGCTTTGAGAGTTACAAATGCATGAATGAAGGAGAATGCAAACAATTCACAAGGATATGCATAGGCCGTTGGGCACCCTTGGAGGTTCATCTCAAAGATGAAACCCCCAAGGAAGGTATTAAAAAAATAATGGTTACATAAAGGTTTTATATTTAAAATGGTTACATGCATTGGAACCATGAGGATTAACTACCTTAGATGGAAGGTCAAGGGTTAAAAAACGTTGGAGGGTTTCATCTCAAGGATGAAACCCCCAAAGGAAATAAGAGTTAAAGATAAATGCATTAGGAGTTACAATTTTTGGGTACCAAAGAGATCACATGGGCTGATTGAAATTTAGCCAAACATGTTTCAGTTTTTCTCTCCCTATCTCTCTCTCTTGGTCGTTTTTACCTTCTCAAACACTAAGAGCAGCAGCTGGTTAGTGATATGAAATCAGTCCTTGATTGATTTGTTTCACCAAAACAAAAGCATATCTTGAGCAAAAGTGTTGGCCTCAAGGTATTCCATTCAAAGTCAAAAATTCTATCTCTTTCTCTCTTTGCCGTTTTTCTACCAAGAACAACAGCTGGTTGTTTAAATCAGTCCCTGATCATCAAGGAATCAAGAAGAAGGAGAGGCTAAGAAAGGACAAGGAACAAGCCGGAGGGAAGATCAAGTGGAGGAGTCGCGGAAACGGTAGGTTTTTCGATGCACAATTTTTAAATCATGATCCGGCCATTGGATGGCTGAATCTAACAAAGGTTAAATAGTGGTTGGAAGTACATGAATGAGATAAAAAGATGGACCATAGGGTTCGGCCCATTGGATGGCCAAACCCCATGGAAATAATGAATTTATTTAGATGGTTTTTGGAAATTAAAACCATACAAATTTGGGACTGTTTTTAGATGATTTTAAGTATGTGTTTTAAAAAGGTTAAAACATAAATAAGGAAGTTTATTTTGAACAAAGATGAATGATTAAGAAGTTCAAAACCAAAGGTCATAGGGTTCGGCCACCATGGAGGGCCGAACCCCATGCAAATAATGGTATGGTTTTGATGTATTTGAAACATATAAACCATGAAGTATGTGGACTGTTTTGGGTTATTATTTAAGATTCAAATACATGTTTTGGAAAGGGTTAAAAGCATGGATCTGTATGACAAAGGACTGAAGTTAGCATGGTTTAAAACAGTGGTTCAAAACGGATGAAATGGATCATTTGGATCGGCCATTTTGGATGGCCGAATTTTATGAAATTGGGCTAATTTTGGAGGATTGTTTTGAAGGTTAAAAACCTGATTTAGATATACAGTTATTATCTGGTTAATTGAGGTTTAAAAACAATAAACGTAATCATTGGGTTCAGCCATGATAGAGGGCCGAACCCCATGTAAAACGGTGTGGGTTTTCATGTTGAGAACCCCATGGAAACCATGGAAACCATGAAAATCCATGGACTGTTTTGTGGAATAATTGGGTTAAGTTTATGATGAACATTAGTTATTATTTATATGCTTTGATTTAAGAATATTATATGTTGTTTATGGAGTTAGTATGGGTAAGTAATCGGCCAATATGAATGATGGAAATTGAGTATAAAATCACATTGGTGAGGTTCGGCCATGTGTATGGCCGAACCCCACTAATGGTGATTGTGGGACATAATTGTTGATTATATGAAGATATGGAAGGGTTAAGAAGGATCAAATTAGGTGATAAGGTTCAGCCATGTGTATGGCTGAACCCCACTAAAGATGGTTTTATGTTTGGTGATGAAAGTTAGTTAATTTAAAGCAAAGGTTGGTCTCAATGGCACACTCGTAATTATGGCTGAAATGATCAAAAATAAAATGATCATATGATGGGATAAATGGGCTAAAACCAAAGTGGTAAGGTTCAGCCATAATGTATGGCCGAACCCTACTAAGGTTCGTTTAGAAGTTTGGGTAATTAGATAGGTTTTAATTAAATAAATGAATGACCAATGTTTTAATGGATGAGGTTCGGCTATGGCTTTGGCCGAACCCCACTAGGTGATTCTTGGAAAATAAAGCTTTGCTGGAAATTAGGTGGATAAATGATTAAGTTGCTGCCATGTGCATAGGGTATTCGGATTTTTAGAACGGTGAGCGAGACGTGATCGGAAGACGGTCCAAAGGAAGGATCGAACAAAGTAAACTATTGTAGGTTTCCTACCTTGTTGTAACCACACAACTTATTCGCTGTTTTATGTTTATTTGAATAAGTTATTTGAATCAAATGTTATATTTACAAATGGCATGTTTGCATAGACATCTCATGCATAGCATGGGATGATGGGGAAGTAACCGGAGGCCACACTCCGTCGGGGCGTCCGAAAGACCATTGTGGGGTACCCTGATGATGAGAATCCCATCAGGAGGAATCCGGAGGCCACACTCCGTCGGGGCGTCCGAAAGACCACTGTGGGTTACCTTGACGATGAGAATCCCGTCAAGTGATGGCTATGTTGAATGGTGATGGGTGGTACTCATTACATGTTCATTTCATACATAGCATATGTTTTACAGAATTTTGTCACACATGTATAATTATTATCCTATTTGCATGATTTTGACTAACCATGCGGTAGCCCTACTCGGAAACACTACTGGGCGCGTTGATCTAACGCCCTATCTATATCTTTAGTGGATGATGCAGGGAAAGGAAAGAACGTGGTTGGAGAAGAGGACCAAGTACGAAAACTTGGGCGATTTGAATGATTGCAATGGACTATGAATGGATTATTTATGGACTTGTTAGTTGATTTATTTGGAACAATGTAATTTGTTAAATTAGGTGTTGGCATGTAATAAGTAGTTAAGTAGATGCTATGGTTGGATTTATTTGAATGGTTTGGAATGAATAGTAGACTAAGGTTATATAATAATTTTGGAGAATAAATAAGGTACTTTGCTATCTAAAAATGGAAATTGGATTAATCATAGGTTCTATTATAACCTCAGTTAGATCTAGACTAAGTTAATTCCGCTAGATATATGTACCATGTGCGGATCAGTTTTATGGATTTAGTTCATACGCACATGGGCTTGGCCAGTTAAGGTTCGGATTTAGAGATCCGAACTTAACTCGCGTCGTGACATTCCGCCCCGATCACTTATTGATTATTATTATTAAAAAAAAAAAAAAATAAACTCTGAAAATTTAGAGTGAAAAGGGCGGGGTGTTACACAACCCAACCTGACCCGAATTTCATGCGGGTTTTTTCCAATCCGACCTGAATCCAAATATGCAAATATATAAGCCAAACCCATTGATTTCTCGAGTCAGGTCATACAAGTCGAGTTAAAACTCGACCCAAGTTTCTTCCCTAAATAGCATGAGCACTTGCAGAGTCCACATTCATACCCCTCACCTATTTATTCCATTAATCTACGAATTAGATCACTACGTAAGTAGAACTTTTTTTAATTAATTCAATGTTAGATTAAGCCCAAGAAATGCTATGGATTATTAAACATGCGTAATCTTTAATACCATACTTGTAGTGATATATTCAAGTTGATTTTCATAAAGCACCCCCTACCTAATAACCTTGCCAATCAACTCATTCTCACAATCCAAAGTGGGCCCAAAAAATATCTCACTGAGTTCTCAATTAACCAGTGCTCAATGCATAATTTCTTTTAACTTCATTTATCATGCAAAATGAATAAAGAAATTCATCTCACACAATGGCTCAACTCTCTTGAAGAAGTGTTTAGAACAGGAGAACAGTTAATGGAAATCTTTCACAAGTTCTCCAGAGGAAGTGCAACTCACCCTTTCTGGGGAAGCCTGATAAATTTTGGGGCTTGTGATTAGGCATTTTCTCAAAAGAACTTATGTTCTTATTTTGCAACAATAAATAAGTTAATCTCACACTCGATGTTCTTGTGAAAATGTAAATAGTGAAACGAACCGCGAGCCTGACAATATTGATAGAACTATATCTTGTACTATTATGGAGCCCTTGAATGATCTTAATATAACCAAAGCATATAATTATACATTAAAAAAAATAAGGTTACCTGAGAGGAAAGAAAGAAAAAAACTATAGCTATGAAGTTTCCTTTGTAAAAATAGGAAGTGTGTGACTACCTGGCCCGGGGTGTGGGCTTTTCCCTAGTGCTTATTCTGCACTCTATTTGGCTGCTTGGGCTCTGTTGCTTGGCCCTAGTTGTTGGGCCTGCATTTTTTGTCTCTTTTCCCCTGCCTAGCCCAGGCTGTGGGCAAATTTAATATCATTTGGGGCTCCTTTTGAATAAATAACTAACCATCTCATTAAAAAAGAAAAAAAATGGGAAGTGTTTTAAGTCTATACAAGAAAAAATGTTGTATGCACTTATACATAGGGAAAATATTAGGGCGCACTTGTTTTTTTTTAACTCTTGAAATACTATATAAAATACCAACTATATAGATTGAAAATAGACTTAATAAATACAAGTGAACCAGATTTGAGCTTCAAATTCAACTTTAAGCCACTGATCTTAATAGACAAAATCACTAGTGTCTTTGAATTTTTTTCATTATGTCCAGTGATTTTGAGCATTAAGATCAAGTCAAAATAGAGTATAAGGCCGAAATTTGGTCCACCAATAATTCATCAAGTCTATTTTCAAACCTCACCAGTAGATTTCTTCTGCTTCTTTGTTTAAGTTTTTTCCTTTCATTCGTATTTTGCAATATGATTATTTTATTATTTTTGCACTTTTGTACTCTTCCATATATTCTTATATTATTTTTTTCCTTTTATTCCTTCATTTTTTCTTCTTTTCCTTTTTTTTTTCATTCTCATATTTAATATTTTTGTGTTTTTTTTGGAAGATCGACATTGGATTATAAAAGTACTTCCATTTGATGTTTCATATTTACAATTTTTTATAGCTTGCATTTTTTTTCCAGATAGAATGATAATGGTTTAAGTTTTTCTTCATCTTTATTTATAAACACAAAAGATGCATAGAATGGATCTAGAAAGATTGCAATCATAATGTTGTAATGTAGTATGCTGAAAGTTCCCATTTTCAATGTGCTAGAACATCATATTGACCCTTGGGGAGCGCTGTGAATAGGTCAATCCCATTTTTCATGGTGTTTACAAATTTCATTATTGATTTGAGGACAACGGAACATTTATCAAGAGATTTGTTTAGTGTGATAAATTTTCTAAGTGATCGCACTAAGATTATGACCCTTTACATAATGCTTGATTATCAATGCTTGTACACAATGTTTAAAATAAAATAATCAATATGCAAAGTGATTTGTGTTGAGAAGAGTATTTAAATAGTAAATTGAAACACACAAATATCAAACACCATAAGACCAATTTAAAGTGGTTCGGTTAGCCAACCTACATCCACTGTTAGGACTCACTCAACCTTCAGTTATCCCCAAAATCCACTAAGTGGGGATTTACACAATTAGAGTAGGAATTCCACCTCACTCAATCGGTTAGGAATTTCACCCACCACTATCGAATATGAGTTCCATCTATCCATTTGGCCAGGAGTCCCACCCACCTCTGTGACAGAGACAACACTTTAGAATTTTTTATAGTGGTTCCGGGGTACCTTCCCTTCATCCACTTTCGGAATAAAGGTTCTAAAGAAAATTAAAACCAAGAAGCACTTACCTTTGGAGCTCTTTCTTCTGATATGTGCTTCTTCAAGATCCCACCCATGTATGCCGGCGCTCCGCCTCGTAGCCGTCGTTTAGCAATCACAGTCCAGGGTGTCAAGGAACCTGATTCTACAAAGGTTTCCTAGTTTATGGTTCTCTCCTTCTCACTTTCAAACTCAATCCTCAGATTGGTTGTTTATGAGTTCTCATCCTTCTTCTCTCTCTCACAACTCAATTCATCTGATTGGTTGTATTTGATTCCCCTAGTGTAAGCACAAAAGAGAGAGTGATCCTTCTGTTGGCCATTGTTTGAGCTCACTGTTGAAGATGAGGGTCCAACTGATCCGCCCGAAGGATACCAACTTGCTGCATAAGGATTGGTTTAAATAGCAAAGGCAACCAGTTGAAGTAACAGTAATGTACCGACAGGTCTGGGTCGGTGACTAGAAATTTTATCGTAACAATTCTGACCGTTGTGCATAAAGTGCACTCCCAACGGTAAAACTCTTTCCCAGTCAACATGTCGTTGTCGCCAATGGGTCGACACTTATGGTACCGAGAGGTCGGTGCATACGAGAGGCTCGTTCTGGTGCAAAACATGCATGACAGTAGTTTTCACTTTGGAAACCTCTTACCCAGAACGACCTGTCGCCCATTATCGAGGGGTCGGTCCTGGTACTCTCGGTCAGTCTTTAATTGCCGATATGTCTGTTTCTTCAAGAGTCTACATGAGTTTAAGGTTTCAGAACTCAAGGTCTCGATCGACGAGTCGTTGACCACGAGGGATCGGTGCATACGAGACTCTCGATCAGAGGCAAAGCTAGAATGACAGTTTAATGTTCCAGAATCTAATGTCATTCGGGCCGACCAGTCTTTGACCACGATGGGTATATCCTGACTGCACCGAGGGGTCGGTGAGATAAGACTGGTCGAGCTGATAGTAAAACCAAATACAGATTAGGGTTCCAACTCATTGTCAAGCTCCCTCTCTAGGATTTTTATGATTTAACCATTTGTTTTTCTAAGCCTAGGGATAATCCTCTCTAAGGTGTGGGTACCACCTAAAGTCATCTATGGTTATTTTACCTGTTTTGTGATTGCCGTAACGATAAGCTTCAATCCGGTGGAGCATGATCGTTTCTCTTGATCATCTTGGGTCTTTAAGCTTCCAGCAAGTGTTTCTTTCCGAGTCATGTAATTGACAAACATAGGGGCTAGGCCAAGCCGAGGCACTAACATATGTTATTTCTTCGATGTAAATCATTGTTTTGGTGTTTTCTCATGTACTTAGAGCTATCACTCTTGTTTGAGTCTTGTACTCTAGATTTTTCTGTTTCTTTGAATGAACAATCTACCGCTTGTCATTCAAAAAAAAAAATACCTCCTAGGACTAGTTCTCATATGACCTTAATATAAACTTTGGTTTGTAGATTCTACAGTTGACTCAATAGATGCTTGCATGAGGTATTCAAGTTTTTTTATATAATGGTGTAGAGTAGCATTGCCTGATTAAGTCTTTTAAAATTTTAAAAAGGCCCATACTAGAAGTATAAGATAAATGAGAAACTATTGGGAGATTCTCAATCTTTCGTATCTTGATAGTTGATGAGAATAACTGAAAAATACTCTTGTGAATTAAATCACAGATGTCAAAAAACTATAATATTTTTTAATAGTAATCAATATTGTTGGCCTAAAAGTTAAATCTGTCTCTCCTGAATCAAACTGAGTTATCAATTCCATGACTATGTCATCCTGAGTTGTCAATTTCTTTTACTGAGTCGGGACCGTGTCCGTGTGTCCAGGACCACATCTCTGGAAGATATGCACAGTCAAATCATGC
The DNA here is from genome assembly GCA_013350335.1 of Chimonanthus salicifolius. Lineage (NCBI taxonomy): Eukaryota > Viridiplantae > Streptophyta > Magnoliopsida > Laurales > Calycanthaceae > Chimonanthus > Chimonanthus salicifolius. The sequence continues at coordinate 47,133,134 of CM023535.1, forward strand.
TTGAAGCTCCTAAAGATACGAAGTCTGGAAGGCATCGCACCAAAATCGGAAGAACTTCTTGAATGTCAACCAACACAGGTATATGGACCTTATTACTGACCTACAAGCCTTAGGAATCCACATGGTTAAAATTGGAATAATACTCACTGGGTTTCTAAGTACATTCTCTGCCCTGTGGAGAGCTCTTGCTATCTATCAAATATCTATTTATTTTTATGTATCCTTGCAATCTGAAATTGTTCATTATAGTTAAACCTAATTGATTGCAAAGATCGCACATGAGCTCTCCACCATGTCCATATTTTCACAAAATCTCAAGTTTCCAACACTTAAGTGGAAAATGGAATATTAGGGCTCCGTGGAAGTTCCGAGCTCAAATCTCAGGACGTCAAAGGATATTCCCTCCTGGGCAGTCAAAAAAAGGAATCTGGGTTGTGTCGAACACTGTTTCTCAGACGTTTCGAGATAAGGCACTCTGGCGTTCTGAGGATGTAAATTTAGAACTGGCCATCCATCATTCCCTTCGCATGTTCCGAACCCTTACATCCTAGGGTTCCTCAGATGTTTTGAGGATCACCATTCGGACGTTCCAAAGGCTGTCCCAAACAGTCAATCTAGCCGTTGAAAGGTCAAACTAGCTGCTATGAGATGACCGTTGAGAATCCGACAGTTGTAACCTCGGAAGGTCCAAGATCCATCTTCGGAAGGTCCAAAAATAGATCCGTTAGGGCTTTTCTAGCCTATAAATGCAAAGCTTTTTGGTGAGGAAAAAGTTGATGACTTAAGCTCAATTTCTCCATACACTCTTCTAAGCTTCCCTGTAACTTCCAAAGCTTACATACTCCATAGTTAAAAACTCTAAGTTTCTAATCTTAATCTCAAACACATTTAAAGAACTCATAGGAAAATCATTAAGCATCTAAGGCTCAACATTGAAGGTGTTCTTAAGAAAGCCACTTGAGATTGATTGCTCACATAGGAAAACCTTTAATCATCCCAAGATCATCTCATAATCTTTAGTGTGGCATTCATTGGAGCATTCTTTCATCACCAATTATCTAAGTGGAGAAAGACATCCAAGGACAAGCCAAGGCTACTTCAAGTAACTAGAGGCTAGTGTTCTTGGTAAGACTCTCAAGTTCTACAACTTTCCATTTTTCGTTGAAGTAATTGTAAGGGTTGGTGTAACTGTAATACCCCGTATTTGTGTAAGCATTGATGGGAGGGAAAAAGTAGTCAGGTTGGGCGCTACTTGTCCCACATTTCTTATGAGTAGAGTTGTTCTATGGGATATAAGTTGGAATCCCTCCTCCTTCTAGCACAGGGCCTTTTGGGAGTAACATTGGGTTGGCTCACCAATGCAAAGTCTTACAGGCCCGTGTTCGTGGGCCCAAAATGAACAATATTGAGCTAGCAGGATGAGTCATTACAAATGGTAACAGAGAACAGTTCAACTTTCTTCCTGTGAGTGTGGGTGTGTTTGTGGACAGAGCTGAGGACGGCTCTTGTGTTAAAGGGGTGAATTGTAATACCCCGTGTTTGCATAAGCATTAATGGGAAAGACAAAGTAGCTAGGTTGGGCGCTACTTGTTCCACATTACTTATGAGAAGAGTTGTTCTATGGGATATAAGTTGGAATCCCTCCTGCTTCTAGCACATGGCCTTTTGGGAGCAACATTAGGTTAGTTCACCAATGTAAAGCCGTGCGGGCCCGTGTGTATGGGCCCAAAATGGACAATATTGTGCTAGCGAGGGGTTGTTATAGTAACTCTAGTGAAATCCAAGAAACTTGTTTTCTTAGTACTTGTAAGTTTCGGTTCGATCTACACTCGTGAAGTAGATCATAGGTTGTAATAAGTTTCTTTTCCACTCGTGAAAGAGAAGTTTAGTAGAATCCTCAAGTGGTGTACTTGAGGCGTGGACATAGGCAAGGTTGCCAATGTAATGGCCCAACCCTAATAAAAAATTAAAATATTAAGTCCGTACATAAGTCCGTGTTTGGACAAAATTAGGCTTATTTCACCTCCTTTCTCTTCCAAACAGCCAACCCTTCTTCCTTAATAGCAAACCCTTGCATCCTCTACCTTGCCTTGCCTCTATTGATTTTCCCCCACTAAAGGCTTTAGATTCAGGTTTCCTACGCTTAAAACGCCACTTTTGCACGGTTCCTTATCTTCCAAAGGTAAAATCTATGATCCTTCTCTTTCCCTTTCTTCTTATTTAACGAGAACTTAATGGGATGTGTTGAAAATGAAGTATGTGCTTGCTTTTAAGCCTTATTTGGAGAATCCATGGAAGTAATTGAGGATTTTGTTATGGAACCTCATCTGAGTGTAGATCTAAATTGAAATTGAGTTTTGAACCCATGGGAAGATAAGTAAATTAGGGAAAAGGGAATATACTATTTTTGGAGATGATTCATGCGAGGAGATTTGGAGATTTCCCTTCGATTGAAGGGATTAAACTAGATTTGGGATAAATCTTGGGTTTAAATTTGGGGATTATGCTTCTAAGCTATGTTTTGGTCTAATCGATGAACTAATAGGGATGTATTATGTTCTTTTTGATTGATTAGAGCCTTTGAACCCTGAATCTGTTGAGGTACAACCCGAAGTTCAACCCGAGACATCGTGATTTTGAAGTGAGAATTGCTACACACATATTGTATGAATGCATGTATGTTATTTCATTGATTTAGGGAATGTACTGTGTTATTGATGTCTTTAATGCATGATAAATAGGATGGATGTGCCCTATGCTATGCATGAGATATTATTAATTCCCTATTATGTGATTTGTAGCATATCTATTATCTTGTTATCATGATAAAAAAAATTGTGATAATTATTGGAGACCCTTGTGAAGGGCTGATGATTTATTAATAAATTTAATTGGATTTGTGCTGTAAAAAGGGAGTTATTGGACTTAAAATGTTAAACCACCATGAGACGGGTTGAATAAATTATAATGACTAATAATATGTGTAAATAAACCCGATGCGTGTATCTCAGAGGTTGGTGTGTACTCCATATCACTAAAATAACCCAATGTGATAATTATGTTGAATGTATGAAACGTAATAGAATGTGCTATGCTACTATCATTGTGAAATAATAGTCATTATATGATTATGACATATATGTTGCCTATATAATTGTGAATATGATCCATTTTACATTACTCACTGATATGTGCCAAGGAGGTTATCTAGGACGTGAGTATGGATATTGTGTTAATAGGCATGATGGTATTGAGAATGACTAGTGTTGGAATGAGACCTAAAGAGTTTATTATTGAGAATTACTAGTGTTGGAATGAGACCTAAAGAGTTTATAGGACTTGATAATGTACATTTCTCTTGTTTGAGCCCATTAGTATGAGTCGCCACTCCCTAAAGGAGGTTGGTGTGATAGGATAATGGTTTTGTTTAAGGAACCCTATTGGAATGGTGGCGTCGGCTATGGGAGTTGGTCCTGTTTGTGGTTGTCGTTGAGGAGTATAGCTCTTATGATGCTTCACGTTGTAGGTCGCTCTCACGACTGTTTGTGGTTGTCGTTGAGGAGTATAGCTTCTATCATACTTCGTGTTGTATATTGCTTTCACGACTGTTGTGGTTGTCATTGAGGAGTATAGCCCCTCACATGCTTCGCGTTGTAGGTCGCTGTCATAACTATTTTTTACACTTGGTGTGCAGTTATGCAGGGTTAGATACTTGTGAGCCCTACTCGGGCGGTACTAACTTGGTAAGTCGTATATTGATCACCTTAGAGTTGACTTAATCACCAGAGTGGTGATGGGATGCATGGTGAGGTAGATTATCCATATTGTATGGAGATCTCCACTTGTAAGTCGTGGCCTATGTCCCTTAAGGGATCATGATGATTGACAGCCAATTCCATTAAGGTATCCTTGGGTGGACATTGTGTTCACGTTGATGAGATTGGTATCCTTTGGTGGACATTGTATCCACGTTGATGAGATTGGTGTCTTTGTGTAGACATTGTGTTTATATTGATGAGATTGATAGCATAACCTTATTTATATTCCATTTCATACATAATAATTATGTGGGTGCGTGAGTGTGTAGCATGCATATTTCCTCATTAAGCATTTTTATACTCACGTCCTTACAATTTCAAGAAATGTTGCACAGTCTGGGTCCGAGGGACCCCGATGAAGAGCTTAGTTTATTATATTGCTTTATACGCCCTACATATTGAGTTAATTGTTTTATTTATTTGATTTGAGTTGGTGATGTTGTTTATACTATTTTATTTATTGTGGATTTGGTTGTAATAAATGCTAGAAAATTTGGTAACATTTATGGTAGAAAATTTATATCCCCTTTGAGATATTAATGGTATTTAAGTTCATTTATGATTCGATGATTGAGTTGTGAGTACACATCTGTTTCCCATGTATGATATTTGAAAAAGTAAAATTATTCCGCGTCACATGCCTATGTTTTTAGGTCAGGGCGTGACAGCCAAACCACGTAAAAACACTTGTGTCACAACTCTCCATCTCTTCCCATCTTCTTCACCTCATTTGGTGCACTTGCTTTATCTCATATCTTATTACACATATATTTTGTTTGGAATTAAACTTACATGTAAATCAAGTTTGGAAGATTAATTGAACAAATTTGTAGAAATCAATCATTAAAGTGCCCAATATTTAAAGAATTTTAAAATTACTTATTAGTCATATTCACCCCTCCCCCTCCCCTCTAGGACTATTCTAGACATTTTGCTAGCTTGATTGATAAATATATTAATAAGAAGAGAGCACTAGATGTACAAAAGCAAAAAAAAAACATAAATTCTAGAATTGGCGTTTAATAGGAAAAAAATAAAAGAAATGCAGGCTTCTGAAAGCTCGAATCAACACTCTGGACACCGCTAAAAATGGAGCTCAAGAAAGATGGATTCTCACCATATCATCACAAACATCCACTAATTAGGATGCAATTTAGCACCCCGAGTGCATCTAGGAGTATCAGACCCGTTTTGCTTATGACTGAAGTAATTGATAAAGGAGCTCAAATGAGTTAATTGTCTAGCAGTTTTATCTTTTCTACTAGTGTTCATAGGAGAGGGTTCCAAGTCCTTTACCACAGCAAAGTAAGAAAGGAGGAACTTTCCTGATCAATAGAAAAACATTCAAGTTTTCTCCCAACCTCTAGGATTTTTTGCTCAACCCATCCAACAAAATGGCAGTCATCCACAAGGCCCTCAAACAGTGGCGAGGACACAACGGTAGGACCCGACTGACTGCCCATAAGTGGAGTATCAATCACATAACTAGAAACACCACCAAAGGGACAACAAACTTTTGGTCTAGGGGAGCATGGGGATATGTCAGGCGCTTAGGGAATCAAGGAAATCATAGGAGATGTATTTGAGACCCCTAAAGGCTAAGAAGAAAGTGACACCAATCAAGAAAAAAGCCCCGAGCACAAAAGGAAGACCATCACTCACTGACGAGGGGAGAGTAGGCAGGATTGGGGGAGGAGGGCTGAATAAGATAAGAGGAGAGGGTGAGAGGTTTAAGAGACAGTGGGCCTGGGGTTGGGCTTTAAAAAGCGTAGATGGAGAAGTAGGGCTAAGCAGGTTGAGGAATAAGATAAAACTACCTTGTCAGGAGGATGGCAAAAGATAACAAGAGGAGAAAGATGGTGTGCCTTGGTAGTGTTTGTTAGTGCCTCGGCTTCGCCGAGTCCATATTTGTCAATTTCATGATTCGGGTACAAGCACTTGCCAAAGAAGCTTGAAGACTCAAGATGATGAAGGAAGAAGATAATGCTCCACCAAGCTCAAAGCTCATCGTCATGGCAATCACAAAAATAAGAATATAGCCATAAATGACCTTAGGTGGAATGCACACCTGAGAGAGAACTAATCCTAGACTTAGTTGCATATGTTGGTAATAAACATAACTTGCCTAGAGAGGATGCTGAACAGTGAATTGGAAGTGAACTTGGAAACATGAATTATGTTCACTGTCAGCACGACCATTTTATCTCACTGACCTCTCGTTGTAGTCAGGAACGACCCATCATGGTCGAAGACTGGTCGGCCAGTTTGACATAAATTCTGAAACTTCGAACTGTCATTCTTGATATGCCTCTGATCGAGAGCCTCGTATGCACCGACCCCTTGGTGATGAACTTGAACGACCCCTTGTGGTTGACGACTCGTCGGTATAAAACTTATGAGTTTCGGACTGTGAACTCATAAGGGCTCTCAATAAAACAGACATCTCGGTATATCACGACCGATCGAGAGTAACAAGACTGACCCCTCGGCAAAGGGCGACAAGTCGTTCTGGGTAACACGTTTCCAAAATGGAAATTAATGTCAAGCATGTTTTTACACCAAAACAAGCCTCTCGTATGGACCGACCCATCGGCAACACCAACTTGTCGACCGTGAAGTAATTATGTCGTTCGGGGTTCATTTAATGCACAACTGTTGAGTGGTTCAACGGTAATAAATATGGACACCGACCACTCAATCTTGGACAGTCTAATTGACCGTTAAAAATCCTCTATAAATATGAGTGTTGTGTGATCGTTTTACTATCTTCCTTGAACTGAAAAGATTTATACACTCTGAGAAACGATCAACATTCTTGTGGAAAAGATCATAAACAACCAATCTATTGATTGTGTTTGCAAGTGAGAAAGAGAGGAGAGAGAAGGATCATAAAGAACCAATCTTTGGATTGAGTTTGCAAGTGAAAAAGTCATAAACTAGTAAAGCTTTGGTTAAGCCAAGTTTCCTTGTCACTCAGAGATTGTGATTGCATTACGACGGCTACAAGGAGAAGCGTCGACACAAATTGGGTGGGATCCTCAAGAAGCACACATCAGCGAGAAAGAGCTTTAAGGCTAGTGCTTCTTGGTTTTAATTTTCTTTTTAAAATCTGTAACTCAAAAGTGGATTGAGGAGAGGTACTCCGAAACTACTATAAAAGACTCTAGAGCATTGTCTCTAGAACAGTGGTGAGTGGAATTCCCAACCAATTGAGTGAGGTAGAATTCTACTCTGATTGTGAGGGTGTAAGTCCCCACATAGTGAATTTGGAGATAGCTCAAGGTTGAGCAAGTCCTAACAGTGGATGTAGGTTGGCGAACTGAACCACTATATATCTTGTGTCCTTGTGTTAGTGGTGTTAGAGCCAATTTCTTGTTTTGATTGTTTAATCACATTTGCTAACACACACACCCTTAATTGTTAAATCCGCTGCACATAATTAATCAATCAAGTTAATTTCAAAAAGGACTAGCTAATTTGGATTGACCTATTCACCCCCCCCCCTTCCCCCCCTCTCTCTCCTCTAGGGTCAATCAGGTTGGTCTAGCACCCTTGTTGAGGGGACTTTCAATTGGTATCAAAGCCTAGTGCTCGTTACAAGGATTTAAACATCCGCGTAGATCCAAACTAGAACACCATGGGAGACAATCATGCAGTATCCAATCCTCCATATACTTTGATGGAACAAACTATGCCTCATGGAAGGCCAAAATGAGGAGTTTTTTTGTTTCCATTAGATTCATTAGTATCGGATATTGTAAAGACTGGATGGCAAGAACCTATTGAAGAGAAAATTGTAGCATCCACCACAACCGTGTTGTTAACACCCAAACATTTTTCCTCTTGGAGTCTCACTGAGAAAGCTGCTCAGACAACTGATAGTAAAGCCATGAATGCCCTTAATTGTGCAGTCTCTAACACTAAATACAGGCGAATCATGACCTGTACTACTGCAAATGATGCATGGGAAGTCCTTGAGAGAACCCATGAAAGCACCTCAATAGTCAAGAGGTCTAAACTTTAGGTCCTCCAAAATCAATTCGATACTCTTAAGATGAGGGAGGATGAAGTCTTCATGGACTTCTATTCCAAAGTTAGCGACATTGTTAATCAAATGTACGCTTTAGGGGAAGGGATACCCAAGGACAAGGTATGTACCCAAAATTGTCTGGAATCTTGCAGAACGATTCTAGTCCAAGGTTGTGGCTATGGAGGACAACAGAGATGTGTCCTTAATGAACATAGATGATTTGGTTGGTTCATTGCAAACCTATGAACTACACTTTGAACAATGAAAGGAAAAATCTATTGCCTTGAAATCTTCCCTATAACAAACAAAGACTAAAGAAAAATAAAAATTTTCGGAAGATGAACTCTCTCTCAAGTGATGAAATGGCAATGTTTGCCAAAAAGTTTTATAAAAACTTTGTTAAAAGAAATAACTTGAGAAGAATGGGTAAGGATGAACCAAATAAAAATTACCCAAGAAGGCAAGAGGAGTTTAGAGGGAAAGGGAGAGAGAGAGAAGATGTCAAGGAGCAGACCAGCTTCAACTATGGAGGAAGAGGACACTAAATGTATGAGTGTCCTTCGGACAAAATAAAAAAGGCTATGAATGTGGGTGTAACCCATGTTGAAACTTCTGAATCAGAAAGTGATTCAGATGATGAGACCCAATGAAAAGTTGGTGTATCAAAATGTCTCATAACCTCGATCATTGGTGATCATGAAAATCCCACAATTGTAACAGAGGAAGATGAGAATGAAGACGATGAAAATCTTCAAACTTCCTATAGTGCCCTGTTCCTTGAGAGTGAAAAACTGGCTAAAAAACTCAATTAGGTTAAAAATGAAAACCTTAACCTCTCTAATCAAGTGGAAGAGTTGAAAGATGAAAAATCTCTTCTAATCTCTATGCTTAATCTCTCAGATGTTGAAAACTCTAAGCTTAAAGAAGAAAACAAGAGTCTTCGAGAATAAATAAGTATACATTGTAAGGATGTCGAGAGTTTGTGGCATCACAATAAAATTCTTGAAGAGGATATTAAGAAACTGTCTTTGGAAGTGAGGGAATTAAAAAATCACAGAGAAAAATTCCAAGATAAGTTTACCCAAGGAGATGAAAGACTAAAAAGACTCCTTGGTTCAGGTAGACAGCATGGTGATAGGTCTGGACTTGGTGCCTCATCCACCAATATACCTATGAACCATAAAGTGTTCATAGAAACAAGTCTCGCTCTTTAACATGTAAGTGTAATTTCTGTCACAATGATGGGCATTTTAAAAGAAATTGTCGTCGTCTGAAGAGATACTTGGAAAGGAAAGCCCAAAGGCACAATCAAATAAAGCATATGCTTAAAAGACATCCACAACAACTAACCTTAAAAGAAACCTAAGGAAGGTGGATACTAGGGAAGACTCTTTGTTAAGACAGATGAATCATGTCTTGCAAATATTGATGGATCCCAAGGTTAGTCATCAAAGTTACGATCGTAGAGGTGTGTATGCAACACCAAATGCCACAATATTCGCATGTAGGAGATAGACCACTAATCATATTTTGTTTTGGCTTAAGATTCACTTTCATATCTTAGATCACTACAAATGAACTAACAAGAGACCATGTGAGTTCACATAGCAGAAAAGGGCTATGACATGAGGAAAGGAACTGACTAACTACAAGTCTAGAATATACTCTTCCTGGCTATAGTACATTCCATTCAAAGTATTTCAAAATGTATACATTTTTTTTTTTTGAATGAGAATTGTTTGTGTGCATGATTTGATTAAGCTTGGCATATCTTTGCATTAAAATGAATTTATGTATGTTGTGCTCAGAATAGGATCTCCATCAAGTTGAACATATCAAAGATAGTTGCTCTGCTTCTGTACCCCTCGATGATTGTCGACATGTCAGTGAATGAACTGTCGGTGTGACAGACATGTCGGTACTATGCTAAATCAAGCACTATTGAAAAAGGGGGAAAATGTCGAAAAAATGGACTTGTCATAGGGCTTTCGTTCCTCAAGCCTCTAGAAGCCTGAAAATCACCGTTTATGTGATTTTCATAGATCGAGTAAAGAGCAATCTTCATCTCATCCTTTTTCGAGCCATTACTTAAGGATCTCCTCTAAGAAAAACCATTTCTAGGAAAACGATAGCTCTGACACTTCCTAAGCACTTTACAGAATGAGGAAAATCCAGTCGTGCTGGTCGATGTGACAAAAGGACCAAAAGGTCAATCTCTCACTTTTGCCCTGGGTCGAGCTCAGAAAATCCTACTTATGTTCAGGATGAACAAGAAATCTAAGCAGAGGTGGGAGAAGAGCCCATTGTTGACAAAGGTGTCATCTTCATCAAAAATCGACGAGAAGGAAGGGAGAAAAAATAGAAGAGGCGAATGGTCCTCGAACTGGTCATGAAGACCATGTTGATATTCCTAACGACACCAGTGAGGAAGATATTCTTCTGTCTGAGGACCTTTGGAGAGATTCTGATGAAAAAAGAGAATATGAATACCCTCATCAAGTGAATAACAGTTTGAACAACAAAATCTTCAGACTGGAAGGAAGGATTGACTGCCTTGAAAGATCCCTAGATAGGTTGAGCATGACAGTCAAGGATCTAGTTGCTGCTACCTCTTTCTCTGACCAAGTTCTAGATTCTCCATCTCCTCCTCCTCCAGCACCCCCTCAGGATGGCTCTACTTAGGATAGTTTTTCGTGATATATATTTTTGAAAAACTATACGTTTGGTATTTTTGTCTAAGCATCTATAATGTCCCCTAACAAAAACCATAAGTACTCAATGCACATTTTGTTTATCAATGCAATGATATGGTTTGATTTAATGTGATGTATATATTGCTCTATATAAATGTCGTATATCTCTTGTATATGATAAACTAACATGCAGGTTTAAATGAGTTGGTTTTGTATTGGCATGTTAGGGAGATTATGAATTGGGCTGTAATGCTGCACACATCCTTGGATTATGAGGGAGCACAATATATGTGCTAATTAGCTACTGTCACTGGTCATGACATCTTAAGGGGGAAAAGATGAATGCAAGCTTAGAATGAAGCTTAAACTTAGGGGCAACTAAGTTTATGGGGAGTTGAGGAGAAAAATCTAAGAAGATAGCTTAGAGAATGGGGGAGAAAATTCGAAGAATCTAAGGACATTAGCTTAATCCATGAAGAAATTAGCTGGAAATCAGCTTGAGCAAGGGCAAACAAACCTTGTTGCACGAAAAGTGTGCACTGAACCATGGGGGAGAACCATGAGTTAGAATAGATCTCAGTTAAGCACTAATGAAAGAAGCATGGGGGAGTGCTTAGTCTTGATGTTTGCCTACTAATTCTTTGTCAATTGTATGACAAAATGGGGGAGAAATTAGTAGAAGCTATAAGGCATAAAAACCAATTAGGAGAATAATTGGTGGAAGATCCAACTCAAGGAGATTGGGGGAGGCTAGCAAATCATTGATGTATGGGGGAGATTGAGTGCTAATCCTGTTTAGTCCATGGATGTTTATGGTTTGGACTAACCTATCTAATGATTACTAGTGTTGCATGCTTTTGTGCTTGAACAAGAAAATGAAGCAAGCTGAGCAAGAATATGAAGACCATAATCTTGTTATCCATTTGAGTATACATGTATTTGATGTAATGTTTTGCATTCAAATGTGTTGTAATAAAAGGTGGGCTTGTATTTGGGTTAGCTTCTAGGTTTTGTCATGAAATTGACAAAGGGGAAGATTGTTAGTGCCCCGGCTTGGCCGAGTCTCTTTTTGTCAATTTCATGACTCAGGTACAAGCACATGCCAAAGAAACTTGAAAACTCAAGATGATCAAGGAAGAAGATCATGCTCCACCAAGCTCAAAGCTTATCGTCATGGCAATCACAAAAATAGGAATATGGCCATAGATGACCTTAGGTGGAATCCACACCTGAGAGAGAACTAATCCTAGGCTTAGTTGCATATGTTGGTAATAAACATAACTTGCCTAGAGAGAATGTTGAACAGTGAATTGAAATTGAACTTGGAAATATGAATTATGTTTACTGTCAGCACGACCAGTTCATCTCACTGACCTCTCTTTGTAGTTAGGAACGACCCATCGTGGTCGAAGACTGGTCGGCCAGTTTGACATAAGTTCTGAAACTTCGAACTGTCATTTTTGATATGCCTCTGACCGAGAGTCTCGTATGCACCGACCCCTCGGTGATGAACTTGAACAACCCCTCGTGGTTGACGACTCGTCGGTATAAAACTTATGAGTTCTGGACTATGAACTCATAAGGGCTTTCGATAAAATAGACATCTTGGTATATCACAACAGATCGAGAGTAACAGGATTGACCCCTTGGTAAAGGGCGACAAGTCGTTCTGGGTAACAGGTTTCCAAAGTAGAAACTACTGTCAAACATGTTTTTGCACTAGAACGAGCCTCTCATATGGACCGACAGATGGGTGCCATAATTGTCCACCCATCGGTGACACCGACATGTTAGCTAGGAAGTAATTTACCGTTGGGCGTTCATTTAATGCACAACGGTCGGGTGGTTGAACGGTAATAAATATGAATACCGACCCATCGGTGCCACAGACTTGTTGGTCCTTGACTGTCTAAATGACCGTTAAAACTCCTCTATAAATATGAGTGTTGTGTGATCGTTTTACTATCTTCCTTGAACTGAAAATAACTATACACTCTGAGGAACGATCAACACTCTTGTGGAAAAGATCATAAACAACCAATCTATAGATTGTGTTTACAAGTGAGAAAGAGAGGAGGAGAGAAAGATCATAAACAACTAATCTTCGGATTGAGTTTGCAAGTGAGAAAGCCATAAACTAGGAAAGTTTTGGTTAAGCCAAGTTTCCTTGTCACTCAGAGATTTTGATTGCATTACGACGACTATAAGGAGAAGCATTGACACAGCTTGGGTGGGATCTTCAAGAAGCACACATCATCGAAAAAGAGCTTTAAGGCAAGTGCTTCTTGGTTTTAATTTTCTTTTTAAAATCTGTAACCCGAAAGTGGATTAAGGAGAGGTACTTCGGAACTACTATAAAAAACTCTAGAGCATCGTCTCTAGCACAGTGGTGGGTGGAATTCCCAGCCAATTGAGTTATGTTGAATTCCTACTCTTATTGTGAGGGTGTAGGTCCCCACATAGTGAATTTGGGGATAGCTCAAGGTTGAGCGAGTCCTAACAGTGGATGTAGGTTGGCAAACCGATCCACTATATATCTTGTGTCCTTGTGTTTGTAGTGTTAGAGCCAATTTCTTGTGTTGATTGTGTAATCACATTTACTAACACACACACTCTTGATTGTTAAATCCGCTGCACATAATCAATCAATCAAGTTAATTTCAAAAAGGACCAATGAATTTGGATTGACCTATTCCCCCCCCCCCCCCCCCCTCTTTCTCTCAGGTCAATCAGGTTGTTCTAGCACCCTTGTTAAGGGGACTTTCAGTGTTAATCTCAGGTGATTTTGGACAAAGGTCTCAATAGGACTCTAGACTTGAAATAGTGCCTGCCTGAAATGAGTTGGGCTGGCTAAGGCATTGGAGCAAAGTATTAGGACCAAAAGCTTCTACTGGGCTTGGGCAAAGAACATGGCCTGAAGCTTTAAAGGGCTGGTTTAAAAATTAGTCATGACATAATGTATCTTGAATTGAAATCAAATCAGGGCTCGGCCCACTGGAAGGAAGGCCCAATGCACTCACACACTTGGAGTCTTACACGAATAAAGGAAGTGGAGGCCTTAAAGGAGCTTGACAAGAGGAAGTGTCAAATTGAGGCTAAAAAGGGTTCCCTTTTCCCTGCGATCCTGGAGGGCTTTTTTCTTTTCTTGCAAAAAGAGTGGGCTCTCAAAAATTCTGGCGACGTTAGTGCCACAGCTGCAAATTCGAGAGCAAGGTTGCAAGCTACCATCTGTAGGGGTACAGATTGGAAGAGGATCTAGCTAAACAGAAGACACACAAGGCTCCCCAAGTGAGAGGTGAAGGCAAGGTTGACATGCCAAAGGCTCAACGGTCACCTCTGACAAGGAACTGCTACATGGAAAGTGCTCAAGACTAAGACCGACTGTTTTTTTGGGAGTGGCAACACTGGTCAAAACTAAGGATGGACAACAAATCTCAGAGGAAACCACCAGTACTGGATCTGAAGGGGGATCACCAAAGACCAACCAACGGAAAGACCCCGGACCACCGACAAATGCATAAGATATCCATAATCACCTATCAAATACACCTAATTATACAGGGAGTAGAAGATCAAATACACCTAATTATACAAAGGAGTAGAAGTGCAGGGAGAGCCCTCACCCTTATGGGGGTACTTACCCCTTCCTTACAGTAAAAATAAATGTCATTTATCGAACATTAGAGGCTCTAGTAATGGTATGACTCTTAAGAAAGCTTTAGTGCTCCTTAAATGCACGTATTTTAGGCTTGTAGAGGTTCTCTCAGAAGTCAGAACTAGGGCTGCGTATGGATGAGGGGTAAATTTTATAGGGATTACCTTTGAGCAGAGGTTACCCTTGAACATGGATTATATCCTATGCAGGTGTTGCCCTTATCTTATTTGATAATTATAGGGGTAAAGTTAAAACTGACCTTAAGAGAAAAAAATCTTGTTAGGTAACTGTAAGCAGAGGTAACTTGACATATTAACAATTTTATAAAAATTAATAATTTTTATTAATCCATATATTATAAAAAATAAAATAAATTTTTTATAAACCATAATTATTAAATAATATTCATCAATTAAAAATATTTAAAATATTTTTCCTTTATAGGTGCAAAGATAGAGTAAAGAGGGGGGAAGGGTTTCCTGAAAACCCTAATGCTCCAAAGGGTGGGGAGGGGTAAAAAATTGAATTTTCACCCTCATCCCTTCATTACCAAACAAGGGATGTGAGGGGTTACCCCCATTACTCCTTTACTCCATCCAAACACAACCTAGGAGTTGAGTAGGCGTATTAACAACTAGTTTGCCCTTCTTAGGTAATATATAATTATAAAACAAGGTTTTCTCTTTCAATCGAAAAGAAGGTGTATAAAGTCGAAAAACAAATAGCTTTGTAAAGTTGTATTTCTCATATTTGAACCAAATTGGTAATTAGAGAGTCAAATAGGTTTTTTTTTAAGAGAAATGCTATCTAGATCACAAGCAAGTGCTTCTAAAGTTCCAATTGACTTTCTACCAAATAAGTTATGAATTCTATATAATTAGGTGTATTTGATAGGTGTTTGTATGAATATAAAGTACATAAAATTTTACTATCAATTAATAATACAAGTCAGGTAATCTTGCCTTATGAATTTTGATACATATAAATTACTGTTTTTTTTAAAAAAAAATCAAAGACAGAATGTTAAAATGGACATGAAACTTCATAGCACAACTTACTCATATAATTTTCTTTACATCATATTTTTTTTTAAATAGTTCATATAATATATTAATAGATAAAAAACAACACCAGAAGTGTAAATATATCACAAGAACAGGTAAATCCAGCCCAAAATGGATCCGACTTATATCATGGAAAAAAAAAAAAAAAAACTGGTGGGCTCTTAAATCATTTTTATTTATATGAGCTCTAAAATCTATTTGATCGAAAGTCTATTAAAAAATCTCGACAGAAAAAATTCCGATAACGGTTTTTTCCCTTTGACGAGTTCATGCAAGCACTATGTGCCATCGATTATTTTTGAGGTTGCCTCTTGGATCACATAATCTCTTTTGTTAAGATATTTGTTGCTTGAGCTTCGGAGATAAATTGAACATCAAAATCTTTGGCTACTACCTTGTCAAAAGTTGAACCTCCCTTGATGTCTTATTTGAGACCTATTTTTAACGCAGGTTAATATTCGTATTTTACAAACTCATCAATAAAAAGCAAGAAATTCACAGAACAGCAAACCTTAGCCAATTAAACTGAAAAAAAAAAAAAATCAGGTACGAGAAAAAAAAAATATCTAAAAGGGTTTACGAAGGGGCTTTTGGATTTGAAAAATAAAAATGAGATTTGTAAAGAAAAAGGATTTGAGAGATTCACAACTGTCTGTATGGTTCAATGGGCGATGTCACCGACTGTGGAGGTGGAAGGTGAAACCTTGCTTCAATCCATAGCTAAAAAACTTGACAAAACCTCAACTGGAGTCTAAAAGATTCGTTTAAATTAATTTAATTCGATTGGATTTTAAATCAAATTCGAATATTGAATATTTCAATAATAATTTTATAAAAAAATAAGAGATGTAGAGTTGTGGGGGAAGAGAGAGAGAGGACTACTTGATTGATTGGCGGCAACGGCGGCGACAAGCTCTTGCAACCAATTTAAAGTTACGAACCCGTCTCAAGAAGCGAGAGTCTTCTGTTCGATTTACGTTCAACTTGAAAAGGTTACTCTCCATAGAACTTACCCAGTGTGTATAAATTGGGAGTTTACACATGCTCTGAAGATTAATGAAATGAAATATTTGGACACCTTAACTATAAAAGAAAGAAAAACAAAAAAGCAAGAGAAACCAGAAAGGGAGAGAACAGTGAAATTCCTACCATCTATTCCGATCGGATGGTGCAAGTCCACGTTCTCAGCATTGTATGCTGCAGTAGTGCATTGATAGATCATTTTAAATTATAAATTTGATGAAATTTAAAATTTTAAAAAACTTAGATGAATCCATTAAATTTAACTTGACCAATTAAATTTTGAATCAAATAAATTAATTATATTATTAATTAAATTTTTAAAGCTTGTTTGAGTTACTTAAAATTAAATTTAAAATTTGATCTTTTAGTTTTTAAACTTTGAATTTGATTATATAAACATATATATTTATGTTAAATAATTCAATTAACTGTTTTATCTCTTATCCGAGTACGGGCTCTAATGTTGGGAGCAAGTCGGGGCCGAACCCCTCTTCAGCTAAACCAAGGTGTTTTATTTGGTACGGGTATAGATACTGTGGCGGGTCTGGGACAGACCCAGATAGGCAACCCTGTCTATGTGGACTCATCCAAGACTACCTTTTGTCTGGGACCACCGAAAGTTAGCCTGTGTAATTTCAACAAAGATATCTCTTCTCTTCCTTTGGCTCAGACCTCAGGGAAAAAATGCAAGAATTGGAAAAAGAAAATGGAGGAGCTAGGGAAGGAGGTAGAAGACGGGGGCTCTAATGGGGACCTTCAGACAGTGGATATTCCTCCTGAAGGTATTGAATATCCAATTCATCTGAAGAGAAAATCGAAGAACGAAAAAAAAAAGGGAAACAATTGCAGAAAAAAAATTAGAAAAAAAGAATATCATTGTATCGGATGGGTTTGAGGAGATGCCTGCAGGAGATCCAGGAGACGGTGAACACAACTCTGATACAAATGGGAAGGAGGGTTGGCGATCAACATGGCTAAGGGGTGGAGTTTGCAGGTCATTCTCAATGCCAAATCTTCAACAAGGTATAGGATCGGAGGGCGAGAATTTGGATGGACAACAACCTTCTATGTTTGGTTCAGACTCGATGCAAGAAATTTTTGTTCTTTCTGATGATGAGGTGGTTATATGCAGTGTGAAAGATACAGAGATAGACCCATTGGAGGCGGTGTTTGAAGGCACATAGATAGCCGGTGAAAAAAAGGTATACCGAGCAGGTGTTGCAGTGCTGGCATCCAAGATGGGTTGTAGCAAGGAAAACGCCAGGAAAATTCTATATGCAGGTAGTAAGATGGGCATCAAATTTCTGGATGTAGGTTCAGTTGAAAAGGCATTGAAGTTGATCGATGAAAGAGATCGTAGTTCTTTGGACTCGAGGCATTCAGCCAGGATGGCAAATCTGACGGAGTAAGTGGGCACATCAAACCTTCTTAAGGTCTCCACCTCCAAGAAGAAAGGTTTGAAGTAGGGAAGAAAAAAGGTGTTCCAATGAAAGTAATTTCTTGGAATGTAAGAGGTCTTGGCCTCAGCCTTAAAAGGAGACCCATTTGAGGTGTGTTGAGGAAAAATCAAGCTGATATTATTTTCATGCAGGAAACAAAAAGGGAGGAAATTATTGACAAGGATATTAGAGAGATTTGGGAATTAGATTAGCAGCTTGGAGTGCTAAGCCAGCAGTTGGTCAATCAGGCAGTCTTCTTATTTTGTGGAAGATGGAAGTATTTGAAGCAGTGGAAACAATCATGGCCAACAAGGCTCTATCTGTGAAAGGGAAGTAAGTTGATAGTGATGCTGAAGTTATGTTCACAAATGTTTATGGCCCTCATTTGGAGCCGGAGCGACTTCAGTTCTGGGACGAGATTCGTCACCTGAAGAACAGTTGGTTCGGTCCATGGTGTGTTGGTGGTGATTTTAATGCAGTGCGGTATCCGTCTGAGAGGAGGGGTCGATCAAAGCGAACCAACTACTCAGAGGAGTTCTCGGATTGCATCGATTCATGCCAACTTATTGATTATCCTTTGATAGGCGTAGATTTACTTGGTCGAGTGGGTCAAGAGGTCCCTCTATGAGCAGATTAGACAGATTCCTAGTATCAGTTGAATGGGCGGAATTATTTAGCGTTGGTTCTCAAGTTAAGTTCAGAAGGCCAGTTTCAGATCATTGGCCGGTTCTTCTCAGCATGGTGGAGGAGGACTGGGGGGCCTTAGACATTCCGATTCAATAATGCTTGCCTAAATCATAAGGAGTTCCTTGGAAAAATGTCAGAATGGTGGAACTCATTAGAGGTGGAGGGGTGGGCGGGAGCATGCTTGCAGAATAAATTGAAATTGTTGAAGCCCAAAATTAACGAGTGGTTCAAGGAGTCGATGGGTGAGCTACAGGAGGAGAGGGAACATTTCTCAGAAATATTGGGGGGTTGGGAGAGCTTGGAGGAAGAAAGAGATTTATATGAGGAAGAGTTCTTGGTGAAGCGCAGGTGTATGTCAAAATTATGGGGTTTATTGAGGAGGGAAGAAGTGGAATGGAGACAGAAATCCAGAGTTACATGGTTAAAAGAAGGGGACAAAAATTCTAAGTTCTTCCGTCATATGGGTAAAGCAAGAGCTATGGTAAATTCATTGAAAGTTATTATGGTGAATAGGAGAAGACTAGAAAGAAAGAGTGATATTAGGGTAGCTGTCAAAAAGCACTTTACCTCCTTTTTTGTCCCAAACGGCGAAGGATGTCCGGCAAGATCAATCACAGAGTCTCTTGCCATTGTGCCACTGACGACATCTGATTCGTATTCCCATGTATGCCTCATCCTTCGGATCCGATTGCTAGTCTCTCTCTTCCTTCAGGTGCCCCTACTCCTCTATCTCATTTGCTTACTACTTCATTCAGTTTTCCTTCTTTTATCCCCGGCTCCTAAGAGTCGGGGTATGCTTCTTCTTCTTTTCAGGCAGGTGTCTTGAAGGGTCGGCCCCTGGGCATTAATTTTCCTCCGCTTGGCTATGGGCATCTTCGGCCTCCTCCTGGTGCTGAAGCTGTCCTGCATCCTTGTCATCTCCTTCGTGAGTCCCCTTCTGCGGAGCCTCAAATCAGGATGGTGCTTGTCAGGCTTATGCTTTCTCTCGGGGGCATCTGCTTTCTCAGCCTTTGTACTTTGCTGATGATGTGGGCCAGGTGATCCAGTATCATCCTTCGGCGTCATCTACTCGGACCAGGTGCTATCCACTCTCCTGCACTATTCCATGCTGCTCCTATTCATGCTCATCACTCCATGGGGGAAGTCTGGCCTAGAACTAGCGGGGGGCTTGGGGTTGATTCATTTAGAGAGGAGGTGGATATTCCTATTCTTAGATCTCATCCTGTGTATTCCAGTAGTGCCAGGAGAGATAGGGGTGGAAATTGGGAGGGGAATGGGTATCCATTATTTGAGGGAGTTACTTTTAATTCTCTTGATCCAGGGAAGGCATCATGGTTAGAACGTGAGTTTGAGGAGGTTAAGGTGGTGGAGGCTTTACATAGTGTTGAAGGGGATAAGGCTCTGTGTCCTGATGGGTTCAATTTTAAGTTCCTTAGGAGTTGTTGGGATATCATCAAGGAGGATTTCCTAAAGTTCTTTAAGGAGTTTCATAGGAGAGGGATTTTGAACAGGAATCTCAAGCATAGTTTGATTGCTTTCATTCCAAAGAAAGAGGGGGCTTCAGAATTATCTCACTATAGACCTATAAGTCTGGTAGGGTGTGTGTATAAGCTTTTGGCAAAGGTTTTAGCTGTGAGACTCAGTTCTGTTCTTGGGGAGTTAATCGGTGAAGCACATGGGGCTTTTATTGGGGAAGACAAATTCTAGATGGAGTTCTGATAGCAAATGAATTAATCCACGCAAGATGCAATGACGGTTTGAGGGGCGTGCTATTAAAGCTTGATATGGAAAAGGCTTATGATCATGTGAAATGGGAGTTTGTTGACTATCTATTCTGGAGAATGGGTTTTGGCTCCAGATGGGGGGGTTGGTTGAGGGCATGTGTCCAAGATTCTTCATATTCAATTTTAGTGAATGGCTCACCTACAGAACCACTTAGGGTCACTAGAGGCTTATATCAGGGGGACCCTCTATCCCCATTCTTTTTCACAATAGTAGCTGAAGCACTCAATGGTCTTATGGGTCGAGCCAAGCATTCAAACCTCATTAAAGGATTGGAGATATCACCAGGCAACCAGTTAATCACTCATCTCCAGTTCGCGGATGATACACTTTTGTTCTGTGAAGCATCTAGCGAGGAGTTGTTTGGGGTCAAAACGGTCCTAAGATGCTTTGAACTGGTTTCGGACCTGAGAATAAATCTAGGGAAAATCAATATATTTGGGGTGGGATTGAAATGGAGGAGCTTCAAGAGATGGTTAGGGAGATTGGTTGTGGGGTCGGCAATTTCCCTTTCACATATTTTGGGTTGCCTGTTGGTGGGAATCCGAGATCCAAAGTGTTTTGGGAACCTGTTGTAGAAAGAATATAAAAAAAATTGAATTCCTAGAGCAACACATGTCTCTCTTTGGGTGGCCGATTGACTCTCATTAAATTGTGTTTAGTGAACCTCCCCACCTATTACCTATTGTTGTTCGAAATTCCTAAAGGGGTGGCAAAAAGGTTAGAGAAAATTCAAAGAGATTTCATGTGGGATGGGAATGTGAATTCGAGAAAACCCATCTTGTGAATTGGGAAGAGGCTAGAGACATGAAATAGAATGGTGGTCTAGGGATCTTTCATATTAGAGATAGGAACCATGCCCTCTTGTGTAAATGGTTGTGGAGATCCGCCTTGGAAAGGGAGGCATTATGGAGGAAAGTCTTAGTAGCAAGATATGGCGTGAGTGAGCTAGGAGATTGGAGGCTAGGTGGTAGAGTTGCCCGGGATGGATCATCGGTAGTGAAAACCTTAATGAAGATCGGAAGCGGAGAAGGAAAGGTGGGGGAAATGTTTCAAAAGGGGATTAGGTTGGTGGTTGGTAATGGAAAAATGGTGTTGTTTTGGAGAGATATTTGGGTGGGGGAGAGGCCGCTAATGGATGTTTACCCCAGGCTCTTTAGAATGACCCAAAATCGGGACGCTTTGATCAGTGATTATTATAGCGAGGTTGGTGACTCACCACAGTGGCTAATCTCTTTTAGAAGGTCTTTGCGTGATTTTGAAGAAGGTACCCACTAAGTGTTGATTGGAATCCTAAATGATATCAGTTTGTGAGTTGGGGATGAAGACAAATGGGTTTGGTCATTGGAGCCATCAGGGGCTTTTTCAGTGAAATCAATTCTTCGTGCCACATATACAACAAATTTGCACTCATCTCTTACGTGCAGTTTGGCGTGGAATAATTTGGTTCCCCTAAAATTCAATTATTTATGTGGACGGCTTTGAAAAATAGTATTCTGGTCAAACATAATCTTAGGAGAAGGTGCATTATTCCAGCCGAGGCTCCCTTAGTGTGTCCCTTATGTGAGGTTGAGGAGGAAACAATTGACCACTTGCTTTGCAATTGCTCTTTTACTAGGGCGGTTTGGTACTCGTTTTTGAGGTTGTTTGGGTGCGAGTGGGTGCTAAGTAGTGGAGTGGAGGAGGCATTCGTGTCTTGGATGGGGGTCCTCGAGGGAGACATAGAGTGGCTTGGAAAATGGTTCCATTCGCTATCTCATGAACTGTTTGGAAAGAGCGCAATTGGAGGATCTTTGAGGGAACGAGGGGCAGTACAAACGATATGTTTGAGCGGGCAAAATGGCAATTGATTGGTTATCTGTTTGTAAGGAATTTCGGGGCCTAACACCTTAGGATTTTTATCTGTCTTGGGAAGGGTGCATGAAAGGTGTTGGTAGAGCTAAAAAGAGATCGGTTAAATGGGTTGTGCCACTGCTTGGGTCATGTAAATTCAATGTTGATGTGTGTGCGTGTGTGTGTGTTGGGGGGGGGGGGGGGGGGGGGTGCGCAAGGGATAAATCTGGGCCGATAGGAATAAGAGGTGTGTTACATGATGATAGAGGAAGTATGATGGCTATTTTTGCCAAGTCAGTTGGTCTGATGGAATCTAATGAGGCTGAATTGAGAGCAATTATGAGAGCACTTCAGATTTAGTCTGGGTTTAGGAGTGATAACCTCATTATCGAAAGTGACTCAACTAATGCCATCTCTTGGGCTAGTAATAGGAAACCCCCCCGTGGAGGTTGATCAATATTGCTCGGGACATATGGCGGCTATGCAAGAGTGGCGGCGTCTCTTTCACTCATTCACCTCGATCAGTAAACTGTGTGGTGGAATTTGTGGCGAAAGCTGGGATTAATCTTCAAAGACCATCGTTGGAATTTTACTCATCTCATCAGTCTTGAATCATGGGTGACTGGGGGTTTTCTTGGTTATCGCTTTTGGGTGGACCACTTGTATCTTTTATTTTTATGTTTTTCCTGCTCTTGGCTTTTGAGTATACACCTCCTATACTTGAATCCCTACTCTTCTAAATTCTATTTTTAATGAGAATTTGCCGTTAATGTTTTAAAAAAAAAACTGTTATTATTCTATTCTAAGTAAATACAGTATTTTTATTAATTGTAAAATAAAATAAGAGTCACTATAGCTACGTGCACCTCCCTAATAATCTTCTAACAAGTAATGGTAGATAAATATGCGGATTTGCTCACGACCGACCCGAACCTAACTCGTTTAAATCGGAATGGAGAGGCTAGGCCAGCCATTGCCTATAAAAGGCCATTTACCGCCTTTTTCTTCTTCAAATTCTCATTTCATTTCCGAGTCTCACAGAATTTGAAGAGTAAGACGACGCAGAGATAGCGATTCCAGCTTTTATCTTTCTTAGAAAGAAATCTCCATTTTCATCTTGCCCGAAGCTTTCGCTCTCAGTTCCAAATCGTATGATCCTACTCTCGAATTGAGCTGCATTTTTACTTTCTGAAATTCAATCTACTAATATGGTGAAGATCTGAACTCTCTTACAAATTTGCCCTTTTCCACTCTCAAATCTATTGTAATAGTCTGAAATTGTGGTTTTTCTATTATATTTCAAAAAATCAAGCTTCAAATCAGTATTGCATTCTTTATTTTATTTTGATAGATCTGATCTCCATCGGTGGTTCGTCCAGATCTTTTGTGGCTTATGCTTGATCTTTGCCGGGAGATCTTTTACGTTCTATATAGTTACAATTTTTTCGCTATTTTGAATGATCAAGCTTAAAATTCAGGTTTTCCTAGATTTTTCACTCGATTTCCAATGATATGATCCTAATTCCAAGAATTTCTGTGATTGATTCTACTTTCTTGTGAAATTGTTCTCATCGTCATATTTTAATTTTTCCCAACAAATTAATTATTCTAACCGTCTCTCTCTCTCTCTCTCTCTCTCTCTCTCTCAGTTCTAGTATTTTCTGCAGAATTTCCATTTTTTTATGCCTTCTATTAGATCTTTTTCCAAATATAATCTTAACATTTACCTATTATTTTCTAATTTTAATTAGTAAGTAATTTCATCTAGATCTGTTTAGCTAAATGTTTTCAAATGGCTTCTAGTGATTAGAATGGATTTAGACCTGTTCGTAACCTTCTCTCACTTTCACTAGATCTTGTACAATGTAAGATGCCATTTCCAGCGTTCTTATGGTTGTATTAGATATTTTGCCGTTATGAGCTGGAAAACAAATGGCTAAATTTTAGAGTATATAACCTGGTGATGCAAGGTGTGCAGCATTTTGTTCTTTTTGAGTAGATTTAAATGTAATTAAGCTATTAACATGTTTTACCAGATCAGCATTTTTTTTCCACACTCGTCCATTCAGATTTAATTTATTTACCAACTGGAAAAAATTCAATGTTTTTGATCTTGCCTCTGTTTCTTTTGTCTTGACATGATGCACAAATTGAGTTTTAAGATTTTGTCTAAAATAGAAGAGTCGTAAACTGCGTTCCATCATTTGCTATGAAATTTGAGACCATGAACTAATATCTAGCAAATTGACAATGGTTCATAGATTTTTCCAGTGCTTTCGTCTTGCTGAGCTTCAGAATCCACGAAACTATGAACAGCCTTCACACCAGAAGCTTGTATTTTGAACATATTTGAATATCAAATTTTTGGCAAAGTGTAACACTTTCAGGTAATTTCCCTAACATGAACCATTATCTTTGAAGAGATTCTGTTGTGAGGTTTTTCAAAAAAAAAGAAAAGGGCTTTAGCCTTTCAAGTGCCATGAAATTAAAGATTTGCTTGCTTGAAGGAACAAATGAGGTGCAATGCCTGCTGGCGGGAACTAGAAGGGCGAGCTGTCTCTACCACTTGTGGTCATCTTTTTTGTATCCATCATGCATATAATAAATTTTTCCAAGTAGGAAATTTGATCAAATCCATACCTATAAATATTCCATTAACATGTAGAAAGGTACAGAAGATGCCAACAAGATCCTTAGTAGTGATGCTGCATGTCCTATTTGTGATCAAGTGCTCTCGAAAAGGTAAATTGGTTCTAATCTCAAAGGTTGGACAGTTTCAATTCCAATATTAGCTATTTTTTGTTTTTAACAGGAAGCATTTAAATGATACCAATTGATTTATTGTATGGGCATAGCTGAAATGAAAATGCGGAAATAATGAACAGACAAACTTCTGCATATTTGACGGTAACTAGCAAGTTACAACTTTGCTGTGTCTGAAAAACATGCAGCTAACAACTTACTAAACATCTTGTGTCAGAAAAACATTTATCATTGATCTTTCAGCTCCTGTGTCATTTTCTATGCTGTCCCATGGTAGATGTAGAAGACTTAAGTTTAGATATTTGGAACAATGTAACCTTCAAATTTGAACATTCAAGTGGAACTGTTTTGTTTTTATCTCAGTCTAATGAAGCCAGTGGATATCAGTCCAAATGATGAATGGATAAATGTAAGAAACCCCGCCCCTGGCTATTGAATCTTTTATTCTTCATATTTTTCATTGGGACTTCTTACTAATCTTCTGTTGCAGATGGCGATGGCAGGGATATCTCCACAGATCTGTATCCAGTCTTTTGTACTTTATGAAAATCACACATTTCTTCAAGAGGATTGTTGGAAATAGTAGCCAATGGTTTTTTTATTTTTTTGGTTCATCTTATTAAAAAAGGAAAAAAACTTGGGCAGTGGCAATATGCATATTGTTCTTAGTAAATGAGCAAAATAAATGGTCTGGCATTCAACTCTTGCCAAAACAGGATAAGTGTAGATGCTCCGATTTTGGTTCTGAGGTCACGCAGCAATGAAAAAAGTAATGTCTAATGGTGAGGTCCTAGTAGAAACTGCTGTCTTCCATATTTTCCTTGAACATACACAGTAATGAAGAGTGTATATCGCAGTGTGATGTTCTATATTGGGCAGAAAGAATTGGAGATGCAATTCAAATTGAACAAGGTTTTAGGACAATGCCGACAAAAGTGTGAGACAATGCAAGAGAAGTTCACAGAGAAGCTTGAGCAGTTGCATACAGCATATCAGAAAATGGCTAAAAGATGCCAGATATTGGAGCATGAGGTTGAAAGCTTGACAAAGGATAAGCAGGAGCTCCAAGAAAAGTTCTCTGAGAAATCTAGGTCACTCATTCAACACATGTTTTATTGCATTTCTTTTCAAAGTTGAAGAAACAAAGTAAACTTCCTGAAACATATTCTAATTCTTTTAGTACTCTGTTGACAAGAACCTCTAGCACAACTAATAAGGGTTTGTTGTTACAACCCAAAGGTTGTGGGTTCAAGTCTCATGAGCATTAGATAGGCAGTCAGCCCATAAAACACTTTGCCAAATCTTGATAAAAGCCAACCCCAGATTGATGGAATTTTTTTTTTTGATAATGATGGTGGTGCTGCCTGTAAGTTAATAAATTGTTCTCTAACACCAGGCAGAAGAGAAAGCTAGATGAGATGTATGACCAATTAAGAAGTGAGCATGAATCTATGAAACGGTCAGCCATTCAGCCTGCAAGCAACTTCTTCTCCAGAGTGCAACCGGACTTGTTCTCAAGCCCTGTTAATATGATGGACAGTAGAGAAGCCCTCAGACAAGGTAATCCCTTTGCAGAATTTATTGTAAATACATCTCAAGAAAATTATGAATGGTAGTGGCATCAGTAGTTCACAAAGTTGAGGGAGGGCATAATTAGATGTGTTTAAGAATTGTTACTAAATAACCCATTCGGATGACCTACAAGGCTTTTATCTTGTCCAGCCTAGAAGGCAGAACCATCTGAAGTGACTCAACAAAATCGCTGATAGGTTATATACACCTTGTCTGAATACCACCCATGTCCTACACGTTTCTGGAGCAGATTCATTAGATGCTTAATGTTTTTACTCTGTTATGTTTCTTACATTGCTTCTACAATTTTCCTTCCTTTTCAAGCATTTGTTTTGAAACTGGGCTGAGCTGAGCAACCCCATTTCATTAAGCTCTACCCAAAAATACGAGTTGATTTATTTGTCGCAGATTGGTCAGTTTTTGCTCCTGACACTCCAGGGCCGAGAGAGGAGATTGGGCCTTCAGCTCGACATAAAAACAACTCTGGTCCTTTTGATGTTTCTGGTGGCTCTCATATAAAACCAGCACCACTTTCTGGCACAACAGGCAGCAAAGGAGCTGGACATTCTCTTTTTGGAGCTGCTCCTGGAAACCCCGCCATGACATTACGAAATGTTATCATTTCACCATTGAAGCGACCTCAGCTATCTCGCAGCCGTTCTCACTTATTCACGTAATGTCCTTCAGTTGGTAATTTAGCTGCTCCTAGAAATTTACAAAATAGTCTCGTCAATCTCCAAATCATTGTTGGAATCATTTGCATCAAACATTGTGGCATTGTTTCAAAAGACATATCTTCTAAATCCAAATTTTTGTCATTTCGATGTAACAGGTTGTAGGCTGGAAAATGATGTGCTGAAAATACAACTGATATTTGTACTGAGCCGTTTTTTTTTTTTTTTCTAGCTTCAATTCTTCTATGAAACTTGTTGTATGTTGACTTGGTAGCAAACTGCGGCCTTGATGTTCTTTTTCCCCTTGCTTTAAATGAAGATACACCTCAATATTGAATATGCATTTGTATGTGTAGTGTTGGCTCGTCCTTAATATTTTCCTTGATTGGATTGCTTCTTTAAGAATATTATCCATCGCTAATTATCACTCTGGAAAGGAGTCGCGTTTCTTTTTTGGGAGATAAAAAAAAATTTTTGATAGAAATCATAAGGATAATGTGCAGCCACAAGGTTCTTGCCCAAAGAGTCGTTGGACTGGAAACTTAGGATCAGCAAAGTCACAATACTAGGCTTAACAAAACATAAACAAAGCTCTTGATATTTCAAACCAATCTTCCCTGAACTGACATTTCGGGACTCCATCAGAAGCATTAGTCACCCGAACTTGTTCGACACGGTTGTCTTTAGAAACTTGTCTATTTCTCTCCTGCCTCACTGTCCATCCAGTTGCCTTAGGCACAAGTTTCCATAATATTTGGCCCTTCATTGAAAAGGTCCCAATCTCCATCCTTTCAGAAGAGGCCAAAAGGAATAAATAAGAAGACAGAAAATATATAAGAACATTGGTAAAATGGGCACGAAAAGGATAATAGAAAAAATGTTTGACTGATTCCTTTTTAGACTAACACAGCATGCAAATATTTGCAAGAGAAAATTTCCAGGCTTTCAAATTATCTAAAGTTAGAATCTAGTTCAGATTGCGGGAAAAAAACCTTTGACCTTATAAGGGACAACTGATTTTTAAATAACTTTTAAAGGTAAAGGAGAACAAGGTGAAGAAATTATTAAGACATAGATTGATGTAGTCTAAGATAGCAATCCAATTGAACTACGTAGGAATCTCACAGGCAATACAGAGATGTATTCAGCGTCAGCCAAATGTGCTCCAGTCTAAGAGGAATGTAACACACACCCTCAAGGAAAAAGTAGTCTCAGAGTTCTAGTATGTGCAATTGAAAGTAAAAAACGAGTTGCAAACCACGACTAGTATGTAATGAACTTAGCAATCTAATTGAACTAAGTAAAAAACACAATACAAATTACTAATCCTTGTTGGACTTGGTGAGTTGTCACACCATTGAATTGAGGAGTCAGCCATGGAAGAGTTCCACATGTTTAAGGAGAGTAAAAGTTGGAGCGAAGTCGGCCATGGGTAGGCTTTGATACATGTTCTCTAAAATATTCACAACTCGGCCTACGGAAATCGGAATCACTTAAACTTGGTCTTGTTGGAAAGTTCATTGAATAGCTTTCCAACAAAACCAATTTCTTCAAAATCTGATGTCGTTTGATATCTCAATTATGCCTTCAAAATTATTGTATTTTTTGCCAATGATAGAAGTTGTTGAATTTTAGCTACTTGCTCATTCTCCCTTGCTCCATTCAAACTCCATGTTTAAGCTAAGGTTTTGGTCGTGTGACCATTTTCTGAGTGGGACCCATTAAGCTCTCAAGTGAACCTCGGGCCCATGTGTGAGGTCCACATGCACCGTACCTACCTATCTGGAGCCCAGACTTATTAGTTTCATCTTGCACTTGCCATGATCGAAAATGAAGTTGCGATCTCTTTCACTTCCTCATTTGATGGGCTCATCACAGATTTACTTGAAAAGATTCCAGACTCCCTTATCCCGTCTTTTATTCACCAAGCCCCTTATGGCACTGATTAATTGCTCATATTAGATCTTCTGATTGTGAAATTTCACGATTTAATACCCAAGTCATTGTGCTAACTAATTGATGCGGAGCACCACAACCAGTTTCTTTAGTTAGACATTAGTTTTATTTAGCATTATTGTATTTTTATTCCATAATTTAGATTGGTAATTCTAGTATTTTTTTTTAAATGGTTCATATATTAATAGAAAAAGAGAACCAGAGGTGTAAATGCAGAGAACAAAAACAAGCGAACCACTTGCATAAGGCCAACATGTTGGCGCACACACAGTTCCACATGCCCAATCAAATACACTGTGTCCAAACAACATTCATCATGCACACATATCGCAATCAAATTCATGCACATCACACCCATGTATAACATAGCAATAATATCACTACATATTCACAGGTGATAGGATCTCAACCAATTTGACGGTCCGGCCAGGTTCTTAAAGGTATACAAAACTCATGTTATTATCCAGAACCAATGTTAGTCATTGGCCATGCTCCCGTCATACCACAGTGTCTCAATCACAATAATTACATTACATAAAATCAAATACTTCATCACCACATTAAAGCAAATGGTACATCAAAACATGCTTTTGGAAAGGTAATAAAGCATATTTCAATATCCCAAATAAATCCAAGAAAAGCACCGGTAAAGCCTCAATAAATCAATATGCATATAAAACTAAAGTACTCCCTACTAAGGCATGTCAACAGTAAAATAAAATACATATTAATTTAAAATTAAAGCCTAAGCAGTGTCTAGTCCCCCTATTTCAAAGTTGAGTTGTATCAAACTGAGTGAGTTGGGCGTCAAACCACATTGCTACAACCATGTCAGACCATTCTCTTTCTTTTCTTTCAATGGCTTGAGCATCAGAAGTCGGGGCGAGCAGCAGTGGGTGAGAGGAGAGGGAAAAGGATGCTCAAGTTCACTGTCTACTTTTTCTTTTGAATGAAAGTACGATATATTCCACTCAAAGAAGATACAAAAAGCCAAACCAGGTAAACATCAAGGACCACAAGCCTGGGCAAGGCAAAAAAAATAAAGAGAGCATCCGAAGAAGGAAAAGCAAACCATAATTAACACAAAAAGACCCACAACCGGGCCCAAAGACAAAGACCCACCACCGGGGCAGAGGAAAAGAGAGAGCAGAAGGTGTTAACTCAGGACCCCCAACTCAAAATGGCTTGCAAAGTGAACATAGAAGAACCGGTTCATCCAAACAGGGGTAGTGGACAGTTCACTTAAGCATTGAAGACTGTGGATAACCTTGCTGATCGAACATGTGGTGTGGTGCGCGACCATGTTTTCCAATATCGGTAGCATCTTATGCACATAACATGGTTGCAATTAGGCAAGACTATCCTAGTGCAGACTTCCATCAAATCCCACACTCATCTTCTCATGGACATCCTCTATTGCCAAGCATTAAAGCCACTTTGGTTCAAAAGACAACTAGGTTTGGATTCACGCATGCATGGAATGCATGGAAGCAATAATCCTTTTGCTTGTTGTGGACTTGAAGGGATGACAACTTTAAGCCCATGCTCCATGAAGCATCCTTAACCCACTGCCCATGTCAATCGTCTTCTTGTGGCAAAAGCATGAGGTACGAAGATCCACTCCCACTTTCTTCATTAATTTTCACCATCTTTTGAACCCACTTTCTTTATTAATTCCTGCACCTAAGCAGTGAACATTTGAGCAAGAATACCCAAGGGCCAAATTTGATGTTTCAAATGCAATACTGAGCTTGGATCCATAACAGGAAACACTAATGCTTGAGAAACAGTCAATGGAGCAGAAGGAAGCCCATATAGAAACTGGTTACTTTGTGGTTGAGAAGTTGGGATCTGAGAAATCAGATTTTTTGCTTCTCTGGAATACTGAGAAGCATTATGGCCATCCTATTGGTATTGTTGTGGCTAATTCTCCTCTAGATTCGTTCTTCCTGTATTCACCACTTCCAAGGATTACACAATCAGACAAGTCCCACTCAAGTGTACCTAAAATTCAATGCCGATTCAGTAAAAAGGGGTTGATAGGTGCCGGTTTTGATTAAACAGATATTCTTAAGCATCCTAATCTATTGCCATAACAGTTAGCAGAGATCACAACAATAGGTTTGATTCAATGACCGATATTTCTCTAAAATCAAACTTAAATAAATAATTTAAACAAAAGACACCTAATCCAATCGACGCGTTATTAGATGACTCTAAATTCAAAACCTCTATTGCTTGCTTATGCAGAGAAAGATGAATGATTGAATGAGATTGAAATTTCAAGGACAATAAAAAAAGAGTCAAAATGGTTTCTCAAATCAATTTTCAATTACAGAAAATCCTCAAAAAAGAAACAAAAGAAAATCTCTCAATGATTTCATACAAATTCTCTCTTCTCGCAATTCTTCTTCCCTATTTTTCTTTGGATTGTACTTTCTGTTCTATAGAGTAGGAATCTGACTATATAATGCTACAAGTTGACGAAAGCCCTCCTAGAGGACAACAATCAATGATAATTCCTTTTTAGATCGGATTCCTCTTTAGAAGATAACATAAAATAGGTCACTCTCCATTCTTCTATATTCCTCATGTATAGCTTGAAAGGTTTATATATGTCCTAAGGATTATTCAGATGAAAAGCCTAGACACTTTCGTCTTCAACAAAAAAAGTCAAATTCCTACTTTGAATCACATCCATATTAGGAACCCAACTACAAAAAACTTTGGATTCTGTTAGCAATGAGAAGCAAAGCTAATCCCCTTTTTTGAGCCTTAATTGGAAAGAAGTGTCACACAATTAACTGCAGATTCAGTATGGATTCATATCTAGATTTGGGTCTAGATCAAAATGTAACAAAAAAAAAAATACTAAACCGATCTAAAACAGATGCAAGTTTGATGGTTCACAATTTGTGTGCTTGCCGGTCCAACGATCTAGCCTAAGTAACCAAATTGTGAACTTCTGTAAAGGTAAGGTGACCTATACCTTAACTCTGAAACGCCTAAGTACCACTTAATTCATTAGATTGACTAGTTTGTTTCAAATTAGGAGGGAATTTCAAGCCCTGGACATCCAACCATTATTGGATCCCTTTTTTTATTTTTTTCCCTCTAATTTCATCTATAAATGGAGCCTAAGGGAGACATTGTAAGTATGATTGGTTTTAATTAATTGATTTCTGTTAGTGCCCCGGTTTGTCTGAGTCACCTGTTTTGTCAATTACGTGATTCACTTAGAACTTGCCTCGGAAGAATTTGAAGATGTCAAAAATATGCCAGAAGATCTACTGTGCATTGAAGGTTCTACATTGGACACGTGTAACAACCCGACCCGATTTTTCAGAGTTTTAGAGTCTTGGTAGTGGTGGGGTTAGTGTGGGCCCAGTGGTGGGTCCAGGTTTGCTCGATTTTGAATTCGGAGACTCAAAGGGCACTTTGGTAATTTTGAATTATTGAATATTCTGTCATTCTAAAAGTTTGAAAATCACATGTTTTCCCCCGACGCTTGTCATTTGATTTCTTCGGACTTTTAAATATTTTGGAAATTTGAGATTTTTTTAGTTCTAGAAAAAAAGAAAAAGAAAACCCCAAACCCTCCTAAACCCTAACCCCTAAATACGCCCTCTTTTCCCGCAGCACTGTAGCAATTGCGGCTATAGTGCCACACCCCTCTCAGGCTCTCCTCTTCCATCTTTTTTCTCTCTCCATCTTCTATCCTCTCCTTCCCTCTTTTCTCCTTTCTCTCCCTTCTTCTAACCCTAACCCTAAACTCCTCTCTTCCCCTTGGGCGCCGCCGCCACTACTCCCTTCTCTCTCTCTCTCTCTCTCTCTCGATCTCCTCTATTTTCTTTCCTCCTCTCGGCCCAAACCCCCCTTCTCCAACCATCGCTCCGTCCCATTACGGAAGTGTTATCTCCGAAATATCTCAAAACGTCACAAAAGACGTGCATCGGGTACTTTTTTTTTTTGAAACGGGATAACTACCTCTCGCTCAACAAACCACAAGTCCAGAACTAAGACACACAACAAACCACAAGTGTAAACTAATCGAAAGTGGTTATACAGTCATCCAAATAAACATAAGATAGGGAGTCCATACAACTAAGATTTCTCAAATTCAAAACATGACCAGATCATAAACTTCTATGCAATACTACTCCTCTCCCGGTACTTGCTCAAGGGGCCTGCCTGGCCCTTCCGCGATCGGGGTACTTGAAAGGTAAGGGTGAGCAAACCAGCCTAGTGAAGGGATAAAACATACTACATATTAGCAACATAGTTATATATCACATGTATAATGTGCAATAAACATCATAAGTGAATGAACATCTCTCTCCGTGGATACTCAACTGTACTATTAATCAATGGTCCCACTGTTCCTCCAACAACTCTGGTCTCCCTACTAGTATAAACGGGAGACCGTACAATATACAATGCCTCAACCGCTGGAATGCAATGGGGAAACCTACATCTCCTATGGGGGTTTCGACCGCCGAAACATAACGAGGAAGCCAATCTCAAGGATAAGCACCTCAACCGTTGGAACGCAACGGGGAAACCCGCATCTCCTATAGGGGTCTTGACCGCCGGAGCGTAACGGGGAAGTCCTCCCGACAATCAACTTATCACATCATCATAAGCATGTACACATGTGAATAGTCTTTTCGATGCATGCACACGGTGTTAGGATCATGTATAACAATGAGGATACATCTTTATACTATCAATTCAAAATCAACAACATAGTTCATCATGCGAGTTAAAAGTATATAATGAATTACTTAGTCATGCATGTCTACACTTAACATGACTTCATTAGTATCTAGTGAATAAACAATCCAAGCATCATCAACCATTTTCAAATATTACATTTAATTACTAGGTTGTCTAATTAAAATTCTCCACAAGTGCATATAGGTAATAGGAGTACGCCCGAGCGAACCCTCTACCACATACATATTTCAACAGTTTTCCCTTACCGAGTGGCTATATAAATAGAGGGTTACACTCGAGTCACTCCATGTCCAACAATAGTGGGTTAATGTATGCAAGTGCATGCTAAAACATTAGTAAATCCCTTCACACTGTGTGTGGAGTCGAAGTCCAAAGCGAGTCAGCGGCTTGAAGGGTCGAAGGGAACTCAATCTAATGAAACAAGGAGGACCAGATGAGTAAATAAGACAAAACAGGTTAAAAAGAGGCCAGACAGAAAACAAGCTTAAAACAGGGCCAGGCCCAAAATGGGCCGAACAAGGCTACGCTTGAAAACGGACAGAGAAGGTGGGCCGGGCCTACCATAAGTGGGCTAGGCCAAGACGAGCTGGACCGGACCGAACTAGTTTGCTTGGGCCTGGGCCGGACCAAGACGAGCTGGGCTGGACCCGAACTAGTCTGCTGGGCTTAGGCGGGACCCGAACTAGTCCGTTGGGCTTGAGCTGGGCCAGATCAAGTTTGAGCCTGGCTGGCCCAGACTGGACTTGGGTTGGGTTAACTCGGGAGCATGAGCTGAGTCTACTCGGAGACTCGATTGAGCCAACTCAGTTGCCCAATTGAGTTGGAAAAAGGGGAAGAAGAGAGGGAAAAATCCAAGAGAAGCCAAGGAAAATCGGGAAAGGAAGAGAAAAATCAGGAAAATCGAGTAAAACCAAAGGAAAACTGGGAAAAGAAAGGAAAGCAAGGAAAATCGAGTAAGAACAATGGAGAACCGGGAAAACCGAGAAAAAGACCGGGGGAAAGGAAGAGGGAAAAGAGTATTGAGAAGAAGAGCACCTGGAATCCGCCGGGAAGGGAGAGACCCGACGGCTGAAGGCGGAGATCCGGCGGTTGGAGCACGGCCTGAAAGTTGTCCGCAGTGTGCGACTCGATCGGAGAGTGGGAAGGAGAAGAGAAGAAGATGAAGGAAGCGAGAGGGAGAGAGAATTACTGATTGGGCTGTGGCGGCACTATAGCGCAAGCGGCTACAATGCCGCGGAAAGAGGGGTTTAAAAGGGTCGGGTTTGGGTTTTTCAGCCTTTTTTAAAAAAAAACCTCTTTTCAAATGAGTAAAAAGATAGGATTGAAAACTCGAAAAAAATCTCAAATACCGAACGTCAAGCAAGAAAGCGTGTGAATTTTGGACAAATGTTCATGATAAATATGCAATAATGATAAAATTACCAAAATGCCCTTTGAGTTCCTAAACACGAAAACAGGCAAACTGGGTCCACCATGGTGTCCACACTCTCCTCACTGCTACCATGGTCCCAAAAATAACTCGGAGATTCGAAAATCTCTCCGAAAATTCGAAAATTCAGAACGGGTCATTACAACACTACCCCCTTTAAAGAAAATTCGTCCTCGAATTTCAAATTGAACTCATACCTTTGGTCTCAAATAAGGCTAGAAACCATTTCTGCATCGTTGCCTCATTTTCCCAAATAGGAGTCTCCTTGTGTTTGCGCCACCAAACCATTAAAACCAAGCGGATGTTCTTGCCACTCTCTGGAACCCTCGATCCACACTGGTCCTTCCTCATAGGCGACATTCTCATTGAGTTCCACATCTTTTAAGTTAATCACATGCGACGGATCTTGATGATATTTCCGAAGTATTGAAACGTGGAAGACATTGTGCACTCGGGCTAGACTCGGAGGAAGTGCAAGTCTATAAGCAGCCTCCCCGATCCTCTCTAGAACCTCAAACGGGCCAACATAACGAGGTGACAGTTTCCCTCATCGCCCAAACCTCTGAATCCCATGACGGGGCTAAATCCAAAGGAAAATGCGGTCCCCAACAGCAAACTCAAGAGCCCTCCTTGGCCGATCGGCGTAACTCTTCTGCCGACTCTGGGCAGTCAAAAACCTCTGTCTGATCTGCCTCACCTGCTCAGTAGTCTCCCTGACCATCTCTGGTCCTGACATCACTGAACCACTGGTCTTTGCCCAACACAAGGGTGATCTGCACGGTCTGCCATACAAGGCCTCATATGGTGCCATCTTGATAGTCGACTGATAGCTGTTGTTGTAAACGAATTCAACTAGATGCAAATGGCTTTCCCAGTCACCTCCATAGTCCAAAACATAAGCTCGGAGCATATCCTCTAAGATCTGAATGGTTTGCTCTGGCTGACCATCTGTTTAGGGGTGGAAAGCCATACTGAAACATAACTGCATGCCCAACTCTTTCTGCAAGCTCTACCAGAATCGAGAGACAAACCTCGGGTCTCGGTCTGAAACAATTGACTTAGGCACACCATGTAGTTTGACAACGTCTGTCAAATTTATCTGACTCAAAGTCTCAAGAGAATTTGTTGGTTTTATATCAATAAAACGGGCCGACTTGGTCAATAGATCCACTATGACCCACACTGCATTATGTCTCCGAGGATACTTCGGTAAACTGGTCACGAAGTCCATAATAATGTGGTCCCACTTCCCATCGGGAACCGGAAGAGGTTGCAACTTCCCCGCGGTCTCAAGTGTTTTACTTTAACCTACTGACAAGTCAAACAATGGGTCACAAACTCGGCTACTACTTTCTTCATATTATTCCACCAAAACTGCTGATGCAAGTCATGGTACATCTTTGTGTGACCAGGATGCACAACGAATCTAGAGTGGTGAAAGTGTTGTAATACCTCCTCGCGACACTACCCGGATGGGGGTACGAATAGCCTGCATTGAAAAGTCAAACCACCATCTCGTCTGACAGTCCATCCAAAAGGTTTATTGCCACTGGCCACAACATTTCTCAATGCTATGCACCTCTCATTTGTCTGCTGAGCTCTCAAAACTCTATTATAAATCTCTGGCTGAACAACCATGCTGCAAAGTCTAGATGCTCTAAACTCGCCGATCAAACTTGATAAGGCTGCCCTCTTTCTGTGACTCAAGGCGTCTGCGACTACATTTGCCTTGCCGGGGTGGTAAGACAACACAAAGTCGTAGTCACCAAGGTATTCTATCCACCGCCTTTGTCTCATATTCAGCTCCTTCTGTGTGAACAAATACCTTAGGCTATGGTGATCTGAGAAAACCTCGAACCTCTCCCCATATAGGTAATGTCTCCAGGACTTAAGTGCAAAAACTACAGCTGCTAACTCCAAGTCGTGAGTAGGATAGTTCTGTTCATGAGTCTTAAGCTGCCTTGAACCATAAGCTACCACTTTTCCATCCTGCATCAAAACACAGCCCAAACCATCACCGCAAGCATCACAGTAGACAGCATAGTCACGGTTTCTCTCTGGTACTATCAACATTGGAGCGGAAGTCAAACTCTCCTTTAACCTCCGAAGGCCGCCTCACAAGTCTCGTCCCAAACGAAATGTACATCCTTGTGAGTCAACCTTGTTATGGGTGTGGCGATCTTGGAGAAATCCTTGATAAACTGCCGGTAATAACCCGCAAGGCCCAAAAAGCTGCGGATTACAGTCACGCTTCGTGGTCTCTCTCAACTCGGAACAACCTCAACTTTAGCTGGATCCACTGCCACACCATCAGCTGACACTACGTGTCTAAGAAACTGAACCTCTGGCAACCAAAACTCACACTTGTTGTACATCACATAAAGTTTGTTACCCCTCAAAACTTGAAGTACTGTCCTCAGATGTTGCTCATGGTCCTCCTCCGATGCTGAATATATCAAGATGTCGTCGATGAACACCACTACAAACCGATCCAAATACGGCCTGAAAAGCCTGTTCATTAGGGTCATGAACGTCGCCGGGGCATTAGTCACCCCAAATGGCATCACCACAAACTCAAAGAGCCCAAAACGAGTGCGAAAGGCGGTCTACTCAATATCACACCAGCACCCTCACCTATTGGTATCCTGAACAAAGATCTATCTTGGAGAAGCACTTAGGCCCTCTCAATTGGTCAAACAGATCATCAATTCTTGGCAATGAATACTTGTTCTTGACTGTAGCTCTGTTCAACTGCCGATAGTTGATGCACAATCTCATGGAGCCATTGTTCTTCTTGGCAAACCACGCCGGTGCACCTCAAGATGAAGTGTTATGCCGAATGAAGCTAAGGGTTTCTAGCTTCCTTAGCTGTTTCTCCAACTCCAAAGTCTTTGCTGGTGCCATCCGATAGGGAATGATAGTGATAGGTGTTGTACCGGGTAGCAGGTTAATAACAAACTCCACCTCTTGTCGTGGTGGTAATTTAGGGAGCGTTTCAGAAAAAATCTGGAAACTCTCGAACCACGTATGGCATCTCGACAGTTGTTGGCCTCGAACCTTCCCAACTCAAACTAGCTACCAAATTGCACAACTCCTCAACTTTCGAATAGAAGACGGGGCTAAGCTTCTCAACGAACACATCACCTGTGAGCGTACGACCAAGGTGACCTGATGGAAAGACAACCAGGCCATTCCCAAGATGACGTCAAAACCTGACATCTCTAAAACCCATAGATCAAATTCCAACACTACACCTCCAATGGTCAAAGAACACGACCGACAAATCTGATCTACGACTTCCGTCACCTCCAAAGGTGTACTGACCGAGATAGGGGTTTTTGCTAGCTCTACTATTAAATCAGAGCTAACAGCAAAACTCAAGGCAATAAAGGAGTGTGAAGCACCAGAATCAAATAAAACTCTACACCACGCACCCTGAAGGACTAACGTACCCTGCACCACTGTAAGTGGTGCATACTCCTCTGGCTGCTGGGCGATGGAGTAAGCTCTGCGGTGGGTCATTGGTCGGGGTCTGCCACTACCTCTGCCTCTCTGAGGAGGTGCTGTACCCCGGCCTGTAGGGGCGCTGGGTGTTACCTGTACATGGGTGGGGGCTGATAAGATCGCTAGCTGGGGTACCACCGCTACGGCCTAACCTCTGCCCTGAGGACAATCTCTGGCGAAATGCCCTGCCCCACCACAAGTGTAACACTGAAGGCCTCGAGCCTGGCTCTGAGCCTGTCCCGGAAGCTGACGATAGTCCCTCCTGGTGTGGCATGCTTGTTGACAGTGGAAGCACACATACTGCCTGGGCTGGCCACCTAACAATGGTACAGTCTGAGTCTGCTGATGTGAGTCCAAAGGTAACCTCTGACTTGGGTGGATGGGTGGCCTCTTTATCTTCTTATCAAAACCTCTACTTTGTTTGGGGGCATAAATTGATGTCGGATGGTAAACCAGTCCGTTGCTCTAAAGGGCGGTGCTCTCTGCCAAGATCGCCCTCTGCACTAATTCAGCATAGTTAGTGCTCCTCGCAGTAACCACCACATGAGCAATCACTAGGTGTAGCCCCTGCTCAAAACAGCGTGCTTTCAACAGATCAGTCGCAATCATCTCAGGAGCGAAGTGACACAACTTGGAGAACTTGGCCTCATGCTGAATAACTGTGTCATCGCCCTGTACTAGGTTGGCAAACTCAATGCTCTTGGCTTCCTTGACTACTAATGGAAAATACTTAGCCAGAAATACTTGGCGAAAGATGTCCCAATCCCTTAAGGTTGTGGCCCGGAGGGGCTCCTGGGTCCACCAACGGGCTGCCTCTCCCCTGAGGTGATATGCGGCAAAGGTCGCCCGCAAGTTTCCTTCCCTGACGGCCAGGGTATCTAGGAGACTGCCGGTCTCATCGATCCACTCGTCTGCTGCGTTCGGGTCAGGCCCTCCTCTGAACACAAGGGGGTAATGGCGCTTAAATTTCCTCAATGCAACCATCTCTTTAGTCTCGCGGTAGACCTCGCCAGGTAGAGGTGGTGGCGGAGGTGGTGGTGGTGGTGGAGGCGGAGGCGGTGGAGTTGGAGGCGGAGGAGGTGCTGCCTACCGCTCCAATAAGGTCTGTATTGTCCTCTCCATGGCTCTCTCAAAGTTGGTCACCATCCTAGTCAACATCTCCAATCAGACCAAGTCCTGGTCCAGCCCTCCTCAGGCTGGTTCTAGTTAGGCCCAGTTCGACTTGGCCCAGCCCAACTCGTACATCTTGCCCAGTTCGCCGGATCCAGCCCATACTTAATTTGGTCCATACCTGGTTTGGCCCAGTCCTACCCGGATTAGTCTTCAGGCCAGACCCATTTCAGCCCAATTTCGGGCCCAACACAATTTAAAGCCCAATTTCCAGTTTTGGGCTCAGTTTCGAGCCTGACCCAATTTTGGATCCAATTTTCAGTTTTGGGCCCACTTCAGTTCGGTTTGGACCTGAAAATCCCAATGTGCAAGAACACGATTCACCCTAGAGGGGGTGGGAGAGGAAAGGGGGGGGGGGGGGGGGGGGGGGGGGGGGGGGTGTGGGAGGGAAGAACCCGAAAGCAATAATAGCAGTCTCGACACTTGCTCCCTTTTTAGATTAACTTGATTGATTAGATTAAGTGCAGTTGATGTAACTATCAAGTAGGTGTATGTTAGCAAAAATGATTAATTAATCAATACAAGAATTTAGCTGTAACACCACAATCTTAAGGACACAAGATATAAAGTGGTTCAGTTAATCAACTTACATCCACTATTAGGACTCGCCCAACCTTGAGCTATTCCCAAATTCCACTAAGTGGGGACTTACTGTAACACCCCGACCCGAAAGTGGGCCTGGAATGCTACTGGTTTTTTTTTTTTTTATAAACTAATCTCAAAGACTTCTAACTGGGCTGGATTAAAAGTTAGGCCTAGAAAAACAAAAGCCACACATGTTCTCAACGCGTGAACTCGAATGTAAGCCATAAACCTACCCGCAAGCAAACACATATCATACAATCGAATATTTCCATAAACAAAATTTTTTTTTAATCAAATCAGAGTAACTGCGGTCACATAATGGTTTATACAATTTCTAACACAATAAGTACCACAAGTGGTACTTTACATAACATAAATGGTTCAAATGAACCAAAAGTCAAAGATAAAGAAATTCCCGTCAGTGGGAACTCTAAGAAACCGCAACAGCTTAACCGTCCTACCTTGATACGGAGGTTCCTCCTCCTTTTGCACATCTCCTGAAATGTGAGTAGTGTGAGCTAACTAGCCCAGTGAAAAAACATAAAAATGCAATGTACATAATATCATGTTAGCCAAAATCAACATAATAATTTCATCTTGTCCAAAATCTCATTATAATTATACAACTGCTGACATCCACCGTAACACCTAGATACTACGCTGAGACCATTAGTATTAAGTCCTGACAGGGTAAAAAATACAATCCTTGCAAGTACATCTCCGACACACTGAAGGCCGGTACTAACACACCTGAGGTCAGCAACTGACACACCTGGTCCAGTAGACATAAACTGACACCCCAATGCCGGTAATAGTTTAGTAGTTAAGGGTACGTGGAAGCAGTATTAACATCTTCAAAGCTCATAAACATCATAATATATGATCAACATCATAAATATCCATAAGCACTCTTCACAATAGTGCATCATGTCTAGGCATATAAGTGGGTTCATCAAAACTGATTCTTGAAACCACTCATTGCACTAGATCCTTTTTAACCTGATTTACTTTTGATGCAATGTTAAGTCTCCTCACAGAAAAAGTGTGGTATCGAAGTATCTGTCAAACATACAAACAGATATACAATCAATAATTAATCAATATATATATATATATATAGCATATAAAGCAATACATACTCATAGTATTTCAAATCTTTCTATCATGTTTTCCGAAAATCTCCAGGGGAAATGGAACTGAGTCTCCTATTTGGTTACTAACCATTTTAAGTTACAATAATCAGCAATATATAATAGGGTGCTCAGGCCACTTCTCATATTGTCTTCTGGACATGAGCAGGTTGACGTATTGAGTTAGGCTTAGAGGTATAAGGTGCTCAAGCCACTACTCTTATAGTGAGTTAGGCCTAGAGGTCATTCAGTGCCCAAACCATTCTTTTCTACCGATAGCTATAGGGCTAGGTCAGCCACAGATAGAGAGTATCAGCCTGGAAGTGAA
Organism: Chimonanthus salicifolius; assembly: GCA_013350335.1. Classification (NCBI taxonomy): domain Eukaryota; kingdom Viridiplantae; phylum Streptophyta; class Magnoliopsida; order Laurales; family Calycanthaceae; genus Chimonanthus; species Chimonanthus salicifolius. The sequence goes on from CM023535.1 coordinate 47,175,006, forward strand.
TACAATAAGTATATACACTATAGTACTAAGAGAAAGGGGTTAGTATCATTTTTAATTATAAAAAAGGGGTATAAACATCACAGTAAAACCTAAGATCTAAAACATGCAAATTCTAAATTAAACCAAGATTTACAAACCAAAACTAGGTTACTCGGAACATGTCTCGGAACGTGGTACTGTGGCTTTGGACCTTCCGAGCCACTGCCTACACTGGGTCTACAGAACCTTCGGAACATGGTTTTGGCCTTCGAAACTTCCGAAGCTCAAGTCTCGGAACTTCCAAGGGTGCTTCCGAACAGAAGAACAGAAAACAGGAAAAACGATGGGTCTCAGTGTGTCTCAGAACCTGCCGAGGGAAGTTCGGAACTTCCGAATAGTTCGGCTCTTCCGAACAGTCTCGGAACGTCCTGGCAGCAGAGGCAGAAAGAAGGTTGGCCTTAGGACACTCAGTGTGACACAAGAAATTTCAAATTTTCTTAAAACTTTAAATCCATTTTACACACTCAAAACTTGATCAATTTTACTTCTGTTTGATTCTATATGGGTTAGAATTTGAAAAGGAACACAGAGGTTACCTTCGCTTAAGCTTTGGGATCAAAAATCCGAAATTTGAAAAATCTTCCTCTTTCAAGCTACGGTAAAATTTTGAAAGGAATGGAGAGGGAGTGTGGTTTGGTTTTCACAGAGTCTTGATTTCTATCTAGGTGAATCCAGCTGGGAGGAGGGTATAATTTATAAACGCTCCAGCTAGGCCAGGCAAAAGACACCTCACCGGCAGCCCACGGGTGTTTGCATGGGGGCAACGCCAGCTTCTGGCCACGGTACCAGTGGCAACAATAATTTTTTTTTCTGTAGATAAGTCCTTCAGGGGATTTTGCAAATAGGTCCATTTTTGTTTAAATTAGATTTTAATCAAAAACATGATTTAAATAACTTAATTAATTTAATCCAATTTAACAAAAATGTTGGATTTTATAAACTCTACTCATCATAAAATTTTGGAGATTTAAATTTCATTAAAAACCGTAGAATTAAACAAAATTCATATTTTGACACTATTTACTTAATTTAACTTGTATTTAATAAAAGGGTCTAAAACATTTATTTTCAAAATTTGAAGAAATAAACTAAACAGTTATAAAAAGGTCTAGAATCACATATTTTTCTCAAAATTTTCTCATTTTTAAATTGTTTAATAAAAATTATTTCTTCACTTTCGGGATCTTTTTGGGTAGTTTTAAATAACATTTTCTGAAAATAATATAATACTGTATTTATAAATTAAAATTCTTGATTAAGGAAATCAATATTACTCAGCAATAATCAGGTAATTACATAAATAGTAAAAATAATATCAATAAATGGTAAATTAACATTTTTCCCTTCCAACTAGACGAGTTGGATCATCGAGCTTTCAACCTCTGACTGGGCCAAACCTGGGCTTTTCGTAAAGCCTTAACCGTAACCGGTCAAAGTATGATTTATCATACTGATCACGCCTAATTCAGGTCAGGGTATTACACTTACACCTTCACAAATAGAATAGGAATTCCACCTCACTCAATCAACTGGGAATTCCACCTACCACTGTGCCAGAGACGACGCTCTAGAGTTTTTTATAGTGGTTCCGGAGTACCTCTCCTTAATCAGTCGGGTTATTCATACATATTATTCAAATGGACAACAAGGCTATGACAAGGGTATGATCTTCATATTCTTTACTCAGCTTGCTTCTTTTTATATTTTCCTGTTCAAGCATATAAAGCCAAGCAGCACTAGATAATCATTAGAGGAGTTAGTCCCAAACACATAGAAGTTAACATGGACTAAACAAGTTTAGTGATCATACTCCCCCATTCATCACACTACCCATAGCTTCTACTAAAATCTCCCCCATTTTGTCAAAATTGACAAAGTTTTTGCAGTACTCCCCCATAAGATGTGCTTTCCTTACCTAAGAGATTGTGATGAAGTTTTATGGTGATGAACACACACCAATGGCCTTACGTAAGGATAGAAATCAAATTGAATATAAAGGTTTGGTCATAATATCTGCTAATTGGTTTTCTGTGCAGATATGTATAAACTCGATAGTCTTCTCCTCTACCAATTCTTTAATAAAGTGATGCCTTATGTCTATATGTTTAGTCCTTGAGTGTTGTACTGGATTCTTAGAAATGCTGATTGCATTAGTATTGTCGCAGTACAAAGTCATGGAATCGTGTTTAAGTCCCTAATCGATTAACATCTGTTTCATCCAGATCAATTGGGTACAGCAGCTTGTTGCTGTAATGTACTCTGCTTCAGCAATGGATAGGGAGATTGAAGATTGTTTGTGACAGTACCATGCCACTAAACAATTTCGGAAATTGTTTAGTGGCATGGTACTGTCACAAACAATCTTCAATCTCCCTATCCATTGCTGAAGCAGAGTACATTACAGCAATAAGCTGCTGTACCCAATTGATCTGGATGAAACAGATGTTAATCGATTAGGGACTTAAACACGATTCCATGACTTTGTACTGCAACAATACTAGTGCAATCAACATTTCTAAGAATCCAGTACAACACTCAAGGACTAAACATATAGACATAAGGCATCACTTTATGGAGAAATTTGGTGCATCCTTCTCACATGTGGATCCAAACACTATGTCATCAAGATAGATTTGAGCGATAAAAGTGGATTCTTCTGTCTTTTGCACAAACAGGGTTTTGTCTACACTCCCTCTTTGAAACTTATGACCAAGCAGGAATTGGGTTAGTCTCTCATACCAAGCTCTGGGTGCTTGTTTGAGGCCATTCAAAGCTTTCTTAAGTTTGAAAACATGGTTTGCAAAGGTTGGATCTATGAATCCTTTAGGCTGTTCTACAAATACTTGCTCGTTCAAAAATCCATTCAAGAAGGCACTTTTTACATCCATTTGGTATAGTTTGAACTTGAGATGGCATACAATGGACAGCAGAATTCTAATGGATTCTAATCTTGCTACAGGAGCAAATGTTTCATTAAAATCTAAACCTTCTATCTAATTGTATCCCTGAGCTACAAGTCGTGCCTTATTTCTTGCGATGGTTCCATGTTCATCCAACTTATTTTTGAATTTGGGATTTAGGCACAAGAGAGTTGATCTTTCCTCAGAGTGTATGATTTTTCTCAGTTCAGGGAAGATCACCAAATGATCATACAACACTTATATTTATAAAGAAGTCTTAACGGTTATTTGGACTGTCCAGGACCGACAGGTCGGTGGCACCAATGGGTCGGTGTTCATATTTATTACCGTTCAACCACCCGACCGTTGCGCATTAAATGTACTCCCAACGGCATAATTACTTCCCAGTCGACATGTCGGTGTCACCGATGGGTCGACAGTCATAGCACTGATGGGTCGGTCCGCACGAGAGGCTCGATCTGGAGCAATTTCATGCTGATAGAGTCTCAAGACAGAAACTAGTCAAACCCAGACTGACCTGTTGCCCTTTACTGAAGGGTAGGTCTTATTACTCTCGATCGGTCTTGAATCACCGAGATGTCTGTTTTCTCGATAGCCTACTTTGGTTCATAGTCTAGGACACATAATTCTTTTACCGACGAGTCGTCGACCACGATGGATCATTTAAGTTCATCACCGAGGGGTCGGTGCATACGAGACTCTCGGTCAGAGGCATTCTCAGAATGACAGTTCTATGTTCCAGAACCTATGTCAAACTGGTCGACTAGTCCTTGACCATGATGGGTCGGTCTTGTATCCACCGAGGGGTCGGTGAGATAGATTGGTCGAACTGACAGTGAACTTAATTTATTTTTCAAGTTTATTTCCAATTCATTGTACAGTAAGCTCTCTAGGCCTTATATGATTTTATCATTTGTTCAACTAAGCCTAGGGATATTCCTTCTATTAGGTATGGGTTCCACCTAAGGTCATCTATGGGCATGATACCTTTTTGTGATTGCTATTACGATGAGTGTTGAGCCTTTGGTGGAGCATGATCTTCTTCCTTGATCATCATGAGTTTTCAAGCTTCTTTTAGCAAGTGCTTCTTCCCAAGTCATGGAATTGACAAACAGGGACTAAGCCAAGCCGGGGCACTAACGGGACCCGACTTGCTTTCGGGCGCATTTGTAGTCCAAACTTAGTTTGACCCGTCTTGCCCAGTTACTTATCATTGTGTTATCATTTCAACAGATTGAACTTCTTTCAACCCAGCAGACCCATTTTCTCGCTTTGGATTTCAGCAACATGCACACAGGTGAGGGGACTCATCACACTTGTTTTAGCATACATGAAAGCATATTATCCTATAACAGTTGGACATGGAGTACGAGGAATAGGGCCTTTATATGATCTGAGCCACTCGGCAATGGAAATCGTTGTGATGATCGATGTGGCAAGGGACCTCTTCCGTCGTACTTGTGTTGAATTACTTGTGATAGCATGTTGATTGAGTAATATGATAACATGGTGATTTATATCTTGATAATTTGTTGGTTGAATAACATGTTTATGTGCGTTGTACCATAACATGCTATTCGAGTACATAATAACTTGTTGAGTTGCCAAATGTTTTAACATGTTGGACTTGACAATATGATAACATGCTAGATGGACTGTGTATTATCATGATGTGTATAACTTGTGGCAATAAATTTTATATGCTTTAGATAATAACATGTTACATGTTGGTTTGATAACATGCGATAGATGATAGTATACTTGATTATTATGTGATATGCTATATTGATAACATGCATAAAGATTACTTGGCATGCGTGTAGCTATTGTATTCGGAATACCGGTGTGCATGGGTACTGGGCTAAACCAGGATTTAGAAACTCCCCCTAGTTTTTCGGGTAGATAGGGTTGAGAGGTTATGAGAAACCGTACTAGGAAGCGTGGTTTGTTATGAATCATTAGATGATAGATGTGTTCCCTAGTAGGGGTTGGACTGTCAGGTCTACCCTTAGTGGTCTTTAGACAAGCCGGTGGGTGTAGCGTCATTTGGGTTAGAGAGCGAAGTGCTCTGGAGTCCTGGTAAGGACAGGTGGTGAGGCAGTCATGAAATCTTCAGGGAAGCCATTAGGTTGGGTGTTGGTTCACCCTAGGCAAACTTGTAGGCCCTCGCTGTTACGGGACCCGAGTGAGTGATGGATAAAGCGTCTCCGAGAGTCTGCTGGGTTGTGTACGTGCCCGCTCATTAGTTGAGGGATAGTACGGTGAGGGACAGCTCTTACTGGTATGGTTTGTGATTCCCAGATGACCCAGTAGGCTGAGGATGTGCTCGCCCGCTCATTGGTTGAGGGACGATGTGGTGAGGGACAGCTCCCGTTGGTATGGTTTGTGACCGCCGGATGACCGAGTAGGCTAAGGATGTGCTCGCCTGCTCATTGGTTGAGGGATGGTATAGTAAGGGACAACTCCAGATGGTATGGTTTGTGATTCCCAGATGACCGAGGAGGTTGAGGATATGCTCGCCCTTTCATTGGTTGAGTGATGGTGCAGTATGATATTTCAGGCTAGGACACATATAAGGTGGGGATAGCCTGCAGTGTGGTGCGATGAGATCTCCCAGGCTATGCCACCTGTAGGGTGGGTACAGTCTGAGGTATGGTAGTCCAGGCTATGACACTTGAAGGGTAGGTACTATGACACCTGCAGGGTGGGTACAGTCTGAGGAATAGTATTCTAGGTTAGGACACCTGTATGGTCGAGACAACCTGTGGTGTGATGTGGTATAATATTTCAGAGCAGGACACGTTCAAGGTGTGGGTAATCTGTGGTGTATCTAGGTCTTCGTGGAGGTGGCCCGAGAGGTAGGGCTGTCGTAGAGTACGTTGAGTGCATACTGGCTCGCCCTGGGAGCCAAATGGGTTGAGTGTTTGTTCATCCACATTTTGGCTTAGTGGTGTGGTAGTGTGTTTACCCGCGATTATGACTTTGGGGTTCATTGTTGAGACTTATGTTGTGGGTGTTGACTCACAGGGAATTTATGGGCGCTTATCGAGTGAGTTTGGCCAGCTCACTCAGTAGAAGACCTATAGAATTTCGTGAGGGGTGTTTATGCCAGTTGTGTGGAGACTGGTGAGCGGGGCTCGAGGTCACAGGTGTGACTACTGGGGGTCTGGTACTCGGTTGAGGAGACCACAGATGGGTCTGGTTGGCAGTCCGTTTGGGATTGGCGCAGTAGTTACTCCCATGTGATAATCTGTTTGGGACTCTAGTGAGTCCGACTTATGAATTGGTTGTGATATGTATGCGAGTCGTTATGGGAGAGTCATAACACTGGTTGAGGGCCAAGGACCCTGATCTGGTTGGGGGTTGGTCTGTGTTCCCCTGGGTGGCTGAACCGTAGCAGATGGGCATATGTGGGAGTTGTCCTAATGTTGCTTTGAGTTGGTTAGAGGATGTACTGGAGGCCCGATAGATGTGGGCTCGTGTGCTAAGGTAGGGCACACGTTTGCATGGTCGTGCATGTAGACATCCTAGACATTGATATGTCCATATGATTATATGCAGTGTATGATTGATGACATCTGATGTTTGTGTTACCCTCACTGGGCATGTAGAGCTCACCCTTTGCCTCACAGGTACTTCATAAAGGAAGGGTCGGTGGGACCCTCAATCGGACGTTGGGTGTAGAACTGCAGCTTTGTACTTTGTCATAGTTCCATTTTGTAATTGAGGACTTGCTAAACTATTTGAGATATATGTACTTTTCATTGAACTGGATAAATGTAATAATGGGATGATGCTATAATTTGTAATTATGATTGATGCTTACGGCTTATGGTTTATTTATGGGTTGCCTGTGGTTAGTGTGGGTTGTTGGAGCAGTGCATCCCTTAAAAAAAATGCCCTTGAAATAGAATTAGATCGATGTTTTGGAATTTGTACTAGCTTAATGTGCCCATAGCGGGATAGGTCATTACACCTCGAGACCCTCCATGTCTGAGTGAAAAATCGTGAGAACTTGTATTTGACATGTGCTCTCAACCCTTGCCGTTCTTTGACTAAAAATCACACAAAATCAGGGAGGGAAAATCTAAAAATATATGAGCCACCGCATGTCATGATTCGAAATATCCACACTATGAAAATCTTGGAAAAAAATGAGCCTCGATGTGATCTACAATCACGTACAAATCTTGAAATCTTAACAGGCTCCTCATGATTATGAAAAATCTATGGAAAATCTTTTAACCACTTCATGATTCGATATTGTGGAATAAAACTATTGTGGTTGGCAATCACATACAAGCTACAAATTGATGAGATGGCCTAGACTAAATATCATTGGAATTGAGATTTAAAATCTGGAAATCTAATGAGTTGTATTACCAAATACAGGCTCGAGGTCTCGAATGCAATCTGGACGCCTCGAGACTAAACCGTTGCAAAAAACTTATTATAAATATTCGGCTGGTTTATTTCAAAACACAGATCTGAAAAACTGAAAACCCTAACAGTCGCTAGAGACATTTCTCCTACCTTTCTTTTCTTCTTCATCATCTTGAGCAAGAAATTGTGAAAGTTCTCCCTTTGGTGCTATAACACGATTGACCCTAGAGGGGTCGGGGGGGTGGGGGTTAAATAGGTCAATCCCAGTTTCCATTGTGTTCAAAAAATCTTGATTGTTTAAAGTTTAAGTGCAGCGGAATGACAATATTAATCAAGAGATTTGTTTAGTGTGATAAATTATTTTTTAATTACTTAAATGATCACATTAAGTTTAGAACCCTTTGCATATTGCTTGATTATCAATGCTTATGCACAATATATAAATAAAGATAATCAAATGCAAAGTGATGTGTGTTGAGAAGCGTGATTAAATACTAAACCACAACCACACAATGATTAAATACTATAAGATCAAATTTATAGTAGTTCAGTTAGCCAACCTACATCCACTGTTAGGACTAGCTCAACCTTGAACTATCCCCAAATCCATTAAGTTGGGATTTACACCCTCACAGTTAGAGTATGAATTCCACCTCACTCATTTGGTTGGGAATTTCACCTACCACATGTAGAATAGGAATTCCACATATTCATTTGGCTGGGAATTCCACCCACTACATGTGTCAGAGACGACGCTTTAGATTTTTTATAGTGGTTCCGGAGTCAAGCCTCCTTAATCCACTTTCATGGGATAAAGGTTTTAAATAAAATTAAAATTAAGAAGCACTTACCTTTATAGGTCTCTCTCGATGATGTGTACTTCTCGAAGATCCTCCCACTTGTCGTTCTTTGATGACGAAGATGTATCTCCGTGTTAAGCAATCACAAGTATCTGGGAGTCCTCTAGGAAATTGGTTTTGCCAATGTCTATCCTAGATGTGTATCCTTGTCCTTTTTTCCTCTCTCTTTTCAAAAACTCAATCAACAAGATTGGTTGTATAGGATAGTCCAAGTATAAGCTCAAAGAGAGTGATCATTTCGTTGGCCCTTGTGTAATCTCAATGGTTGTATAGGATGATCAACTGGTTGCACAAAGATTGGTATTTACAGAGAAGGCAACCAGTTTTTCGAGACAGTCCAGTGCCGACAGGTGAGGCGCACCGAGGGGTCGGTGACTAAAAATATTACCATTCAACTACCTGACCGTTGAGCATTAAATGCACTTTCCAGGGCACAATTTATATCTGACCGACAGGTCTGTGTTACCGATGGGTCGACAATCATGGCACTGAGAGGTCGGTCCATATGAGAGGCTCGGTCTGGGGCGACACCATGATGACAAAGTTTCAAGTCCAGAAACTAGTCTTACATAGAACGACATGTCGCCCTTTATCGAGTGTCGGTCCTAGTACTCTCAACCTGTCTGTATTACCGATATGTTTGTTTTCTCGAAATTCCACCTGAGTTCTAAGTTCCAGAACTTTTAAGTTTTTATCGAAGAGTCGTTGACCACGAGGGGTCGTTTCAGCCTTTCACCGAGGGGTCGGTGCATACGAGACTCTCGATCAGAGGCATACCTAGAATGACAGTTCTATGATCCAGAACCTTTATCAATCTGTCCGACTAGTCTATGACCACGATGGGTCGATCCTGTCTACACCGAGGGGTTGGTGAGAATGACTGGTCGAGCTGACAGTGAACTTAATTCTTATTTCCAAGTTCGCTTCTAATTAACTGTCAAGCTTCCTATCTAGGCTTTTTATGATTTTATCATTTGTTCAACTAAGCCTTGGAATGATCCTCCTAAGGTGTGGGTACCACCTAAAGTCATCTATGGCCAAATATCTGCTTTGTGATTTCCATAACGATGAGCTTCAATCCGGTGGGACAAGTAAGGCAGTAAGCAACAAACTCTGCCACATCTCTTTTGAGCCCATGCCACCAATAGTGCCTTTTTAGGTCATGATACATGTGAATAGAGAGTTTTGTTTGGTGTGCTTCGATCAACAACTCTCTCCTGCAGCTTTGAGGCACATACGTCCTGCCTCGGAATAAAAGACCTTGTCCCGGTCGCAATTTCCATTCCAGTACAACCTCACCAGTAGACATTTTAGCCCATATCTCCTCCACTTCCGGTTCTGTCCGTTGTTCCTGCTCTATCTTGGAAACCATCTTGGACCGTACGATTAGGTTATACATACTCCTATGATTCTTGATGTACAGATTGAACTCTCTAATGGTATTCAGCATTTCACATTCCTTCATAATCAAATTGGCCACTGTTGCATGTGACATACGACTGAGGGCATCCGCCACTTTGTTTACCTTGCCAGGATGATATCGAAGCGCAAAGTCATAGTCTTGCAAATATTCTATCCATCTGCGCTATCTCATATTGAGTTCTTTATTATCAAACAGATATTTCAAACTTTTGTGATCTGAAAATACCTCAAACTTCTCGCCATAAAGATAGTGTCTCCAATTTTTGAGAGCGAAGAACACTGCGGCCAATTCCAGATCATGTGTGGGATAGTGGCGTTCATGAATTTTCAACTGTCTTGAACCATAAGCCACTATGTGTTGACTTTGAGTAAGAGAATGCCCAAGTCCTTCTCCTGAAGCATCACAATATACTTCATAGCCCTTACCTCTTTCCGGCAAAATCAGAATAGGAGTAATCGTAAGCCTCTCCTTTAGGTCTCCGAATCTTCGGTTGCACACCTCAGACCATTCAAATTTGACTCTTTTCTGAGTGAGTCGGGTGCGTGGAGATGCAATCATGGAGAAGTCCATAATAAACTTCCGATAATAACCAATCAATCCCAGAAAGCTGTGGATTTCGGTCACATTCCTTGGAGCTTTCCAGTCTCTAACTGCTGCCACTTTAGCTGGTTCCACGACTATTCCTTCCGCTGATATGACATGTCCTAAGAAGTTAATCTCAAATAGCCAGAATTCGCACTTGCTTGCTTTGGCATACAACTGATTTTTCTTCAGGGTGTCCAGAAATATTCGCAAATGTTCGGCATACTCCTCCCGACTTTTAGAATAAATCAGGATGTCGTCATTGAAAACAATTACAAATTTGTCCAAGTAAGGACGAAAGATCTTGTTCATTAGATCCATGAACACAACTGGTGCATTGGTGAGTCCAAACAGCATGACTACAAATTCATATAGTCCATACCGAGTTCTGAAAGTCGTTTTCTCTATGTCTTCATCCCTAACAAGGATTTGATGGTAGCCTGACATCAGATCAATCTTGGAGAAATGACTGGAACCCCTGAGTTGATCGAATAGATCATCAATTCTGGGTAGAGGGTACTTGTTTCTGACTGTCAGATTATTCAATTTTTGATAATCTACACACATCCGAAGTGTACCATCCTTTTTCTTCACAAATAATACTGGTGCTCCCCAAGATGATGTGTTGTTCCGGATGCATCCTACTCTTAGCAGTTCATCAATTTGCTTCTTTAGCTTCGACATCTCAGCTGGGGCCATCCAGTAATGCGACAATGACACTGGAGCAGTGCCAGGATATAGCTTAATCTCAAAATCAATTTCCCTCTTTGGTGGCAACCTAGAGCATTCTGTTGGAAATACTTCTGCGTAATCTTTCACTGCCGCAGGTAGTTTAGCCATTAGTGCCTTGTTTAGTTTGATGTTATTCAGTACTAGACAATTCATTTCCTCGTGCAGTCTTCTAGTTGTTGGTATGCTCTGTCTGTCGGCATGTACCACATATCGTTTCCCTTCGGGTGACCAGAATATTACCCTGCGGAGATGGCAGTCAATTGGCCTAAAAGTTAGCCAACCAATCCATGCCAAAAATGATATCGTACTCTGTCATCTCTAGTACCAGATAATTGAACTCAAATATGAATCCAGCAAGTTTAGTGTTTACCGATGTGTAAATCAGCCCCAGTGATGTGTCTCCAATAGGAGATACAATTGTGAGTGCAGTGGACAATTGTTGTACTAGGGTACCACTAGCAGATACAAATGAGTGGGATGCTCCTGAATCAAATAATGCACAAGTATAGGAACTACCAACTACTGCCATACCTTGAATCACTGAGTGATCCACCGTCTCTAGAGGAGGAGCCAAAGTATACAGTCATCCAGATCCTGTCGGAATAGGTGCTCGTCCTGTCTGGTTATACGCTCTGGATGCTTGTGAATGAGCAAGTCGAGCTGGAGGATGAAATGAACCCTTGGAGTGAGAATGTCTACTGTTCTGCGGACACTCCCTCGAGAAACGGCCCTGCTGGCCACACTGGAAACATGTGTTAACACTGCGCGGAACCTGAGAGACGGATAATGATGTTGAGGGCTGATTGGGACGAAAACCTCCAGTTGATCCAGTAGAAGTGTAACACCCCAATTTCTCAATGAAATGGATAATTACGAAAATGCCCCTGGATTGGTAAATTTATTAATTATGATGTTAAATGAGAAAATAGTGGGGCCCATTGCTCAAATTAAGACCCTATGAGTACATTATAAATGTCAAATTTGATTGGATGGGTAATGTACATCAATTTGGGTCAATATGGGTAATTGGGTCAAAGGATCCAATTGGACCCAATGGGTCATAATGAACTTATTAGTGTAACGCCCGCCCCTTTTCATCCAAATATCAAAGTCAATTTTTTTTTTTTTTAAAGTGACAAAGGCGCAGACGTCACGACGCGAGTTAAGTCCGAGCTTCTAAAGCCCGGCCCTTAACTAGCCAACCCTACGGGTGCGTGGAACGGAGTCCACAGAGAATAGTTCACCCGTAGAAGAAAGCTCACAGAAAGTTACATTAAATGCGGAAAGACATTACAGACTATCCTACCAATTTTTCTTTCTAGATAGCAGGGAAGATTTCATCATTTAATTACCAAAATACCATAACATCATATGTCTACCACAAAATCCAAAACATAGCAATAAGTCTAAAATATTATATTCCAACGAGCTAAGCTATCAAATACATTTCCAAATTAAACTTGAATAAACTAAATAGTTTGTCTCCCCAAGCTCCTAAGCTTGGCTCCCATCTCGTCCTTCTGCTCCGGCATTTCCTGCGTCACCAGCTAGGGTAGAAGTAGGGAGTTAGACCACGCGCCCAGTAGGACTCCGAGTAGGGCTAACACATGGATTAGTGATAACAAAGCATATAGATAATATTAGAACGAAAAACCATAACATGAGTGCTATGCCATGGGTGTATGTGTTATGAACCCCACCCATCATCCATACCATCATGCTGTCATATTCCCCTTGACGGCAAAACCTCGTCAAGATACAAACAATCACAAATCATCCCTCTGGACGGAAAAACCTCGTCCAGGAATAAACAATCAGAAATCATCCCCCTGGACGGCAAAACCTCGTCCAGGTATAAACAATCACGCATCATCCCCTTTGATAGAAGAACCATCATCAAGGTATCATAATTACATACAACATCCCTGATAAATCAAACACATCAAAATGTCTCCATGTCTGTTATCGGTTGCCCCGACGGAGCATGAACTCCGGTTTCATTTCATCCTTCCCCTATCATATCCCTCCCATGCCATGCATGAGATGTAGGTGCCATATGCCTTGTAATGAATATAATAACAAACCATGACATTTAAAAATCCCATCAATAAAACAAATAACTTGATTATCAAAAGTAGATCAAGCAAAGCCTCAATAAACACATCATAGCTTTAAAACCCATTTTAAACCAATCATATGCTTACCAGAATAAATCAAGTAAAAACTCCTACTTAATACATAATTCAAAACCAATCTTAAAACAAACCATATAATTTCCAAAATAACTCAAAGAAACAATCACTCAATCCATGGTTTACAAAAAGGTTAGAATCCTACCGAATACCGACTCGCGTCCTTTTACGGTTTCGCCCGATAATCCGGCTACCGACACGCGTACTGCTCTCGATATGCAATACCCTATTACATACACATAATCAGTCCAGATTTTAACTATTTCTAAGTCCATTCATATTGCCAAGTCCATATGAAAAACCGGTCACTATTTAGGTTTTGTGGGTCCCATTTCATCTATTAAAACTTTTAATCCCATAAGTCTTAAAAATTGGCCACCTTAGGCTTTATCAATCACTTATAAGGTTATTACATTAAAGCCCCTAAGTCCATGATCAATCTCCATGGAATTCTTGAATTTGGCCATTAATTACGGTTTTGCCACTACCTCATTTTCCATGATTAATCACTCATTTATCCATGCATGATTAAATCCCTAATTGATCATAAACTTAGATCCCTAAGTTAGGTCCATTAATGACTCATTGAACCATGTCATAACATCATTAAAAATTAGCCTTTTTATTAACCTAACCCTTATTCATTTAACCCATACAAAACCCCACATTTAACCCTTTAGATGGGTAATGGACCATGGTTTTAAAATACCTCATTCATCAACTCTTCCCACGGGATTTACTTCATACATTTAAACTACAATGAGTCCATTACCCATTCATACCCTTTGGAAACCATAAACATCACTCATCCTCCAATTTAACCCATCAAAATGGATCACAATTGGGCCATGGGTTCGGCCATACACCATGGCCGAACCCATGGTGTCCTTTCCCCATTTTTTTTTGGGGTCCATTGTTACATTTTAGATCCACTAATAGTCCTTTCTTGAGGGGTTTAAATCATGCATCTAAACCATATTCTCTCATTCAATTCATTGCTCCAAAATACCTACATTCACCAAAATATTAAATCCATTAATCTTCCCATTTTCCATGGCTTCAAACCTTAAAACCCTAATTTATTTCATTAGCTACAAACCCTAACTAATTAAATCAATTAGCTAAACACCAACCATGGGGTTCGCCCATACTACATGGCCGAACCCTATGGCCCATGATTTTTCTTTCAATCACATAATTTCATACTAAATGAACTAAATTACCAAATGTACTTAATCCATTTATTTTCTTTTCTTACCCTAACCCTAATTTACCCATTTAGGGTTTCCTCCACCTTCCATTTTCTCAAAACCCTAAAAAAAACATACATTACTTACCATGGGGTTCGGCCATGCTACATGGCCGAACCCTATGGCTCTTAACTCCAAAAAATGCATGTACCTCTATGTTTAATCACATTAACCATATAATGTCCATAATCCCTTTTTATTTTTCTTAACCCTAATTTTTCTCCATTAGGGTTTTTGCCCACTTTCCATTCCTTCCATTTGATGGATTTAAAATCCATGGCATAAACTTATGTAACCACCATTAATTTTACAAAACTAAATCCCAATTCTTAAACCCTAAAAATCAAAATTTCTTGTTTAAGAAATACTCACGATCCGTCGTCTCCTCCGATTTCCGCCAGTCCCGTCGGTCTCCTTAGCCTCCTCTCTCCTTCCTCTTGATCTTTGATAGGCCAAGACACTTGATCAATGGTGACAACCTCCAACCTTAGGATCGGCCGAGGTAGGGTTTAAATTGAGAGAGGGAAAAGGATGGAGATGGGAAAAATGTCTCAAGATCTTTACTTTGAGGTGGTGGTCCAACCTTTTCTTCCTCTCCTTGGGCTCTTCTCTTTTCTTTCTTAATTTTCTTCTCTTCTTTTCCTTGCTAATGTGGGACGGCAATGGAAGAATGGGAGAGATGGAGAGAGAGCGTTGAGGGTAAAATGAAAAGGATAAGGTGTAAACCATCTTTATCTCTTTGGTTATTTAACCTTCACTTTACATTAACTCTCTCCACCCACCCACAAGATATTTATCTTACTTTATGGCTTATGACTCAACCCCCCCCCCCCCCCCCCCCCCCCCCTAAGTCCCAACGTGTTTTATATTTGAATTTGAATTTAGGTACCTTGGTCTTCACCTTTTGACCCCACTTTGACCACCTCATTTGGATAATTTTTATTCATTTAATATTTAGATATTTTGGTTACTTTAATTCCCATTTACCTAAGTTACCTTATACATCCACCCATGGTTGACCAATTCAACCATGGTGGCCGGCCCCACCAATCCTTGGGTCCACACGCCACCTCACTTGATGAGGTGGAGGTGGGTCCCACTTGGCCACATCACTTTGGTTGAATTCCAAATAACTTAGGTGATTTAAATTTCATTCCATTCATTCTAAATGGATCACCATTGGGCCCATGGCCCAATTACATTTTCATCTTACCCATTTACCTTAGAGCTTAACCATCTTGACCCATTGGGTCCCAAATGGGTATTTGACCCAATTTGACCATTCTTGACCCATTTAACCCTCATTGCCCCTTTAAATGAATTTAAATCAACTCCATAATCCATTGGGCCATACTTGGGCCTTTGCCCAAACTTTGCCCCATTTACCATCTAGTCCACAAATTTTCTAATTTCCATCACTAAAATAAATAATATCCACATTTATATTAATTTAAAAATTCCGGGCCATTACAATTAGACCATTGGGTGAGCCCAAATTTAATGGGGTTAAGCTGAATTGATTGGAAATTAAGTGGAGCATAAATGGTAGGCTTGATGCACATGTGAAAACCACTTAAAAATGGCTAAATCAGCCCATAAATGGGTCATGTTGTCAAAACAGGTCAAGGAGCCAAATGGGGACCCAATGGGTCGGGTTGACCAAGTTGACCACGGCTGACCGTGTGGGCCCTCAATTGAGCTCAAGTGTGAGTTAGTTCAGCTCGAGTTGGGACTGAATTGGATTGGGTTTTAATTAAGAAATGAGTTGACTCAAATATGATGCATTAAGTATGTTGAGTTGGGTGAGTTGAGTTGGAATAAAAAGGGCCTTGAGTCAAGTGAGTTAAGAGGATATGGAAAGGTGTTTTAATCACACACAACTCTTGGGGAAATCAATCCCAGCCGTTGGAGTGAAAGGGTGCCTTGCCCAAAGCCAAGGGACACCAAGCAATGGCGGCATGCATCTTATCTCATGAGATGCATGGGCTTACATGAAGGGTTGCAACGGTTGGTACCAAGGGGTGCCTTGGATGGCACCCAATACCCTCTCGGTTTAAACAATGGTTAATGAGGATTAATGAGGGAGGATGGGTTGATTAAACAAAAAGGAATCATACCACATTTCGCCGAGTACACACCTTGAAAAATTGGTTTTCATCTCTCCCTCTCCCCCTCTCAAGAACACCATCTTTGGGCCGAACCAGTTGTTGTGTTTCACCATTTGATCTAGCACCATTTCAGCAAAAGATTAAGGAAGAAGGAAAGAAAGGAAGCAAGAGAGAAGGTGCAAAGGAAATTGGTAAGATTTTCTTAAGTATTTAGTTAAATAAGTTGTAAAAAAGAGTATGATTTGGCCATCATTTGGCCGAATCCATCAAGGGTTAGACCTTGGATGGTATTTCATAAATAAGATGGAAATTTGATCATAGGGTTCGGCCACTGTGGATGGCTGAACCCCATGAAAGAATTGGTTAATTTTGATGGTTTTTGTAAGATAAAACCATGCAAGTATTGGACTGTTTTAGATGTTTAAGATGCAAGTTTTGAAAAGGTCCAGGACTATTCGTAGATGCTCAACTTGTTCTTCTTGACTTCTGGAATAGATCAGGATATCATCAATAAATACAATCACGAACATAGTCGGTGCATTGGTGAGTCCAAACGGCATGACTATAAACTCATATAGTCCATACCGCGTCCTGAAGGTTGTCTTCTCTATATCCTCCTTCTTAACCTGGATTTGATGATAATCAGACATTAGATCAATCTTCGAAAAGTGGCTAGAACCCCTCAATTGATCGAATAGATCATCGATCCTGGGTAAAGGGTACTTATTCCAGACAGTTAGCTGATTCAGTTTCCAGTAATCCACACACATTCGGAGTGAACCATCCTTCTTCTTCACAAACAACACCGGAGCTCCCCAAGACGATGTGCTGTTCAGAATGCAACCCAGTCCGAGCAGTTCGTCAATCTGCTTCTTTAGCTTGGACATCTCTGCTGGTGCCATCCGATAATGTGGTAATGACAATGGTGAAGTGCCAGGTTACAACTTGATTTCAAAATTGATCTCCCTCATAGGCGGCAAGCCAGGGAGTTCTTTTGGGAAAACATCCGCATATTCCTTCACTATTGCCTGAAGTTCAGCCACTGGTGCCTTGTTTATTCTGATATTGTTCAATACCAGATGATTCAACCCTTCATGCAATCTGCTTTGTTTGTCAGTACGCACCACATATTGTTTTCCCTTGGGTGAGCAAAATGTTACTCTGCGGCGATAACAATCAATGTTGGCCTGAAAGCTAGCCAACCAGTCCATGCCAAAGATAATATCGTCCTCAGTCATATCGAGTACCAGATAATTGAACTCAAATCTGAGTCTAGCGAGTTCAGTATTCACTGCCATGCATATAAGTCCCAATGACGTGTCTCCTACAGGGGACACAATTGTGAGTGATGTGGACAGTTTTTGAACTAAAGTACCAGTAGCAGTTATGAAAGAGTGTGAAGCTCCATAATCAAATAGTACAAAGGCGTAGGAACTACTGACTACAGCCATACCTTGAATCACGGAGTGATCCACTGCTGCTGGAGGAGCTAGAGTAAATAACCGTCCAGATCCAATAGGGTTAGGCGTCTGTCTCGCCTGATTATATGTCATGCATCCTCGTGAATTAGCTGGCCTAGCTGGTGGGCAAAATGAACCTCTGGAATAAGAAGGTTTGCTGAGCTGTGGGCAATCCCTCTTGAAATGGCCCTGCTGATTGCAATGGAAGCAGTTGTTCACCCCTCTAGGAGCCTGAGTGACTGATGCAGATGGGGAGGGATGGTTGGGACGAAAGCCCCCTGTTGACCCAGCAGATGGTGAGGGTCTGCTAAAGTTCGGTCGGAACATCTTAGTGGGCCGATACGTACCTCTCCCACTCTGACCTCGGCGGTTGTCAAACCGCAGCATCTCAGCCATTTCTTTCTCTGCTATGGTGGCCTTGCTGACCACTTCTGCCAAAGTTGCTGCTTTGAATATGGTTACCTTGGCCCTTATGCTTGGCCGTAGGCCCCGCTCAAACTTGCGTGCCCTTTAGTACTCTATATCCACCATATAAAATGCATAACAAGACAGACTGAGGAATTCCTGGTGATACTCTGCCACCGACATGGAGCCTTGTACCAAGGATATGAATGTTTGCGCATGGCGCTCTTTCTCTTCCTCAGGGAAATAGTGATCCAGAAATGTAGTTGAGAACTGCTCCCAGGTCATTGCAGTCCTTTCCCTTTCCGGTACCAGTGCTTGCTATTTTTCTATCACCTCCCACCATTTACCGGCATCATCGATCAGTTGTGATGTAGCCAGTAAAATCCTGTCAGCATGGCTTGAGATCTTGAGTAGGGTCAAGATCTGAGTGATTTTCTTCAGCCAGTGTTCTGCTCTGACAGCCCCTTCTTTTCCTTTGAAGTAGGGAGGGCGTTGTTGCTAGAAATCCCTGACCATGCTCCGGTCATTGGCGTCACTAGTGCTTCCACTTCCATTCAGATGTTGTTGGAGAACAGAAGTAACTACTGCTTGAACTAAGCTTTGTAGTTCAGGAGGCACCACTAGTATATTCACGCTGCTTTGCCCCTCTTCCTCTTGGTGGATGGTTGTTCATTATGTTGAGAGGGTTGCTCTTCCTCTTCATGCCATGAGTGTCGTTCCTCCTCTTCATGTTGCGATTTTTCTACCTCCTTTTCATGTTGAGATCTTTTCGCCTCCTTCTCATGTTGAGATTTTTCTATCTCCTTCTCATGTTGAGAGGTTTGTACCACTTTTTCCTTCCCTTTCTGGTTCTGTCTGGTCTTTCTCTTTGGAGTCATTTTTCCTAAGTCATGAAAACATTATTGACTTAGTTTCCTCGTACAGTTTGTGTTTTTCACAATTTTGGGAAGATTTCCAAATAAGCACTCTTGATTTCTCTTTGTTTTTGGGGAAAATTCCTAAGTTCCTATTGTTTGTTTCTCAATTTGGGAATATCGGGGAAATATATCCTATTTTGCTATGTTTGATAAATCCAATTATTTTGACTGTACTTCCTTTGCTATCTTTCACTGTTGTTCTCAGATTGAATGTTCAGTCTGAGTCTAACGAAGTAAATTAATCCGGCCCCCGTGTAGCGGACTCCGAAGAGTCGGTCAGTTGGGATTCTTATATGTCAGTGAGACAAGATATCGTCTTAATCTTACTTCGAAAGATTCAACCTTCCTGTTTCGCCCTGATACCAACTGTAACGTCCCAACCTTTTTCACTCGCTTTAATGCCGAAAATCAGAGTTTATTTTTTTTTAAAAAAAAAAGTGATAGAGAGCGGGACGTCACGACGCGAGTTAAGTCCGAGCTTCTAAAGCCCGACCTTTAACTGGCCAACCATACTTGTGCGTGGACTAAGTCCACTGAGATGGTTCGCACGTATTAAGTTTATAATTGCGGAAGATAACATAAATTGCAGATTATAATAGAACCTAACTCTAATCCATTTCTTTTAGATAGCAAAGTACTTAGTCACTTAACCAAATTAACTTAAATTAAATATCCATACCAAACCATTCACAAACCATAACAAATATCTAATTATTATATGCCGAAGTCTAACTACACAAAATACATATCCTTGAGTAACTTAAAATAACAATAAACATTCCAAAGTTCTTATGCTTGACTCCGTTCACGATCATCATTTCCTTCGTTTCCTGTTTCATTCACTAGGGTAGAAGTAGGGCATTAGAGCAACGCGCCCAATAGGAATTCTAAATAAGGCTAACACATGGGTTACTAACAAAATCATATATAATATCATATCCTCAAAACCATATGAAATCATGCCATGCCTTATGTCTTATGCAATGAGTCCCACCCATCACAATACATGTAACCTCTTGATGGAATTCTCCTCATCAAGGTATCCCCACAGTGGTCTTTCGGACGCCCCGACGGAGTGTGGCCTCCGGATTCTTCTTGATGGGATTATACACATCAAGGTCTTCCCATGATTGCCTTACGGACGCCCCGACGGAGCGTGGCCTCCGGTTACAAACTTCCCTCCCATGCCATGCATGAGATGTACATGTCCATATGCTATGTGATATAAATAACCATAGCATTAAAAAGTCCACATTTGAAACATATTATACTTGCAACATAAATCATCAAAATAAAGATAAAAACATATTACATAACCTTGTTCCAATGAGGTAGAATCCTACCAAGACCACTAAAATGCCCTTGCTTCTTAAACCGGTCACCGCTCAAGATTGCGCACCGTTTGTGTGGTCCCGTCACCTTGTTACATATCAACAAGTCAATCCATATTCCATTTGATTTACCATTTGGCCTAAGTCCATAAACACACCCTTGTGGGGTTCGGCCATACACCATGGCCGAACCTCACTTACTTTGATTTTAACCCTTCCTTTATTTATTACTCAATCACCACTTAACTAATTACTTAGCCCTTAGTCCACCAAAATCCACCTTAGTGGGGTTTGGCCATACAACGTGGCCGAACCTCACCATGTTGATTTTGGTCCCTCTTTCAAGTCATTTGATCCTTTTAATTAAGTCCAATCACCAATCCATTAATCTAATCATTCACACATTAACCTTTTAACACATACAACAACCTAAGTCCATTAAAATTCCTTAGTAGGGTTCGGCCATACAACGTGGCTGAACCTCACTTCCATGGTTTCACGCTCATCTTTCAACCCTTTGATCTTTAAGTTAGATACAAGATAATGACCTATTGATTCATACATCTAATCACCTGTACCACAATTGTTTATCATTGATTACCATTTAAATCCACCAAATATTTTCCATGGGGTTCGGCCATACACCATGGCTGAGCCCATGGTTCATCTTTTTCACCCTTAATTACATCCTTGCCATTATTTTATCTATGGCTGTCCATTCCATTTATTTAAGACATACTAAACCTAGTAAATATCCCACAAACATGGTTCATGGGGTTCGGCCATACGCCATGGCCGAACCCTATGATATCTAAATCCATAAATATTATTTGGTGGGGTTCAGCCATACACCATGGCCGAACCTCACCCTTGGGTTTTGGTGCTCCCCTTTTCCATTCTTTTTTTGATCCAACAACCCAATACCTTTCTAAATTATTAACCATCTTCAAAATTAATTAAACATGACCACGCTATCCATCATTGTCTCTCCATGGGGTTTGTCCATACACATGGCCAAACCCTATGATTCCTTATTTCCATTAAAACCTATTATGCATCTATGATTGGTTCTCATACCTCCATCCATTTAAATCCTTTTAAGCCTTTAATAAAATCTTACACATACATTTATGATTTCCCTCCTTCATATTCATAAAAATCAAACCAATGTCTTTTCATGGGGTTCGACCATACAAAATGTTTGAACCCTATGGTCCATCATTTTCCTTTCTAAAATCACTTTAAATCCATAAAACTTCCTTAACTCTTTCCATGGGTTCGGCCATACAACATGGCCGAACCCTATGGTTCATCATTGGTTCTTTCATCCATAATAAAAACTAGGGTTCGGCCATGCAATGGCCGAACCATGTCCTTGGCCACTTTTTCCTTATTTTTTACAATTTATCGAGCACTTACCAATTCCGCGTCTCCTCGGGTTTTCTTTCACTCCTTCTTGCTCCTTTCCTTCCTTCTTGATCTTTAGTCGAGGCTGACCTTGCTGGAAACCCCTTGGAGTGGTTCGGCCAAGTGATATGGATTGAGAGAGAGAAGCTTGAGATCAAATTATTCTAAGTCCTTTTTGATCTTGAGAGGAGAATCAGCTTTGTGTAAGAGAGGAAGAGAGTGAGATAAGAAAAACACCAAGTGTTTCTTGTCTTTGAGAGGTGAGAATGGCCAAGAGGGAGAGGAAGAGTGTGACTTTGAGACAAAACCATTTTCTTGGTTAATGAGGGTTGGCCAAAGGTGGTGTCCTTTGATGACATCCCTTGGTAACTCCCATGCCCTTTCACCTCCCTCCTTTAAGTCTCATTTGGAGATTTCATCCTTGAGATGAAACACTCTCAACGTGTGGCTCTTGGGTTTCCATCTTGAGATGGAAACCCTCCACGCTTCCCAACGTGTGCTAGCCTTGATGTGGTTTGTGTAACCCAAAACCGTCCCCATTAATGAACCTTTAGAGTTTCATCCATGAGATGAAACTCACCCCCCACCCCCCCCCCCCCCCCCCCCCCCCCCCCCCCCCCCCCCACCCCCCCCACCCCATCGTGTATGCCTTTACTTGAGTCTTTGAAACAACTCCAACCCCTCATCTTCCCACTCCACTCACTTGAGATGAAGGTCTCCATAACTTCCAATCCAACTCATTCAACTCAACTTATCTGTTTAGCTCAACTCACTCATTTAATTCACTTGAATCAACTCAATTATTTGATTTCGTTTCCAACTCAATTTAGCCCTATAACACCCCGGATTTTCAAGTTATAAATATTTATCGAAATTACCCATTTAATTTGTGAATTTTTAGATATGGATCTTATATGGGTAAAGTGTTGGGTGTTTGCCCAATTAAGACCCAACAGATTGTGGAATTGGTTTCATTAAAATTAAATGGGGATGAATTTAATTAGTAATACAATATATATAAATAAGGGATTTGGATTAACTACATGCGCATGAAAGGTAAAGATGGAAAGAAACATCTGCAGAGATCATTGACAAGAGAGAAAAATCCTATAGTCCAGCGATGAAGCAAGAGGAAATCGGATTTGAAAAATCAGAATGGAAATAAGAGGAAATTAAAATAGAAGAAAAAAAGAGAAAAAAAAAAGGAAAGAAAGAGAATGGCAAAAGCAATAGAAGAATCGTGTACAACAGAGAATAAAGAAAAAAGAATAGCAATTGCTGAAACTGAAAATAGAAGTCAGAGAATTGCAGGAAATTCAATCATATGGAGGTGTTGGCCGATTGAAGAAAAGAAAATAGAAATAAAGAAGAAAATAATGGAAGAAAGGCTATTGAGTCCGTATGAAGAAGGATATGCTTGCCAACTGAGGTGAGATTAAGATATAAAGGATGATCGGCTGGCTATGCATGCCAAAGATAGGATCGGCTGAAATTTAGAAAGGCCGCACACGATGTAGCTTTCTTTTCTCAAGCAACCCACGCTGTTTATTGTGTCTATAATTTGGACACAATATAGAAGAGGCATGGCATTATTCTGAGAAGAAGACATAGAGCAGTCAAGCAGCAGTATGTGTACAGATCTGTAGTATACAGATCTGCAAGTTGCTGCCAGCGTGAGAAGCAGGCCAAAGCATAAACAGATCAGATCTGTGTGGGTTCTTTAGGGGATGATCTGAGACAGTTAGAGCAAATATTCTTGGGTCTAAGAGGGCTGCCAACATGGCATCTTGTTGCTGGATTTTTCAGTCCGGAAAAATCAATAAGAAGGTTTGTCTGATACACGGTTCAGCACACAAAGGCAGCAAACGGTGGAGGTGTTTGCATCTTCTTTAAGCTCGGTTAAGAAGAAGACAGAGAGAAGTCAAGCAGCAGTATGTGTACAGATCTGTAGTATACAGATCTGCAAGTTGCTGCCAGCGTTGTGTAGCAGAGAGGTATACAAGAGGAGACACACAAACAAGAGAGGAGGCTGACAGCTGTGTGCAGAGAAGGAACTGATCTGATTATGGTAGAACAGATCGGTGAAGCACATACAGTGGGTATTGTGTGAAGAGAATATCATACAGCTGAAACGTGAACAGTAGCATTGAGAAAAGCACAGTGGATTCTCAGATCTGCTATTCAACGTGCACACCAACGCAGAGAGAGAGACAATTGAAGAAAAGATCTAGGAGGAAAAGAGGCTAAGGAAGAAGAAGGATTGGAAGATCAAACGACGGAAAACCGGAGGAGTCGCAGAACCGGTAAGTGATTTTATAATTTTTGTTTAAAAGGAAAGAACCATAGGGTTCGACCATGGTGTATGGTTGAACCCCATGGAAGAAAAATTGGAAGATGAATGTGATGATTTTAATGGAAAGAAAGAACCATAGGGTTCGGCCATAGTGCATGGCCGAACCCCATGGAAGGTTATTGGCTAGTTTTTAAATGGAGTTTGATGTTAATGGTATATGATTTTTGAAAGGATTAAATGGAAGATGGTTGGTGAAGAACCTTAAACCATGGGTTCGTCCAAGGGGCATGGCCGAGCCCCACAAATAATTATGGAATTATACTCATGTGGTTAGATCATGGAAAGGATGGCAATTTTGTAAATACATGATAAAATGGAGGATCATGGGTTCGGCCATACATCATGGCCAAACCCCATGAGGTTTAGTTTTGGATTTAAATTATTAAGGAATTTATATTGGAGTTGGTTAATGAATCCATATGGGTATAAATGGTTTAATAAAAAGGGTTGAACCCCATGGAGGATATTACTAATTTAGAAAGTATCTAAAGATGGACTTATTTTTGGTGGTTGATTAAATGGAGACCATTGAAGATGTTTATTAAATTGGGAAACTTTCTAAATATGGAAGGAACCTTGAATTATGATTTAATTATGGAGATTAAATTGGAAAGTCTCTAATTATGGAAAGTGAAGATTAAATTGGTAAGTCTCCAATTATGGAAGGTGGAGATTAAATTGGTAAGTCTCCAAATATGGAATGTGGAGATTAAATTGGTAAGTCTCTAATTATGAAAGCGGAGATTAAATTGGAAACCTTCTAAGTAAGGAAGTTGTATATTAAATTTAGGAAGTTTCTATTTATGAAACTTCTAATTATGGACTTGCTATTTATGAATTTTCTAATAAAGGCTAAAGTGAAAGATCATGGGTTCGGCCATGGTGTATGGCCGAACCCCATGAACTTGTTAATGGGCCATATGTGGGCCTTTGTATAATGTAATTGAATGGTTCACCAAACCAAGGGATGAAGGGTAAGAATAATGAAATTATAGTCTTGAATGGCAATTTTGTAATTATTGCCTAAATTGAAAGATCATGGATTCGGCCGTGATGTATGGTCGAACCCATGAGATGAGTTGTGGATCAAACATGAACTTAGGCAAATTTTAATTATTGAAAGGATTGGATTATGGAATGATAGCCGTGGATGGCATTTTGGTAATTAAGTGAAAATAAGGGACATGGGTTTGGCCATGGTGTGTGGCCAAACCCCATGGGGATTGTTTTGATGAACATAAGGTTACGTATGTTGGATTAAATGAATGAATTGATAATTAAAGATTAGACCAATGGCAATTTGGTAATATCGGCTGAAAATGATAAACCATGGGGATTGGTTTATGGACTTAAAATATTGTAAATCAAGTGGGACTTGGTTTTAATTGATTGTTATATTATAAGGTAACGGGACCTCACAAGGTGTTTACAATTGTGAGCGGTTACAGGACGAAAGACGCAATGACACGTTAGCGGTCTTTGGTAGGATTCCACCTCTTTGAAACCATAGGTTTATAGACATTGTTTTATCTTATTTTTGATGAATATATGTTGCAAAGGATATGTTTCAAATTGTAATTTTAAATGCTATGTTTATATGATAAAATAGCATGTGGTTTAAATGTGAGTTTTAAATGCTATGATTTGTATTTCTACATAGCATGTTAGCATTTGCATCTTATGCATGGCATGGGAGGGATGAAAGGTAACCGGAGGGTCCACACTCCGTCGGGGAGTCCGAAGAACCTGTGTGGGGTACCGTGATATGATTTCCATCAAGAGGATACTGTGTATGAACCGTAACCGAAGATCCACACTCCGTCGGGGCGTCCGTAAAACATCCGTGGGGGATACCTTGAGGAGGAACTTTCTATCAAGAGGATACTATGTATGAAATGTAACCGGAGGGTCCACACTTCGTCGGGGCGTCAAAAAGACCTATATGGTGGGTACTTTTATGTACATGTGATGGGTGGGACTCATTGCATATGATATCATGGCATGGCATTGAATCGGCATGATTATGATCTTTATTACCATGCAAGGTTTCTGGTTTTATCTGTATGATTGGATCTCTATTATCATACATTGTTTTGGATACGATGCTTTATAAGTATGATATGATTTATTATAACTGGATTTGATATATATTATATTTGGATTTTTGGTACTAACCCATGTGTTAACCCTAATTGGAATACCTACTGGGCGCGTTGTTCCAACGCCCTACTTCTACCCTAGTGGATGATATAGGAAACAAGGGAACGATGAATGCGAAACGGGCCAGGCATAGGAGCTTGGAGGATTATAGCTTATATTTTGTTTAAGATACTCATGGGCTTGTATTTTGAGTATCTAGAATTCGGATTGTAATAACTTAGATGAATTTGCTATGGTGGGATGTTTTATTGGATAATTGCATTATGATAATGATGATTAAGGACTTGACGTACTTTGCTATCTGAATGGAATAAAACTGTGTTCTATTATGTTTCCTCATGTTATGAATTTTATTCCGCATGTTTATATTGTTATGTGTGAACCGTTTTCATGGGCTGAGTCCATGCACACATAGGGTTGGCCAGTTAAGGGTCGGACTTTAGAAGTTCGGACTTAGCTCGTGTCATGACGTCCCGCTCTCTATCACTCTACTCTGTTATAAAAAAAAAAATAGACTCTGATTTACGGGAAGAAGCGAGTGAAAAAGGGCGGGGCGTTACAAGCCCCAACCTAATCAAGCTTGAGCTCACTTAGTGGTCAACCAAGTCAATACGACCCATTGGGTCCCAATTGGGCCTTTTGACCCAAATAACAACCTTGACCCAATTAAACACATCTTACCCATTTATTTTAAATTGAAGCTTATAACATGTATATTGGGTCTTAATTGGACAATTGACCCCACAACTTACCCATCTTCGGTCCATGTCCATTAATTCATAATTTAAATGGACAAAATTCATGTAAATTGATATCTTGAAAATCTGGGGTGTTATAGCTCACTCCATGCAATCTTTTTGAACTCATTTCTCCAACTCAAGCCCTTGAACTCAACATTAATAAATTCGAACTCAACTCATGTGGATTCAATTTCCAACTCAAGCCACTCAACACATTAGAACTCACCCATGGTTGACCAAGTCAACCATGGCTTTGCCGACCATGTAGGTTACCTTAACCATTTGCCACCTCACTTGATGAGGTGGTTTTGGGTCCCACTTGGCCATGTCACTCACATGCCACCTCACTTGATGAGGTGGATCCCATGCCTTGCGTCTTAATTGGGTACATGACCCAATTAAATTAATCCTTTACCCATTTACTTTCAAAATCCATTCACCTTGACCCATTGGGTCCCAATTGGATAATTGACCCAATTAATTTCATTTATCCAATTACTTGCAATCAAACCCTATTCATGATCCATTGGATCATAATTGGGCCATTGACCCAATTCTTACCCATCTAAAATCCATTCCATCCATAGATCTTAAATTCAACAAATTTAATAATTTAAATAGATAAAATCCAATATAATAATGCATTAAAAAACCCTAGGTGTTACATCTTGAGTCTTCAAGTTTCTATCAAGTGTTTCTTCCTGAGTCATGGAATTGACAAACATAGTGATTCGGCAAGCCGGGGCACTAACAATCTCCCCCTTTGTCAATTTCATGACAAAATCTAAAAACTAACTCAATTACAAACCCATCCTTATTACATCACATTTGAATACAAAATATTACATTGATTATAAGTACACATTCAAATGAAAACGACAAGACTATGATCTTCGCATATTCTTGCTTAGCTTGCTTCAAATTATGATTTCATGTTTCTGCACATAAACAAGTAACACTAGACAATCATTAGAGGGGTTAGTCCAAAACATAAATATGCATCCATGGACTAAACAAGATTAGCATTCATTCTCCCCCATAGACCAATGATTTCCTAGCAACAAACACTACCATAGCATATCCAAGCTATCAATGTTGAGAAGATTTTTTCCCTCAATCTTCTTTGAGTTTGAAGTCCCAAACTCCAAGCATAGACATTCTCCCATGTCCATTGGCTTCTTCATATTTCTCCCCTGTATGGCTCTCTCTTTCTAGAGGCACAAGCACTTAGGCTTCTTCCAATCTTACCAATTACTCCCCCACAATTGGCTTTGATGTTTGATAGTTTCTACTAATATCTCCCCCATTTTGTCATAATATTGACAAAGGCAAGTAGGCGCACTCCCCCATGCTTCGTGCATATAGTACTGAAAGGACTGCTCCCCCATAAGATGTGCTTCCCTTACCTCAAAGTATATATTTTTTATTTTGTTTTAAATATACAGGAAATAATATGTATGTACAAGAAATGAAATGTGCACGTGTATGAGCATGAGAAGTTATGACGATGCACACATGCTAGTGGCCTTTCGTAAGCATAGAAATCATGATGAGTCCAAGGGTTTGGTCATGATATATGTCAATTGGTTTTCCATGCAGATGTGTACAAACTCGATAATTTTCTCCTCCACCAATTCTCTTATGAAATGATGCCTTATGTCTATGTACTTGGTCCTAGAGTGTTTTACTGGATTCTAGGAAATATTTATTGCGCTAGTGTTGTCACAGTACAATGTCATGGATTCTTGCTTAAGCCCATAATCGACCAACGTTTGTTTCATCCAGATCAGTTGGGTATAGCAGCTTGCAGCTGCAATGTATTCTGCTTCGACTTTGAAGAGAGAGACTGAGGATTGTTTACGGCTATGCCATGCCACTAAACAATTTACGACGTAGAAGTAGCCTCCACTGGTAGATTTTCTGTCATCAATATTTTCAGCCTACTCTGCATCTGTGTATCCAGCTATCAAGAAGGAAGTATCATATGGAAACCAAATTCCATGCAAGGTAGTACCGGCCACATATTTTATAATCCTTTTAAAAGCTTTGAGGTGTGACTCTTTAGGTTTGGATTGAAATATGGCACAAGCTCCTACACTAAATGAGATGTCTGGTCGACTTCTTGTGAGTTAAAAGAGACTTCTTATCATGCTTCCATACAAGCTAGGGTCCACATCTGTTCCATTCTCATCTTTGAACAATTTGATGGTTGTGCTCATAGGGGTGGTCGCATGTTTACATCCTTCTAAACCAAATTTCTTTACAAGTTCTTTTGCATATTTGGATTGGGAGATAAAAAGTCCATCATGACTTTGCTTGATTTGAAGACCAAGGAAATAATTTAGTTCTCCCACCATACTCATTTCAAATTCAGATTTCATGAGTTTGGAGAAATTCAGTGCATCCTTTTCACATGTAGACCCAAACACTATGTCATCTACATAGATTTGGGCAATAAGGATAGACTCCTTAGTCTTTTGAACAAACAAAGTCTTGTCTACATTCCCCCTTTGAAAATTGTGACCAAGTAGGAATTAGGTTAATATCTCATACCAGGCTCTTGGTGCTTGTTTGAGGCTATATAGAGCTTTCTTAAGTTTGGACATATGGTTTGGAAATGTTGGATCAATGAATCCTTTGGGTTGTTCTACGAACACTTGCTCATTTAAAAATCCATTCAAGAAGACACTTTTCACATCTAGTTGGTAGAGTTTGAACTTGAGGTGGCATGCAATGGAGAGCAGAATTCTAATGGATTCTAATCTTGTTATGGGGGCAAAGGTTTCATCAAAATCTAAACATTCAATTTGAGTGTATCCCTGAGCTACCAGTTTTGCTTTATTTCTCACAATGGTTTCATGTTCATCCAGCTTCTTTTTTAAAATCCATTTTGTTCCAATTATGTGTGTTTCTTGGGTCTAAGAACCAAATCTTATACGTCATTTCTCGTAAATTATCCTAGTTCCTCTTGCATAGCATTAACCCAATCTTCATCAGGTATGGCTTCTTCTATCCTTTTGGGTTCCAGTTGTGAAGTAAAACACGCATAATTAACCAATTTCTCAAACTGTCTTCTTGTTCTTACTCCAGCAATGGGTTCTCCTATGATTTGTTTGAGAGGGTGTTCCTTTATATTTTATAGAGGTTTTGGTTTAGGTGGGGGATCTTGTGGTTCATCTTTGTTATGTAGATATTCTTCTTCTTGAGCTAACCTGATGATTTCTTCTACTTTTAACTCTTTATCTAGTGTACTTAATTGGTCATCTACTACGACATTCACTAATTCTTGGATGGCACCAGTTCTAAGATTCTTTACCATATAAGCATGACTATTTGTGGAATATCCTAGGAAGATACCATCATCGCTTTTGGATTCAAATTTTCCTAAATGCTCTCTATCCCGCAGTATGTGACACTTGCTTCCAAAGACTTTAAAGTACTTAGAGTTGGGTTTCCTACCAGTCCAAAGTTCATACGCAGTTTTGTTTAGCCCGACTCTCAAATATACTCAATTAATGATATAGCATGCAGTGTTAACAACTTTAGCCCACATATTTTTTGGAACATTCTTACTTTCAAGTAGGGTGTTGCCATTTCTTGAAGGACTTTATTTTTCCTCTCGGCAACTCCATTTTACTGAGGAGTTTTGGGGGCAGAGTATTCATGATGGATGCCTCATTTTTCACAGAATCTATTAAATGACTGATTTTCAAATTCCCTCTTATGGTCAGTCTTTATTCTGTGAATATTTGACTCTTTTGAATTCATAATCCGTGTTGCAATGATTTTGAATTCATTGAACGCATTAGATTTTTCCCTCAAGAAGGCCACCTGAGTATATCTAGTATAGTCATCAACTGTTATCAGGAAATATCTCTTTCCACCAGTACTTTCGTGTTGAGTGGGTCCAACTAAGTCCATATGAAGCATCTCTAATTGTCTAGAAGTTGTGATCAACTTTCTATGTTTATGAGCTACCTTGATTTGTTTTCCCTTTTGGCAATCACCACAGATGGGTTTTTCAAATCTTTTAACTTTAGGTAACACTTTTATATGTTCACTTAGTTTGGAAAAGTCCTTGAAGTTCACATGACTGCTCCTTTGATGCCAAAGTTCAGCTTCACTGATTTTGGACAAGAGGAACTCATGTGAGATAGGAGTTGATGTACAATCCAAAACGTAGCAATCATCAGAAGTAAGGATACCACTCAGAACAACTTCACCTTCTTTTGAATAAACATAGCAGCCTTTCTTATTAAAGGTGACTTTAGTATCATTAACACACAATTGAGATATACTAAATAAATTGTGCTTAAGTCGATCAACAAGATATACATCTTTGATAACCTCAGAGGATGGTAGATTCAGTGACCCTTAACAATTATATTTGCCATGTTTCCATCACAAAAAAATGACAGATCCTCCTTTAAAATTAACCAAGACATGTAAGAACTGTTTCCAGTCATATGTCGTGAGCATCCACTATCCAAGTACCACTTGGATTGCCTTTCAACATTTAAGGCTCTATGAATCATGAAGCTCTTATTATTTGGAGAATAAATAGACGAATGGGTAATGGTAGAGTTCATCTCCTTTTGATGTATAATCTGTTTAGATTTGAAATAGGGTTTCCCATCAAAGAATCTGATCCTTTGATTCACCAGTCTATCGAGGATGGTTTGTAAATTTTGATTTAGTGCATTACGACTTTGATTTCCTAGTAGACACCTCATTAGAAGATTTTTCTTGAGATAGCAATTAGATTCAGGATGACCCTGTTTTCCATAATAAGTGCACTGTATGTTAGAGAGTTTGCACGTCTGGTTTTTAACAAATATGGCAGTTTTCCACGGGGTAACTTCCATGTTTTTATAATGCTTTTTCCCAGACTTATCCTTGTAATTCTTTCCAGAACTAAGGATCTTTCCCAAATTTTTATTTCCATGATCGGCCTTGCCTTGAGATTGAGATAACCTTTCTAAGTCAGATATTAACAAAGTAATCTTGTTTTCAAGACACCTTTTCATTTCTACCAAGTGGTTGTGATCTCTCTTGCCCACATCCACTTGGGATTGAAGGTCAGTCTGACTTTTTCTCAACACTAATATCTCATCAATTGATTTTTCAAATTTTATTGAGAAAGCTTCTTTTTTTTAGTTCTTTCAATTTCAAGGAGTTTGGTCAGGTAGGCATTCTCACTTCTAAGTTTGTGAGCTTTCTTGGTCAATTTCATAATAAGATACAGAGCACTCTATGATTCTTGGGGATCATCAAGAGTCTCTTCATTTTTAGATTCACTAAAATGTTCTTGTTTATCACAAGGAAACGAAGCGGCAAGACCAAGAATCGTACATTTATTTTCTTTATCCAAGATTGATGCAGACTCAGATTATTCTGCGTCATTTAACTTTTTTTTTATTTTATTTGAGTCTTCTTCTTTTTTTATGATGAGTTAGCCTTCCTGTCAAAGACATCACAAAAGAAAGACCTACTACAGAATTTTATGCATGATATTGTGAATGGGGGTCTTCCATGCATAATTTTTTAATAACTTCGACTCGATATTTACCTCTGTTATTTTCTTCTCCGGATATCGATATACTGGTATCCATAACAGTTGTTCTAGCAACCAGATCTCACTCGGACGATTAAATCCAGATATATAGAGCACGAGGCTCTGATACCAAATGAAAGTTCTCCCTTTGGTACTAGAGAACACTTGACCCTAGAGGGGGGGTGAATACATCAATTTAAAAATCGTTGATCCTTTTAAAAATTACTTGATTGATTAATTAATTGCAGCGGATGTAACAATCAAGTGCGTGTGTGTTAACAAAAGTGATTATGCAATCAACACAATGAATTAGCTCTAACACCACATGCATAAGGACACAAGATATATAGTGGTTCAGTTAACCAACCTACATTCACTATCAATACTAACTCAACCTTGAGCTATCCCCAAATTCACTAAGTGAGGGCTTACACCCTCACAATTACAGTAGGAATTCCAACTCACTCAATCGGCTGGAAATTCCACCCACCACGTGTGCTAGATACTACACTCTAGATTTTTTATAGTGGTCCCGGAGCCAAGCCTCCTTAATCCACTTTCACGGGGACAAAGATTTTAATAACAAAATTAAATCCAATAAGCACTTGCTTTATAGCTCTTTCTCGAAGATGTGTGCTTCTCAAAGATCACCCAATGTGTGCCCAAGTTAATCCCGACGCTCTGTCTTGTAGCCTTCGTTGAGCAATCACAATTTCAAGGTGACTAAGAAACAGGTTCTTATCCTAGTTGGTATCTTATCTTATCTCCTCTCTCTCTCTCACAAACTTGATCAAAGATTGAGTGTATATGATTCTCAGGAGCTCTAAAAATGTAAACCTCCCAATCTACACACTAGTTAAGTCTATAGAGAGTGGTCCGTTAAAATTGAATGAAAATCTAACTCAAGACTGAAGCGGACATCTTGACCGTCCTATCATCTACCTTTGATGTGGGCTCTACGTGAGTAATAGATGTATATAAGGAACTATAATGACAGAAGATGCGTGAAGTTTGCTCTTCCAATTTTCTCATGAATAGTATTTGTCTTTAAAAATTGATGACAAATAATGACCAAGATTCTAGGTTGTAGTCATATGACTAGGACGATTAGACAACAATGGAACTTCACGAAGACTATTTTCATGTTATCCCTGACATAGATCTCCAACCATATGGAGAACACATAAGAATAGCTAAGCCATCTCTCCTTAGGAGTTTACCGAAGTAATGCATTTAGTTTTTTCATTAGGATGCCAAATCATAAACTATTTGCATCTTAGTCCATAATGGTAGAGGCTCGGTTCTGTTAACTCAACTATATTTACCTTAATTCAATACTCTCTACGTCCCATTTTAGTTGTCTCATTTAAAATATTTGTATTTTTTAAAGAACTCTCTATATAGGCTAGCACTCTATGTAATCTCATCCATTTTCAACACATTTAATACTACTCCAATATAAATGAAACAAATATTTTGGGACAATTCCAAAATCCATATGGGACAACTAATTTGGGACAGTAGGAGTATTATTTTAGGTTATTAACTTTCACTATAACCTTGGTGATTCTAATCATTAGATTGATGATACAATTCAAAAGACAATTAATTTCTCAACAACATAAAAATTAAAGTATTTCAATATAGTTATACGGTTCTCTAATTTTCTCCACTCTTTCTGTTAAATATTCAGATTTATCACAAGATTCAATATTCTAATTTATTTTGTGGTTTCTACCTTTTAAAATAAGTTTCTCCTATTATAAAGTAGAACTTCAAAAAAAATTGCGGTGTCATTTGCAATTTGTTTTATATTATTAAAACTAATTAAATGAGTGTGCGGATAGAGGGTTTTCACACACTCCGGAGGACTAGTCTGGTGCGACACCTATACACCTTCGGACCTAAAAAAAAACTAATTAAATGATTAGACAAATTAATTCTTATTACATTCAATACCATCCAATATAGATTCTCACTGTGGTAAAGTAAAACTCTGAAAGATTTAATTTGTGAGACTGACGGTAATATGGCAATGGGCTGACTTAGACTTTACTGTATAAAATATATGTCGAGAATCAGTTTTCCCAGGGTGATTTTGCCTACGAGCAATAATTGTTTGGATCCTATGGGATTTAAAGATGTTTGATCCAATGTATAGAAGGGTGGATTTGAAAGTTATCTTAAGATAATGTATTTTATAAAAAATAGGTTTATTGGATTTAAAAATCATGATTTTCAAAAGTCCAAAAATCAATGCTCAAAATGGAATTAGTTTTGAATAAATTTTTAATTGTTTGAAGACAAACTCAAATAGATTTAAATTAGATGAGGATACAATTCAAAGTGGTCATGGGTGTGAGAAGAAGAAAGTATGAATTTGAATTCCAGTAAGCCTTACCATGGATTCAAAATGCGTTGTAATGATATGGGTGTTCGTTACACATGTACCATCACAACGCAGCATATCAACAATATGCTTTCTCTCTCTTCCAATTTCTTATTTTTTTATTTTGCTCCAAAAAATCTGGAAAAATGACAGAAAATCTAAAACAATTGGGCTTCATTTCTATGTAACTGTATCATTATTTAATAGAAGTTTAGACATCAAAATTGTGTTTCAAATTATGAAATCGATATTTCAATATTTTGAAAAAAAAACTAGAAATTGGAAAATAATTTCTAGTAACTTTATGTCAATATATTGATCTAGTTAATTAGTACAAAATGAATATGTTTACAAAAAATTAATTGTATATTAAATAAAAAATTATAAAAAAGAGCAAAGCAAGGGATTCATATGAAAATAATCTTAGAAAATGAAGTTTATGTATAAAAATAGTTACAAACAAATAATGAAAAATATAACAATGAGTAATAAATGAAAAGAATAAAATGAATGTATAAAAATAATTGCAAATCAAGAATGAGACATAACAATGAATAATAAAGGAAAGAATGCATTTTTCTAACATGTGGTTGCGTAGGCGTGTATGTATTAGATGTGTCTATCTTTAAAAGTAGTATAGTGTATGCAAAATGTACAAACCACGAACGTCAAGTTGATCCTGTCAAAATAAGATAAAAAATTATGATCAGAATGAACTGAGTTAAGTAAATTAGATATCTATACTTACATAAACTATTTAACAGATGTAACGTTAAAATAAATAAATAAATGCTTAGGTGGATTAGATTCGTACTGTGATGAGATGTGTTTCTGAGGCGTGAGTGACATGGGATGGGAGGATTTCCGAGAATGGGGTACAGTCGAGAGAGATATTGCCTTAGGGAGTAGGGAGTAGGGAGCAGCACAATTAATTCGTTTTCTTTGGAGGAGCATTAATTTGTAAATACAATCATAAGTTACTATTATTAAAGAGTAGATAGTAGAATGTAACATATGTTATTTGCTAAAGGAAGCAATAAAATAAACGAAAACATCGTCGTGCTCATTCAGCAATCCAGACTCGAGAGGAGAGAATGAGAGCAATAGAGGAAGTGGGAAGTGAACGACGATGTGAAGGCATACATGTATCAACGAGTCAAGAGTTACACATGTTTGATTCCTATAAATGTAATAAATTTTAAGACATTAACTTACAAAATGAATAACACAATAACATGTGGAGGGTAAAGGTCTTTAATAGATGAAACAATAAGTTCAAATTAAACAATAGACTATAGAAATGAATACATGCAATTGAAATGCATAAAAAATGTAACAATTAACTCCCTAAAATCGGTTGTGTCAATATTGAGGTTTGCCATAATCATCCTCATCGTAATTCCAAAATGGATAGTTCCAGCTCGACAATAGAACGGGATCAAAACCATCATCCTGATAATATGGGTCCATTGTGCAAAACACATTTTGTTTAAATTGTAACTCCGTTGTCATGTGCGGTACACCGAAGTTGCACTTTATGAAGTTCTTGTTGATTCGTTGTTCGGACCCACTCAATTGTTTACCTGTGTTAAAACCACAATTGAATTAGTCTTCCCTAAGTGTTGTCAATTCCATGTCCGTGTGTCTCTGTGTATCTGTTTCTTGCCTCTAGAAGATTGTGAAGACCAAAAGCAATGACTCTGGAAGGCGAAAGCAGCAATAGAAAAGGGAGAATGAGTTGAAGGCCAACCTAGTTAGGTAAATTGGACTTAAATAGACCTAGGAGACCTTTGACTTACCCCTCGGATTATACATAGAATCGTGCCCTTAAATGGTTAAATAAAATTGGATTCTAAGTGTGTAAAGTCCATATTTTAGATTTATGAAAAATCAAGATTCAGTATTCTGAGGTGTGTCCTCAGAATTCTGAAAGTGGACACTGATCCTGTGAGAATCAAGGATCTTCAGTACTCTAAAGAGTATTCTCGGTATACCAAAGGTTCATTTTCAGTATACTGAAGGTTCATTTTCGGTATTCCGAAGGTAAATTTTGATAGATTGTCCCAAAGAGTGATTTTTAGAAATTTGTATACTTATTATCTCAAGTGTTCTCAGTATAGCCTTCTGAAAAATAGTCATTGGAGGCTCGGTATTTTGAAGATAGTCTTAGTAGATAGAAGATTAGTCGTTCGTACTAGCTGACCTGGTTGTCAAGGAGTTGACTTGAGCTGTCAAAAAGCTTCAGTGTTTCGAAGAGGCGCTTCGATATTCCGAAGTTAGTCATCGGAATTCCAAAGATGATTGTTGGGACAAAATCTTTTTAAAGTGGTCCCTTCTTGAATTTTGAGTAAATTTCTTAATAAGAAAAATTTGATAGACATTTTGAACACATATTGGTGAGTCTCTATGCTAGAAATTCAAGACCAAGATTGTTTTTAAGGATTGGTATTTTTGAGCATTCAAAGCTCAGTTGTGTTTGGATTTGAGAGAGTTCTAGGGTGATTTGTGTGCGGTTGTCCTAAAGACCTAGAACCCATCTTCCTCTTAACCTTGGTTGATTGAGCATTCAAATGAGGGATCAGAACATCAACAAGGACATGGAAGGAGGAGATCAAGACAAGATCACTACGTGCAAGGATCGACATTTTGTGAGGAAAGTGAGTCTTTTTTATGTTGGTCTGTTTATTATATCTTTGAGATATAGTGTTTGTTATTGATAGTGGTCTAGATCTGTTTGATTAAAACCACTAATCAAGTTGGTGAGTTTGTTGGTGGAGTAGATCTGTGATCGAACCACCGTATCAAAAATCTCTCTGAGAGTTTGTAAGGGTGTGTCCCTATTTGTGTCATTGAGTTTAGTGAAATTTTAAATTAGCTGAGTTTGGGTAGATCTGAGAGTGGCGTAGGTCTGTGTGACCTAACCACTATAAATCTCATGTGCAATGGTTGATTATGTACATGTTTTTTTATGGTGCTTGATTTATTGATTATTATTTTGTTCATTTCATTTATTAATTTATCATATTATATGTCGAAAGCATTGATTAATTAAAGAAGATTGATTTTGGGTGGTATAAGAGCAATCAGTAGGACTATAAATTTGATATTTGAATTTGGACCTCATTAGTTTGACCAACTTGTTTTAATTCCATACTTTTGTTGGTTAGTCATATTCTCGCCCCCCCCTCCCCCCCCAACTCTTGTGAGGACCCGCCTATTCTACCTTAACAAATGGGGCCTCACGAAGTTAAAGAAACATCCAACATGGAAATATTCGTACATTGGCTCAAGATAACTCAATTTTTTTTCAAATGGTATATTGGAATTGTTCCATAACATTCATTCATAATAAATCGCATAATTCGCAAATAATCAGAGTTGTGGAAATATTTTCATATAATTTATATAGCATAGAATAAGTCCCATATCAGATTTGCCATTTAACATGTATGCTATATCAAGGCAACCACAAAACTAAAAATCAAAACATAACTAATGAGAATTATAACTAATCTCATTGTCTCACACCCATGGCAAAATAATAAAGTCTCAAATCACATCTAATACTTATTACAAATCCTCAAATGACACTCTAAGTGCCTAAAAAAACAAAAACAAACCAAAACTAAATCCAATAGTCTCCAAGACTTTGCTCCTAACAGCTCCAAGAAAATCTAAGTTTGCTTCTGAGCTTTTCCTTGATCTAACTCCAAAGGTATTCTTGAAACGTAAAGGGAATGAGCTCCAAGCCCAGTGAAAGAAACAAACACAACTATGTAATATAATTGAACAGGAATTCCCTACTAATCAAGGTAAATAAAATCATATGCAAAGATGATGCATGTTTCTCAATCCCTGCCATCATCCAAACCACCAAACACCAATGTGCACATAACATGGTCCACAGACCTGTCCCGTCGGCCATAAACTAACCATCATAGCATACCATACGAACACTGCTTGTCAAATGACATAACTGCCTCTCAATCACCAGCATAGGCATGTCCTGCAACGCAACCCTACTCGACCATCAGCTTAAGTCGATGATTATAGAGGCCTCTCCTCTGGTCATGAACTCCATTCGAGGACTTGATCTAACCGGTTTCCACTAGTCCAAGGAACTCGACCCAACTGGTCACCTATTGTTTTTAGACTCAAAAGTCACCAACAAATCAAAATACTATCAACCCAAAAATCTCCAACACCCACCCAACCGTAGATGCACATGCATGATAACAAAATATAGAATCAATGCATGAATGCCATGACCAAAATAAATATGGAGATTTAAACACATGAACATATGCCAATAATGAACCAAAAATAATCTCAAATAATTTAGCATAACCAGAGACACTAAATTAAATTCAATCACAAATAATCATGTGCAAACATCAAAGGTCCAAACCACAAGGCATGGTAATATATAATAAATCATCAAACTTCTCCAAATTCTCAATCATAGCATAGATCAAATCCAATGCAAAAGTCACCTAAACGTTGGTGAAATGTAAGTGATGATTCCACAAATCCTTTGACGATCAAAACTCAAAGTTTACTGCAATAGGATATTTAAAACAAACTAAATAAAAGTCTATTTGAATTAATTTCATTTTCTAAAACCCAAAACTACCTAAAACTGGTCAACAGGCTAAACGAAAATTCTAAGATACGGTTTAAGCATTCTAAGACCCTAATAGTACTCTACTACTGGTTTAAGGTCTCTGGCCTAACAATTAAATACACATCAGTCCCAAACACAATATTAAGAACTAAAATTTAAATGTAAGAAATTTCTCAGCCGAACTATGTAAAATTCGTGATATTGCAGAATTTTCTGCGATCTGTACGAACATCAAACAATTCTAAGATTTTAATAGTATATAGGTCTTTGAATGAGGATTCCAGAAATATCTCGTTTGGCTCAAATGAATTTTTCTTAGCCCGAGATATTGCTGTTTTACTTAGATTATTATGAACTGCCAAACAATTTACAGTTTAAGACATCTGTTCAGATTGCAAACGACTTTTGGCCTATCTATACAGATTAAAAAAATTTCAAATTTTAACAACAATTAATTCTCTTCGTGGGCTTGATATTGGGCATAAATTTTGCATCATTTTGATATAGTCAATTCAATTCAACAGTTACATACTGCTCAATCGTTTGCAGTCTATGAACGAAATTCAATTTACTGAATTTATTTGGCCCATCAAATCAAGTCCAAATACTCTCAAATTTTTACTGGAGATACATTATTTTTTTAGATACTCACATATAAAATTTCACATCAAACTAAAGTCCACAGGTCTGGATAAAAGTTATTTGGTGAACTGCTGCAGAATTGTTATAAAGACTAGGACTAGAAATTTGTTTTGTCTTGCAAACATGATTTGGGGCATCAATTCAAATCGTACGGTTCTGAAATTTTAACTAGAACTAGATCCTTTTGTCTAGTTTCCAAATATATAATTTTTCTCCGAACGGACTTTGGTAGCCCTAGATATGATTTTTATTGCAACAAAGCACAAAAATCACAAGTTAAATCTGAAATCCAGATTCTCGAACTTTCCACCAAATAATGGTTTCTCTAATCCAAACCTAGAATAGTTTATGTAACGCCCGCCCCATTTTCACTGAAATCAGAGTCTAATTTTTTTTTTTTTTGAAATAAAAGTGATAACGGGCGCGGACATCATGACGCGAGTTAAGTCCGAGCTTCTAAAGCCCGGCCGTTAACTGGCCAACCCTACGCGTGCGCAGAACAAAGTCCACGAGAACAGTTCACACGTAGGAAGTAAGCTCGCGGAATATAATTACATGCGGAACATTATAATAGAGACTATCCTACCAATTTTAGATAGCAAGGAAGTACGACGCTTAAATTACTAAAATACCCCTATGTTCATAATTATATCTCAAAATGATAACGTCCAGAGTACAATCCAAACCATAGCCAGAAACAGTAGTTATTACAATCTGACAAGCTAAGCTACTTAAATTACATTTCCAAAATAAAAACTTAAATAAAACTAAGTAGCCGCTTTCCCAAACTCCTAAGCTTGGCTCCCGTCGTGTCCACCGTTTCCGCCGTCTCCTGCGTCATCAGTTAGGGTAGAAGTAAGGCGTTAGACAACGCGCCCAGTAGGACTCCGAGTAGGGCTAGCACATGGATTAGTGATAACAAGCATACAGATAATAATATCATGAAAACTGGTAGACAATCATATAATGAAACTATAAAGTGAATGCCATGCCATGGGTGTCTGTGTTATGAATCCCACCCATCATCCCCACCATCATGGTGTCATATCCCCCTTGACGGAAAAACCTCGTCAAGATATATCCAATCATAAAATATCCCCCTTGACGGCAAAGCCTCGTCAAGGTGTCCCCATGCCTGTTCTCGGTCGCCCCGACGGAGCATGGACTCCGGTTATAGCCTATTAGGCTATCCCTATGCCTGTTCTCGGTCGTCTCGAAGGAGCATGGACTCCGGTTATAGCCTATTAGGCTATCCCCATGCCTGTTCTCGGTCGCCCCGACGGAGCATGGACTCCGGTTCCTTTATTTTCCCTCCCATGCCATGCATGAGATGTAATGCATTATGCTATGTAATAATATATTGACCATAGCCTTTACATGTAACTCATATCATTAACATATAATTCATGATCTAGCCATATACCATAAAATACATATAAATCATAATGTCATAAACTAAATCACCAAAAATAAACCAAGAAACCATTCACATAGTACTTAATCCATAGCTTACAAAAAGGTAGGAATCCTACCGAATATCGATTAGCGTCCCTTTACGTTTCCATTCGATAATTCGGTCGCCGATCGCGTACCGTTTGCGATGTCCCGATACCTTATTATACATTTACCAAATTAGTCCATATTTTATCCATGGTTAAGTCCCTAACTGATCACAAACTTAGATCCATTAATGAGCCCTAACCACGTTACAAGATAATCAAAATCAGCCCTTAACTTAGCCTCATTTCCATTGATTTAAACACATGCATAATTCCAAATTTTTGCCCATTAAACATTCTAATTTTGTGAGCCTAAAACGCAGCAACCCTAAGCTTCATTTAATCACTCATAATGTCATCTTAATGCACCCAAGTTCATGTCCAACCTACATGGGGTTCGGCCTTGTACCATGGCCGAATCCATGGTTCTTCATTGTAGTCAATAATTACGGTTTTGCCACTACACTTCCATGGTTTAATATTTCCTCCATCCATGTACATTTTTGTCCATAATTCATCCATATACTTAGCCCCATTAATGATTTGTTAACCATGACATAACATCCCTAAAATCAGCCACTTAATTTAATCAAATTTTCAATCATCTAATCCCATACATAATTCCAATTCTTGCCAATAACATGACCTACAAATGGTCATGGGTTCGGCCATACACCATGGCCGAACCCATGATGCCTTTTTCCCATTTTTCTTGGGTCCATTTTATCTCATTTGGTCCTACCATAAATGAATTTAAATCATACATTTAAACCATCCTTCCTTAATCATCATGATGTACATTTTTGTCCATCAATTCAACCATCATTCCCATTTATTTTTCCATGGTTCCAAAACACCAAATTCCTCAAAGTCTCCCCATGGGGTTCGGCCATGTACCATGGCCGAACCCATGGTCCATAGTTTTTATTTTTTTTAAAAAAAAAAAAATCCATCATTTCCACTCATTTAAAACCTTGTTTAAAATACTTAAAAAAAAATCCACTTAATTACCATTAACCTTCTCCATTAATTTCCATACTTTTATAACCATTAAATACATCATTCCATCACCATAGGGTTCGGCCATACACCATGGCCGAACCCATGGTTCATGATTCACCTTCATTCACCATTTTTGGAGGCCATTAAATCATTTACATATCCCATGATTTTTCTTGTTTAAAACCCCTTTAAAAATCATTAATTTTTACTCAATAACATCTTGACATCATAGATTACCCTTTCATGGTTTTTAATCCCAAAAACCCTATTTAAATTTCTCAATTGCTCACCATGGGGTTCGGCCATATTACATGGCCGAACCCTATGGCCTATAATTTCTTAAAACACCCATACTTCCACACTTAATTAATCTTAATAGTGTCCATAATGTCTATTTATTTTCCTTAATCTATCTCTCCCATTTCATCCATTTCTCATCTTATCATGGGATGGATCTTAGATCTAAGGCCCCTAACATTTGTGGCCACCATTCATTCTAAGAAATGGATTCCATAAACACATCTTAACCTTTAAATATAAACTCTTGTTTAAGAAATACTTACCACACCGACGACTCCTCCGGCCTTTCTTTCTCTTTTTGATTTCCTTAGCCCTTTCTCTTCTTCCTCTCCTTGTTGTTCGGCCAATATGTGCTTGATCAAGATGGAGTCTCCAAGGTTTGGGTTCGGCTAAGGTAGGGTTAGATTTAGAGAGAGGGAGAGGGGAGGAGGGGATGGAAAATTATTTCAAGCTTTGGTCTTGGGGTGGTCGGCCAACACTTGGGTTCTTCTTCCCTTTCTTCTAAGTTTCTTCTCCTTCTTTTTCCTTGGATGGGGTTGGCAATGAGAGGGAGGAGGAGAGGAAGAGAGTGAGATGAGAGAGGGCTTGAGAGGTGAGGTGGAAACTACCCCAATCTTGGTTCCTTAGACCATACACTTCCATGATGGCCTTCACCCACCAAGTATGGGCTCCCTTGTCCTTGGTGGTGGTGGTTGAGACCAAACCACCACCAAGCCAACGGTTTGGTCTCTTTGTGAGGGAGTGCTTTGGTCTTCCTCCCTTTGACCACTTGACCATATGATGAGAGGTATGGGTCCTCATACCTTGAGTGGTGGTGGTTGAGATGAAACCACCACCCTAAGTCCATGGTTTCTTTTGTGTTTCTTTGGGTGGTTTCAATGGGATGAAACCACCCTTTGACTTGCCCCTTTGACTTATTCACTTGACCCTAATTTGACGAACCTAATTAATTAAATTAGATTCTTACTTAGGTTAATTAATTCCTATTTAATTTAATTCCATTAAATTCTCTTTCTAAGAAATCACCCATGGTTGACCAAGTCAACCATGTGGACGGCCCCCACCAACACTTATCCTAGCCGCCACCTCACTTGATGAGGTGGAGGTGGGCCCCATTTGGCCATGTCACTTAAACTCCATTAATCTTAACTTAGATGATTTAAAATACTTTAATCAACTTAATCTACTTTAATCCTCCTTAGTCCCCTTAACTTATCCATGGTTGACCAAGTCAACCATGATGGTCGGCCCCACCTTTTTCTTGGTCCACATGC
Source organism: Chimonanthus salicifolius (assembly GCA_013350335.1). Classification (NCBI taxonomy): domain Eukaryota; kingdom Viridiplantae; phylum Streptophyta; class Magnoliopsida; order Laurales; family Calycanthaceae; genus Chimonanthus; species Chimonanthus salicifolius. The sequence continues at coordinate 47,219,553 of CM023535.1, forward strand.
CACCTCACTTGGTGAGGTGGAGGTGGGCCCCACTTGGTTATGCCATCTTAACCATCTCATCATTAACTTAGGTGGTTTAATTCCAATTCAACCCATTTCCATCAATTGGGTCACCATTGGGCCCATGGCCCAATTAAATTATTTTCTATCATTTACCTTAGAGCTTGACTCATTTTGACCCATTAGGTCCCAAATGGTTATCGGGCCCACTTGACCATTATTGACCCCTTAAATGAATTCCATCCAATCCATGGTCCATTGGGCCATACTTGGGCCTTTGCCCCCAAAATTTGATCCATTTAACATCCATAACATCAAAATTCCAATTTTTCCATCATTAAAATAAATAACAGCCATATATATGTTGCTTTCAAAATTCGGGCTATTACAGTTTATTGGTCCTTCTACCATTATTTTACAGATCAAAACTTAACTATTAATGGTTGAATATGGTGATTCAAGTCTTAAGTCCAAAGGTAAACATATTACTCTCTTCCTATGGTCAAACAACACAAAGAAGAACAAGAAAAGGAAACAACAATACACACATCTCATGTGAATGACGAACGAGAAGAAATCCTTGATGCACTTGCAAAATTTTGTCCAAAGCCAAGGGAGAGAAAAAGGAATTTCGTCCAAAGAAGAGAAAAAGAGGGGAGGTTTTTCAATGTTGTGTATGGAATAAGGGAAATCGTGTACACAATGGGTTTTTATAGAATATGATGCTTTGTACCGTAGTATACCGTGCTAAGTTTGAAGTTTCACCAAGGGATGTGGGGTCCACTACACCTTGTATAATTATAATACACAAGGAGGAAATCATGTATGGGAGAGGGCTATTAGGAATTAGATAATGCAAGTTATGAGGGGAGAAATTATAGGGCTTTTCTTTCCCAGAAAATGAGCAAACCATGATGCAATGAATGAATGTATTGCACCAGAATAAAAAACAACATGTGCCCATGAACTGTAGAAGGGTAATATACCATGCATCACAAGAGTATCCGCCGTCTCTCCAGTATGAGGAATGGCAGCTAACATCCCACTAGAAGCATCAAGGCCCTGGTGGCCTCTGCCTCTGCCTCGACCTGACCTCCGAGAACTAGCTACTGACGTCTGCGGAACTTGCCGCTGGGCAATGATAGGTGCAGCTCTCAAAGTTTGTTGTGGGGCCACTGCCCTACTGATGCCTGCACCCTGAGAACAACTCCTAGAGATGTGTCATTCCTTCTTGCAATTTAAGTAAACTCTCTTATCTGGTCTTGATCGCTGATAGCATGACTTGGTTGAATGCCATCTCTTGCCACAGATCTGACACTCCACTGTATGAGATCCTGACTCGTCGTCTCTCCTAGCTGACTGTCTCAGCTAACTAGAGGATCCACGTGGAGGATAAGGGCCATTCTTCTTGTTGTTCTTATTATTCTTTCCATGGCAGAATACTCTATGTCCGCCCTCTGAAGATTGTTGCACTTGCACTGTCTTTGCCCTTCATGTCGTAGCCTTGATTAAAAGGGCTCAATCGACCAACTCTGTAAAGGTAGGTAGCTGAAGAAGGGTAACCTAACTCATGATGTTAGGATGTAGACCCTGCTCAAATCTGCGCGCCTTGGCCTTGTTGTCTACCACAATATTGGGCGCAAAGCGGGCTAATTCATTTAACAGTGCCAAGTACTGAGACACAGTCATATCACCCTGTATAAACGCCAGGAAGTCATTCAGCTTGCTCTCTTTAATCATCGGGGAAATACTGTTCCAGAAACATTCTCTTAAATTATTCCCAAGTAATTGGCCAGTTTGCCTTGGCAGTCTTCATTACTTTCCACCAATGGCGAGACTCTCTGCCCAATTGGAATGAGGTAAACTTAACGCATGTAGCATCGTCATAAATGTCCATTGTGTCCAGGATCATCTCAATATCTTCTAACCATTCTTCTGCGGCCATAGTGTTAGGGTCAACCATAAACACCGGTGGAGATTGTCCCTTGAAATCACATAGTGCGACAGGTGCTCGGGTTTGGGGAACTGAGTTCTCTTCTGTCTCCCCTTGGGTTTCCTTGGCTATGCTTCTATCCATCTCGGTGGCTCTCATAGCCAAAACCTTTTGCACTCGTCGTTTGACCTCTCGAGCGCCTACCTCTTCCTCTGCTCGAGCGCCATCATTTAGTTTAGGGTTAGGGTTAGGGTTGTTGTTGATGGTACTATTTCCCTTGGGAATTATCTTAAATATTTAACAGTCATATCATAATAGACCAAACATAAGCATAGAAGGGCATCAAACCCGACAACCAACAACCAAAATGAAGCAATCATGCATTCACGCCCAACCAGAATCCATCTCCAAAACAATACAACTTCTACCCTAGATTGTTAGTGATTGACTCCACACACAGTCCTAGAGGAAAATGAGCCTAAGCTCTGATACCAAGATGTCACGTCCCGACCCAAAATCGACACATGACGGGGATAAAATTTTCCATTTTCATATAATTCACAACGAATAATAATAATCGCACATGGGAAGCACACGTACAAACCATGCACAAGAATCTAGACTGGTGTGGGACCCCTACCAAAATTTCTGCAGAGTCTCCCCTAAAAGTCGGACATATGGGCTTATCATGGCCTCTACAATCCACCAGTTCAAAAACATAATAATAAATCTCTCCAAACTTCACATCATTGATAATCTTCTCCAAGTTTTAAATACATGATCAAAGTTTTGAACATCAAATTACGTGGTTCATATAAGTTACATCAATAGTAAACCTAACCATGGAGAAGAAAATATCAAAACATCATAAAAAGTGTGGTGTGCGTGGCAATCAACAAGAAGTGTAGTCTATGGCCGTCCTCTTGGTCCCTAGGACCTCTCTGGAGCAACATTACCTGAAATTGCAATAAGGTGACCATCAACAAGCTCAATGAGGAAATCTATGCATGCTACACACTCACGCACCCACATGATGATGTATTAAATGAAATGTAAATAATGTTATGCAACATATCATGCTATCAAATTGTTACTTGGGGATAAAGCCCACAACTGGACACCTCTATGGAACGGGCAGTCAAATAACATCATGATCCTTTGCGAGACTTAGGGCCCACAACTTACTAAGAGAATGACTCACGCCTAGCGTGTTCCAGTCTACTTCACCATGCGTCCCTTCTCTCCAGTGCTAAGGTGATCGAGGAGCGCCTTCCCAGGTTGACACCTCACCCCACAGGGGTATGAAGCCTAACCCTGAGCATCAATGCACACCTAGTGTGCTAAATAGTTGTGAGAGCTCCCTACAGTGCGTAGTATATGAGGGACCTACTCCTCGACAACAACCACATATAACCATGAGAGCGCCCTTTAGTGCGTAGCATGAAAGGAACCTACTCCTCGATGATAACCCTACGGGACCAAGTCCTTATAGCCGATGCCACCATTCCAATAGGGTTCCATGAGTTTATTCGTTCTATTGTCACTCCAACCTCCTCCAAGGAGTTGGGTGATCACACTAAAGGGGGTCCAAGTGGGGACAAGCAGCTCTACCCCTAAGATCCACCCCATTTATAGTGTTCTCAATTCAATTATGCCCTATCATTCATATCTCCCCATGCCCTTGCCCTGTGAAGCTTATCTTAGGGTCTTATTAGTCTCCTACCATAAGTGGTCCAAACCCAATCTTCCCATCATTAGCCCTCCCTAAGGGTCTCCATCATTCAACACATTATAACATAGGTATTTCACATTCACTTATATAGATCTACTGAACAAGCATTCATGCCAAAATTTATTATCAATAATTACATAATCACCACAACCAACCATTCAAGTAAGTGTTCGATACATCATATCCATAATTTCTCAAAAATCACATATAAACATTTCATCATTTCATTCTAGAGGTGTAGCGTTCCTCACCTTGAAGTTAAGCATTTCTGTATCGTTTCTCAGGTCTAACACGTCGGATCCGGGGTTCAAAGGCTCTAATCACAAATTTCAAATACACAAAACCAATATTTGTCCAAAGATTAGACCTAATTAGAGTTTAGAACCAAAGCCCCCAAATATTGCCCTAGGTTTGACCTCCAATTCAGCTCAAACCACTCAACCCATAAGGAGACCCCAAATTTCTCTCATAATCCAGCTTAAAATTTACAAATAAACCTTAAGCCCTAATGAACACTGGAAATTGACTATTTTACCCCTGAATATTAGATAAGTTAGCCCTTATTTTCTGTGTTTTTAATATCATTAATGGGATTTTTGGAATTTAACAGGCATGTTTGGAAAATACACGATATAAGGATTAAATGGAAGAAAAATTGAGAAATTGAGAAAAAATCGATTTTTGGAAGCACCTATTTTTGGAAAGAGATATTCTTGGAATGAAAGGATTTTTAATATTTATTTCACCACAATTTAGGATTTCATTGTAAACTAATTAATTCAAATCCAATTATGAGAGTGTAAATTAATTCAGTAATTTTTTATATTTTTTTATTTTCAATTGGGAGATAAATTATTAAATTTCATAAATTGAAGATATGAAGAAATGAACCATTCAAATTCAAGCACGTGAAATTCAAGGAGCTCAACCATGCAAAATTTGCACAAGGCCATGTGGAGAAGAAAGAAAGAGAATAATTAATAAATTTGGAAGAACTTAGAAGGAATATTTTGACATAGCTTCAGTATTTTGACCATAACTTTCAACTATGATATCTGATTGCATTGACTCATTTTGCGTTAGAAAAAAACTTCAAGGGCTACAACTTTGTAGCTTAAGAAATGTTGTGATTCGGTCATTTACTAGGTCAAAATTGAGTTGCAAGGTGGTGTATGTATAAAAAATGGGATTTTGCACCCACTTTCCGTGGTGTGTGTAATACCCTAACCCAGATTAGGCCTTTTTTAGCTTATTAATCTTTCTTTGACTGGGTAATCTCGAAGATTACTGTTAGGTCTTTGAAGAAAGCCCAGGTGTGGCCCAATCCGAGCTTGAAAGCTCGGTGATCCAGCTCGTCCAGTTGGAGGGGGATTTTGGTAATTTACCGCTTAAAGTTGTTATTTATGAATGATGTTGTTATGTGATTATTATTGGATAATAATGTTCTCCTTAATAAAGGATTTATATTTCTGATTTTAAAATAAGTTTATTTTCAGAAAATGGTATTTTTATATCGCCCGTCAAAACCCCCAAGGGGGGGGGGGGGGGGGAATAATTATTTTAAATGATTTTGGAAATAAGATAAATTTCGAAACTAGCATTTTATGGTAGACCATTTTAAGTATGGTCTAGTTATTCTTTAAAACCCCAAAATGAGGTTTCTAAATTGCTTTATTTAACATTTGTTTAATTAAGTAAATAGTGTTAAATTATGGTTTTTATTTAAATCAATGGTTTTTAGGGAGAGTTAAATCCCAAAATTTTTATGGTGACTAAAGTTTTTAAAACCCAACTTATCTGTAAGGTTGGATTAAAATTCTTGAGCTTTTAAAATCTTGTTGTAGTTAAAAATTCAGTTGTTATTAAAACAAGGACTAATATGCAAAACCAGAACTTGAGGAGGGTTGATTTGCAACCAACCTAAACCATTACTGTTGCAAGTGTAAGCATCCACTGCATGCAGAAGCATGCAATGGCTCGACGGCCACTTCTTCCGGCCGGTTCCTCTATAAATTGGCCCTCCATCAGCCTGAGCAAACTCCCACAGAAATCTATCTCTTCTATTCTCTGTCTCTGTCCCAGCTGCCTGAAAGCCAGACCAGCTGAGCACCTTCTCTGTTTCCCAGTTTTTCAGTTATCGTAGCTTAGAAGGAAGTTCTTTCAAAAATCAGATTTTTAGCCCAGGAACTCCAGTGAAGGTAATCACTGTGTTCCTTTTCAAATTTCAGTCGGTTTATAATCAAGAAAAACCAGTTTTGGTTGAGTTTTTTGGTGTGTAAAATGGTTTTGAAGTCTAAGGAAAAACCACGGGTTTCTTGTACCCGTGAGCTTTCAGTGTTAAAATCCGTTGGCTTACTGAGCTTCAAAGCTCCAAACCATTCCCTATGGAAAGAGGACTCCCAGAGGAGTCCATCGGACCGACTAGATGTGGAAACCAAATCCGGGAAACCCACTGTTTCCAGATTCATATTTCACAGTGTCTGCCGTCACTATCTGCTGCTGCAGAAAGTGGAGGAAGACGGCTCTCAAACAGTCTGAGAGCCGAGCTTCGAACGGTCCGAGAGGGCCCCTCAGACGTTCCGAGCTTCACCCGAAGCCCAAAAACGCCCGAGGCTAACTTGACTCACCCGGATGTTCCGAGCAGAGCTCGAAAGGACCGAACCTCACTCGGACGTTCCGATCCTCACTTCGGATGTTCCGAAGTGCACAGACCCACCGAGACTTGTTTTTCTCTGTTTTTCGGTTTGGATGGACTTCAGATGATCCGAGACCCGATCTTCGGACGATCTGAAGTCATACCCATGATCCGAGGTCAGTGACTAGTTTAGGTGTGGTTCGGATGATCCGAATCCACACTACCTAGTTCGAGATATGTTCCGAGGGACTCAGTTTTTAAGTGTTAAATCTTGTTTGATTATTAGTGATTGCTGGTGATGTTAGTACCCCATTGTTAATCCAAAAATGTATTAACCCTCTTCTCTAATTACTATAGTGTATATACTATTGTATTCACTTCCAGGCTGACTCTATTGGTCGGGCACTGAGTGATCTCACTTCTAAGCCGACGCTATATTTGTCGGGCACTGAGTGACCTCGAGGCCTTCTCAACATGTCAGATCTGGTCCTATCCAAAAGACAACCGAGAAGTGACCCGAGAATCTAAACCTAACTCAATAAGTTAGTCAGGTCAATGCCCAGAAGAAAATATGAGTTTTGGACTGAGCACCTTTTTATTATATTATCTTGTGGATTATTATAATTTAAAAAGGTTAGAAACTGAGTAGGAGACTCAATTCCATATACCTTGGATATTTTTGGAAAAACGTGGGATTTTGAAATACTACTTATGTGTATGTATTTGATGCTATGTATATTGATTGTGCACTTATCTATTTGTTGAACAGAGACCGCGAAACCACACATATACGGTGAGGGAACTTAACTTTGCAGCTTGATGTAAACAAGTTTATTTGATATGGATATTGAGCAATGAGTGGTTTCAGATTTGATGAACTCACTCATGTGCCTGGACTTAACGCACTATGGTAAGAGTACTTATGATGCTGGTAAATGTTATGATGTTGATCATATGGAAAATGTAATACTGCTTCCACGTGCCCTTGATTATTGAACCAATATCGGCCATATGAGAAATGGTTTACGTCTACTAGACCACGGGTGTCGACAGTTGCTGACTTGAGGGTGTCAATATCGGTTATGGGAGAGCCGGAGATGTACTTGTAAGGATGTATTTTGACCATGTTGGGACTTAATACAATCGTCTCAGCGTAGTATGTAGGCGTTACGTTGGATGACAGCAGTAATGGAAAATAAATGATGAATTATGGGACTGATGATGATATTATGCCTATTTGTTATCAAGCATGAGATATTATTGCAACTGTTGATTATTGTGCTAACATGTTGTTTACTTAACTGCACTGTTATATTTCCTTCACTGGGTTAGTTAGCTCACCCCACTTACCTTTCAGGAGATGAACCCGAGGAGGAGAACCCTCTTTTTCAAGCTCAGGGTGGATAAGCAACGGCGGTGTTTTGGGATTCCCACTGAGGGGAATACCCTTATCTTTGTTTTCTGGTTCTTGGAACCTCTTGTTTTTGTAAAGTAGCGGGTGTGATACTTAGTTTGTATCAATGTCATGTATTAAAGACTACTACGTTTTGGTAGTTACTCTGATGTGATTTTGAATAATAATTCAATGGTTGGAATTATGTGATTATAATGTGTGTTGTTTTTATGTCTAGACTTATGATATATGTTTGAATCCACATGTTGGGATCATGTGTGACCCTTGGGCCTAACCGTTGATCCGGCCCAGTTAGAATGCTTGTGTTGTCTTAGCTTTCAAAAAAAAAAATCAGTCGCTTTCCAGGCCCACCCTTCGGGTCGGGCCGTGACAGTGTGTTCACACTATGGCCAACTCAGCCCCTTTGTGTTCACACCTTGCACGAATTTTAGTGGTCTTTTCCACCTCCTTACCTTCTTTAAGTTATTCCATGATTAGCACAAACCATATCAGCCTCCAAGTGTCCCTTGCTTTATTTAAATCTTTAAATCCAAGTCATTCACTCCACCTTCTTTCATCTATAAATACTATCCCTCTCCCATTGAGAAAATTGAACTTCGCTGAAGAATTTGGAGCATTAGACAATTTTGGAGCTTTTGAATTTATCTTTAAGGTTAGTGTTTTTATTTTTATTTTTATTTTGTTCTTTTGTAATTAGTTCTTCAAGTTTAATTCCATGTTCTTGTAATTTAGTTCAATTAATGAGAGTAGAATTTCTTAAAGTCCTTTTCTCTTTATTTTCTTAAATTCAATGTTAATGTATGATTAATTTCAATAATAAATTCAAAAATTCCATAAATCTTATTGTTTTGATTTTTCTTAAAACCAAAGTTCAAATGCATTGTATTTCTTAATTCCAATTTTTATTAATAATTGAAAGGCAGAAACACACTTAGAATTATGGTTTTCCACTTATTTATTTTTGTACGATGAAACTTTGATTTTATTTATTTCTTTTAATGGATTTATTTGAGAGACTATTCTAAGTTATTCAATGAAAGGAAAAGAAACTTTTAGACTTAATACAACTTGAATTTTTATCAAAGTCTCTTTTTAAGAGGAGAAAAACTTTTAAATTTGGAATTGCAAGTAGAATTCAATTTAGCCTAAGGCCGGATATGTATGTTCTTAATTTAATGAATCTCATAAATTTTATATTTACGATTTCAATTGAAGAAAAATTTGAGTGCATGATAGATAATAAATGTGCGCTCTATATTCTATGCCTGGATATTATTTTTAAAATATGGAAAATAAAGTCTCCATAATTCTTTGATCTAGTTCTACTGTAAAATGTACATATGTTGTTTTTATTATTATTTATATTTCTTTTGTTTATAAATTCAAAATTCTTGAAAATTGGGGAATTAGGTTGGTAAACTAATTAATTATTTTTATGATTTTGTAAATTTCTTAAAATACATAATTCAATGGTGTATTTTCATGGATATATTTTCTTAAATTCCGATGGGTTCGACCTCCCACTCCTAAGCTACATTATAAATGGTTCTTGCACTTGCGAGTATAAATTTAAAACACACCAAGCTTTTGGCACTGTTGCCGAGGAACTTAGAGAATTGCCATTTGAATTATTTATTTTTAGAAATAATGTTATTTTAAAAAAAAAATCTATTTTTTGCAACTCTTTAAAATTAGAAGTTTTTATTTTTTAGAAATTTTAATTTTAGAAGGTTACTTAAATTAGAAACTTATGGAAATAACAAAATCTAGAAATTATCTGAGCTTGGAATTATAGCTAAAATTAGAAATTTTTTATTTTTTTTTGAAACTTTTATTTTTAGAAATTTCCAAAATTAGTGAGTTTCTCTTTTTAGAATTTTTTAATCTTAGAATTTTAATTTAATTTAGTCACATTCTATTTTTAGAAAATAGATCTAAATTTGGGAAGTTATAATTTTGGAACTTCTCTCTAGGAAAGTTCCAAAATTTTCTTTGTTTAGAATGTGTCTAATTTTGGATAACATCTAATTTTGAACAGCCTCTAAACTTAGAAAATTACTAATTTAAGACCTTAATCTAAATTTGGAAGGTTTCCAATTAAAGTGTCTAATTTAAAAAAAAAATTATGAAACAATTTTGGATTTTAAATGGAGTATTCTTAGACTTGAAATTCATTTTTTTATTAATTTAGTGGTAGTCAATTTAAAAAAAAATGGTCTTAATATAATTTAGAATTCTTAATTAGGTTCCAATTAATTAATTTCCTCCACTAGTTATAATATTAGGAAATTTCATTTAGATTAGGTGTCATGCATTTTTTATGAGATTCAAAATTTTCACCAAAGTTTGTGGTGTTTTATTTTGTAGGAATTTTAATCGCGAGCTCTAAAATTTCCGGAAGTAAGCACTACAGGCCAAGGTAAGTTCCTGAACCATTTTCTTTAAATTTTTAATTGTTCATGCATCCATATAGATTTTCTTATGGTGTTTTCATTTTATTTTGAATAAAAAAAATTGCATATTTAATTTGATCAAGCATATTAGGGTGTTAGTCTCATAAATTAGCTTAGTTATTTGATTATTTTTTGCATATTTACTTTGAATCTTGCATTGTTAGATTAGGATTGCATTAACAAAAACTAGAAAATCTAAAAATATGAGTGAAAGTGGTTCATGCATTGTAAGTTAAAATCAATTAAGAACCATTGTCATTTGGGATGTGATGTTCGAAATTTTTAGAGTTTAGGTCATATATTGTGTGGTCTTCATTTTGTTTTGATTTGTTGTTATTTGTCCATCCATCTTCATCCATATCCACCCGCCACTCTGAATCTGTGTTGAGTTTGTCTATGTGTGTGTCAATTTTTGTCAGTATGTTTAGTTTAGGATTTCACTTTTGTTGAGTCAGTTTTTATCTTTTTGTGCCAGTCTAGAGTCTTTGTTGTTGTTTGTGTTTTTGTTGTCTATTTGTTTTTGCAGGTTTTGAATAAAGAGAGCCCTCTCAAGTATTTTCTGAATTTTAATTGTTCGTTTCTGATGTTTTCTTCTAATTTGCAAACTAAACACTATAGATTAGGGAACATTGACTACAATGTTCAATTTAAATTTGGGGGCAATGGTAGGCTACACTTTTGTATGTTTTGTTTTTTAGTTGAAAAAAAAATTAACATTAATATTTGGATGAAAACTTTTATATCATGCTTTTTCAATTGAATTTTATGAAATTTATGCTTCAAAATAAATTTTTAGACAGTCATATTAACATTAGATTGGAAAAGAAAAGTGTTCATGAGTGGAGTGGTCATCGGAGGAATATCAATGGAGACTTGTGACCCAGTGAGCTTTTGAGCCTTGCGATTTTTCTCACGGTTATAAGTAATTCTTTATTTTCTTTGATGTGCTCATTATTTTGTTGTTGATCTCAATATTCTTGATTTTGGTTAAATATTGAGAATGAAATAAAAAATTGGACTATTACACTAAAAACTTTTCTGAATTTATTTGATACAAAAAAATATTCGAATAAAGCTTAGGAAGTAATATAAGCCATTTTTTTGGACCGTTTAAGCATTTGAAGCGTACCTATTTTGGTCATATTATTCTATTAGTTCCCACTTTTGAGCCTTGAATGAAATTTAAGCCTGAATTTTTTTTGTCAGCCATGTTTTCTATACCCAACTCCAGTTGTGGAGTTTAGCCAAAATTAAAATATCTATGACCTATTCTAGAGCTCAAAAAAGGTTAGAGATGATTGTTATTGGGATGATACTATGAAGAAAATATGACACTTGAAAAAAAGTGAAAAATTTGTAAAAAAAGAAAAAGAAAATGAAAAAAGAAAGGGAACATCCATACATCAAAAGAAGGATGTGAAAAAAAATAGAAAGAAAAATGATGTTTTGGAAGTGTTAAGAAGAAAATAGAGGAAAAATAATCCCAGTGAAAATTTTGAAGACCTCTAATTTTTTCTATTCAAAGTATTTATTTTAGAGTCTTTTTACCTTCTTTGATATGACTATGTCCTAAGCCATATTTCGTCCTATTAGGAAGTCTATTGATCCTCAATTAATATGGTATTTAAGTGGACAATAGATGAAGAACAATTATGGTGTTTGATTCAACGTTCTCAGGAAAATGACATCCGTTAATGAGATCTATGTTTCTTTGTTTTATTCCATTGTTTGTTGATAAATATGTGAGATATTTGTATTTGAGAAATTATTCTGCTCACATATACCTTTGAGATAAATTTAACACAATCCCTGAGTGAAAGTCTTTCTGAGATATCTAGTGATATTTAGAGTCAAAATGCATTTTTAGCTGGTGGTTGCAAAACTTGTACGTATCTTGAAAATGAAGGTTACGTTAATATTTATCTATTACACACTACACTCCGTGTATAAGTTTTGTAAAATAATTTTGGAGTTGTATGATGTTTAAATTCTTGTTTGCGTATTTTTGCTGAAGTCTGAAATTTGATGTTTGTGGGTATCATCACAAGAAGCCCTCACGAGGCTATAACTCGTCCATTAGTAGTGAGCTAGGGGTTTAAAGACCTATTTATATGCTAAATACAATCGAGAGTGCCAGTGAAAGTGGTGTACATTAGGATTAGATTAGGATCTTTATTTTAATTTCAGCTTTTTGTTTTGTTCGAGGACTAGCATTCCCTCAAGTAATTACTTATACTTGGGTTCCGAGACCCAAGACCCACTCAAAGCATACCCATGCAAACCCCATTTCAAAAATCCAAAAAAGGTTCCATGCATTTTTACCCCATTTAGGGCCCAAATGGCCATTCCCACTTCAATTCCTAAGAAACTCACACCTATCCCATCAAATAAGGGAGATACGATGAAGGGATGAAGATCTTACCTTGGGAGGAAACAAATCCGAGCAAATGGAATCTTGGGAGGGGTCAAATCCAAATCTAGCACAAGCAATGGGTGAAAATGAGAGTAAGAGGCAAGCTAGAGGCAATGTTTGGGTGGAACTAGGGTCTCTCGGTGGAAGAGGGAGGGAGAAGAAGTGAAAGTGACCGAAAATCGCGAGAAGTGGGGTTTAAATACCCAAGGGAACTTACCTAGTCACGATCCATTGCCGCCTCGCGATGCATCTCCAAAGACATCGAACTGTCAAACAACACTGCTCTCTAGTCGATCCAATCGCCACTTCGCGATCCATCGCAGGTGGCAATGCATCATGGGCAACAATGAAAAAAAATCCAATTTCTCGAGTTCTTGGGGAGGTTTTCGACACTCCTCGCACACGTGTGTTCCAATCACACACGTCCCATTTTATTATTACATCATAAAACAATAAACAAAGGGCCTGGCCATTACACTAATTGTCTCTAATAAATATAAAGCGACTAATTCTTCAATCTAGCAGCTCCAGCAATTCCTAAATCTACTTCTGAGGATTTCCTATAATATAAGGGATGAGCTCCGATGCCTAGTGAAAAACGAAATAAACACATATTTTTCAACAAGTTCGAATTTACTAGGCATTATCAAATTTAACATATAATAATTGAAATCAAATAAAATGCATGATATGACATAATGTGACGATATGATGCATACTCCCATCCCATGCATCTAAAACTAAACGAATCAAAGCAAAGTTAAGCATAGCACATGTACACAATGTTGAGAGTGAAAATATTACATTTTTACCCCTGATATTTAGGTTAGTTAGCCTTTATTTTGTGTATATAAGATACATTTAATGGTTTATTTTAGTTTTGTAGGAAAAATCAAGGGAAAACAGGAAATCTTCATAAAACAGTGGATAATTACTAGAAGAGAACTTAAAATCAAAGAATTAAAATTTTATAATTAAATCATGCCACTTTTATGGTTTTAAATGTAAATTGGATAATTTGGATCCCGTTATGAGAGTCCGGATTAATTCAATATTTAGATTTTTAAGTGGTTTGATTAATTATTTAATTTTAAAACAAGTATACAATCAAAGAGGCCAAGAGTTGAAAAATCAAGATCCATAGGCCAGACATCCACTGCAATTGGGCCAAGCTTTGCTCCAAATGCCAGACACTGGGCCAGGCCAAACACTCTATGCGCATTGCCCAATGTGGGCTATGCCAAAGTGAATTCAAGCCCAGCAAGCCAAAGTCCAAGCTCCAGTCCAAGTTCAATCCAAAATCCAATGCTCCATGTTCAAATTTAAATTCACTAACCCTGAGCCCAAATGCATTCTAAGTCCAAACCCATCCACACCATCCATTAACCCAATGATGCAATCCAAACCATTCATTTCATACATCTTATTCATATCATTCATTTGCATTCATCAATTTAGGTAAACCCTAGATCCACTTAATAAATCCAACCCATTCATGCATCATGATTAGATCTAGGTCATTCAATTCATCCATCATAGAGATGAACCTTAGGATTAGGATCATCTATGCATTACCTAACCATTCATCCATTTAAATTACCCATCACCCATCATAGCCATTAGATCTAGGCCAATCAATCATAACCATTCATTCATAAACCCTAGATCCAATGCACAAACCCTAAAATAAAGCACCCCATGAGCATATCACCTTGATCCACACGAAAATCCCAATCTTAGGAAACTCGAATTAGACCTGGAACTCAAGAGGACCTAAGATTGGAGAACACACCCTGAAGATCAAGAGACATTGTGCTTCATGCGAATTGTACAAAAGAGTATTCATTGTCAATTCGATTATTAGTTGTCTTCTTAATTGTTTTTCCAATTCTTGTATTTAATTCTTCCATTAAATAAATAAGAGATGTCCATTTTAGATTCTTGAAAAGTCTGATTATTTAATATATTTTTGAATTCTATGCGTTGAATTTCATATCTAAATTTCTTATTTATTTATTTATTTTGGGCGATGAGAGAATAATTCCATAACCACCTTTTAAATTATGCAGTTTTATTTTATGTCATTTATTTTCAATGTCTATTTATTTATTTTTTTTGGCTTGTATGTTGTATTTTAATACTTGTTTTAAATTCTTTAACTGTTGTGTCATGTATGTTAATTATCTTGTATTCAAACCACCACTCTAACAAATGTGTTAACTAGATTGAGAATTAAATTAATTGGACTTTAATTTTGTCACCTTAATGTGTGTGTGAGATTATCCATAAATGCTATCTTAATCCATTATCTTAATCATGTTTAATCAATGTTCTAGCTTTTGGTTTTGAATTTTAAAAGAGAGATTTTTAACTTAGAAATAAATTTATGAAAACATGATTGATTTTTATACTTTGATTTATTTTTAATCTCAATGTTTTCTAAGAAACATATTAACTCAAGCACTAGATTACAAACATATATATTTTGATTTACTTATGCATATATTTTGCTTGTTCTCTGTGGAATCGACCTCGCACTCATAACATTGTACTATAAATGGTTCGTGCGCTTGTGAGATTATAAATTTAAAACTTTGCACAATTTTCACATCAACACACAAAATGGTCAAGACCCATCGATGGCAAATCACAACTCCGGTCCAAAGACACCAAAAGGAAGTGCTCAGGTCATAGACCTCCCACGAAGGGAAACATCTATGATCAGAAACGCATACGAATCTGCACAACGAATCTCCACATGGAAGTGCACAACTAATGATCAAAATAAAAAAAGCTAAGTATGACCCACCAGTCCATAGCCATTTCTGACCTCACCACCCACCCAAATGTGGCCGGAGAAGGGAAAATCAATCGAAGGAGAAGAAGGAAGGGATCGGTGGTTGCTCTTGTCCAAAACAGGAAATGGAGTTAGAGTTTTGCAAGGGCTAGGGTATCATTTGCTATTTGTAGAAAACCATGGGTTAAACGGGTTGACTCTTAGGTTTTAAAATTGGTGATTTTCGAAAATCAACTTCTAGAGCACCACTTTTGCATGTTTGAAATTTTTAATAAATCATTCGATAAAATATAAACCCATGCATAAAATTTTGTTGAAAACCAACACTCAGAAATAAATTTAAAATAAAAAATTTCAAATTCGAGTTCAAGCTTGAAATATCAGAAATACAATCTAATCGAGCACTGGAGTGGATTTGTGTGGGTTTGTACATTTTTCATGCGGATCTAACTAAGAGAAATATGTGTGCAAATTTTTGGGGACCTAGGGATTCAAATCTAGGTTTGTGAATTTTCAAAGATTTGCACACATTCTCATAAAATAAACAAATAAATACAAAATTACGAAAATGCCTTTAGATCGTCTGACGCTAAGCATTGGATCATCCAATGAACTGTTTTTGACCTTCTGACGATTTCGTCGAATCATCCAACAGAACCCAAAATCGATGTAATAAAGTTTGGTCACACATACCTCTGACGCATGCACGGTCTGAGAGTTGAACCGTGTTATGATACCAACTGTAATGACCCATCTCGCTTCAGGCCCGTTAAACTGATACAGAGTCCCAAAAACCGATCTGATACTATTTCAGGGGCATTTTTTTTTAAATGGGAGATATTTCTCCCGAAATTCACAGTAACCATGGGCAACCCACAATTAAACCAATAACCAATAGTACCAATAAAGTATTAATTATAATTGGAAACAATAACATCATTCCATTGTTACATTCATCTAACTCAATGAAAAGTACACATTTCTCAAATACATTAGCAAGTCCTCAATTACAAAATGGAATTATGACAAAGTAGAAAGCTGCAGTTCTACGCCCAACGTCTAATTGAGGGTCCCATCGACCCTTCCTCTATGAAGTACCTGTGAGGCAAGGGGTGAGCTCTACATGCCCAGTAAGGATAACACATGCATCATATGTCATCAAGCATACACTGCATATAATCATATGGACACATCAATGTCTCGGATGTCTACATGCACGACCATGCAAATGTGTGTTCTACCCTTAGCACACGGGCACACGTCAAGCGGCCCTCCAGCACATCCTCTAACCAACCCAATGCAACTCTAAGGCAACTCCCTCATATGCCCAACCACTACAGTCCACCCATCAACGGGTACCCAGACTGATCCTCAATCAGACACTCAATCCAGGACAACCTGTACACATACCACAACTAACCCATAAGTCGGGCTCACTGGAGTCCCAAACAAACCATCACGCGGGGGTAATTGCCGCGCCAGTCCACAACGGACTACCAACCAGACTCATCTGTGGTCTCCTCAACCAAGCACCAGACCCCCGATAGTCACACCTGAAATCTCAGGTCCCACCCACCGGTCTCCACACAACTGGCACATACACCCTTCACAGAATTTTATAGGCCTTCTACCGAGTGAGTAGGCCGAACTCGTTCTTTAGGCGCCCATAAACTCCAAGTGAATCAACACCAATAGTACAAGTCTCAACAACGAACCACATGGTCATAACCACTGGTAATCACGCTACTACACCCCTCAGTCCAAAATGTGGACGAACAGACACTCAATCCACCTGGCTCCCAGGGCAACTCAGTACGTACTCAACGTACCCCACGACCACTCTACCTCTAGGGTCACTCCCACAGGAATCAACACTCACCACAGATCGGTACCACGAGTCGTGAATCACAACCTAGAAATCATGCCTACGGGAGTTGTCCTCAACCGTACCATCCCTCGACCGATATGTGAGGAAACACCCTCAACCCACTCGGCTATCTGGGGATCACAAACCGTACCAGCGGGAGCTGTCCTCAACCACACCATCCCTCGACCAATGAGTGGGTGAAACACCCTCAAACCCACTCGGTTATCTGGGGATCACAAACCATACCAACGGGAGTTGTCCCTCACCACTTCGTCCCTCTACCGATGAGCGGGCGGGCACCTCCTCAACCTACTCGGTCATTTAGGGACCACAAAGCATACAGACGGGAGCTGTCCCTCACCGCACTGTCCCTTGACCAATGAGTAGGCGAGCACCTCCATAACCTACTCGGTCATCCAGAGATCACAAACTATACCAGCGGGAGCTGTCTCTCACCGTTCCGTCCCTCGACTGATGAGCGGCCGAGCACCTCCTCAGTCTACTCGGTCATCCAAGGGCAACAAAGCATACCAGCGAGAGTTGTCCCTCACCCACCATCCCTTGACCAATGAGCAGGCGAGCACCTCCTCAACCTACTCCGTCATCCGGGGATTCCTCATCCACCACGCACTCGGGTACCAACACATCCTAAGAACAGACCTAAAACAAAAGCATAGTGGGCCTGAAACGGCCTTAGAAACTGGCCGGGCCAGGATCTGGGCCGGGCTGGCCTAGTTGGACGACTGGGTTGGGTTTGGGTTGAAGATGCTGGACCACGGTCTGAAGCTGGGCCTAGACACGAACTGGACTTGGATCAATTGGGCTGAGAAAGGAGTGGGTCGAACTGGGCTGGGCCTACAACTAAGCTGGGCGTACATGAGTTGTTGGGCCTGCAACTGAGCTGAGCGTACACAAGCTGCTGGGCATGCAACAGAGCTAGACGTACATGAGCTGCTGGGCTGAACAGGCCGTTGAGCCAGAACTAGAAATGGGCCAAGCAGGCTGCATGGTCGAACACGGTCGAGCTTGGCCAGAACTCGGATCCGCTGGGCACAACAGGATCAGCTGAAATATCATTGAGTTGCTGTCGATCTAGAGTGAAGAATGAAAGAAGAAGATGAAGAATGAGAAGAAGAAGGAGAATGAGGGAGAGAAAAAGAAGAGACGACACCAGAGGGATGGCACTTTGGATTAGGTTTTCCGACAAAAAAGGGAGGCGGTGGCGCAAAAGGCTAGGGTTTAGGAGGAAGACTAAAGAAAGAAAAAGAGAGCAAGAGAGGGGATGCGGCGGCGGCGGCAACACAAGGGTTAGGGATTTTAGGGTTTCAACAAAAAGGAAAGAAGGAATAGAGGAGATAGAAGAGAAAGACGGGGGCTAAAAGAGGAAAGAGGGGAGAGCAAGAGAGACAAGAGATGAGGGAAAACCAAGAGAAAAATGAGGGTGAGGGATCTGAAAGGAGAAGAAAAAAGGAGAGGGAATGAGGGAGCTACTGCTGCGGCGGCACTGTAGCTATGCGCTACAGTGCTGTCGAAAGTGAGGTTTTAAGGGATGAGGGTTAGGTTTAGGGTTTAGGGGAAATTAGGGTTTGGGATTATTTATTTGTTATTATTATTTTATTTCTTAAGACATAAAAATGAAATCTCAATTCTCCAAAATGTTTAAAACTCGACAAAATAAAATGTTAAACCTCAGAGGAGAAAACGTGTGATTTTGAAATATTTGAACATGACGACACATTAAATAACTCAAATTACCAAGATTCCCTTCGAGTCGCCAAACTCGAAATCGGGCAAACCGAGGCCACCGCGGGGCCCACACTCACCCCACTGCCACTAAGACCCTAGAATCTTGAGGAATCGGGTTGGGTTGTTACAACCGGTGTGGAACAAGGCTTGCAATCAAGCATCTTACTTATGTTAAGAATATCAAGGGTATATTTGTTTTGAGATAAATGTTACTCGGCAGAGAGGACAGTCATCTCGACGCCCAAAAAGTAATGCAACGTGCCGAAATCATTAATTTCAATTTTGTGCCCAGGCGGTGAGTGAATGACCGAAGAAAAAACGGTGCCTTACCGGTCAAGACGATGTCATCAACATAAAGAGGGAGAAGCAAAACATTGGATCCACGTCTATATGTAAACATCGAACTATCAGCTTTGCTTTGAACAAACCCAGTCGACAAAGGGAAAGAACTGAACCGTTGAAACCAGGCCATGGGAGCTTGTTTGAGCCCATAAATATCTTTGTGGAGTTTGCAAACATGATGAGGTCGAAGTGAATCAACAAAGTCTAGCGGTTTAGTCATATGTACCTCTTTAGTAAGGGTGCCATGAAGAAAAACATTTTTGACATCAAGTTGATGGACGGACCATAAAAAGGTAACAACTGGACTAAGAACAGTGCGAATAGTGGTGGGCTTGACAACTGGGTTGAATGTCTCATCATAGTCAATACCAGTTTGCTGATGAAAACCTTTGGCAACATGGCGTGCTTCGTGTCGTTCAATACTTCCATCAGAGCGATGTTTGATTTTAAACACCCATTTGCACCACAATGTTAGCATGAGACGGAGGTGGAACAAGAGACCAAGTATGCTGTCTGAGAAGGACATTGAACTCATCGTTCATAGCATGGATCCATTGTAAAGACTGAACAACCTGAGTGTAGCATGGGGGCTCAAAGTCGGATGAGGATACCAAAGATGCAAAGGCCTGTGGCAAGGGATGACGACTAGCGAAAGCAACTCACTTTTTGGGCTTAGAAATGCCATCTTTAGCACGGGTCACCATAGGATGAACATTAGCAAAAGAAGGCTGAGAGGCTGTGGGTAAAGACGATGCTGCAGCTGGCAACTGCGGTGCTGAGGCAATGGGTGAAGACAACTTCATTGTACAAGACATGCCGTGAGATGTAGACTATGCCAGTTGAAGGATGAAGACACTGATAGTCCTTGTGTCGAGAACTATAACCAAGAAACACACACTCAACCGATTTATCTCTTCATTTGCGTATAAGTCACCGCCTGACTAACACCTTTTATTTAAAACCTCTACAATGTAAATTGTACCTCAACTATAACTCAATACTAAATGCCATTTTCACTATCGTACAAGTTGTGATACGACTAACATCTTTTATTATAACCTTATAATAAAATTACAAACAACATACAAACATACACATCACAAGTCTCAACACGAAACATACATTCGTTGTTTCAAATGTTCACATTATTTCTCATGTTAAGTTAATAGTTTTTTCATTGTCATTCAACATTTTGATGTTCAATCTCACTTGATCAAGACTATTTCCAAGTCTAAAAAGGTATTTTATCTCAATACTTAGTATTGTTCGTGGTCTAACCATGGATGATGTATCAATCTCGAATTCAATTCTTGCAATTCATTCTTCTAGGTGACTCCATGAGTCATTCCTTTAAGGAAAACATCATTTCGATCTTTGACAAAGATATAAGGTAAAGCAATGCTCCACAATCAAGTAAATGAATTTTGTATATGAATTCATTCATAACTGTCATACCTCGAATCATTAAGCGTTTAGTTGTTTTCCGGTGTTGGGGCAAGAGGATCCAATCGTCTAGAAATCACTGGAGCGTCCCATTTGAGCCTGGGATCGGGACAATTGTGACTTTCTCGCTCTCCCTTGTGGGCAATGAGAAGTCCTTACTTGAGGTGTTTGACGGAGTCGGGGACAATTTCTTTCTATATGGCCTCTCTGTCCACACTGATAACACATGGAGGCATTCCCAGAGCTCTGCACTGTATATTCTTTGTGAAGATTTGGGCAACTTCCTTTAATATGGCTCACATGTCCACAGTGACGACACATGGCGCTTGCAAATTTCATTGCTTGTATTTGGCGAAGTTGTAGACAACTTCCCTTGATATGCCCAATCTGCCCACATTGATAACATGAAGGTGTGTTCGCAGAAGACTACACTGTAAGTGCAGCAACCGATGGATGTTCAGAGTTTGATCGCGACCTCTTGTGGAGTCGCGAAGAACTTCCACTGTTTTGCTCCCTCTCGTTCCCGACGTGCTCATTTGATTCCGCAATATCCCTTTCAACAATACTCGCACTTCTCACTACCTCAGCAAATATGGCAGCTTGGAAGATTATAACTCTTGATCTGATATCAGGTCGAAGACTTCTTCAAAATTTTGAGCCTTTTGTGTTTCGTGTCAACCATGTATGGTGCATAGCGGGAAAATCTAATGAATTCCTGTTGATATTCCACAACGGTCAGATCTCCTTGAGTCAATTTTATAAACTCTTGTGCATTAGCCTCTTTATCAATCTCAGGAAAATAGTTCTCAAGGAACAGGCCCTTGAAATGTTCCCATATCGTCTCGGTTATCACAAAGTTCTCTTTGGTTGATCTCCACCACTAACCCGCACAATCGACCAGCTGTGAGGAAGTTAGGAGGACTCTATCTTGATCCTCAGTGATTCTCAACAGCTCAAATATTTGAATGATGTTATCAATCCAATTTGCAGCTTCTCTGGGTCCTTCAATTATTCCCTTGAAGTATGGAGGACATTGATGTTGAAAATCTCTCACGAGAGTCCGGTCTCGAGAGTCAACTGTGAGAGTTAAGTCGATCCTTGTTTGAGTAGGCTGTACTGTTGCACTTGTTATCGCCTGTAAAAGGCCATGGAGTTCGGGTGGCATGAGTGGAATGTTGTTACTGGCCCCACCAACATTTCCTAGGTGCGTACGGGTTCTTCGAGTGCGTTCTCTTGGCGTCATCTTCCTATGCCAAGAAACAACCCAATTGGTACTTCATTCATCTCATAATTTCATGCAAGTTGTTCATCTTGCATTATATCATCTAGGAGGAATCATTCCGCATGATTATCCAGTACTTAATTTGGGGAGGAATCCTAAATTGCCATTTCATCTCCCACGGATGAGTAGTCTATGTCATGACTCAACATATAACTGGAGAGTGTCCTGACCTCCTATCTAAATTTCACTTGGGGAGTATTCTAAACTTGTTCATACTCAACTTCGTTTGTACTTTAACTCGGGGAATTTTCAAGTTCGGTTTGAATTTGTGTAACGACCCTGACCAGAATACAAGGCTTAGGGCTTGACTCATTGTGAAATTGTCCGCTTTGGGACCCACATGGACCCGCACAGTTTTGTCCTTGGGCCCTGGCCCACATGGGCAGACCCAAAACGCGTCACACAAGAGTACAAGGGGTGGCCTCAAATAAACCCCAATCCTTTTTCCTTCATTACCGATGTGGGACTGTGGGCAGGGTATCACAATTTGACTCATGGAACATTCCTTATTTGCTTTTCATTCTCTGATACCAACTGTAACGCCCCTCCGTCTAACCATCGTCATCAAAGTAATATATTAGGAGTATTTTAGTGGAGAGGGAGGCGAGAGTCACGACGCGAGCCAAGCCCGAGTCCGAAGACCCGACCCTTGACTGGTCCAACTAGTGTGTGTATGTGTGATAACATTTGCACACACTAACATAAACCTGTAAAAATTTAAAATACTTTAAACTTTGCATGAATAGCCAAACGCATCTCAAAACAAATATAAGGAAAATCCCAAGATAATCATACATGATTCAAATACAAAATACTTAATTACAAAGTTCCAAGTCATATTGTCATTACATTCCCCAAATATTAAATGAATTTTCTTAATACATAACATTGTCCTACTATTCCCAAAATACATAAGTTCGCTGCACTAGTCCAAGCTTCCTTCTTAGTTATTCATCTTGTCTGCATTCGTTAATCGCTTAGTCCAATTTCATTTATGTACTTCAAACCTGCATACACAATCTATGGGTGGAATTTATAGGCTTAGTCAACGCGCCCAGTAGGAATTTCGGTCACATAATATGCACTACGATGTGTCATACTAAGACATTATACATACTTATACTTTGAAAATCAAACACTTACATATTGTATACTTTATATGTAAACCTCCAAGCATTTCTCAAAGCTCATTTACTTGTAATATCAAAGTTACATACTCACCTCATCCTTTTTTTTCATACTAGAAATCTCATAATTGAAATCATGAATAATACTTTTCTCAAAACCTTTCTCATATCTTAGTCATATCATAATAGTATAAGTCTTTCAATACTTTTCCTCAAAATACTAATCATACTAAGAATCTCATGTTCAGTTTATTATGGAAAGCTTATATTTGAAAACATAATACATATTTCATTATAAGGTATCATACTCATACCTAACTTATCTCATAATTTCATTATCATAATGATGTCAACCCAATACTTATAATGAAATCATATTCACTTGTCTTTTCAAAATACCATATGACAATTATGTAAATGCTCATCAATGTGCAATGTATTATGCCATGGGTGCCATAATTCATGCATACCCTCATCATGCCCCATGCATAGGTATTTCAACAACTCATTTAGGACAACGGGGCATTTTATCTTCACGTATTCTCATTTCATACTCATCTTTTGGGGTGTCATAATACATATCATCATAATTTCAACTGGATCCATTGGTAAAGCATTTATTTCTTGGCCATACACGTATGACATCAAAGCTTTTCCGGGTCAATTCAACACTTTGATTCGTCAATTCAATTTTCATAAATACGATACCAAAGTTCGTCCGGACATTCGGTACTTTGGTTCGTTGACTGTCACCCCCATAACAATAATCATGACACTAAGGTCTATTTGGACTAACAAGCCTTTTGTTTTCACTCCATGTCTTTCCCATCCCATGCTTCATGCATGAGGAATATGAATGCAAATGATGCTAATGATCTCATGTCATGTGTTGTCAATCATTCTCATGAACTTGAAGGTACTCTTTTCACAACACATATGATGTACATGTGTTTCTCAAGATAAATTAGAAACCCATTTAGTTGAAATCCACAGCAATCTTTCAAGTAAAATATCATACTTTTCCAAATACCTGTGTTAGTGCCTCAGCTTGCCGAGTCCCTAAGTTTGTCAATTTCATGACTCGGGAAGAAGCACTTGCTAAAAGCTCGAAGACTCAAGATGATCAAGAATGAAGATCATGCTCCACCGGATTGAAGTTCATCGTTAAATCAATCACAAAACAGGTAAACGGCCAGAGATGACTTTAGATGGTACCCAGACCTTAAGAGGACCATTCCTACACTTAGATGAACAAATGATAAAAGCATTAAAAAGCCTAAAGAGTAAGCTTAACAGTGAATTGGAACCCTACTTGGAAATATGTATTTGGTTTCACTGTCAGTGCGACCAGTTGTTCTCACCGACCACTCGGCAGGATACAGGATCGACCCATCATGGTCAAGGACTGGTCAGCCATATTGACAAAGGTTCTGGAACGTAGAACTGTCATTCGGGGTGTGCCTCTGATCGAGAGTCTCGTATGCACCGACCCCTCGGTGAAAGGCTAAAATGACCCATCGTGGTCAACGACTCTTTGATGATGACTTATGAGTTCTAGAACTTACAACTCAGGGGGACTATCGAGAAAAAAAACATATCGACATTTCAAGACCGAGAGTACCAGGACCGACCCCTCGGTAAAGGTCGACATGTCTGTAACATCCCCGATTTTTCAATGCAATAATATATTGGATTTTGACTATTTAAATTGTCTAATTTGTTGAATTTAAGATTTATGGGTGAAATGGATTTTAAATGGGTAAGAACTGGGTCAATGGCCCAATTATGATCCAACGGATCATGGATAGGGTTTGATTTTAATTAATTGGGTAAATGTAGTTAATTGGGTCAATTACCCAATTGGGACCCAATGGATCAAAGTGAATGGATTTTAGGAAGTAAATGGGTAAGGAATTAATTTAATTGGGTCATATACCCAATTAAGACCCAAGACATGGGATCCACCTCATCAAGTGAGGTGACATGTGTATGAGGTGGCATGTAAGTGGTATGGCCAAATGGGATCCAAATCCACCTCATAAAGTGAGGTGGCGAGTGGTCTAAGGTAACATGTATGGTCGGCTACCATGGTTGACTTGGTCAACCATGGGTGAGTTCAAATGTGTTGAGTTGAATTACATTGGGTTGGAAATTAAAAATCACTTGAGTTATATGGAAATGAGTTCAAGAAAAATTAAGTGAGTTAGACTGAGTATAGAGTGAGCTAAGTTGCATGGAAGACGAAGAGGCTCTAGGTGAGTCAAAGGGGGAGTTGGAGGGTTTCCATCTCATGGAAACCCTAGACACACACGTTGGGAAAGGGGGGGAAAGCCCCAAGCTTAAGCCATGTGTCTCCTTGGTTAACCAAGGGACACATGGGAAAGACCAAGGAGAAACGAGGGTGGTTGGGAGGCTAGGGTTGATGTACACAAGGGACACACACCACACCTAGGGCCGATCCTCTCCTTTGGAAAAAAAAAGATAGAGATTTTCATCTCATTCTCTCTCTCTCTCCCACTTTCAACCTACACCCCTTTAGCCGATCCCTCCATAGAGATTTTCATCTCATTTTCTCCCTCTCTCAATCAACACCCTTGGCCGAATGCTCCAATGAAGAACAAGGAGGTTTTCATCTCTCTCTCTCACACACATTTTCGGCTCTAGAGTTAGAGAAACCGAAGAACAAAGGAGGAAGAAGAAAGCACTAAGGAAGGAGAAGGACCAAGGAAGAAATTCAGACGTTAAAGAAACGGAGGAGACGCGGGAAAGGTATGTAATGTTTAACGAGGATTGAATGATTAAAAGAAGGTAAGGGAACCATGGTTTCGGCTATGGAATGGCCGAAAACCATGGGGTTCCATATTTGATTGAAAAGTTGGCAAAGAAATTATGCTAAGGCCATGAACTGAAAAATCCATCCAAGAAAATGGTTAAGCATTTGGAATGAAAGGAAAAGACCCTAACCTTGTTTGGTGGGTAAGATAAGTTGTAAAAATGGTTTGTAATGATGATGACTATGTTTATACATGATTAACGGATGAACTTTATGAAGAAGGGCCGAGCCAAAACATCAAACAATCAAGGACTTAATACATGATTAAAATGAATAAGGGTGATAGCAAACAACCAAGGGTTACACTGTCTGCGGCGGGTTTCTGCCGTCCGCAAGACGGGTTCCTAGCATCCACGGATGGGTAACAGTCAGGGAGTGTATACTGTCTGCGGACAGCTTGGATGGTTGTAGGACGGGTTTCTACCGTCCACAGGACATGTTTCGGCCGTCCGCGGATGGGTAACAAACATAATATGGCACTGTCTGCGGACAGGTGATATGTATGTAGGACGGGTTACACTCTCTATGGGACGGGTGTCTACAATCTGTGGGACGGGTTTTTATCGTCCGCGGACGGGTGTGTACCATCCGCACCACGGGTAACGCGTGTGGACTGTCCTCGGGTAGCGGACAGCGGGTAACGGACCACGACTGTGCGTTGTCTGCGGACGGGTATCACCATCTGCGGACGGGTTTCTATCGTCCGCGAGACGGATTTCGATTGTCCGCGGACAGGTAATAAACTTGAGTATAGTGCTGTCTGCAGACGGGTTACAGTCTGTAGGACGGGTTTCTACCGTCCGCGGACGGGTTTCTGTCGTCCGCAGGATGGGTAGCGGACAGGTAACCGACTGATTTTAAAAGTGAAGTTTTTATATGATTTTCCTTTTCCAGATGGTTAAGTTTAACTTGAACGATGTAAGGAATGATTTAAATCAATTGGATAATTAATTTAATCATTTTATATGATGAAATTCATTTAAGGCTAAAAGATTCCGCAAGCGAGGGTGTGATCAGTTTTGACGAAATCGTTGCACGTCACATCACAAAACAGCAAGGATACAATACTTGGACGTGGGTAGGATTCTTACCTTGTTGAAACACTTTGGATTATGTACATGTAATGGTTTTATTTCCATATTTGATGATCTATTTTGGGTGTCAAAATGCTTATGTTTTAAGAATGGAATTTCAATGCTATTATGTAATTTAATATGAATAGCATGTTCACACTCGCATCTTATGCATGGCATGGGAGGGAACATATGAGAGGAGTCCACGCTCCATTCGTGGTATCCGATAAACAAACGTGGGGAGGGATCCGCACTGATTCCAATTGACATACAGAAAATGGTATATGATGTTTGAAATGAAAGAGGAGTACATGCTCCATTCGATGGGACCGATAAGGCATACGTGGGGAGTCATGACAATGAATACCTTCATGTGGCTTATTCATCAAGAGGATTATCAATGTGTTTTGAGATATGGTTGATGGGTGGGAAATCATTGGCATATGGCACCTATGACATGGCATTGATTTAACATGATTTTGATATTATGTATCTATTCTGATTTTACACTAATCCCATGTGTATGACTCTATTCGGAATACCTACTGGGCGCGTTGACTAAAGCCCTACTTCTACCTTAAATGATGGTACAGGGACAGAACAGACGATGGACACGAAAGGAGCCACGCTTAGGAGCTTGGGCAGCTTATTACTTATTTTATTTAAGTTTTATTTTGGACAATGTAATTTGAGATAATCGCGTTTTGGGACTGTAATAACTTAGAATTATCTTGCTATGGTTTGGTTACATTTGGACATTTGAACTTAAGGTAATTTATGTGATGGACTTCCTTGCTTAGAAATGGATAGGGATAGTAACTATAATCTTATTTTAATTCCGCAAATATAACTTTAAGCGTGTGAACTGTTTTAGTGGATTCGGTCCACACACACGTATGGTTGGCAAGTTAAGAGCCGGGCTTTGGAAGCTCGGACTTAGCTCGCGTCGTGGCATCCCGCTCTCTCTCACTCTTTATTTTTTTAAAAAAATAGACTCTGATTTTTGGCTTGTGAAAAAGGGCGGGGCGTTAAAAGGTAGGTCTAGGTATGACTAGTTTCTATCTTGAAACTCTGTTCGCATTGGTGTCGCCCCAGATCGAGCCTCTCGTATGGACCGACTTATGGGTGCCATGACTGTCGACCTATCGGCGACACCGACATGTCGACCGGGAAAGAATTATACCTTTGGGAGTGCATTGATGTGCAATGGTCGGGTTGTTGAACGGTAACATTTCTAATCATCAACCCCTCGGTGCGCCCGACCTGTTAGTACATTACTGTTGCTGCAACTGGTTGCTGTGTCTATAAATACCAATATTTGTGCAACTAATGGGCATCCTTTGGAAAAACGGTTGGACCCTCAACATTATCAGTGCCCATAAACAAGGGCCAACAAAAGGATCACTCTCTCTCTCGTGCCTACACTTGGGGAATCTAATACAACCAATCATATGGATTGAGTTTGTGAGAGAGAGAGGATAGGATAATAAACTAGGAAAACTTTGGTAAAACCAGTTTCCTTGTCACCCTGGAATTGTGATTACTTTATGATGACTATAAGGAGGAGCGTCGGCACACATTGGGTGGATCTTCGAGAAGCACACATCAGCAAAAAAGAGCTTCAAGGGCAAGTGCTTCTTGGCTTTAATTTTTATTTAAAACCTTTGTCCCGAAAATGGATTGAGGAGTGGAATTCCCAGTGTGCTAGAACACAATTGACCCTAGAGGGGAGGTGAATAGGTCAATCTCAATTCATTTCTCCTGTTTTAAAATTAACTTAATTAATTAGTTTTAAGTGCAGTTGATGTAATAATCAAGTGAGTGTGTGTTAGTCGAAGTGATTAAACAATCAACACAAGAGGTTAGCTCTAACACCACAATCTCAAGGACACAAGATATATAATTGTTCGATTAACCAACCTACATCTACTGTTAGGACTAACTCAACTTTGAGCTATCCCCAAATTCACTAAGTGAGGACTTACAGCCTCAGAATTAGAGTAGGAATTACATCTCACTCAATCGGCTGGGAATTCCACCCACCATTGTGCCAGAGACGACGCTCTAGAGTTTTTTATAGTGGTTCCGGAGCAAATCCTCCTTAATCCACTTTTGGGACACATGTTTTAAAAACAAATTTAAAATCAAGAAGCACTTGCCTTCTAGCTCTTTCATACTGATGTGTGCTTCTTGAAGATCCCACTCACTGAGTGCCAACTCTCCTCTTTGTAGCCGTCGTACAGAAATCACAATCTCAAGGTCACAAGGAAATTGGTTTCAGGTTTCCTAGTTTATGTCTTTTCTTTCTCTTTTCCTCACTTGCAAACTCAATCAATAGATTGTTTGTTTATAACTTCTCCTCCTCTCTTTCTCACTTTCAAACACACTCAATAGATTGGTTGTTATGATTCTTCTCACAAGAGTCTTGATCGTTCCTTAGAGTATATAACTCTTCTCAACTCAAGGAAGATGGTAAAACGATCACCCAACACTCATATTTATAGAAGTGTCTTAATGGTTTTTCTGACTGTCCAGAACCGACAGGTCGGTGGCACCGATGAGTCGGTGTTCATATTTATTGCTATTCAACCACCCAACCATTGCACATTAAATGCACTCCCAACGGCTTTATTACTTCCCAGTCGACTGGTAGGTGTCGCCGATGGGTCGACAGATATGGCACCGAGGGGTCAATCCATATGAGATGTTCGGTCTTGGGCAATACCACGGTGACAGAGTTTCATGTCCCGAAACTTGTCCTACCCAGAACGACCTGTCGCCTTTTACCAAGGGGTCGGTCCTGATACTCTCGATCAGTCTTTATCTATCGATATGTTTGTTTCTTCGAGAACGTATTTGAGTTCAAAGTCTAGAACTCACAAGTCTTTTACCGATGAGTCGTCGACAACGAGGGGTCGTTTAATTTCATCACCGAGGGGTCGGTGCATACGAGACTCTCAGTCAGAGGCTTTCCCAAAATGACAATTCTTTGATTCAAAACCTCTATCAAAATGGCCGACTAGTCCTTGACCACGATGGGTCAAACATGTCTCCACCGAGGGGTCGATAAGACCGACTGGTCGAGCTGACAGTGAAACCAAATACATATTTCCAAGTTGGGTTCCAATTCACTGTCAAGATTCCTCTCTAGGCTTCTTTATGGTTTTACCATTTGTTCAAATAAGACTAGGAGTGGTCATCTCTAAGGTGCCTAAAGTCATCTATGGCCAAATACATGTTTTAGTGATT
This sequence comes from Chimonanthus salicifolius, assembly GCA_013350335.1. Classification (NCBI taxonomy): domain Eukaryota; kingdom Viridiplantae; phylum Streptophyta; class Magnoliopsida; order Laurales; family Calycanthaceae; genus Chimonanthus; species Chimonanthus salicifolius. The sequence goes on from CM023535.1 coordinate 47,249,892, forward strand.
GCCATGATGATGAGCTTTAAACCTGGTGGAGCACGATCTTCATTCTTGATTATCTTGGGTCTTCAAGCTTCTTAACAAATGTTTCTTCCCGAGTCATGGAATTGACAATCAAGGACTCGGCAAAATCGGGGCACTAATAAGGAGGATTGGCTACGGAACCACTATAAAAAACTCCAGAGCGTCGTCTTTGGCACAGTGGTGGGTGGAATTCTCAGTCGATTGAGTGACGTGGAAATCTGACTCTAATTGTGACGGTGTAAGTGCCCACTTAGTGGATTTGGAGATAGCTTAAGGTTGAGCGAGTCATAAGGGATATTGCTAAATACATAAGACATTACATAGGAGAAAGTCACTGCTTTCTGCTAATAGGATCTCACAAACAAAATGAAACTCAAAATCATGAAAATGGTGCTCATGGTCTCTTTTCTTTTCAAAAACACTGAGTCAGACTCTTGCATGATAGGAAAAGGAAGAGAAGGGAAAGAGTTATCTTCATGTGAGCTCCACCTATTTTTTTCTTTTTTAAATTAGCAGAGATACGATGTCCATTTCAGTTCGTATTGGTTGCACTGGGTACCGTCATGGGCAAATTTATCTATCGGTGCATAGTGTTGCCATTTTCCATTACATTGACTAATTTGCAACACATTGGTTACATTGATTGATATGCAACACATTGGCCAATACTTAAACCAACGGCCTTACAAGAGTCTCCAAGCAAATTTTTTTTTTTTAAGTTGATGTGAAAAATGAAGGCTCGGCATATAGACACCTCCAAATTCTGCCAGCAGACACCGCATTTCAATTTCGGAGTGAAAATTACATTTCTGCCCTTCTGCGTGGAATCAACCGAACGAACAGGAAACACATTTTCGCTTCGATCGATCGATCGATCTAAGGTACATACAATCGTGAGATTGATCAGACAGTTAATTTTCGAATCGTCCAATTGATCCCAACAACGGATTCAATCGATCGAATGATCCTATTGGATCGTGCAATCGATTTTAACTGAGGGGTCGACATTTTGACAGTTGACCTCTCATTTCAAGATCGATCGCACTATCTCTACATTCAATCGATCGATTGTTTAGCAGTGTAAGATTGATCGCACGATCACATTGGATCGTGCGATCGATTTTGACTGAGAGGTCGACATTTTGACAGTCGACCTCTAGTCTGAAGATCGATTGCACGATCTCTACATCCAATCGATCGATTGTTTAGCAGTGTAAGATTGATCGCACGATCACATAGGATCGTGCGATCGATTTTAACTGAGAGGTCGACATTTTGACAGTCGACCTCTGGTCTGAAGATCGATCGCACGATCCTCCCTATTCAATCGATCGATTGTATGTTTAGGGTAAGATTGATCGCATGATCACAGAAATCGTGCGATCGATCGCACACTTGTATATAAGCCAACAATTGATTTTTTCGCCCATTTCCTTCTTTCGTGCGATTAAAAACCCGAAAACCCTTTCTCTTCTTATTCTCCAATCGATCGATCCCCCCTTTCCTCTTCACCAAATCGACCACACGATTCTCCAAATCGTTCGATCTTGCCCTCTCCCTTCTTCCAAAGTCGATCGCACCAATCGATTTCAAACCGATTCTCCTCCAAACCGATTTCAAATAGATTCTCCCCTCTTCTACCTTTCCTTCTCCTCCAAACCGATTCTCTTTTACACCCCCTCCTTTCACATGGCATCCCAAGGGTCGACATCGAGAGTGAGGAAGTCCAGGGTTACGGCTACATTTAGAGTGAAGAGACAGAGAGTGACGGAGACACTGACGAAGCCGAAGACTGAGACTTTTGACCCCAACCAGTTCACCTCTTTGGAAGCAACAACATTGTTCCGAGAGGATTTGTACTCTCGGCCGATGATCTTTCGTAAAATCATTGACCTTAGTTTTTTTTTACCCTTTGGAATAAAAATTGATGAGTATATTGAGAGACTTGGTTAGGGCGAATTCTTCGCATTAAAAGAGGATTTTTATCCTAAATTAGTGAAGGAATTTTATGCAAACATGTTTGAAGATAGGGCGAGACATTCCATAAAATCCAAAGTTAGAGGGACCGAAATTGAGATTTCAACTTCGGCACTGGACAAAATGTTTAAGTTTCCCAGTCCCACTATTTTGAAGTATGAATCAAATTCATGACCCACCGATATTGTTGGATTCATTCCCTCAAAGACCATGACCCAAATGTGTGGACGGAGTGATACCAAAGCAGATAAGCACGTGCTGATGGAGCTAACCCTAGAAGTCCGAATTGTATATTACATTATTAGGAAAAACATTTTACCTAAAAAAGGGGTTTAGTAATCAGGTGCCCTATTTTGATAGTTTCCTCATGTGGTGCATTTTGAATGGCAAGCAAATTGACATCTCCTTCATCATCATAAAACATATGGTTGCTTGCCGTAAGACGAGAAAATGTAGTCTTCCATACGGTATATTTCTGTCTTACTTGTTTCGACAAAAAAGGAATCACTCTTCCCCCTGAAGAGAAAATAGCTTTGAAGAAGACCGATATATTGGATGCGTCTACTTTGGGCAAGATGGGATTCAAACTCGACAATGCACTTTGGGTTCTCAAAGTAGAACATGCTCCTATTGAGGTTGAGGCATTTGAGGGGGAGGGTGATGCACCTGAAGTTGGGGGGCAAAGGCTCCTGAAGTTCGGGGGACAGAGGCACTTGAAGTTGGGAGTGCAAAGGCACATGATACTGGAGTCAGTACTATGCTAATTCTTGACAGCATTGAAAAACTGAATGAAAAAATTGATATCAAATTTGCTGAGATGGAAGAAAGGTTTGAAGGAAGGCTTGAAACTATGCTTGATCAGAAATTGGTTGAGATAGAAGGAAGGCTTGAAGGAATGGGTGATCAGAAAGTGGCTGAGATGGAAGGGAAGCTAAATGTAAAAATTGATAAGAACAATTGTGAGTTGGTTGGAAGGACGATGAAAAATTTGAATAGTTTGGAGAATCAAATGGTAGATACAATGAGAGTGTTTCTTCTTCTAACGCAAAATGCAGGAATACGAGCACAACTAGGGCGTGAAGATGGGACTAGGATCGCAAGAACATTCTTAAGTGAAACAATGATAAATCAATCTTGGGGGGTTTCCTCTTCGTCCACTGGCACCACTGAGGCTCATCCGATTGGCACCGTTGAGGCTCGCCCTACTGGCACCACTGAGGCTCTTCCTACTGGCCTCACTCAGCCTCGTCTGACTGGCCTCACTCTGCCTCGTCCGACTGGCCCCATTCAGCCTCGTCCAATTGGCCCCACTCTTCTTCGTCCGACTGGCCCCACTCAGCCTCGTCCGTCTGGCCCCACTCAGCCTTGTCCGTCTGGTGTTGTTCGTTCAGTGCGTTCGACTGGCCTCCTATTGAGTGCGACTGTGCATCTTTCATTGGCACCAGCACCTCCTTCATCTGCACCAGCACCTCCTTCATCGGATCCTGCTCCTATTGATGTTGATGCACCTCCTTCATCTGCACCTGCTTCTACATCTGCCCCAGCTCCTGCCTCCGAGTAGCCATTTTATTTGAAAATTTTGTAATTTTCATATTTTGATATTCATATGTAAATTTTGTAATTTTTGAATGAACATGGTGAATGTTTTTTTTTTTTTTTTTTATGACATCTTTTGTCAATTTTGAATGAACATTGTGAATGATTTCTTTTTATGACCTATTTTGTCTATTTGAATGAGCATGGTGAATGTTTTGTTTGTATATAAATTTTGTAAACAGCTGAATGAACATGAGACCCTTTGTCTGTTACTAAATATGTGAGCATTGAGTGGTTTGTTACTAAATATGAGACCCTTGAATGATTTGTCACTAAATATGGGATTCAGTGGTTTGTCGCTACACATGAGACCTTTGAGTGGTTTGTCCCTAAATATGGGACCTTAGAGTGATTTATCACTAAACATGAGACCTTTGAGTGGTCTATCACTAAATATGGGACCTTATAAATCAGATGGCCTGATTAAAAAAGAGTTTTTCCTATTAGTGAGGAATTTTGTCAAAGAATGTAGAGATCGTGCGATCGATCTTGAAATGAGAGGTCGACTGTCAAAATGTCAACCTCTCAGTTAAAATCGATCGCACGATCCCATGTGATCATCCGATTGATTGAATCTGCTGTTGGGATCAATCGAACGGTCGAAAATGAACTGTCTGATCAATCGCACGATCGTATACGCCTCAGATCTATCGATCGAAGCTAAAATGCGTTGCCTGTTCGTTCGGTCGATTCCACGTAGAATGACAGAAATGTAATTTCCACTCCGAAATTGAAATGCGGTGTCTACTGGCAGATTTTGAGGGTGTCTGTATGCCGAGCCAAAATGAATTGAGATTATAAAATGTCTTTTTAAGTTTTAATAATAAAAGGATAAAATATTTTATAAAAATAAGAAATATTTTTATTAGTATCAGAAATTTAATATTTTATTTTTATTGGTATACATGTTTCCCACCTGTATTATAGGCACGACTTCTTGGTTGATAAGCTCCCACCTCCACTAACCAGGCTGGACGCACTTTGACCTTTTGCTAGCTTAAAGTGAAAACTGTACAAGGGTTAAGTGGACCCGACCCAAACCATTGCCGAGCCGTTTGTATATTTGCGAAACTCACGGCGAAGCGTTTCCGTGAGCTATTACGGAAGGAGGCGCAACGTGCACGTGCTGCTGCCCTGCCTGTCTCTGTTTCCGTTTCTCCTCCGACGAGATCCACAGCGAGAGAGAGAGTCAAGGGTCCAATTCTGAAACCGATTCCTCTGGAAGGAGGCTCAATGGAATCGGTCTGATGGGTGAGTCAGGCGAGCATCAGCATCAGCAATAGCAACGATGAAAGGCGTCTATTCGGCGCCAGGGGATTACGTCCATTTCAAGTCCCTCGTCCCTCTTCACAAGATCTCCGTATGTCTATTGAATATCAATTTTCCTTTTTCTGGGTTGGGTTTGATCTATTTTTTTTATGGGTGTTTTAGTTGGGGTTGATTTCGTTTTCTGGTATAAATGATTGGCGTTGGGTTTGTTGCTTATCTTGGTTCCATTAGGCTCACTTGATTAATTCTTTTGGCCCTGTTTAATGGCCACAGTTCATTAGTGGAATCGGAATTATGTGGAATTTTGGGTTATACAAAGTTGGTCACAAAGCAACCTAGAATTCTGTAGAATTTTCAATAATTGCGATTTCATTAAAAAATTCCAAGCTACTAAACTGCCCCTTGATGCGCTGGATTTGAATCCATAGCAGTGTTGATGTGATTTACTCTGGGTTGCAGGAGTTTGTAGAGAAGAAAACTGGCGTTCATCGTAGTAAGTTCATTTGGGGTTAATTGTCATCTCCCTGTTAGTTAAAATTTTCATTTCTTTAGGGACATACTTATACCTTTGAAAAGAAGGGGTACCTTTTAACCTTTTTCTTTTATAAAATCTGAGTATCTTGTAGTTTTTGTGTTTTCCATTGCTATGGCTTCACTTAGATGTATGGAAAGGAAGTACTTTCCTAGATATAACATTTTATTAGCTAAAGATGGGAATAGGGTTAAAGCATTTTTTTTTTTTTTGGTTTGAAAAATGTTCATATCTAGGAAACTACGATCACACACATCCAATTGGAGTAGAACTGAACTTCTGTTAATTTAATAAGACTTTTGGACCCTTTTTCAATAATAACTGCTTAGGAGAACATAAGTCTTTCTGATCTTCAAAAAAGGGTCTTTTTGGATGAAGTGACATGGTTTCATTAATCAATGCAAGTTGAGTATATGATCATGGCATACCTGATTTTCATTAGATGAATATGTGATTGTGGATCAAACTAGTTTTTTAAGAGAAATTGAGATCTCACTTAAAAATGCACACACACACACACATGGGCATAATCACTCTCTGGAGGAACATGGTCTTTAATAGAAGAGAATGGTCCAAAAAATTGCTTATCTTTTCACTGTAGGACCATATTTATAGATTACAAGAACATTGACTATGAATGTTCCAAATATAGTATTAAATCACAATATATGTCTAACTAATTAAGAAACAATCATAACCCTAAATTATTGACTTCTAATATATCATAAGACCCCGCTAAAACTCAAGTGAGATCACAACTTGAGTTAAATTTATTTAGCTAGATGATCAAGTTGTTAGATGGTGCCATCTAGTGGTGCAGAACATTGATGTGATGGAGTGGAGCAGGCAATAGGATCAAAGTTCCATAGTAGGTAGAAGGGTGAAGAAGAAGGAGACAAAATTGCCATTCTAGAATGGGGATTGATGTGGACATCGGATCCGACGAACCCAATGATGACTCAATTGGACGAAATTGCAGAATTGACTCTCCAAATCCATGATCAGACCGATGGAGGGGAGAGAGGGCCCCTCTTATAGTTCCATGTCAACATCCACGTTAGCACCACATGGACCCACTTACATTGCTACCATGGCAGAAACTCAATCAACTGTGGTAAACACATTGGACCCATTTTGGAGGAACCCAAAATTTGAAACACAGTTATTAGAGTCTCTGTGTTGGCTACCCTTTCCAAACTTAGACCGGCCGACCCTTGTGCTGTTTCAAACTAGCAAGAAATCTCAAGAATGCCGGTTGAAATCCACTTAGAATAGAGGAACTCAGTGCTGTAGTGCCATCAGAGAGAGAGAGAGAGAGAGAGAGAGAGAGAGAGAGAGAGATGTTCGAGACAAGGAGGTTTAGGAGCCGATATTTTAGGTGGAAATCTCTCAAGAAGACGAAGCGGAAACGACAAGTTTCCGTGCTTGCATTGACCAAGAGAAAGAAAAGGAAGGGAACTCATCTGCTGTGAAGAGATCTAACGAAGGATGGACGAGAAAACAACAGGCAAAAGGAGGAAAGGAAGAAAATAAAATCTGAGTTTGATGCATAGAGAAATTCGAGAAAGAAAGAAATAACGGAAGAAAGTAGAGGCGGGAGCTGGACCCGATTTTTGAGAATTTTGAGGAAGGAAATCGAGCCAGAGAGAGATTCAAAGAAGAAATAAAATCAAGGAAGGGAAGAGTAAACCCACCCATGGTATCCAAATGAAACAAGAGGGAGAAGAACGGGAATAGAGACCGAAGAAGGAAGAAGAAAAGGAAATTAACGAGCGAGTCAGAATCGGTCCGAGTTGGTTCTTTTTTATTTTTTATTTTCTTTTTTGAGTTGAAATAAGTCTATAAATTGAAGGGTAGGCCAAGGATTGTAGGAACTCCAGTTCAGTTGAGTTGTTTGAAGCTTGAGGCTTTGTTTGAGTCTCCCTAGTGAGGTGAGTTCTATTTTGGTTTCTTAATTTTGATTTGTGTTTGTGTTAAAATTAAATTTCTTTTTAGTGTTGGTTTTATTGTGCATGGTGAATTGAATGTTCATGGCTTGCATATTTCCAATTGCTTAATTGAATTCTAATTCCGCAACCAAATTGACTTTAAGAAGCTTCAATGTTTGTCAAATTGAATTAGTGCCAGATTTAATTTCCATGCATGTATGCATATGAATTGATTTATGACATTTAACTATGGATCTCAATTAATTGTTTAATTCATTGCATTTGGAATAACAATTCCATATTCTTTTTACTTTCGGTTGAACACCTAATTTCTTTGGTGAATTTTGACTCAGTCAAAGTTATCCTGTTGAAATTAGTGCCATCTTTTGTTGAGAGTGATCGAGAGGAATGATAGTTGGTTTTCTTAGGGTTTCTATCATTGAAATCCTTGATCTGGTCTAAAATCCCGGATCTAAAACTTATCTTTAGCATGCGGCCTAAGTAGACATTAAAACCGCCTTACCCGTCTTCAGGTATCAACATATCGAGATGTTCTCTTTTGTCTCTGCTTCAATATGGCTAGAACCATGATTGGAAATAGATGCAAATAAATCCGAGAGGGTTACATTTTGTATATGATTAGCTTAATGAAATCTATTTTGTTACTGCTCAAAAAATGATAAAATCCGAGAGGGAAATCTGGATGGGTAGACAGAAGATTTGAATTTTTGTCACAATGATCCTACCCAATAGACAAATGGCTCAAACTTGGCCCAAAAAAGACAGATCTAGGGTGTCATATTTGGAAAATAGAGTGGCATTAGCGATGGTGACATCATAGGGCGGCGGTGATGGTGGCAGATTGGTGGTGGTGTAGGTTCTGATGGTCCATCCATACTGAATGATGTGGATCCCCATCGTCTCCAGCAAAAAAGGAGGGAACTACTGCTTGAGCTGAAATGCCTTCCTTTTTGATGTTGGGAGAGTTTCTAGAGGGTTTTCAGAACTTGAAAAACCCACATCTTCTCTTTCTTTCGCTATGTGCCCATTCCCGTCGCCGTTAGAAGAGGAGGTGAAAAGCACATAGCTTTGAATCTTATCACCGACCCCAAACGCTATTGAGAGGTGGAGGGAAGTGTAAGTTTCCTGCGAGTTTTCCTAAAAAGGCCTGATACTCTAGTTGTTTTGCTGCGATTGGTGGTGTAGGTTCTGATGGTCCATCCATACTGAATGATGTGGATCCCCATCGTCTCCAGCAAAAAAGGAGGGAACTACTGCTTGAGCTGAAATGCCTTCCTTTTTGATGTTGGGAGAGTTTCCAGAGGGTTTTCAGAACTTGAAAAACCCACATCTTCTCTTTCTTTCGCTATGTGCCCATTCCCGTCGCCGTTAGAAGAGGAGGTGAAAAGCACATAGCTTTGAATCTTATCACCGACCCCAAACGCTATTGAGAGGTGGAGGGAAGTGTAAGTTTCCTGCGAGTTTTCCTAAAAAGGCCTGATACTCTAGTTGTTTTGCTGCGATTTGTGGTACCAGACCAAAGGGGATCCCGACCCAAGAGTTGGGGCCTGTGAGCGGAGTCCAAGAAGGGAAAAGAGTTGAAGAGCCCGAAACTAGAGGTCCCTGGGCTGGAAAGGCATTTGCTCTAGGCCCAAAATAGCTACCAACGGGTCGCATGCCCACCTGAATTAAATTCCTCGCATGTGTGGGAGGAAACCCACGTGGGTCGAAACTCACGTGGGTCGAAACCGAGAGTGTCCTTTAATTCTGCTAGGGCAGCTCGATCGACACCAGAGACATCTTCTACCCCTTCTATACGCTTCTCCCTCCTATTGGTCCAAGGAATTGTCACTTCCACCTTGACTTGCTTGCTTTAAGCAAAACTTGAATTGCACTTGGATTGAATTGTGTCTACAAGGAACTCCCAAGGCCTCTTTATAAAGAGGTTCTAGAGAAGAAAAAGAAAAAAGAAAAAAGATCCTTCTCTAAGGCATGCACGCCCATGGCTACTATTTTCTCTTTCTTCTAATTAGCTTCCATTCAATCTTATATTGCCATGTGACTTTATTACATTACAAAGAAAAATAAAATAAAAGAAAATGACATCATAATGTAAATAAGGGTGTGGTCGAATTTGGCTTGATCCAGTTATGGTGTAGGCGACGAAAGCTTTCTATGGGGGATGATAATCTTCTATGTTGGTTGATGTAGGTGGCCGTCACTTGCTATGGGAGAGGATCTTCTTCCATTTTGGTTAATGAATAGACAAGGATGCTATGTAATGGTGATTTAGGGCTATATCCTTTTCTTCTTGTCACTCTACCTTGTCCCTTGTTAATGGACCATAAAATGTAGCTTTTGAAGCCCAAAACATGTTGGATCAGGCCCTAACCCATATATCTACCATATGGGCTCTTTACTTTGCATTTCTAGGCCCATTTACCCTTAGAAAGGCTCCTTTGTCCTTCATCAAAATTTTCATGAAATTGTAGTGCCATTTCCAATATTTAATTTAATGGTTCTTCATTATCTTCATGTGGGCCTAAGATGTCCTCATTATAACCTCGATATTTTCTATATAATGGTGATGCCTATTGGTGTTATTAGGCATCCATCTACCTTGGTTTTTAATGTTACTCCAGCCATTTGTTTTGCATACTCAACTTTTTTATTTTCCTTTTAAATTTTAAGATAGCATACATGTCTTTTTTGCCATTACTTCATCAACTTGTCATTTTTTCATTGCCCAACATTTAGCTCTAGGTCATCATCATCATCATTGGCCAAAATTCCATTTATCTAACATGTCTTTCAGATGACATGCTCATTCAATAACTATGATTGTCTTATAAAACTGCACCTTTGGTTGATTAAGCGTAAAATTTAAATATAATGCTACATCTAAAATATTGGCCTTTATCTATCGAACTCCCCATATGTAGATATGATGTTTTTGTACGTCAACTATTAGGTGAGTGTAAAATATGGTTCAGACATTGTAAAGACCAATATTGGTTGATCAACTGAAAATATTAGTCTGATACATGTCAGTTTGTTAACGTCAATGGTTCAATATAGACAATAATGGTGATTCCTATCGGGTTCCCCATATATATAACCTTAATATTGTCTATATACTAATTGCAGATTGGAAACAAACTATGGAGATATTATGATTTTGGTCCTAAGGCAGTGCCTCCACTGATCTGTCTCCCAGGGATAGCTGGAACAGCTGATGTCTACTACAAACAAATCATATCCTTGTCTTCTAAGGTAATATTTATGCAATTTCATTGATTTGTGTATTCAATAATATGCACGAGGAGATGCATACACTGAGTTGATTTGGTTCTCATTATTTTTTCAAGCATTGTTTGTGTTAATAATGGAAACAAGTTTAAAATTTTAAACATTAAGCCTGGGATGCATTTTTTGTGGACATTGGTGAGAATGGAACCATCCCTAAGTGGAATCTTTGTTTTGGAATGTTCAAGCATGGTGGCTTGAGCTACATCGCTTTGTTGTACCAACAACGCAAGAGGCGGCCATTATTTTGAAGTTTCAGTTCACATTTTAGAGCATGTGTTCTTGGACCCAATGAAATATTTGGCATTAGTTGATATAGGATGATACCAATGGCACAAAGTCAAGCATTTACTTCTCAGTTTGATCTGTCAGTTTAGGTAACTTGAGCTATATATATATATATATATAGAGTTCATGTAGATGTCTCGACATTTGCATGAGGTCAAGTGACCATGCAACTTGGTTTCAAATTTCAACAATAAACGTGGATCTTGAATCTCCCTCTTTCAAAAATAAATAAATAAATAAATAAGATTTGTTAGCTTAGGTAACTTGATCTATATATATGTCTAGAGTTCATGTGGACGTCTTTACATTTGCATAACTCAAGTTACCATGCAACTTGGTTTCAAATTTCAACAATAAACATAGATTTTACTTTTCAAAAAAAAAAGAAAAAACAATAAACATAGATTTTTTTTTTGGATGACCAACAATAAACATAGATTTTGAATCGCTGTCTTTCAAAAATAAATAATAAATAAACATTCTACCTTAGGAAGTGGCATGGTGCTAGTTCGAGTCCCCGTGGCATAACCCAGTGGCTATCCTGTGTGTGGGACGTCACCTGAAGGGGGGGTTTAGTAGGGTTGAGCTCGAGGTTCCCCCCTCTGTCATTCAAAAAAAAAAAAAAAAAAAAAAACTCCTGAGTATTCTCTTAATCCTAAAAATGTCCTTTGTTTTTTGAAACTTTTAAAAACACCCTTGAGTTTTCATGAAAGTCTCAAAAACTGCCCTTGACTAAAAGTCAAACTTGAATTCACCTACTTCCCATGTAAAATGTTCAAAATGACAAAATTGCCTCTCTAGACAAAAATAATAAAAATATGCTTATATTCAAAATATCCCTTGCTCCTTGGTCCCAATACTGATTTAATAGTAAAGAAGCAACACCCCTTATTTTTATTATTTTATTTTATCTTGAATTATAATTTTTCATGATTTTTTGATCTTTTAAATTTCTCATCCCACATTTTTTTATTTTATTAATTTTCATGAAATACTTTTTTTTTTTATGAGAAACAATATTATAATTTTATTTTCCTTTCATATTCTTCTTGAGAAGGGTATCTTTGTTATTTTACATGGTAGAATGCTTTAACTAATGGTCAAGGGAGGTTTTTTAGATTTTCATTAAAATTAAAGGGGTTTTTAAAATTTTCAGAAACACAAGCAGTTTTTTAGAATTTTGACAATGGTCAGGGTTTTTTTTTTTTAGAATTTCCCCAAAGGAATATGGCTAGATCCAATGAAATTGTTTATATATGCACAATATTCATTTATCAGGGCACAAGAAGTACTTAAAAGAGAAAGGATACAGATAATTGGAGGAAACCTCCTAACACCCGAACAACAAACCATCCATTAGGGACAAAGACCAAAAAGCTATCCAACCCACATACTACAACACTCTTATTGGATGCCAATTCAGTCCTTCCAAGCTTTGAATGAAACAGAATTTTAGCCATTTAAGAAGCCTTGAAGAGTTTTTGCGACTCAACTAATGTGGTTAGGTGCGCTTAGGGAAAGAAGAAACCATCATGAAAGCTTGCTTTATTGTTTTGAGAGACCAAACACCTACATGCCTCCTTGAATGTATCTTTCGTGCATGTTTGTAGATTAACTAATAAGGTGGCAGACTTGTTGACGAAGTAAGGTGTATCTATATCGGTTATGTTTTTTGACTTATCTATGTCCTAATTATTTTGGTATTTGTTTCATATGCATATTTACTTTTGTGGTCTTCTTTTGCTTTTTTATCCATCTTAGTCACTCCATTCTTTGTATTTGATTATTTCATCATCAATGAAATTAGTATGATTACCTTTTTTTTTTCATGTTAAAAAGCTTTCTTGTGTCCCAACTCTCACTTTTGGGACTGTTACAAAGAAATCCAATAGATGATGGTGTTTCATTGGTTTTGAATGATAATAGGTCTTAGTGCTTGATAGGCCATTTTTCTTGCTGTTCTTAAAGGCCTTTAATTATAACATGTGAATTGGATTCTCAGGGTTATCGAGTGATTTCTGTTGATATTCCGCGTGTATGGAATCACGTAGAGTGGATTCAAGCATTTGAGAAGTTTTTGGACGCCATCAATGTTCATCATGTGAGGAACTCCATTAGCTTCATCTTATTTTTTTCCCACTAATTTTTATTTCTTCTTTCATGAACTTCTACATAACCACTTTGTTTTATATACTTCTACGTGGCCTCTTTTTTAATTTTGTATGAAGGAATTAACTCAATTAATGATGCCTTGTTTGCTAATGCTATACATTTTCTGCGACTAGGAGCTAATTTATAGATAAGGATTGAATAAGAAGATAAGCATTGGATCTATAGAGAATTCTGCGACTAGGTGCTAATTTATGATATTACGAACTTGACGCAGGGTAAGATAAAGGGTAGCCCTAAATGCCTAAATACTGTTTATGATGTTATAAGAAATAATGAAAAGCAAAATATGAGGCTGAAATTAAAATTAAAATTAATAATCACAATAAAATCACATAAATAAGCCACAAACAATTAAAACAAATCTTTAGAATCAAATGTGGATTATTATGTAACTCACCAAGTCCCAATAGATGCTCAAAATAGAGATCTCTCAAAGTCCCGGGCTTGTCGGACCCAAGAAAGTGTAGAACTAGCACCAAATTAGGACTGAAATTGGATTTAAGTGGTTGTAAAATGACTAATGGCAGTATGGTAATTAAGGATAACAAGGGATTGGCTAACACAAGAGGCAGAAATACATGGATTTACGATAAGAAGGGAGCTGGGTTAAGGCCTGGCAATGACTGTATGGCTTAGGAAGGGACTGGCTAAAGCTGTATGGCTTAGGAAGGGGCTGGCTAAGGATGTATGGCTTAGGAAGGAGCTGGCTAAGGATGTATGGCTTAAGAAGGAGCTGGCTATGGCTGACTGGGTCTGTGAAAGGCCTGCAGTTGCTGTATGGCTTAGGAAAATGATTTTTAAACAGATGCAGCAACACTATTGAGGCTTAAATGGTTCGCGGCAGCAAAGGGGAAGGATAGGGAGGGATTAGGACAAGGGGTGAAGGTGATAGGATGGATTTAGGGAGAGGGCGAAACTCACGAAGGGTTATAGAAGGAGACGGAAGCTCAGAGATGGAGTTTTTTGGAGCAGCGGCAAAAAAAAGGATTGGGTTTGGGTGTTACAGCAAGCTGGTAGGGAAGAATAAAAGGAAAAAAATAGAGAGGGAAGAAGAGAAGAGAGAGGAAGAGATTAAGAGTACCTGGAGGAGAAGATCCACGGCTTCTCGTCAGAAAACCAAGCTTCTCGCCAAAGGGATTTCCGAAAATCTCAGTTTTATTTCTTTCCATCGTATCATGCCCAAAAGGCTACAAGGCTTTATATAAAACTATCCCTTACTTAAAATAAAATAAAGTAGAAATTACAAGATTACCCTTACTTAAAATAAAGTAAAAAAAACAGGAAAATGGCAAGTAAAAAAAATAGTAGGGATGCACCGCATCAGAACTACTTTGAACTACTTTCATGTTTGAACTCCAAGAGACATACTTAAATTAACTAACTTCCACAGTAACTTTTTTCGAAAATTAACTACCACAATATCACAAGAAAAATTTGGTCTTGTGCTTGTCAGATAGATGATTTTGCTCACTAACTGCTGATTTTTATGAAGCAGTCTGATGCAGGTCTAGGTTGATTTTTCAATCTTCCAAGGTCTCCAAAGAAATTTTGTTGGAAAAGTACAAATTCGGCTCAAGTTCACTTAAAACTCGAGAGAACCCAAATTTGAAATTTTTTGGAATCTCTAGAAAATCCTCGGATCTTTTTTTATTCCAAACACCAATTGAGAATTCACCCCAAATCGGGAAAATGAAATTTCAACTGGAAAAATCACCAAAATCCAATTTCTCTCTTGAAGAAAGGATTAAGAATCAAATCTCATTGGAAAACCAGCGCTATACGAATTTCACAGTGAAATCAAAATTCTAGTGAATGATAGTCTATCAAATTGCAAGAATTACAAATTAATCTAATGCAAGATCGAAATTTAATTTCTATAATTAAAATTTAGTTTAAAGCAAAATCAAAGTAGGAATCAAAAGAATAACAAAGAGAACATAAACTAACCTTGCACAAGCAATTGCAAAAATCAACTTTAGGATACTCTAGGTGTTGCCCAAGCATCTCTATTTATACTAAATTTTGTGAAATTATTTACAACAATGCCATCAATGGATGGAAGCTATGTGGCACCTCCTTAAATAACATTACATCTTAACCATCCAATACATTGAACTTAAAAAAGAAAAAAACACAAAAATAAACCCTATACTTGTGCGCCACCTCCTTGGTGCTCAATGAAGACTTGTTGCTAAGATATGCTTCCATGATCTTATGATGCTCAATGATTTTAGGATGCTCCACGTACATTGACTCTTTAACCACGTCTTTAGCAAGGAATCCCGTAACTTTTCTCTTCTAAGCATATGGGCCCTATAATTGGATTTTTTTTGAAGATGGTCCGTGCGATTCTTGTTTGGTTCCAGATTTGCTTTGGTTTGAAGATTACTTTCTTGAAAAGTGAATTGATAAGGGTAAATGTGGATCGTAGTTAGTGTGTAGATTTTGCTGCTGTGATTGGGTGTAAAGGCTCTTCCTTCCCGTTTTCTTATCTAGGGATTCCTTTTTGTAAGGGCAAACCTTGTAATTCTTGTTGGGATAAGGTAGTTGAGAAAATGGAGAGAAGACTTTCTATTTGGAAAGGTAAGCATCTGTCGATTGGTGGTAGGATCATCTTGATTAAGGTTGTTCTTTCCAGTCTTCCAGTTTATTTATGAGAGTGCTCAAATGTCCAGCGGCAATTATTAATAAGTTAAGAAATTGTTCAGAAGAGGTTCATGTGAAATGGTTAAGGCGACTGGGGAACTCTGCTGGTGTTTTATGGAAGGATATAATCCTTACAAAATATAGGCTACATAGATTTGGCTAGCGAATTGTTTCTCCTTCAAGTAGGGCTTCTGGTTTTTGGCAAGGTGTTTGTTCGATTTTGATGGATTTTGATCGTCATATTCGGTATCCTGCATATTCTAGTCATGACATTTTCTTTTGGACTACTAGATGATTGTGTGATACTCATTTGGTTCAGAAGTTTCATGCTCTTTTTTCTTTAGTGGCTAATAAAGAGGCAACAGTTAAGGAGTGTTATGATCTTGTTCAGAGTAGGGTTGTTTGGTGCCCTCAGTTCAGACGAGATTTAGAGGATTGGATAATGGAGGGGTGGTTGTCATTGATGGATCTCCTGAGTAGAGTTTTTATTGAGGGTAATGGTAATTATAGAAGACTATGGGATCTTGACCCTCGTGGGTTTTTCTCTGTGAAGTCCTTTTGTAAAAAGCTATTGTGTAATGTTGATGTTCATTGGGTGAACCCTAGAATATGGAAAGGTGTTGCTTCTTTCAAGGTGAAGGTCTTTGCGTGGTTCATAGTTATGGAGAAGATTTTGACGATTGACAATCTAAGAATGAGGAGAATGATTATAGTCAAAGCTTGTCCTCTTTGTTTCTCGGATGCTGAGACGGTGAATCATCATTTACTTCACTTCGGTTTACTTTTCAGATTTGGTCTCATTTCTTTCTGTAGAAAATTGTGCTCCAAAAGCTTGGGCTGATTTGGCTAATGAAGATGTGTTGATGTTTGCTAGTTCTTTCTATAGAAAATTGTGGCCTGCAACTTTATTAAGTTATGTGTGGTCTATCTGGTTAGAACGGAATAAAAGGTTTCTTCAGGAAAGGTGTCTTTAGCTTTGTATCTTATTGAGGTGATTACGGTTAGGGCTACTTGGTGGATGGTGGGCTCTGATAAATTTCGAGGAATGTTTATCTTGGATATATGTAGGGATTGGGTTTCAGTGGATTATGTTAAGCCTCTTGAAGAAAGTTCCTTGGTCTCCTCAAGCTTAACTTTGATGGCAGCCATATATGTGACCTTGAGCTTGCAGGTTACGGGGGTGGGGGTCATTCGAAATGACTCTGGTGATACAGTGATCTCCTTTGCTGGTCCTTTACCTAATGGATCAATCATTTATGTGGAGCTTTATGCTTTATGGAGAGGTGTATTGGAGTTGGAAGATCTAGGGGCTGAACGGAGTATTTTAGGTGACTCTAACGTGGTTGTTGGTTGGGCTTCGGGATCCATTTGTCCTTTGATCTACTTAGATAAAGTCGAAAGGATTCGTCATTTTCTAGCTATCTTTGGCCTTTCGGTTTTGGGTTCCTCGTTCAACCAATTCAACTGCCGATGATATGGCGCGTCAAGGGTCGTCTTTATGTTTGAAAATTGTAGATAATTTCATGTAATCGGGGGGGGGGGGGGGGTTGTATGGTTTTTGTAAGGAGGGTGGGTGGCTCTTATTGTATGACCTTTATGGTTTCTTGCTTGTTTGTTTTTTTCTTGTGATTAATGATGTTACTTTTTCAAATAAAATAAAATAAAATAGAGAAGTAAAAAATAGAAGCTGCCTTGTATAAGAGGGTTATACAAGGCTAAATAAAAAGTACAAAACAACAAAGTAAGGGGAGCATATGTAATTTGCTCCAACGAAATAAAAACTAGCCACAGGGCCATACACCCAAAGCAAACCCAAAATTAGAAAAACTCCTAAGTTGTACGTTGCCTTTGCACACCAATCTTAGCCAAGAAGTCAACTACACTGTCCGCAGAACGAGCTATGTATTTGTAGGTGATCCTTTCATGACTGCTCAACCTCCTAATGTCCATAACAATGTTTACCTGTTTTCACGGGAGTCCTTCCTATTACTAGCCCAGACAATGGCATTAGTAGAATCACCTTCGATAATGAGGTTACCAGACTAGATCTGAAGAGCTTTCCTAATCGCTCCCAACTTCACCTTATTTGACTCCATGAGCTCTAGAGGTTCAGAGAAAGATGATACCAATGTTGTCAAACTCGAATCATATCAGAAAATCGGTGAAGGGTGTGAATCGTGTATTTGAAATCGTAGAATCGTAAGATTCATATAATTTTTCGAAAATTATTATTTATACTATAATTACATATAGCATGATATAGAATAATAAGATGATTTTTCAATCCACACGAATTTCTAAAGCCACATCTACAAATTTGACATTTATCATCCATAATAAATAACCATCCAAAAAAGACACAAACATATATTAATATGAGATTTAAATATACATATTAAGTACAAATAAATTTAAGAAATCAACAACATTTAAATTTTAAATAACCATTAATAACATCCATCGAATAGTTTTTAAAAAAAAATTAGAACTATTTATTTTTAAAATAGATACAAAAGATTGATTTTTTTTTGTTAACGGGCTATTAACACCTAGATACAATAATTTTTTTCATATTGTTATTGTCTTTAACAGGCTATTAACAATATGAAAAAAATTGTTTTCTTTAATTAAAATAGACTTTATTTATAAAATCAATAACCCTTAATAAGAAACCTCCATAAACAATTCTTGTCTAATTGGAACACTAGGAACAATCTGCATCCGAGGACATTTAATGGCGAAAATGGAGAAAAAAATTCTTCTAGGTCCTCGGCCGAGGACCTGCGAAGTTACCTTAAAAGATATGCGAATGAAAAAGAAAAGAAAAGACAAGAGATAGTAGCAGAGAAACAAATGAAAAAGCGAAAGACGACGGAAAAGCTGAAGAAATAGCATCAGAAAACGGAGAAGAAGAGGGAGAAGAGGAAAAAAGAGGAAAGAGGAAGATGAAAAAGAGACGAAGTCGTAGAAGATGAAAACAGGTACTTCCCTTCGCAGGTACGTCTTTCCTTCTCCATTCTAATCGTATTTCCTTCTTCCATTCAAATCATACGAGACTACGATTTCTGGGGTTGACTCGTACAATTTACGAGTCAACCCACAAATCGTACGATTTTAACCAAAATCTTATTTTTTCACCGATTCGAATCACCAGGCTTCCGAGTCGATACGAATTGTATGAGTTGACTAGTGACTTGTACGATTTTGACAACACTAGCTAATACAATTGTGGTTCTATCATCATGGATCACTCCCCTATCCCTGTTGGACCAGCTTTACCTCTCGCTGCTCTGCCAATATTAAAATCCCAAAATCCTAGAGCAGGTTTTGTGCACCTCACTTTGGGTTTCCTATGCCTTCTAACCTCCGGGTGACCACAAAAGGAGTATTGAAGGTTATCATCTGAGTTGAGCAACCCCAACTTGTTAAGGGTGGACCTAGTCAGGATCTTCCCCTTCATAGCACACCATATAAGGTCCTTGGAGGAGCGAGTCCATTCCAGGCCAAATCCAGTGTTAGATCCTCCTCACTATGTTGTTGTTGGGCTGATTTTACAAGCGTCCTAATAGAAAATGCCCGAAGGAGTCTCCCACCCACAGCAGCTCATTGTCTTCTCCCTTTGCCAAGGGGAACTCTCCTAACCTCCTATTTAATTCCTTGAAGATCTCCTGTTCGAATGCCCTAAGCTCCCTACGAAAACCCAAGTGCCATGAGATAGTGCCTTTAGTCTAAGTATAGCAATCCTTAACTAAGGCTACTCTATCTCTTGCAATTCTGTATAGTCTAGGGTATGCCTGCTTCAAACGACTATCTCCAATCCATAGGTCTAACCAAAACTGGGTCCTATCCCTAACTCCCACCATCAATCGAAGGTTATCCTAAAAGACGCGACCCACCGGACTACCACCTTTGCCCAATCTCCACCACGCCTTAACTACCTGAGATCCTCTCCTTTCCACCTCCTCCCTTAATGGCATTTGTCTTGATAACCATATCTAGCAGCTAGCACTCTTGAAAAGGGCATCCCTTTCACTTCCAAATCTCCAACTCCATTTACAAAGCAAAGCTTGATTTTTAATATCTAGGGGAGCAATTCCTAAGCCACCTTTACCTTTTGGTTTGGATACTTCAGACCATCTAACCAAATGTACCCTTTTCCTGTCAATTTTGTATCCCCATAAAAAGTTCCTAAACAAGCGCTCCATTTGCCCCTTTACTCCTTTAGGAATTTGGAAAATGGACCTATAATAGGTTCAGAGATTGGTAAGGACGGATTTGATGAGGGTAAGCCTACCTCCCAAGGAGAGGCATTTTTTGTCCCACCCATTCAGTCTCCTCTCAATCCTTTCCACTATTGGGGACCAGAATTTCTTTGATCTCAGATTTCTGCCCACTGGTAATCCTGGGTAGGTGAACGGTAATTTCCTATTGAACATCCTACCTCATCCATCAGAGAACCTAGACAAGTTCCGTCCATCCCAACCCCTATTAGAGTTCTCTTCCCAAGGTTCACTCTCAGCCCAGATACCAATTCGAAACACCTAAGGACTGCTTTAAAGCCTAACAACTCCCTTTTACCTGGTTCGTAGAAAAAAAAGTGTCATTGGCGAATTGGAGGTGGATAACTGTTAGCTCTTGTCTATTCAACTTAAAGCCTTTAATAATCGCCAAAAATCTATCCTTTTCCACCAAATTATTTAATGCTACTCCGACCAATTGGTGAAAATTAAGGGAGAAAGTGGATTGCCTTGTCTCAAGCCCCTAGCAGCTACTATTGGCGGTGTTGGAGAACTGTTCACCAGCAACGAATAGGTAGTGCTTTCAATGCAAGCTCTCATCCATCGCGTCCATCGAGGTCCAAAACCCATTCTGTCAAAGAGGTAACTCACAAAAGACCACTCTACGAAGTCATAGGCTTTTTCCATGTTGATCTTGAAGAGAATCCCAAGCCTTTTCTCCTTTAACTGCATATGAACCAATTCATTTGCGATCAAGACCCCATCGAGGATTTGACGATCCTTCACATATGCCCCCTGAGATTCAATGATGATCTCAAGAGGAACCTCTTTAAGTCTCTCCGCTAGGACCTTTGCAAGTAACTTGTATACACAACTTATTAGACTAATAGGTCGGTAATCCTTTTTGGAATTAGAGTGATAAAGGAGTTCTTCAACCCCTTGCTTATCACCCCAGTGCTATAAAATTCACACAAGACTTGAAGGAAGTCCTGATTGATCGTGTCCCAACAAGTTTTGATAAACCTAAAATTAAGTCCTCTAGACTCGGAGCTTTATCCCCCTCAAGACTATCGAGCGCTCTTCTAATTTCATCTATCGAGAATTCCTTCAAGGTTTGTACCCTTTCCTCGCTAACCGTCTTGAACTCTATCCCTTCCAAAGTTGGTCGGGATGCCCTTCTCTCCCCCAAAGAGCCAGAACTTAGACTAGAAAAGGGAGAATCTTGACTGAGGGTCAGAGAGAGAAAAGGAAACCTCCAGAGGGGACCTGACAAAACCTCAAAAGAAGATGCAGGGGGCAAGGCAAGCCCAAGAGAAAAGTCACAAAAGAGAGAGAATGAAGGGGAGATCAAGAACTAAGAGTACCCAGCTATAATCCGATGAAGAAGGCGACCAACCCGGTGCCTGGATCAATGCCAAGATGAAGGAACTGAAGGCGGGTCCACTTGCCGAAGCGTGATGAAAAGACCAAGGAGCCGCAAAGGAAATGAGGTGGGATGTCCTGATGTCGAAGATGAACGACCGCCAACCATCTACCTGAGAACCCATCAAAACCCTGGCGAAGCCGAATGGTGTTCGGCAATCCACCTCCGAGCTCGAAAAGGGTTCGAAGAAGAAAGCTTGGTGATCTGAAGATGTTGTCACTGAACCATGGAGTATGCCACTGGGAGTCCGCTAATTCGTCTTGCGAGGGAGACGAAACCACTCAAAAAAGAGGATAATAGACCGAAGCTTGATCACTGATGTATTTTTCGGTCATTTGTAATTGGTTGAATCAAGCCAAAATTTCTTTTCAGATTTTATGGGATTCGGTTTGCAACTAGCCAAATCATGAACTTCTATTCGGTCAATTGATATGTTGTGCAATCATGATGATATGTGGGAAGCGACAAATTCATTTGCCACAAAACAACCTTTCCTTGATTGTTAGACTTCAAACTATTCCCCATACGTCAATAGCGGGAACGTACATTCAATGTAACAATCTTGGCAGAGATGATGGCGGCGTTCAACATGTTTAGAGCCATGACGACAGTCAGCCAACTGGTAATGAATGCTTTGACACTCTTGCAACACAAGTAGGTGAACTGACGAGGATGGTGTAGATGTTGGTTACACAGATGGCAGCCATGTAGATCGTACCACCTTGGAGTGTTCACACCTCGCCCTCCTTCTGAGAATCTAATGCGGCGTCTTGCAAGTATCGGGTGATGAGTCATACAGAGGTTACTTCAGACAACGGTGTAAAGACCCAAGATCTTATTTCCAAACATTCATTTCCTCCAACAACACACAATAACATGGCAAATAAGAAGCATCTCCACTGGTGTTTGTATAGATATATATATATATATATATATACACACACACACACATATAAGCATAAGTCCATCACCCATAACATGGTTTAGATGATTACAACTCAAAAAGGGAATCCACACCAAAACGTATGTGAACCTGGTTTATTATTTACATATAACCACCTTCCTCTCAAGGGAAGGACAAAAAGAACCAAAACATAAGGTTGATCAACCTTCGCTTTAACCTTCTTAACCTTTCTTAGAGGGTCCAAGTAACGACCCGTCCCACTAACACAATATTGTCCGCTTTGGACCCACACACACAAATCCGCACGGCTTTGCTTTGGCGAGCTAACCCACTGTTGTTCCCAAAAGGCCTTGTCCTAGAAGGAGGAAGGATTCCAACTTATATCCCACAAAACAACTCTCCTCGTAAGCAATGTGGGATAAGTAGCGCCCAATCTGGCTACTTTTTCTCTCCCATCAATGCTTACACAAACAGAGAATATTACAATCCTTCCCCCTTAAGACTAGAGCCGTCCCCGGCTCTGTCCACCAACACGCCCACACTCACAGGCAGAGAGTTGAACCATGCTCTGATACCAATTGTAACGACCGTCCCGCTAGCACAATATTGTTTGCTTTGGGCCTCCACACACAAGCTCGCACGGCTTTGCTTTGGCGAGCCAACCCACTGTTGCTCCCAAAAGGCTTTGCGCTAGAATGAGGACGGATTCTAACTTATATTCCACAGAACAACTCTCCTCAAAAGCAATATGGGATAAGTAGCGCCCAATCTAGCTACTTTTTCTCTCCCATCAATGCTTACACAAATACGGAGTATTACAAAGTGGCCCTTCTTCCAACGGATTTCCTACAACTGTAAGGGGCTTAGTACAAACCATAGCAAACGATAAGAAGTCAATTACTATGATATTACTTACTAATTTGTGGTTAGAAGATTGTACGAATAACACAAGTTATCTACTAGTGACAACCATAGTTATAAGAGGTTACCATGGGTTTCTTAATATAAGTTTTGCACATTACATCCATTTATTCATTTGGCATACTCCAACAAGTTCTTTTCCGCACAACTCATGAGAATTGCCCTCTTGGCAATTCTTCACCAAATCTGCCTTCTTGGCATTCATCTATCATTGGGCCTTGGCAAATAGTTGTCTCAATGCCCCCTTGGCACATACAAGATTGACCATGCACCCACTTGGTGCCTTCCTCTATATTTACCCTCTTGGCTTTCCCCACTTGGGTATGTCATCATATCACTAGTCATTTAACCATCAAATGGTTCTCTAATTAATCAATCTTATGTAGGCCCTCTTGGCCTAACTCTGCACATAGCCCTCTTGGCAAAGACAGTTTAGAATGTCATTGGGGGTCACATGAGTTTTGGAAAGAGCAAGCATATCATCAACACAACATTTATACTACGAATCTTCCCAACTTATTACTTGTACATAGCCGCCATTGTTTCTATTGATTTCATATAAGCCTGCAACCATACAAATCCATTCTACAGTATTTCACAAGTACATAACCATACAAGTCCATTCTACTATAAATTCATCCATAAGGTAGTAGAGTAAACTCAAACCAAACAATGTTAGAGAAGGAGACACCTACAGCTCAGTTGGGTTGGCTTCTTCAGCGGCCCGAGAAGTGCCCACTCCAGATGCTTCAGGCACTGCCCATCACAAAAACAAGTCCAAAGAGAATCTAATCAATCCCCTACTAGCTCATAGGAGAGTCAAAGCTTCAATCTAAACAAAAGCCCCCAATTTAACTCATGCTTGATAACCCAATTTTTAAAAGAACTCCTGATGCAGAGAACCACACGAATTTGCTTAGTTAGCAAGTTTCTATATTTAGATTTAGGATTTACAGCGTTTCATGATTGCATTTTTTCATTCATTTATTTGTTTAGTCCAATAGTTGGTTTTGTTTGGGGAAATTTAGTGATTTTACATGTAATTAGGGCTTTCAAATCATTGGGGCTATTTTGGTATTTGTTTATTTGAGAGTATTTTGGTCTTTTTCATGTTTTTAAGTCATTATATATGTGATGTAACCTCTCCATACGGGATTGACACTTAATGATGAATGAAATTGAAGTTTTCTTCCGCTGCTTGTGCGACGAAAATAATTTGGGAGTGATTCCTTTGGCGTGAGGCCCTTTTGGCGTGAAGCCTAGCGTGAGGCTACCATCTTTCCATCTTCGAGTATTCTTCTTCTACTTCTATCTCTTTATCTCTCTATCTCTCTCTTTTCCTTTTCTTCTCCTAAATCTGTCATAGTTCAGCCCCAGATTTGTTCCAAAATCTGTCACAGTTCAGCCCCATATCAACCCCAGATCTGTCCCAAAACAATTCCAAGACCAGTCACAGTTCCATCCAAGATCTGTCCTAGACCTATCAGATCTGCTACTACATTTAGACTGTATCTTAAACCTGTGCAACACTCTTAACCCTTTTACTGTTGTTTTATACCTTTTCTTGTTGCTGTTATTAATTGATTAATTAATTCAGCTATATTAGATTTTAGAATGCATTATTTTTATTTAAATTAGGCATTTAAGGTTACCCTATAGTTTATCCTGCATCAAATTGGTATCAGTAGCCTAGGTTAGGAGAGTTTCCTAACTTTCCAGGTTTTAAGTCGCATTTTTTTTTTAAATAAATAAATAATTAATTGATTAATTATTATTTTTTTTAAAAAAAAGAAAAAAAGGGATTTTTTTTGCATCACCTCATTTAGTTATTTCTTTCATTCATTGCATATAGGCTTAGCTCATTACATCACTGCATTCATTAGAGTTAAGTCACATCATTTAGTGTGTCTTTCTGTGTATGTCCACACGTAGTGGTCGAGAATCAACTCAATATTGACTTCACACTGTTGACTAAGGTCTTAGACGACATAAGTGCATGCTTAACCCGTATGGAAACCAGGTTAGGTTTAGGGACATTTTGCTGTCACTGCTGAGGCTATGTGCATCTTGTTCGTTAGTGCCCCACTCAGGTTAAGAAAGTTAGGTGTCCTTATATCGTCCTCATCCACAGATCCTATTTCGATGTCATTGTCACCCAGTCTATATGAGTCTGTATATTCATCTACACTGCACAATCAGGATATGCATGCTGAAATTAAAGATCACATTAATATAAGCGATGAAAAGTATAAAGTTTCTGCAGACAATCATAGTGGTTCCAAAGAATCTGATGTGGATGATCATGTCCAGGCCCCAACACCTTGTCCAAGCCCAACACCGTCACCTTCAAGCCCCACCCCACAACAGCCTGATCTTGACCATCCTACTCGCCTTTCTGACTAGCAGAATGATCCACAACCTGATCCACAACATGACCAATGTTCTACACCCATCCAACCAACTCAGCATGTACCTTCTTTACCTACCTTACCATCCAAAAGAGAGAAGATAGAATTTATACTGGTCGAGGAAGTTGTTTTCACACCTGCAGGAGGACGTCAACTATATACTGTGACGTGGAAGCCCAGGCCTATGACAAATATCACTTGGTTGTCTGAGTGTGAGCTACATCGACTTGCTCTAGACTTACCTGGAAGGATTCAGTAGTCTTGTTTCCTCGGAGGAGCATTCTACACACATCTTGCTGCTGCCACCATTCAGAGTTGATCCTGACGTTAGAGTTGGATTCAGAGTATACCATCGATGGCGGAGGAGAGCTGATCCTGCATCCTCATTGTGCCTCGATTGATGCCCTACTTGGTTGACACCTGAAGACCTCACGTGCGCGTGTTTGCACTTTGAATACTCCACACTGGGAAGACGCGTACATGAGTAGATTTTGTCTTTTCATCTGTTTGAACTAGAGGTCGAGTTCTTTTTTAGATGGGGAGATTGATGCCGAGTACCACACGAGTTTCCATATTTAGCAAGTTTCTATATTTAGATTTAGGATTTCCAGCTTTTAATGATTGTATTTTTTCATTTATTTATTTGTTTAGTCCAATAGTTGATTTTGGTTGGGGAAATTTAGTGATTTTACATGTAATTAGGGCTTTCTAATCATTTGGGGTAGTTTGGTATTTGTTTATTTGAGGGTATTTTGGTCTTTTTCATGTTTTTAAGTCATTATATATGTGATGTAATCAGGGTTGACACTTAATGATGAATGAAATTGAAGTTTTCTTCGCTGCTTGTGCGACGAAAATAATTTGGGAGTGATTCCTTTGGCTTGAGGCCCTTTTGGCGTAAAGCCTAGCGTGAGGCTACCATCTTTCCATCCTCGGTATTCTTCTTCTACTTCTATCTCTTTATCTCTCTTCCTCTCTCTTTTCCTTTTCTTCTCATAAATCTGTCCTAGTTCAGCCCTAGATTTGTTCCAAAATCTGTCCCAGTTCAGTCCTAGATCTATCCCAAAATCTGTGCCAGTTCCGCCCCAAATCTGTCCCAAAACAACCCCAAGACCAATCCCAGTTCTATCCAAGATCTGTCCTAGACCCATCAGATCTGCTACTACATTTAAATCTGTATCTTAGACCTGTACAACCCTCTTCTTAACCCATTTACTGTTGTTCTACACCTTTTCTTGTTGCCATTATTAATTGATTAATTAATTTCAACCATATTAGATTTTAGGATGTATTATTTTTATTTAAATTAGGCATTTAGGGTTACCTTATAGTTTGTCCTGCATCAACTCCTACCAAACCTCTTTCTTGTTTATAAGTTCCAATCATAAGGAGAAGACTTTCATCTTGCCCCAGATCTCAAACCTTTCTTAAGAAATTTCTCAAACTCTCCTAAGAATTGGGGAAAAATGACTAGAGAGAGAAAGTTTACCTTTGAGGGTGAATATCAAGAAGTGTGAAGCTTGTGGAAGCGTTCTACCTTCATATATCTTGTATGCACAGGGAAAGGAGGAGAGGGGAATAGAGGGGGAGATCTCAGACAATGTTGTCAAACTCGACTCGGATCGTGAATCAATCTAGGGGTGTGACTCGTTAATCGTAAATCGTAGAATCGTAAGAGTTTTAACATTTTTTACTTTTTTTGCTATAATTATTATTTATAATACAATTACATATAAAATGATGTAGAATAAGAAGATGATTTGTTCAATTCCTCCTAATATATAAGTAAATATGCAAAGATATGAGTATATGACAAAATGTATCAATGCGAACTTAAATAAAAATGTATTAGAAGTTAAATTTTTACATTCTAATATTCAAATCATCATAATTCATAAAATTGAATTATCCAAAATTATAAAACATCTGAACTCTAAAGAATATCATTCTCATCAATGTCATCTAAAACATCTAAGTAAAATGAAGGTAAAGTGTCTCCTCCATCTGCTACATCTCCATCGCTAATTTCTTCAACGCTTTCTTCCTCTCTTTCAACGCTCTTTCGCTTTCTCGAATAAACCCCTGTTAATTACAAAATTCAAATATTTTATAAATTGTGCCTTCTAAATTTTAAATATAATATAATGATCTTCTCGATTTTAAAATTCTTACTCCTTCCTTTTTTAAAATTAGTCTCTTCCTCATTAAACATCTTGTCCGCATCCAACCAAGAATTGTCTTGTGGAAGAGCTGGATCTTCCTTTTTCGTGATCCATTCATCTTCAGATTCCACGTCCGATAAGCAAATATGATCATAATCTTGCTTTGAACTCCTTAATGTCTGTCTCACTTGTAGTTGTAAATTGTATTTTACATATACAAGGGCATTCATCCTCTTTGCCTCTACCCTATTTCTTCTCTTCGTATGAATCTATAAAAGAAAACATAAAACATTTATAACTTCTTCTTATATGTTAAGAAATTGCATGAATGTATTCAAAGTTAAAAATAAAACATACTTGTTCAAATACACTCCAATTCCGCTCACACCCCGTTGCGCTGCAAGCTAAACTCAAAATCCTTATTGCAACATGTTGCAATTCTTTAGTATCCTCTCCATAGTCTTCCCACCAAATGGCTATAAAACATGAGATAATAAATTAAAAAAATTAAATTGAAAGTTTAGATACTAAATAAGTAAATATTAAATATCTGGCTGTTTTCTTTTTCTTGTTAATTTGGTCATGTTATCCCCAAAGAATCCTCTTTTAGTTCTGAATGCAAGCAATTGCTCATCGATTTTAATCCTGTCATCTATGTCTATGGCCAACTTATCAAGACATGTATACAACCTTCTTTTAATTTCAGCATCGGGACAAAATGATTCTTCGTAGTGGAAAAAATGATTCAGATAATATGCAGCGGCATGCAATGGATGGTGGAGTTGATCATTCTAACGAGCATCTATCAACTTCCAATATGGCATGTATTTCTTTTCATCTTTGTTCAATCTTTTTGCAATTTTCTCCTTGGCTTGATCCATGCCCTCATATATGTATCCCATTGTCGGCTTGTCCTCTCCATCAACTAACCAAAGCAATTTTACAATTGGCATTCCAACCTTCGTACAAAATTGAACATGTTTCCAAAACTTACTATAAAAAATTAAATCATTCACTTTTTTCCCCTCTTCAGTCTTGGACAACGGCATTCTATCCCATTCGTCCGAAGTAAACATTTTTCGTAAACCAACTCTGCATCTCAGTATGCTTTTCAATGTAAGGTAGCAAGTGCAAATCTCGTTATTGCCGGCCTAACTAACTCACGATTGTTCGTGAATGTTCTCATTAAGTTTAGCAAAACACCATGATTATAAATGAATTTGGCAATTGCTTTTGCGTCAACAATAGTAGATGACTCCAATTTACTTTTCCCTATATCTTCAAGCATGAGATCAAGGCAATGTGCTGCACATGGAGTCCAAAATAAACTTTTCTTTCTCGCCATCAAGATTTTTCCAGCCTTTACATATGGTGCTGCATTATCAGTAACAATTTGCACCACATTCTCCACACCTACCTCTTCTACGACCGAATCTATAAGGTCGGCCAAGTTCTCTCCATTTTTGCAGATCGAAGATGTGTTAAACACTTTTCAGAAATACACTCTCCATTGGACTATTTACAAGAAAATTAGTAATGGACCAATTCTTTCCATAAGTCCAACCATCTATCATTATTGTGCACCATTTTTTGGTCCATTCTTTCCTATGCTTTTCCAACATTTTCTCCACATCTTCAACTTCACTTTTGAGTAAAGTATTTCTCATCTCATGATATGATGGAGTTTTCAACATAATTCCATATCTTGCAATTAATTCACACATGGATTGGAAAAATGGGCTCTTCACTAAATTGAAAGGGAGTGCATTTGCATAGAAAAAACGAGCAATACCTTTGCAAACTGTGATTCTGTCTTCTTTTTTCCAAACTCTGTTAAGAGTTGCTTGTTTCTTATCATCATCCACATTAATAAATTTTTCCATCGGTCCCTTCCCTTTTGGGTCTTGATCATCAAAATAATAATCAGGTCTCTCAGCTTGCATTTGTGCATCTTTTTTTCTTCTTTTTGTGTCCAAATTGTTCCCCATCAATTCAAGACATTTTTGAGTCACCGACTCGGGACATTTAGGACATACCGCTACGTCTTTTTTTGTTTTTCCTAGATGGTGTTTCATTCGATATATACCATCACTCATTTTTTTTACAATAGTTGCATTGTACATGCACATGGTCGTCCGGTTCCAATCTAGTGCAAAACTGTCATGCTTCATCTTGTCCCTCATTTCTATTGCCTCAACCATTTTAACAATCTTTACAAATTAAAAAGAAACATCCATTTATCATTCACAGTAAATAATCATCCACGAAAAAAAAAAAGACAAAAAGATATTAATATCAGAATTTTCATTCTCTCTATCTTAGAACATGTAAAAAAAAAAGGGCAAAGAGCACATCCGTATGTTTTTTTGTAATACAACCCTTTTCTCTGAATCATCAGGAGAAAATTATCACAAACTTGGAACTGCGTCCCCTTTGTATGGAAGAAAATTATTTTAATTTTTTAAACATACAGAAAGGTACTTACAAGTTACAAATATAATATGGCAGAATAGCAGCCATCTGTTGATCTTAAGAACAGTAGTATTATGATTAAAAAAATAAAAAATTTAGAAAATTTGTCAATAAAAAAGTTAATTGATCTCGACTTTAGTTTTCAAACAATCATTTCACACAACAAAACATATAGTAAACGACAGATGCACATCAGATAGAATAGAACAACATGTTAATGGATCATCCCAAAAGATGAGTTAGATATCAGATAACTGCAATTCTAGATCCAGACCAAGACCCAAGTTGAACGAGGTCAACCAGATTATGGATTTGACCCATAACAATGACATCCCACCAACAACTGAAGATTATTTCATATATTAACTGCTGAGGATTCAGAGAAAGTTTTTAGGAACCTTTATGGAGGGTTCTATTAATATGAGGTCTAAGTCTTAAAAAAATTCAAACAAGTTTAGTTATTCATTTATTGATTTAAAATAACTAATTTAGTTTAATAAAATATATTTTTATATTACTTTATTCACTAAAATATTTTTATAGTCAATATAATCAATTAATACTTATCAGTTCTATTTATTTAAAATTTTAAATAAAATATAAATATTTTTCAATTAAAACTTATTTTTATAGTCAATATTGTAAAAAAACTTAATATAGTAAAAAAAATAATATGAGATCTAACTCTTAAAAAAAATTCAAACAGTTTTAGTTATTCATTTAATGATTCAAAATAACTAATTTAGTTTAATAAAATATATTTTTATAGCACTTTATTCACTAAAATATTTTTATAGTTAATATAATCAATTAATACTTATCAGTTCTATTTATTTAAAATTTTAAATAAAATAAATATTTTTTAATTAAAACTTATTTTTATAGTCAATATAGTAAAAACACTTAATATTGTAAAAAAATAATATGAAATAATATGAGGTCTAAGTCTTAAAAAAAATCAAACAGTTTTAGTTATTCATATAATCAATTAATAACTGATTTAGTTTAATAAAATATATTTTTATAATATAGTTAAAAATACTATATTCAATAAAATATTTTTATAGTCAATATAATTGATTAATACTTAAGCACTACCGGTTCTATTTATTTAAAATTTTAAATAAAATATAAATAGTTCTCATTAAAATATTTTTATAGTTATATTTTTACAGACCTCACGATAAAAAAAAAAAAAAATACCGAAGTACCGAACACTTACATCTCGAATGAATGGAATTAGAGTTTTCGATTCTGTCCTCGTATGAGGACATGGACACCTAACACCCATCTAATACAGTATAGTATCTTAGTTAAAAAAAAAAACAAATAGCTACTACTCGAACCGATGATGCCGAGAAGAGGAAAGCGACGGAGAGAAAAACCAGAGGTGAGAAATGGAGAGGAGAAGAGGAAAAGAAGAAAAGAGGTACCTCGAACTCGAGCTCTCGATTTGTTGAATGGTTGAACGACTTCTGCAGACACGAAGGACTTCCGCAAACAGGGCTTGAAGGAGAAGCGATTTCCCATGCACGTCTTTTCCTATTCTACTGATTTTCCCTCTTTTTTTTCCCCTTTTCTTCTTTATTCTTCAAAATCGTACAATGGTGCGATTGAAGAGTTTGGAATCGCACGATCAGCGATTTTAGAAAAAATCGGACGATTGAGGGCACTTTTCGAGTTGATCAGCAAGTTGACCCGATTGACCATCCGAGTCGAGGCAACTCGGACGATTTTAACAACACTGATCTTAGGTTGAAGCCTTGGTTGCCAGAGAGGAGAACAATAAGTTCTCACGAGCAGAAACTGGCTTAAATACCCTCTTTGTCTTCCGTCGTATCGGACGTCCGGCAACTTACTATTGGACGTCCAACAGTCACACCTAGGACTTCCGATAGAATCCCAAATTTTTTCTAAAGTCCCAAAATGTCACTTGCTGGCTTGAGCCCTGACATCCTACGATAGTCTCTATCGGACTTCCGATAGGGTCAGACTTCCAACTCCTTTGTATCGGACATCCGACCCCTCCAATCCGTTAAAATTTCAAATTTTCTTCTTCTTTTAAATAAAGACATAAAATGAGATATACCGGTCGTTACAAACGCCTGGGTATTGTGATATTTGGCCGAGACAACACATTGCTAGAGAGGACGTTTTCCCATTCGGTTCGACATTTTTGAGCTTTTGTGGTGGGTTATCTGGTGATGAGTCTTTTTTTAATTGGGTTAAGTTATGTAAGGTTTATTTGAATTTGCAAATATACCTGATTGTAAACATGTAATGAATGTTTCTATAGTCTTCATAGGACCAATCCTTCGACAAAGGGAAAATCTGTGAACCGTAAGTCCTCAACCAATAGGGGTTTAGTTTCAGGAATGCCACCGTAACCTTCATACTTGTACTAGTACAGTCAAGTTGAAGAGCTTCCAGAAGCAGTTGTCTAGGACATATGGCTTCAGAGAGTTCAAACCAACAAGTGGACCTAGTGCACATTGACAACAATGCAGCAGCTACGAAAGTAGTAGCATACTGGAGAGATGCCTTCAACCTTCATCTATGGCAATTCGAGCAAGAATCTCATGCCCAAAGCACCGAAGGAACAACTGAAGAGCAGTTGGCAATTGAGTGACACAAAGACTGGTTACGCTTTGGGCGACTGAGTTTGCTTCGAGCGATGCTCACTCCATGTCTACATTGGACTATGAGCAGGAACCCACGACACCAATGACTAGTATCTTGTGGCGCCAAACTACATCAGCCGGCCATATGTTGGTCCAGAACCATTGGATTCAACATGTGCTAGAGTCTCATCGAAGGGTCATGACCTACAACTCAGTGAGATTACTCAGAAGACGTAGGGACCATGGTGAAGAAGCTGCATCACCACACCTCCTAAACTCGAGGACTAGTTCTTTTTGGGAGGGGGAGAATGATGCATGCATCACATCCAGTAATGGGGGTGAAACAAGGGTTCGTGTTTGAACACGGCAACTGTGAGGCCAAAACTGCAGGTTTGGGATCCAAATTGGACGATTCGGCACATGTGGACCTGCAGATGGGCCCAGGCCCACTTGATATCCTAATTCAACTCTTCCCAGACTGGGAAGGGTCAACTCTTGCCACCACAAAAGCGTTTGGAGTTTTTTGAGGATATTAACTACTTTTTTTTTTGAGTGGTAACGAAGAAATTCATTAAAGAAACGGAAGAGAAACAAAGAAGAGGGTCTACAAGGATTAGACCAAGAAAGAAAAAAGAACACCAAGGAGAACAAAGAAGAGAATATAGAAGGTAAAATCACAAAAAGTAAACCCCGGTAAAAAGGTCACTAATTCCCAACTTGGCAAAGAAATCCGCCACACCATTAGTTGAGCGCCCGACTTTTAAAAGGGAAACTCTCAAATCCTTGGCCATATCTCTCACCTCCCTACCCACATTAATTGATCTCCATGGTGGACGACACAAACCCGAGGCCCATTTGAAAGCATTTGCCGACTCACCTTCAATGATTAGATTTCCTTGACCGTGGTTCTTCCAAATGACTAAAGCTCTCTTAATGCTAAGAATTTCCGCTTCATTTGAATCTTTAATCCCGATTGCTTCATTAAACATAATGGACGTTACGCCTAAATGATTTCTCAGCACTCCACCAATTGCAGTTGGGCCCGGGTTCCCTCTAGAAGCACCATCAATATTAAATTTCAAAGTACCCTGTTGAGGAGGCTTCCATCTCTCCATCGACTTAGCCACACTTCTTTGAATCTTCATACAGCCCTCCCAAGATAATAAGAGGTCATTGATTCTAAGACCATTAAAACTGGGATTCACCGAAAGCCACACATGCCATCTCCACTTAGCTTTTTGGAAAAGATCATAATCGGTTGATGATACACCTTCAAAATGTCTTGCATTCGTTTCCTTCCAAACTGTCCATAGAATTACTGCTGGAATAGTTTGCCAAGTGATCTTCATTCTAGGATTCAATCTCGGTATGTTCGAAGCCCCCAAATTTTGGATGACAGAATTAAGCATAACCAAAGGAATTCCCATAAAATTGATAAATTTGGACCAAAGATTTCTGGCTATCTCACAGTGAACAAAAAGATTGTTGACATCCTCCAAAGGTGAAGTTCATAAGATACAATTAAGGGCTTCATCATCTCTAAGCAAACCCCTTTTTTTAAATTCGGCTCTAGTGAGGATCTTTTCTCTCAGAACGCTCCAAATGAAAAGTTGAACCCTTGGTGGAGCTGATCTTTTCTCTAAGAACGCTCCAAATGAAAAGTTGAACCCTTGGTGGAGCTGCCCCTTCCCAAATTGATTTGGGAAGCCCAAAGTCATTTCACAGCTGAATTTGAGCCATAGACACCATTCCTTTGACTGAAAATTTACCCGAGTCCTCTCTTGACTATATCATTTCATCGTTTTCTGTCGTTGACAATGGGAATTCGCCAAGGATAGTTAAAAGACTGGAGGCTCTCTTCTTCGGAAGTCAAACTTCCATGAAGCAAGATCATTATCCCATTTGACATAGTCCTTTACCAATGCATTACTATTCCTCGAAATTCTGAACAACCTAGAATAGGAATCCATAAGAGGTCTCTCTCTAATCCACCAATCTTTCCAAAAGTGGATTCTATCCCCCTTGCCCACCAAGAATCTGATGTTCCTATTAAATAAACTGCCTACCAAACCTGCTCCCGACCCGAGCCCCGAGCCTCCACCAAGCTTTGGTCACTGAGGAGCTCATACAACCTGTTTTATCACTAAGGAACCAACCACCAACTCCCTCCACTCCGTATCTGGCTGAAAGGACTTTGACCCACACAGCCTCCTTCTCAATGCCGAATCTCCAAGCCAATTTACATAGCAAAGCTTGGTTCTTAAGATGAATAGGCACCAAGCCCAACCCTCCTTATCTATATGTAACTACTTATCTGTTATTTAGTACATAATTGTTTGCTAAAAAATGCACTAAAATATATTTATCATGTCTTGCTATTTCAGTCACCAAGCCGTCAACTCCATCAAAGAATGAAAAGGGTCAGAGGCTCACATACACAACCATCTTTTAAGGGCATCATAAAAAAGGTTACTAATAATTGGGAACCATCACCTATACCAGCTACAACACTTCAAGAAAGTAATCTCATCCAAAATTGTCAAACTCGAATCAAATCGCGAATCGGTCTAGAGGTGTGAATCGTGAATCGTGAATCGAAAATCGTAAAATCGTAAGATTCATAACATTTTTTCTGAAATTATTATTTATACTATAATTACATACAAAATGACATAGAATAAAAAGATGCTTTATTCAATTCGTCATAATATATATGCAAATATGCAAACACATGACATGAGTATATGAAAAATTGTACCAATGCAAAATTAAATCAAAATTCATTAGAAATCAAGTTTTTACATTCCAAAATCCAAATCATTATAATTTATAAAATTTTATTATCCAAATTCCAAAATCCTCAAAAAAATCAATAAAAAAGAAATATATTAATATGAGAATAAAATATATAAACATTAAGTACTGATAAATTAAAAAAATCAACAAATAAATCAAAGTCATTTAAACAAATTTTATTAGCATTCATCAAATAATTTTAAAGAAATAAAAAAATTAGAGATTTTTAAGTTTTATAAAATAGATTCAAAAGATTGAAAAAAAATAAAAGAGTTTTTTAATTAGAACAAAAAACGATTTTAAAATTTAAAAAAATAAAAAGATTGTAAAAAAAACTTTATGCGAAGACTCTTGAAAGTTGAAACTAAAGAGGGCCCTCTACTTATTGACGGAAACAATCCTCTCCTCACGGAAAGTAGAGTTAAAGAAGTCTTTAACTGAAGAGGGACCTTTGCTCACTAACGGAGTGCGGGGACTGTCACGGAAAGTAAAGACTTAAAAAGTCCTCTCGTGTAAAAAAATCCTTGCACGCGTGGACTGTCAAAGAAGATAAAACCCTAAAACAAGACAGTAAAGCACGACTCGAAGGACACCTTTTTGCGAAAGAACGATAGAAAAAAAGAAGGAAACTTGACGAATTGTCGGAAACGGAAGAGAGAAAGTGAAATGAAGAAGGAGAAGAAGAAAGAGGAGGAAGAAAAACTAGGTATAATCTATCTCTCGTTTCAATCGCACACGATTTTACAGTTTCAATCGCACGAATGTCATCCTAAATTTTTGTCACAAGTTATCCTTAATTAACAACAAAGACCCAAAACAGACCTTTCATTCAACCAAACTCCAGTTGGAAATTCTAGTCTCTCCTCATGTACTTCTCACACTTGTCCATTTATTATTCGTATCATGTATAAATTTTATCTTATGGATGCATCAGGATTTTCACATGTCACATTGTTGAAAACAAATTTTAAAGAATAAATTATTTTTTATTGATATTTTAAATTTGAGTATAAGAGTTCGAAGTACTAGATTTAAGCTCCTCTTTTAGAGACCTGTCCGATACCCTCGAAAGTAGTTCTTTTAGAAAAATAACAATATTAATACATTATTGAGATGGAAAAGCAATTACATAAAATTGAGAAAGGGTCATGAAGGACTAGACCCGCAAAAGCAAAACAAGAGGAGTACATGGAGAAGGCTAAAGGTAAAACAAAAATGAATACAACGCCCAACATCTATACAAATCCCATGCTCCAGCCCCGTCTGAAGTGAGAAAACCTCTTAAGATTGAATTGTCAATTCCATTTTTAGAGAAGAAGTCTGCCATGCCGTTTGCAGTTCGACTAACTTGGGCAAAAGAGACATTGAGATCTAAAGCAAGACCCTTGATTTCCTTCACTGGGGTTATCAATCCCCAAGGCAGTCGTTTTAGTCCCTTAGCCCATTTAATTGCACTTGCTGAATTCCCCTCTATCTCGAATTTCCAAAGGGCCAATGCTCTGAAAACTAAAAATGCGATGCCGTTTGATTCCTGAGGACTCCACCAATCTCTGCGGGACCCAATTTTCCCCTAGATGCTCCATCTACATTAAATTTCATGACATCTTGTTGAAAGGGGCTCCAAATGGCAAAAGACTTATGTTTCCTACCCGTTTCAATCAAGCAACCTTCCCATGATGACATGAAATCATTGGATTTTAGCCCTTTGAAATCGTTACCAGAGAGGAGCCACACACAGTCTTCATTTGGCCTTTTGGAAAAGTTCGCTAACCTCAGTAAATTTTCCTTCAAAGATTGT
Source organism: Chimonanthus salicifolius (assembly GCA_013350335.1). Classification (NCBI taxonomy): domain Eukaryota; kingdom Viridiplantae; phylum Streptophyta; class Magnoliopsida; order Laurales; family Calycanthaceae; genus Chimonanthus; species Chimonanthus salicifolius. The sequence continues at coordinate 47,287,367 of CM023535.1, forward strand.
AGCATTTCTTTCTTTCTAGGGTCCACATTATTGCCACTGGGACTGTGTTTCATGCTGCCTTCATTCACTGTACTACCTCCCCCGCCCTAGCCTCACCCTACCCCGACATGATCTCTCAAAAACCCATGGAACATTTAAGTGGTTAGCAAAACTTGTCCATAAATTCCCAACCATAAGACACCTTATGAAGACATGATGTGCATTCTCCTCCTGGTGGCTATAGAGGAGCAACTCAAGTCGTCTTCCAATCTCATCAAATCCTCTCCTCTTTAGCTCCAATCAGGTGAGAATCTTTCCTTTAAAAGGCACACCACACAAAAGTTTGAACCCTTGGGAGAGCTAGACCTTTTTCAGGATAAGCACGAGGTAGAGTCCAAATTAAGTTGTGGTTGCAAAAACATCTCTACCATGACTTATCTGAGTAGGTACCCGATGGGGTCCACACTAGTTCATCCTCATCTCCTAAGAATAAAGGGAACTCCCCTAAGAGGGTTAACAAATTCTCTTTACTCTTGTTCTCAAAGGATCTCAGTTCTTACCTGAAATCAACGAGACATAAAATTTGTTTGCCCTCAAGATTATAGCAATCTTTAACTAAGGCCAACTTGTTTCTTGAAATTCGGAAAATCCTAGGAAACACCTCCTTTAAAGGCCTCTCACCCATCAAGAGATCCTTCCTGAAAAAGGTCGTATCACCTTTACTGACCAACAGTCTATTGTTGCCCTTATACAGACTCCCGACCACTGATCTCCCCTAGCTTAGCTCCACCAAGACTATAATAGTTCTTGTGCTTGTTGGAAATTCTTTGTCGAAGTTATCCACGCCTAAAATTTCTTGGGCTTCGTGGGATATATACAGAGTAAGGTTCCACCGTTTGAACTTGGCATGTGTGTGTAGGGAGGCATGCACATGCTCCGAAGGACTAGTTGGGCGAGACACCTGGACACCTTTGGTCATAAAAAAAAAAACTGTGATGCATGACATGGGATAGGGTAACCCTAAATGCCTAATGTGGTTCTCTAAAGATTTAAGCGGATGAAAATAATGTACCCTAAATCTAAAATAGGCTGAAATTAAACTATCAATTAATAATAGCAATTAATTAATATAAATTTACCACACATAATCATGCAATTACTAAGAATCTTATGTGTTTAATAGGAATAAATTGGTTAATGGTGGTCAAATGGCAGTTCGGTAATTTAAAGAAAGAAGGCTAATGGGCATGTGGGCTATAAGCTGGGATGGATGGGACACAGGTACTGTTTGGACTTGGACGAATGTTACGTTGTAGGAAACAAATGGGAAACGAAAGGAACTTATGAAGGGCTCAGATTTGGGGCGGCGGAAGGGCGAGAGGCGATAGCGATGGCAAAGAGAGAAAATAGGAGGGATTCGCTAAGGCTAGGAGATTCCAAAGGGGACGGCGGCAGCAGATCTGGAGTGTAGGATGAGCTGCGACAAAGCAAAGGTGGATCTGGGTTGCGGTAGGCTAACAACAGCTGGGGAGGGGAAGGCAGAAGCAGATAGAGGCTTCGGGGGGCGGAAAAGGTAGAGAGGGGCAGAGGGTGGTGGCGATGGCTAGAGGACCAAAAGGGGTTGGATCTGGGTGCACGGTAGTCAACTAGGATGGGTCTAGTAATGGCGGAAAATGATTTGGATAAAGGAGAGGGTTGAAAGTCTATGGGAGGGAAGAAGAAAACAAAGAAAAGAGAGGAGAGATAGAAAAAGATAGAGTTACCTGATCTTGGAGGGTTTCTCATTTTCCGAGGCAGATTTGGAGGGCTTCTCACCGTCTGGGGCTTCTCGCCAATGTATCTTTTCGTAGAAGACTGAAGTTTTGCAGAATTCCAAAGCTTTTCATGCTTAATCCATTCAATAACTAATTGCCCTAAAGAGGCTCACAATGTATTTATAATAAACATACCATCAAAATGACCTAAATATCCCCCAAGTGTAAGAGAACAAAATACCCTCAAATAAAAATAAAAAGACATCAAGAGACAACTAAATAAAATAAAATCAAAATAAATCAATATCGATCCAATTCTCTGCATCAACCTGTTTCATGTCTTTCATTGTGACTGTTGCTTCAGTTTGTGACTTAGTCTGTTACATGACTTGATCTGGCAGATAATGAGTAGAACAACTGATATTTATTGACAGGTACATATTTATGGTACACATCTTGGAGGCTTCCTAGCACAACTTTTTGCTCAACACCGTCCAAGGCGTGTGAGGTCATTGGTACTCTCAAATTCATTTTTGGAGACACGCAGTTTTAAAGCTGCAATACCATGGTCCCCCATGTATGATTCTCATCTCTCTTTATTTTCCTCCCAAGAAAAAGCACAAGTTCCTTATCACCAGATAAGTGTAACTTTAATTACTTTTTCTTATTAAACCATTTGAGCTACATCCTCAACTTCTTTAATCACTTTTTGATGCTAACATTATGTGTATTTCTGTCATACTTGTTGGCAGCTAAATCTTCTACAAACTAGCCTTAAGAAAACATGATACGAGTCTCTGCAAGACCCTCCATTGAAACTAAAGATCTAAAGGGATCAATGAAAAATTGTGATGGCTTAGACTCTAAAATATGACATTGTCAATTGGGACTTGACATGGTTCAATCATGATAAAGCATATGTCTTGTAAGTTGAATCAAATGAAGATTCGACAAGATCCAACAAGATGCACAAATCTTTGGACATTACAGAGTTCAATCAATTAAAAGGAAGACATAAATTATGTAAAAATGGATAGGGAGATGATCGACCAATGGCATATCGGTCTAATGGTTGCTCTAAAGGATAAGTATCATTAATTGATATAAAGATAAAAACTGGGGCTCATTAACATTGATCAACGACCATAACTTGGGGACCACTTAGAATATCTTTGATTACCTTCCAAACACAACTTACAGATCATCAATCAGATACATGGATAAAAAAAAATACAAGGTTCAGCCCACTTACGATCCTTAAGTTAGTTTTCTAATGCAACTTATGGATCTGGAACTGAGTCTAGATGTGAAAATTCTAGTTTAAATACCAAAATTTGACCACTTGGGGAAGCATCCACTTTGCAACCATGTGGGGTGCCCTAGAAGATTTAAAAATGCCTTTAATATACATCATGATCATATTGGTTCTCTAGTGAAAAACAAAAATACGAACTCGAATTAGATTCTAGCCAAGTGAGAAATAAGCCAAAAGTCAAGGTTCTACGAAAGAAAGGATAATTTTGAACCATGTGTAGTTCTTGGAACCACACCTAGTGGTTCCTAGTACCACACCTTGTAGAACCACACTCAGTTCTTAAAAGCAACCTTTTCAGAACTTCATACAGCAATTCTATAACTCCTGGTTCGAAAGATCTTCAGTCTATAAGGTCTCCCTTGTGGCACAAAGACCACTTTTTGGCCTTGGAGAAATTGGAGTTTCTTAAGAAACTTTTCAAGCATCCAAAGTCTGATCAAAGAGCAGATAGTTTGGGGTCTTCTCATACAATCTTTTTGAACTTCATTTTGAAGTTTTAAGCAGATCAATTGAATACCCAAGGACTTTAAATCCTTGGAGTCTTTAAGGTTTTCTTTTAAAATTCCTACAGTTCCACAACTTAAAACTCAAGGGATTTTATAATACTCAAAGCACACTTGTGGTTCTTGAAGAAAATCCATCTCCATAAATTGATCAAGTCCTTGGGACCCCACTGGAGATAGATGTCAAGAAGCTTGAAGATAGCCAGGTCTTTCATTTTTTTCCTTTAAAATTGTGCTCAGATCTCTTGTTCTCTAAGGGTAGTAGGCAAGTTTCCCAAGGAGGAGCTTAGAACCAGTGCTTCAAACTACTTTTTTTTTTTACGACGAAGAACTCTAAAACCCCCACCTCTCCCCGAGTACGAGGAAGATAAAACTCCAAATGCACGCAGCCCCCCGCAAGCCACATGTATTATGTTACTACGGGACTTGAATCTAGAACCTTTGGTTCTTGAGCCAAAGTGTCTATTGGTTGAGCTTCAAACTACTTGTGCTTGCACAATCTAAAGATGACTTGAAATTTATTTTATTTATTTATTTATTTTTGAAAGGTAACTTCATTAAAAAGGCACAAGGAGTGCCGAAAGGTACAAAAAGTGGAAAGAGGTCAACAAAAGGGAGAGGAACCTCACAACTGTAAACAAAATGAGAAATATTACATTAAGACAACCCAATGCGTTCCTTCGATGCTTTATAAATGGAAAAGATTTTTAAATTCATGAAGGGTAGAGGCCCAAGTGTCATGTTTGGCTTTGATTCTAACACTAACATCAGAATAACTCTATTCTAAGTTTCTGAAGACACTTGTTTCGCTCCGACCACACACTCCAAATAATATTGAAAAAAACAAGGCACAAAAGAATAGAAAACATCGACTTGCCACCAAAAAGGGACCAACAATAGGAAAAGCTGAGCAATAGCATAGTCAATTGAATCTCGAAAAGGCAAAGAATTAGAGTCCCAATCTAAAGGGGAGGAGCAATGGAGTAGTTGATCCACTTCATCCTAATCATGGAAGTGGAGGGGGCATGCCCATGATTCTTTTTCTTTTGTGAATTTTGTCATGAGTGAGGATATTCCCAAGCCCCACTATCTTGACAAGGCTAATCGCACGGGGAAGAGCTTTGGAGGCCCAGATGGTTGGGTTGACCACTAGGATATTATTATAGTGGTTACTCTAGACAAAAAAAGATTTCACAGTGAAAGACCAGGGGTCAGACCACCAAATTTCCCTCAAAGCAGCAAACTGAAAAGTACTAATGAGAAGGAGAAGAGAAGCAAAAGCATCAGCTTCTGAGTAAGAGGAGTTTCTTTAAAAGCTGATGCCCCAAAGCACCTGGCCACAACCTGATGAAAAGAAATCCACAACAAAAGCATCCACTAATTTTGAAAGTCTAAAAAGGAAGAGAAACTTGAAGACACAGGAGCTTCTCCACACTAGTGATCTTTCCAAATATGGACTCTGTTCAACCAACCAACATGATAATGGATGCCTTGCATGAACTTATCTACATAGGCACTAATTGCTTTCCACATCCCTAAACACTTACGAGGAAGAGGTTTGACTTCCCAACTACCATTGCCAATCATGTACTTTGTAGCAAAAGTGATGCGGTGCATCCCCTTCCCTTTTTGTTTCCGTGTGTTTTATTTTGGTAAGGGTATTCTAGGTATTTTGTTGTTTATTTTTTTTAGTAAGATGAAAGTTTATTTAAAGCCTTGTAGCCTCCTTGAGGCAACACACACATTGATGAAATAAAAGTTGAGATTTCCGCAAACCTTCTGCGATTATTGGAGTGATTCCTTTAGGGCGAGAAGCCTTGGTGTGAGGCCACCTTCTTCTTGAGGCATTCTTTCTTCTTCTTCTTCTCTCTGTCTTTTTCTTCCTTTCCAAAAGTTCCTTTGTTGCTGCTGTAAAATCCCTTACCATCTTCCCCTATCGCCGATACACCCAAAATCCCATCTCTGGACTTCTGCCTCTTCCCAACACCTTTCCGAACTTCAGCCTCTCCCATAGACCCTTCCAAGCTAGGTCGCCACCACCCCTTCTCCCCAGATTTGTTGCCCCAAAAGCCATCGCCACTTCCATACCCATCTCTTTTTACTTCTGTGACCCCATAACCCCGCCGTAATCCCTATCGCATGCTTATTTACCCTCTCCCTCTATTCCGTAACCTTCAGCCCTTACGTATCCCCTTTTGTTTCTTCCGTATCCCTTTTTTTACTCTTACATGCCTAAGTTTTCAATTTATTAACCCATGTGCCCATTTGATTCACTTAATACATTATCTTGTGGACCCCTTTATTCTCATTGAGCACATTAATTTATTTGATATTTTCATGATGATGTGTGGTAATTTATATTAATTAATTGCAAGTATTAATTGAAATTTAATTTCAGCCCATTTAGATTTAGAATGCATTATTTTCATTCCTTTTAATTTTTAGGGAACGAAATTAGGCATTTAGGGTTACCCTATCCCTTGTCCTGCATCAAATTGGTATCAGTAGCGTAGGTTAGGAGAGTTTCCTAACTTTCTAGGTCTTAGGTTGTATTTAAAAAAGAAAATTAATTAATTAATTAATTTAAAAAAAAAAAAGAAAAGGAAAAGCCATGAAGCCAACCCTAAGAAGAAACTGTTTGAAGCATAAGATGAAGAGCCTCGACCACAACAACATAGAGATGAAGAGAAAGAGAGTCACCCTGACGAACCCCTTTCTCCATCCTAAAAAACCCTTTAGGACTCTCATTCACCAAAACAGACATATGAACCGACGATAAGCAAGAGAATATCCAATTTTGCCAACAAGCACCAAACCCCATCCGATGCAACACATAATCAAGGAAAGCCCAGTTTACATTATCATAAGCTTTTTGAAAGTCCAGCTTACAAACCACACCAGCTTCTCTTGACAAAAATCTAGAATCTAGACATTCTTGAGCCACCACAACTGAGTCCACAATCTGCCTCCCCTCTAGGAAGGCACTTTGAGAGGAAGAAATGAGATGAGGAAGCACCAATTTCATACGATTTGCTAGAATTTTAGTCAAAATCTTATTAGGGCTACCTAGCAAAGAAATTGGACGGAACTCATAGAGAGTAGACGCACCTTGATTTTTAGGGACCAAAGTGATAAAACCTGCCCCCACATCTTTGGATAAAAATCTCTCTCATAGAACTCCGATATAAAAGAAATTAGATCCGGCTTGACGACTTCCCAAAAAAACTTGAAGAACATAATTGGAAAACCATCAGGGCCTCTTTAACCTCGGATTTTTCAAAAAGACGTTCAAGAGAAATCCTTTGATCCTCTCATAACTGATGGAATGGAAGCAACGTTGGGATAGGAAAAATCTCTCCTTGGGGCCGTAAAGAGACGCTTATAATAATGAACTATCTTCTCACAAATGTCATCCTTCGAATCTAATCTATCTCTATCAACCTGTAGAGAATGGATGAAATTCTTCCTTCTCTGTGCACCTTATGCGAGAATGTTGCTTCCATTTAATTTCTTCCATCAAAGATTTCTTTTTAAGACACAATTTAACCTCCTTTCTCCTCAACATCTGGACTTGAGATAGCTGACCAACCTCCTCCTGCTGATGAAGAGACTCCAACTTTGTCAACCAACCCTGTTCCTCAACATTCTCTTCCAATCTATGAGACTGGGCCCACAATTCCAGTTTCTCTTTAACAGATTTCAACGTTTGTAGAAAGCAAAAACCCTTCCAATCTACAGGCCTAGCCTCCCTCCACCAAATTTCCACTAACTCCTTAATCTCTTAGACCTTTAGCCATACCAACTCAAAACGAAACGGAATAGGACCCCAAGAATCCAAACTAGAGTCAGGAATAATAGGAGAGTGATCAGAGACCTGATTGGGGATTGCACGCTGCGAAGAAAAGTGAAAACTTTCCTCCCATCTAGACTCAATCAAGAATATGTCCAACCGAGCCGTACTTGGATTATCTTGCATATTAGACCAAGGAAAAACAGCACCACCCATGGGCAGATCAATCAATTCCAAATCATCTATTCCAACCTACAGGCCAAGCTTCCCTCCACCAAATTTCCTCTAACTCCTTAATCTCTTCGACCTTTAGCAAGGCCAACTCAAAATGAAACGGAACAGGACCCCAAGAATCCAAACTAGAGTCAAGAATAATCGGAGAGTGATCAGAGACCTGATTGGGGATTGCACGCTGCGAAGAAAGGTGAAAACTTTCCTCCCATCTAGAGTCAATCAAGAATATGTCCAACCGAGCCATACTTGGATTATCTTGCATATTGGACTAAGTAAAAACAGTACCGCCCATGGGCAAATCAATCAATTCCAAATCATCTATCCAGCTGCTAAAATGAGTCATCTAAGAGGAAATCTGACTGCACCCTTTTCGCTCCGACATCTGCCGGGCAAAATTAAAATCCCCTCCCACACACCAAGGCAGAATAGAAGACCCTTTGACCACGGTAATTCCTCCAAAAACTGATCTCTATTAGCATCAGAGTTTGGCCCATAAACATTTGTAGACATAAAAGACCTTCCTGCCGAAATCTCCTCCAAAATCGTCATAATAGAAAATGAAGAAATCTGAACTAAAACTAACCTCATTTTGGAAGCATCCTAGGTAGTCTACAGCCGCCCCCCCCCCCCCCCCCCCCCCACCCCCCCCACCCCCCATGCTCCAACAGAGGCTTTTCCTGCCCAGTTCATACTACCAGACCCCCAAATCGAACGAACGAAGCTCTCGTCAAGCCCTTCACATTTCGTTTCCTGCAAGAAAAGAACAGTAGGCCTCTGACTTAGCACAAACCTCTTAACCATAACTCTCTTCATTGTAGCACCCAACCCCCTGACATTCCAAGACAAACTGCCTACACACCCGAAGTCCCAGCTGCAATCGATGACCGGTCATAATTAATGGAAGATTGTAAATTTCTGAGCTCCCTATCTCTTTTTCTATGTTTTTTCAGGCGCTGCTGCTTCTCCATTTCCCGCTGTCCTGCCTCCCAAAATTGGTTCAAAATCTCTGTCAGATGCAAGGTTAGGCGTGGAGAGGAGATCCCTAAAATTGCACCAACTAAGAGCAGTTTTTCCTCATCAAAAGATTTAGTTCGTACTGTCAAAGCAAGACCATCCGCCCAATTGACAGGAGTGACTGCCATTTCCGCGCCTCCCCCCCCCCCACCCTCTCTCTCTCTCTCTCTCTCTCTCTCTCGAGAATTCTGGACAATAATTTGCTTCCCCTTTTCATTCACGTCAACAGACCTTGCAGAAGAGGTTCCCCGATCTTGCGATTCCATCCCCCTATTCGAAACACCATCCTCTCCCCTCACCGCAACCTCCTGAACCACCGGAGAAGAAAAATCGTTTCGTCTAGTCGCACCAGAATCAGTGAAAGGAGAAGAGAAAGGAGGCCTTTCTATCTGTTGAGGAGAGTGACGAGCCAAACTTATGTTATGCCTTGGCGCCAAAACCCGGAGAGTGGGTCCGAGTACCAATCTGATCCGAAGGCAGTAAGGCCCGAAGACCCAACAACAAGAGATTGGGCCTGAGAAGTAGACCACAACTTGGACTCGGAGTGGGCCTTACCTGGGTCCAGCAAAACGTTTTTAAAACTTCTATCTCCAAGGCTAGCCCTAAATCCCATTTCGCTCCTTATTCACTTCCAGATTTCTCGAGAGAGCAGCTGTTTCCGCCATAGAAGGAGGATGCGAAATGGCAATAGGAGTGATCCTTGCCGAAATCGGAGGAGGAGATTACGTCTGAGGAGCAAGAGACGAAATCGGCTGATTAGCCGTCGCCATCAGCCCTCCGATCGTTGGAAAGCCATGGCAGATGGTTGAAGAACAGGCAGCACCGGTTGAATCCCCGAAGAAGACACAACTTCGACAACCCTAGAAAGTTCCTCAACCACCAAAGAACAAGTTACCTCCACCGACACCCCTTTACCCATTAACTCCTCCATTGATGCCATCTTCCGAGGTTCCACCGCCGTCCACAAATCAAACCTAATATCCCCTACATCTAGCGATAGGGTTTTAGGAATCCCTCGACCAACTAACCTGACAACTTTCACCCGAACAAATTCAACCATTTCCAGATTTAAGCACCGAGCATCAATCTTTTCCACAGACCCAATCAGCTCCCCCAACTTCCATAACACTTCCTTTCGCCAAGTTTGTAAAGGAACTCCAAAGATCCTCACCCATTCTACAACCATACCAGGACCCATCAATTCAGCCCACCTGACAATGCGTTTCAGCGGGCCATCTTCAAAATGGGAACTTCTAGCAGAAATACGTCTGTTGTCCTCCTCTTTGTCGAAAACTATCTAGAATAGAAGAAGAGACAAACGACACACTATCACCTTCAAATCAAAACCGCAGATCGCCTTCAGCCACTCCACAACTTCTTGAGCTGAGGAATCGGAACGCTGGGACACTCCAAACCAGACTTTACCCAACCTCCCTATATTCTTAGCAAGATATTGCTCATTAACGTGAAGGAAAACGATGATCAGGATCTTAAACTGTATCTGGCTTAGATTAACCCCTCACTGGAGGTTTTAAGCGGAACCAAAATCTTCGATTGACCTTCTTTTCTGGCAAACTGACGTCGATTCTCCGGGCCGAGCCTGGCCTTATTATCCCTTGTTGAACTTTTCCATTGAACAACGATATCGCAATCTCCATGTCTCGTTTAGTTTTAAATCTGACGAAAGCAAAGTTTTTCCTTGTTCCTGTACGACGATCAAAGGGAACAAAGCTATCAAAAACCACCCCAGCCTCACCAAGAATACGAACCAAATCTCCAGCACTCCATTCTGGGATATTGCCAACAAAGACTGAAAAGGTATCACTCCACCATTCCACCATTGTTGCAAGAAAACCAAGATTCAAGAAGAAAAAGGGAATTCACAAATCGCCATTTTTCTCATTTTTTTCATGCCTGGACAAAGAATCTCCTTCCACATCCTTTGTATCTTTTTATATATTATATCCTTTGTATCTTTTTATCAGTAATATAATCTTTTCTTTGTTACTGCTCCAAAAAAAAAAAAAAATTAATAATAATCTCCTCCTGTTCAAGGAATCATGCCTTCTCCTATTCCTACCCTCCCTCACCATCTCTTGAAAGAATTCCGAAACATTTACCGTCCTCACACCGTGGGGATACTTCCATCATATAATACTTTGGTGATAGATCAACTAGACCAAGGATATGTCGATGTTGCTAACAACCACTTTGTTAGCCTCCTAGAACATTTTCCACAGGGAATCCCGATACGCAGAAATGTGTATTACATCGATGCTACATCTCACACATTTTGCATACCAAAGGAAGATGAAGATCTCCCTGGCGTATATGATTTATATTATGTCCGCCCATTCTTCTCTCCTTATCTTGCCATTTTTCAGCCTGGCGTAGAGTATGAAGAATGGTTTGTTGACCTGTTCCCAATTGAAGAAATCTGCAAATGGGGTGCTTTTGTGCAAGGCACCGGTAATGAGGATTTGTATGCACTCTTGCATATCGTTCCTGTAAGTCTGGACTAGATCAATGCAATTTTTAAATTATTTTCAAATAAATCAATTAAACCAATGTGCAGTGGAACTATTAATGAGCAAACAATCTATAAACAAATGCAATGAAGCAAACCACAATCAACCACATGTGCACAACGATTTTGTATTGTTTCGGTTCACTTGAGCTTACATCCACTCTTGGACTCACCCAACCTTGGGCTATCCGAAAGGCACTATGAAAGGGTCAACACCTTAACATTACACACCTAGTGTTTTTGAGGTTTGACCACTGAGGTCTAATCTTCGACACCTATTTTTATGGTGGTTCGATCACAAATATTTACTCCACCTTACAAGAATAATGAAAGGAAAAAGAACACTTGCCCAGGATTGCTGCAAAGATCTTGATTTGTGTTCTTAGAAGAATGCCTCCTTAAAGTCTTTGATGCATGAGATGCTCTAGTGATTGCAACTGTAGGATAGGCTAGGTCTAGGGTAATAAGATTAAAACTCTACTGATTTTTCCCTAGAAAATTATGTCTTAATCACATTCAAGAGAAGCTAAGAAAGCTTAATAATTCTCCCTTAACATTTGAGAATGTGATTAGGATGGATTATGAATGGTTTAGAATTGTTTAACTAGGGATAGGATGATCTCAAAGAGCCTAGGAGAGATTAAGAATAATTTTCCTTGTGATTAGCTTCCAGTGCCTAGGAAAACGAGCCAGATATTTATAATTTATTTGTACTAACGGCTAGTCTTTAGTTGACTGATCAAAGTCTTCGGTGGACCGAAGTTCTCCAATGGCTACCAAATGGCTGGTTCTCGGTTCATTGAAAACACAATTCGGAGGACCTAGCCCATCCATTGGTTCACCGATCCCTTGTTTCACGTCAAAAATATTTAGACCATGATTTTGGCTCTAGAAATTCTACAATTAAATCCAATTAAGTTTTAGGGCTTTACTAGGGAATCCTAAGGTCTTTTCACCTGATATGGTTGGCATACACAAGAGATTCCTTCTTTGAGTACATCCTTCCATTTTCCATGCTTCTGGTTTTCAAGCTTGCTTCAACTGCTTCGGTCTTCCAGAGGCAAGGTTCAGGACACAGCCACAAAATTGATGACACGGGAGACACAGATAAACCTTGTCTCTAACAGTTCCCAGCATAACCAGTAGCAATCATTTCATTGAAGAAAACTGCAAGCTTCACCTTTGCAGAGCTTATATATATGGGATGACTTCAAATGTCATTATTTTGGACGTGTGGGTCCACCTCTTAAAAATCTAAATCACTCATTAATTTCTAAATTGAAGGATACTTATGTGTATATTTTTAGATTTTATGAAACTGTTGGACCTACCGTTGGATCGAGTAAATGAAAAGTATTTAATTAGAAAATCTATAGCATTTTTCAAATCCGAGTTTTTTTTAGGTAGAATGGTCTATTGCAGTTGGAGAAAATAACTGCTCCTTCCATGGCAACGAAAGGAAAATGCAGATCTTCGATTGGAATCTGATGGATGGGATATTCTGACACACAAGCTAACTATGGTTCAGTGGTGGAAAGAAAGCTATTCTGTTTTTGTGGAAAACATACCAGATTGGGGAGCATGAGATCTTGTTTGAGTATTTGGCTTCGTAGGGGTCGTCTTTGATAGTTTTATACCTTTTGATAGGAAAACTGGAAAACGAAGGAACTTTGCTTTCGTGCAGTTTAAAACAGAGAGGGAAATGATAAATGCCATTAATCTTTTGGATGGCAAGGAGTTTGATGGCCAGAGGATTCAGGTGACTAAGACTCGTTTTGTTCCGGAGTTTAGAACGTATGGTCGTCGAGATGATGGAAAGGTCAAGCAATCTAAAGATAACATTTTGCAGGAAATTGATTCTGGAGTACGAGTCAAGCCACGAGCAATTTACATACAATGTCTCATCCCGGTGAAAATATTTTGCAAGTTAACGAGTCATTCGTGAGACTAATAAAGAACATTTGTCTTATACCAGATTGGGGTGGCTCGACATTCAAAACTGGCTGCACAGGAGATCAAAGACTAGATTTTTGCAAAGTGGGAGTCTGATTTGCACTTCCTGGTTCGCTGATTATCTCCTTACTTTTTCTGGATTGTTCTTGCATCTGAGGAAGACAAATGGCGCTTTAGTTTGGGTGATTTGTTTTTCACAGATGGTCCTCTTAAACGTATTGATAAATGGACTGAGTTTTTGGGCCCTGGATTAGTGGTAGAGTGGGTTCCGGTTTTTGGAGTCCCTCTACATGTCTGGCCAAAGGAGGTGATGTATCAATTGGGGGACGGTAAGATTTTGGTTGTGGATGGAGGTTGAATTAAGATTGGTGAAATCTATGGAGGAGACGGTGACTCGGGGTGCTTAGATAGTAGAGAGATGTCCTCCAATGATTTTCGGGATGACGAATAGCTTTGTTGGGGTTTTTTCTTGTGAATCCGGCCCTTCAACTTCAAACAGACATGGTGGTAAGCAGTTTGAGCTGTCGCCGGCATTGGTCGTGGTGAACGACTCTCCTTTGGCAGTTATGACAGTCGAGGAGGCCGTTGCAAGAACGATTTCCTTCCGTTGCCTTTGGCGGGGATCCCTCTGGAGGGCAACACCACTGGTTTTCAGGAGAGTGTTGCGGCGAGATTTGGGGCTTTAGGGCTACACGGACGAAATGAAAGGGTTTTAAAGGAACGATATGCGTCGGTGCATAAGTACCATTCTGATTCGAAAGTCAAGCCTTCATTGACTGCCTGAAGTCCGAAGGGTTTAAAGAAGATTCAGGGCTCCAACTTAAGCCCACTCTTGTCGGGCCCTTCTCAGGGTAATCGTGGATCATCATCCTATTCAGCTGGGCCTAAAACTAAAAACTTATATAAACAGAGTGGGAGACGGCCTCAGACCCAATGAGTTTATGGAGGCTCTTCATTGGAGGTTATATCTTCCAGACGTGATGATTCTCTTCGACGGGAACTCAGGGACTCTACGGGGTCAGCGACGATAATGGAAAGCAAGTGGTTGTGCACAGTTTGCAGATGGGACCTGCACTATCTGAGGGGCCGATTAGTTGGGCGGATGAAGTGGAGGCCGAAGAAGAGGATTGTCTTGCGCTGGCTGTTTGAAAAGAAACCTTCGACGATGAGAAGATGCTTCTAGTGGGGGCTATTCTTTGCATTTTCTCACCACGGCGATCAGATACTCTGCGAAAATTCTGACAGATTTTTGGGAGGCAGACCGACGGGATAAAGAGGAAATACAGTTGCGGAAAATAGAAAAAGGGAGAGAGTTTCAAAATTGCATTCTTCAGTTAACTATGATCGCATTTTGGTGGTGGCAGAAACCTCGGATGTGCTGTGTGATGGCTTATGATGATTATGCCTTAGATTAATAGGGGTTCGAGTCTGAGTTTGAATGTGGTGATAATTACCACATTACGTTTGTGGGGCTACTTATCGCTAGCTTGTTTGTAATCTTATTTATTTTATTATATAATAAAGTTGCCTTTCAAAAAAAAAAATCTATAGCGTTTTTCATTCTTCTCTTATTTGATCCATTCATTGGTGGTCCAACAGTTTGATAAAATCTAAAAAGATACACATATGCATTCTTGAATTTAGAACTTAATGAACGGTTTAGATTTTTAAGAGGTGGACCCGATGAATCCCAAGCAATAGCATTTGAAGTCATCCTTATATATAACACGTAAATGACATTAAGGGGAGTAGTCACAAATATGCTAGAGGACAGTGCGAGAACTTTGCACAGTCCTAATTAAAAAAAAAAAAACTATTTTACAACATAATACACTCCCAAGGATATGAGAAAATGAACATGTCTAATCAATCGGGGTGCCAATAATTTGAACTTGTAGGTTGACCCCTCTGTGATGCCATCACTGAGCCTGAATGTGATGAATGAAATGTTCTCCCTCCTAAGGCAAATGTACATTGCAAATGACGTAGGAAAGAGTTTTGGTTCTTTGAAATTTGAAACTTAAACTTGTCTAGAATTGGAATCAACATACCGAAGATCCCCCATCCCAAATAAAAAAAAGAAATACTGAACAAGAAAAGGATGAATAATGTGTCAGTAATGCAAGCATTCAGACCTGTTTACAGGCTTCGTTTTCAGTTTGCCAACCCCTACCTAGGAAATGGGATAAGGCTTCAATTATGATGATGATGCATGATTTTTTTTTTGAGCGGTAACAAAAAGAGTTCATTAGATTAAGAAAAGAGGTACAAAAAATCAAAGACATAAAAAGAGTGCAGTCTAAAGGAGTTGACCAGGAAATAAAAAAATGCTACAATACAACACCCCCACAAAGATGTACAAAAGCCCCGTACAAAACCTGCCTTGTTTAAAAAGAAGACTCATGTCCATGACTGGCAAAGAAATTTGCAATGCCTTTTGCTTTCCAAATCATTTGAATCCCCAATTTCACCTTTTCTGTGAAGACCGCTGAAGTCTCACCCCTTAAAGTCCTAAGCACTCCTCCCAACCCTGCTGGTCCAATCATTTGATGATGATACATGATGTATGTACATACATATAATTCCATACATCCACTTGATATTATCATTTTGATTGTTATTTGTTTAAAAGTATTGTTGCTTTTTCATCCTTTTTTTTTTTTTTAGTGGTAACAGAGGGTAAATATATTAATGGATAGTTGATTTTTTATCCTTACCTGAAACTGCATCTCATTAATATGTGCCTGTCTTTGTTTGACTATTTCACTCCCATTTCTCTCTCTCTCTCTCTCTCTCTCTCTCTCTCTCTCTCTCTCTGTTGTTGGTGATGCTGCTTGTCTATGATAGATTTTTAACCTCTTTCCCGACATATTTTACCTTATTCTACAGTGTTGGTTGGACCCCTTCCTTTCTGTTGAAGCGATACATATTGACGGGGATTCCCAGTGGTCCACATGAGCCATTCATTGCAGATTCGATAGACTTTGTTGTTTCCCAGGTAAAATTCTTTATTTATGTGACCAAGAGATTTGTTTTGTTTACTTATTTTATACATGGGAAAGAATCTGTATTGTGCAACATAGAATTGCTTTGCATAAAAGCAATCTCTACTAAGCAGAAACAACACATAAAAGAACAGCTGCATACATGACCGTGATCGTGACTATCTAGCTATCCTGGGTTCGTACCACAAATACTGGGTTGTATCCCCTTTTTTGAGGGTGTATAAGTTCTGAGTCTTATCCCTGTGAAGATTTGAGTAAGAAAGTTATTGGTATATTTTCTGAAGTAAAACCAAAGTGCATGATATGTGATTGTGGTTCTTCTTACAAGTCGAGTGGTGAAGAAGGCAAAGAAATTTATTAAAGAATAAAAGTGAACTATACAAAAGAGGGAAATGTTAAAAAAAAAAAAATACGACACCTAAAAATGAAGAGATAAAACTACATTAAAGTAAGGAGCTCCCTGTTTTGCTAAGGCGTCAGCCTCTTCATTTACCGAGTGAGGGATGTGAGAGGTAATGAGCCGATGGGCCAAGATGATGACTCTAGCTTCTTCAATATAAATCATATAGATGCCAAGGATAACCTGAGATTCCAAATGCCCACCTCACAATGTTGCTCGAGTCATCTTGTAATCGAACATGGAAGAAGCCTTTGTCAAGGATAATTTCTTGTAATCAAGTGTTCCTCGTTTGGAATAAAACTTTCATCACCATTATCATCATCTGAGGTTTGTTTTCTTATTTCTACATTTTTCCTCTATTTGGGGTTGGCTTTCTGAGTTATTATCCTTCACTCTACTCTAAGAAAAGCGTATTGTTCATCATCCACTAGCAATGATGTCCTTATCACCATATCCAAATTGGAACAAAACCCTTCACTTGAAGGGAGAGAAAAAAGAAAGAATTTGATACTAGTCATTTTGCAATTTTGGCAAGTTTTATACCTTTTAGAACATTGGCACGCCTTTGACATGTTGCCTTTTTGTTGATGCAGCAAGTGGATGAGTGATGCAGAGCATTCCACACTCCACGTTTTTTTGTTTTCTAAGTTTAGTTTATTTTAGAAGATGGTATTATGTAATTTCTTTAGTTTCTTTTTAGAGGAGGCGTAAGTTTACACACGACCAATGAAATAAAATTTTAAGTTTTTTTGCGAACTCTGTTGTACTATTGAACTTGGGAACAATTCCTTTGGTGTGAGGCCCGTTTGGCGTGAAGCGTGCCATGAGGCTATCCTTCCATCTCCAGGTACTATCCATCCTTTTGTTTTCTTTTGATTTCACAAACCCAAATCCTTCGAGACCTACCCAGATCTGTCGCCCCTTGTCCAAAGCCACTTACCTGCGACTAAAACCATCCCATATCGCTTTCCCCTTCATCGCAGAACCATCCTAGACCCACGTCCCTTACTGTCGTGTCCATAAAACCTACTCTACACCTCAAGTTTTCCACCGAACAGCCCCTTCCTGTTGTCGCCATCACCTATTACCTCTTCCACAACCTTCGCCCCTCTCACAACTGTCCATTGTTGCTGTGCCGAAACCTTTTGTGACCCTCCCACAATTTCGCCTCCCCTGTTTGAAGCCCCATCCTTGTCGCCATCCCTGTTGAGAATCCCCTTGCTTCCGCGACTCTCTTTCTGCCATATACTGCTGCCGCAATCTCTATCTCCTTCCCCTTTGTCGTCGCCTCTCTCTGTAAAGCCTCTTCCCTTTGCCGCAGCCCATCTCCCTTTTCCTTTGCTTCCGCCTCTCTTTCTCGTGCAAGCCCCTTCTTTTCGTTTCTTTCCTTTCTTTAAGGACCCACCACCTTTTACCCCTTTAGGTCTTTTAACAAATCAACCTCCGTCCTTCACTTCTTGTTGACCATTGGCCCATTTAACCCATTAATACATTATGGATCCCTTTATTCCCATTACATACATTAGCTTCTTAATATTTGCATGATTGTATGGTAAACTCTATATTAATTAATTTCTTATATTAATTGGCATCTAATTTCAACCCATTTTAGATTTAGGGTGCATTATTTTCATCCCTTTTAATCTTTAGAGAACCACATTTAGGCATTTAGTGTTACCCTATCCCTTGTCCTGCGTCAATGAGATCATCCACACAAAAATTGTTCTCGACATGTGTAAATAGGCTCGTTTGCTCCTAATACCCACCACTTTGTTCTTGTGCATCCATTGTGTTCAAATTACATCCACCAATGTGTTGAAATCCAAGATCCATTTTTGCCCTTTATATTTGGGACCTAGAGAAAGATACAAGAATCCTTTATTCATGCATGGCTCTTGGAAACCCACTCATCACCATATATTGTGATGCATCTAAGTGGGTTGTACATTGTTGTTACCCGTGAATAGCGTCAACTGTTGAAAATTACAATACATGTTAACATACACAGGCACACGCTGCCACTGAGGTTTGGACAATGCGCATGACCACAATCTTGATAAGGCATGTTTGAGGACTACTTAAAACGGCCCGGACCTTCTTTCGATTTCAGATATGCTTTGAACTTCAAACTTGTCATAGGTCATTCTTCTTGACGCAGCGGAGGTAATCGCGTTTGAAGGGATCGGGTCAAAGCCTGGTCAATCTGGTGAAACAGTTGATGGATTGATCAAAGGTTCAAGGGCCCACGGTTGGACAAATGGGAAGAGGGATCAAAAGAGTTGGAGTGCTTGGTTTTGGTCAAAGGATTGGGGTTCACAAGCTAGTTGGAGTTGTGGGACAGTGAGACGATACTGAGAAACAGGAAGAGAGAGAGAGAGAGAGAGAGAGAGAGAGAGAATACAGATGGCCGTGAGGTCTGGTGAGAAAATGACAAACAGCGATAAGGGTGGCTATCGGACCTGATGGAGGTAGAAGACATATTTCAGGTGGTGAAATAGGGCAAAAGGCGAGGGCGACATGGCGGTGGAGGCGAGCACATGCAGCTAGTGATGGAAGGGTTTTGGGATGGAGCCTACAGGTGATGAACTAGGAATGGGGAATGGATGGGTTGCTGTGTGAGTCAAGCAGCATTTGTTTGGCTGAAAGGCCAGGGGCATAGGCCTGGGATAACGCCCAGGCTCCGGCAAAGATGGTGGGTCTGGATCTCGACCAATGGCTTGATGAAGTCTGCAACGGGGCAGAAGGTAGAAGATAGAAAAACTGTAAATAAACTCAAATTCTCATTCTGAATTCTCAAGGAGATGTCTCCCCTATACATCTATGCATATTAAAAACAAAATTAAAAACCTAAACTAATCCAACAAGGACTGATGTAGGCTAGGTAGGATTAAGAATATCTGACCTCAAACTGTAGCGGAAGCTTAGATAATTAAACGAGTCTAAGATGAACTCAATGAATGAGCAAGTACCTAAATGGGCCTTGAATCGATATGGCCTGAATAACAATTTACTACTCACAGATCTGTCCTGAAATTGACAGAAACACAGAAACAAACACCACTGTTTCTAGAGCTGTTCACTATATCAGACAGGTACCAGAATTACCTTTCAGAACTTGGGCTGAACGCAAATCACCTGGTTGCCTGCCCTTCAACTTGTTCGTTGGGCCTGTCAAACAGCAACAACGCTGGTTGCTTAAGCAGTTGCAGATTGCCTTTATACCTGGCCTTAGGAAGGGAAAATCTCCTCCACCGTTCCTAGACCTTGGTTGCAAAACGTCTGCAACAGTAGGCCTGAAAATCCGATGTAAAATTGGACCGGCCAGAATTTGAATCTGGCGTAAAAGGAGTCTGCTGTATACTGTAGCAGTCATCTCCCACAAAATCTGCAATGAATTGCGGTCTTTCACAAACACACCATGGTTTGCATAAGAAAGAAAACTAAACTCAAATTTTATTAATCAAAATTCACCTCTCACAACACTGATTACATGAGAATTTATAGAAGAAAGAAAAATAAACAAGGAAACTAATGGGAGCCAACCCTTCACATACATGCCAAATTCGAAACTTATTCTAATAATAGTCCTAATCTAATTATAACACATAGTCTCTAATCAAATAAAACTATCTAATTCTAATAAGAACTTGATGCTCCACACGCTACTCCATGCACCTTCCATACATCCTTGTATTCAAATGGCTTTGGGACTCAGGAGTTCAACATGGAACTCAATTCAATTAAGAAATTGGCTGATTTTGAAGTTTTGGGTTTGGGTCCCACATGACACGCGTGAAAAATTATATGAAGCATGTTCGGATCTTGGGCCCATATAAAGGCTCACTACACCAAATCTTCTAACTCGGATACCCGCCTGGATCGAAGATATAATTTTCATCATTCGACTCAGAGCCCAAACCTATCAAAGTTCTTGCGCACCCACCTGGATCAAAATTAAAATTTTGATCATGACCAAAGATGTTCGCAGCTAGGACACACCAACGGACTCGGCATGGGACATCGACTATGTTGTCCGTGCTGGACTAAGACTTGAACAAACAAGATTAATGAACAAAAATATGCTAAAAAATGATAATAAATGAGAAAATGCAGTGAGGTCCATGCGTGATCAGGCATGCGGGCTATGCTTCTTATCAGCCTGTCGCTTATAAACGCTTCGACGATCTGTTCTACATTAGTTATCCGGTCTTGAAAAGAAATCATTCTCATGTTAAAATCTAGCAAACCCACAGGATCATCATCATAGGGCCAATCTTCTTCACCTTGAGTTTTTTGTAAGTGCCTACCGGAAAATGCTCCTTGCGTAGGAAAACCATGACAAATCACCTTCTTCGAAAGTCTGCACACATTTATGCGTGTCAGCATTTGCTTTGTATTTTGCAAGACACTTTTTAACCATGTCATGAAGCTGCATAACGGAGTCGGCCAATTCATTTGCTGTAGGATTGGAGTCAGGAAGCGGTGGTAAGGCCACAAGATCCGAAGTATGGTTAGGGATTCACGAATACACAATTTGAAAAGGAGACAGTCCCGTCAACCTATTTGGCGCGGCATTATAGGCAAATTTAGCTTGTGCGAGAGCAAGATCTCGTTGGTGCAATTTCTCACCAGAGAGACATCGAATAAGATTACCCAAACTGCAGTTCACCACTTTTGTTTGTCTGTTTGTCTGCGGATGTGCCATGTTGCTAAACTTTAAAGAGGTATCAAGGCACTTCCACAGAGTCTGCCAAAAGTGGCTAAGAAACTTTTTTGGTCAAGATTAGAAGTGATGGACTTAGGAACCCCATGAAGGAGAACAACTTCGCGAGAGAATAGGTTGGCGATATTCACTGCATCCATAGTCTTCTTGCAAGGTAAAAACTGAGCCATTTTGGAGTACCGATTGCCGGCTACAAAGACTGAATCATTGCAATGCTGTGTACAAGGGAGAGACCCAAAACGAAATCCATGGAGAGATCAATTTATAGCCCATTCGGCATAGGAAGAGGAGTGTATAAGCCCGTGTTTTGAGAATTTCCTTTTCTTTGCTGACATCATGCTTCAAGGAAGGCCAAAAATACCATTCTCTTACCAGAGATATGGTTTTATCACGACCCAAATGACCACCGAGGCGCCGCCATGAAGTTCTCTAATAATATGCTCGCTAAGAGAACCCTGTGGAATACAAAGGCGATTCCTTTTAAAAAGATAACCTTCATGAAACAAGAAGTCATCCGTGCCATGCTAATTAGCGGAACACTTTGCCCACATATCTGCGAAATCTGGATCATCATGATAAATCTCTTTCATATAGTCAAAGGTGATGATCTCACTGCGCACAGTAACAAGTAAGGAAGTAAGGCGACTGAGTGCATCAACGACTGTATTTTGTTGTCTAGATTATGCTTCAAAACAAAAGTGAATTCTTGGAGAGTAGTAAGCCATCTACCATGCATGTGATGGGAAGGAGAATTACTTTTAATGAACTTCAAAGTGTGCTGATCAGAATAAACAATAAATTCACATTGTATCAAATCATGTCTCCAATACTATAAAGCTTGGACAACGTCATAGAGCTCCATCTCATAAGTAGTCCCCTTGCCTTGTGTCTCAGTGAGTTTTTCAATATAAAAAGCAACAGGATATCCCTCCTGCAATAACATAGCACCAATACCCACAATAGAAGCGTCACAGTCAACTTCAAAAACCTTATATAAATTGGGTAAGGCAAGCACGGGGGCGGTCGTCAGTTTCTCTTTCAGCAGGGCAAAGCTTTTGTCAGCGCCGTTTGTCCATACAAACAGGGACTGGTTGAGGCAATTAGTGATAGGTGCTGCAATGGTGCTAAAATTGTGAATAAAATGCCGATAAAAAAGATGCAAAGCCATGAAAACTACGCAAGTCATGAATAGAGCGAGGCGTCGGCCAATCATAAATGGCTTGAATTTTTTCATTATCCACATGAATACCAGAAGCAGATATAACATAGCCCAAAAAGATAAGTTGTGGAATCATAAAGTGGCACTTCTTGAGGTTGATATAAAGAGTGTTTGCTTGAAGAGAAGTAAAAATCTCATGCAAGTGGGATAAATGATCATCCAAGTTGCGGCTGTAGATAAGAATATCATCGAAACAGACTACCACAAACTTACGAATAAATGGTTGCCAAACTTGGTTCATGAGTCTCATAAAAGTACTAGGCGCATTAGACAACCCAAAAGGCATAACTAGCCATTCATACAGACCATCTTTGGTCTTAAAAGCAGTTTTCCATTCATCGCCAGGATGGGTACAAATTTGATGATAACCATGTTGAGATATGCTTAGATGATATATTTAGATTATTGTCTTTACTAAGTTTAGGGCTTTCCTTTTTATTTTATGTTACCTTATTTGTATTTATTTTAGCCTAACCAAATCATAGGGTCTCTCTTTGATGAAGGAAGACGCATCATATTTTCTGTGTATTATTGTACATGGTATCGAGACAGGTTTAGAAAAAAAAATTTCAACAACTCTTTTTTCCATCGAGCAAACCTTCGGGAACTAGTTTTCTCTCTCTCTCTCTGCCGAAGGAAATATATCACAAGCAGAGGGAAGCATATCCAAATTCCCCTCCTGTCCATTTTTCAGATCTGGTAGAGATCGTCGCTCCCAAGTCTATTTTTTTTCTCCTTGCGTTGCTTTCCTTGCAGTAGTTTTTCCTTCCGCCCTGCACTGTGTACCAGAAACTTCTCGGCCATCGTCTACTTTTCCGGCGAGGCTCCGCCAGTGGGAGCCTATCATACCCCTGTCGTTTTTTCCCAGCCAATTGAGTGAGGTGGAATTCCTACTCTAATTGTGAGGGTGTAAGTCCCCACATAATGAATTCGGGATAACCCAAGGTTGGGTGAGTCCTTAGAGTAGATGTAGGTTGTTTAACCCTTGTGGGTGTTGATCTTTACTTGTGCGATTGTTCTTATAATTGTGCACACTTTTGATCACATAACCCATCTCTCTTGATTAACATTATTAATCCGCTGTAAATTTGTGAAGACCATACCCCCCCCCCCCCCCCCCCCCCCCCCCTCTCTCTCCCCTCTCCCTCCTCTCCCTCCTCCCTCTTCCCTCTAGGGACCGAGATCTAGAACCAAAGGGAACTTTCACCATCCTTTGTGTGACATAACTTACTCTCTTCTTTCTCCCTTCTCTTTTTTTACCCTTCCCTACAACTTGCTCTCCTTTCCTCTCTCTCTCTTTTTGTTCCTCTTTTTTTTCCTTTCCTTTTTTCCATTTTCTTCCCCTTTTATTCTCCATTTTCAACCCTTTTTAAGCCAAGCCCTAGCCCCAGGCAAACCAAGACTTAAATTCACCACTTGCTACAAAAACACCATCAGGACCATCTAATCTGTATAGACAACTGTACATGTCAGTATGACCATATTGACATACCCATTTTCGCCCCTTTTGATCCATTCTAACTCTTTTTCTTCTCGATAAGTGTACCATGTACCATTTTAAAACAACTCATGTTTGGACCCCTTGTGGCACTTGAACCCTTGATTTGACTAGTTTTCCCATGTCAAGAGTGTGGTGTTCAAAACCTAATTTGGGATTCAAGGGTTACCTTTTGGTCTATCCTTTGAATTGTTTTGGAGGATGTCTAATCTACAGTTGTGAGAAAAGGCCTTGGATTCACATCACGTCTTCTTTCTTACGTTCAAATGCATGTGTGTGTCTTATTTGTTTTCATTCTTATTTTATATTTCTTCTTGATATATTCTTCTATGTTTTGGCCTTTTTTTTTCCCCCTCTTAGCTGTCAGTTTTGTGTTGACCTTGCCAAAAGGTTCTGGATCTAGCTAAAAAATGAAATGGAATGGAATGACCCATTTTGGCCCTGCCCATTCCACTCTACAGATTTCATATTTTTTAAAAAGTTTTTTAGATATACATATAAAATCCAATAGTACAACTAACAAATAGACTTCATGAGATACATTAGAATTAATTTGAACTTGAAATTCAATTTCTAGCCACCTAATCTTAGTGGTCAAAGTTATCAAGTGTTTTTAATTGAAAGACGCCTGATGAGTTTGACTACAATGATCAAGTAGCTATAAATTGAATTTTAGGGTGAAATTTAGTCCAGTTGTAGTTCATGAAGTATATTTCAATTCATATGGTTTATCTTTAATTTATATGGCAAAAAATTGAGGAAAAAAAATGAAATGGACCCGGTGTGCCTGTGTTTTATGTTTTCACCTTTAATTTGTAATAAAATGAGAATTCAAATTTATTTCTTGGGTTTTTCCTTCTTTTTTTTTTAGATTTTTTTGTCCTATTCATTTTGTACTTGAATCTTGTTAGAGTAAAATGCAAACATTCTTGAATTAGTATTTGATAATTAAACTATCATTAACTGAGATTACAAATGTTAGTAGTTATTTAATGATAATTTATGTTTTCATTTTTGTAGATTAGTCTAAAATGCTAAAAATAATTACTTTAAATATATTATAAGTTTCATTATTGTCTTCATATTTTATTATATATTTTTTAGTCTTTTAAATTTTTTATACTGTCTTTTTGAAACAAAACACCCAAAACGTCCAGAAATTATAGAACGTTTTGTACTGGAGACAAAATCGAAACAGGTTCCAGAACAGATTTGACAACTATGCTTTTTCATATTCATGACCATGCATTTCATATAGTTATTTAGGATATTTTGTTGTCCTCACACATAGTATTGTTGGATTTGATTCGTTCTGTGACACATGATAGACAATGGAGTGACTAATTTTATGGTTTATGATATGGCCACATGAAGAAATATAACTTGGAATCCTTGATAGATAGGATTGCATCGATGATGATAAAATTGAAGTTGTTTGAAGGAAAGATAGAAAATCCACACCTCAAGAGTGCAAGCTTTTTTATTTTATTTTTAATATTTGGGCATAAATATGACAAATCCAAATCTTTTTTACACCATTAACACACTAATTTGAAACCCATAAGATCAATACTTGCCATTTGATTAAAGTTCGTCCCACCGAGTTTTCTATCTAGTATAGATCATGATATGAAGGGGCTGTATGATTCCACGTAGTTAAAATTTAACATTTTATATACCAATGAAGTTTGTAAACAATAGTGTGTGGGCCCATGATATAAGAGCAAAGAAGAATGCTACAAACACATTAGGTTGTTAATTGTACCAACTTATGTGAAGTTGTCAAGACATTTTGGAGTCCTTTTCTTATCAATTAATTGATTAGAAAAGGCTATAAGGCAGCACCTTAAAATAGGAGATTTTTTTGCAAAAGGACCTAAAGGTAAGTGAGTTGTATGGTAGGTTTTGTAGAGTTGCAAGGATTTGGACTCTCTAACTGGATGGGGATGCCATGTCTCCATTTTGAAAGGAGAGTATGTCATTTGTTTTTTCTCTTTCACTCATTTGTTTTTTCTCTGTCACTCCTCAAGCACCCCATATATGTACTCTCCCTCATTTTTTCATTATATTATGCATTCAGGCAAAGGCCAAGACCATTGTAGGATCCTTGTAAATTCATTCCTTAACCCTGCCCCTGTAACAGGCGGCGCCATAAATTACATGTTAGTTACTCAGTGTTGATTTTTGGGGATCATAAAAGACATACTGGGAGCTCCAACCAAGATGATTTTGCACCTTATGCACACAGAACTGTGCCGTCTTAATGTACTTGAAAAAAAAAAAAGGATATACAATGTTTGTGATTTGGCTGCGACCCTTCATTGTTTTATTTATTGGCATATCCTGATTCCATGCCGAGTCGGAACTTGCAGACTCCTCTTTGTCTCTTTATTTATTCTTTATAATTGTGAGTAGTGACCTTGGCCTTCCCAAGTCCCAACCCTGTTGTGTTCTAAACTTGAAACCAATTTGCGATTGCGAGGGATGCACCCAAGATTGATGTCTCTATATCATATTCTTCTAATACTACGTAAATGTTCTTTCCCTGGATAACAGTATTGTAACGTTTCTTCATTTGAGATCTAATTAAAATGGGGGAACATCTATTATGATTCGAGTCAACTCTGTGCATTAGTTTTACTGATTATTTTATTGTAAATTAATTGTTTAGATTAATTCCAAAACTATGCCATCCAAAAAGTATATATCAAAATACTATGCTGAATTCTTAATTGTTTGTTAAGAAATTTCTGAATCTATCATCTCATTACCCTTGTAGTGGATACATTTACCTGTGACTCTGGAACTTCATTGCATGCATAATGGCCCCAATTCACAACTTGTGCTGTTTTGGGAGATTTGTCACCCTGACTTTTTTGTGTTCTTATGTTTCAAAGTATGCTTATTGTATTGGATGGAATTAGTTTTGTGGTTCCTTAGGAAAAATTACTGCTTGAAAGTTTGACCTCTGGAGTAATTCACCATGTTCCTCCCCTCTGATAATGACATTTTGAATTTTTAATGTTATTGAAGAAACGGATTTGTTCATTTCTTGTATATTCTTGCTAATGTTGCTTAATGCAAAATTCATGTACGCATTTGTCATAATGTTATTTATTCTTCTTAAAATGTACAGGTTGAAACACTATCAAGAGATGACCTTGCTGCGAGATTTACTTTAAATGTGGATGCTACTTCTGTTGGAGTTCTTTCAATTTCAGATGCATCTGTCACTATAATGGATGTATGTTTTTATATATAGATATATAAGAAAAAATTTCTAATCAGATTGAGTTGATATATATCGCAGGGACTGTGGTTTCTTCAGTTACCCATTCCAGTGAAGAATTTGTAGGATTGAATATGATCTATATCATATCTGCATCAATTTTCTCTTCTTTTTTTTTTTTTTTTTGTATTTGACTAATTTTGATTAGCATTTGAAATTATAAATTGCTAAGATCATAACTTCAAAACGAGTTCTTTCTTTGCCATTATTTTGGTGAAGTTAACTTTGTCCATGGCACCTTATTGTGAAATGTTGCATATCCTGTCAAAATTTTCTTCGTGACATTCATCTCTTCTTAAAATTGATCGTCAAATAATTTGTTTGTTATATTAGAAATACTAGAGGAAATGCATTTTCCACTAGTTGGATTTTCATAATCTGTGATTTGTTCTTGGAATTGAAGATACATGTTGCTTTCTTGCCCCTTCCAGACAAATGACTGCTGTGCTATTTCCCAACAACTAAAAGGTCAGCTAAGTGAAAGATATCCTGGTGCTAGACGTGCATACTTAAAGACTGGCGGTGATTTTCCATTTCTATCACGCCCTGATGAGGTCAATCTCCACCTTCAGGTATTGTGAATTACTGCAATAATTTCTTGTCCTATAATATAACCATGATTAAAATTTCTGAAACAAATTTATATGGAGAGTATGCTTTCCAATCTTAATGCATGTTAGTTTTGAAGGATAATGAGACTTAACTCTCCAAATCTGTCCTTCCACCCTTATTTCCTTCCTGTCAGATCCAATCACTTTAGTCAATAGAATCTTTTTGGCAAGCATCGGTTAGGAATAAGTATATTATCTATGAAAGGTATTGTATGGATTTTGAGTTTTGTTTATATCGAAACATGCACTCTAAGCATTAGAATAAAATTCAACCTTGAGGTTTTGTGATTGCTTTGAAAATCCTGGGTTTGACATTTGCAATTATCTACTTACACCTGGAATTGCATCAGCTGCATTTGAGAAAGGTTGGACTTGAAGCACGGCCAGACTTGGTATGGGGAACCCGGCCAGATCCAGTCCATGGAACTCTGAGGAATCCTAGTAATGAGAATCCTAGTGATCTCAAGGGCAAAGGGGATGTCATTGATGAACCCTCCAAGGATGGAGGCTCTTCGGCAGTTACCAAATTTCATTTGGGCCCAGTTGATACTCAAGTTCATGTCTCGGATGAAAAGGGTGAACTCAACATTGACGAACCTCCCAAGGATAGTGGAGGCTGTTCAACTGATACCAAAGAAAGAAGCCTAATCATATGATTTGGATGAGCAGGTATCGAGTTCATCAGTGCAAAAAGAAGTCATCATACTGTGAGTCCTCGGCACTTGCAGTCCTGTCAGGTCCTGCGGTTGTGTGGAAAAGGCCTATTTTCATAGCCTTTGTAGCATTCTCTGATCTGCTGCTTTCGTCCAGTCTTGCTCTTGCCCTTATGTATCGGGGGTGTTGTACACTACATGGAAGCAATTCTTGAAAGTTTAGACTGTAAAAATATAACTTGTGCATGTTTGTCACAGAAGTTTGAATATTTTTCTTAAATGTTAATGTTGATGGTGAATCATTCCTAGGCCTGTAAAGAGACCCAGGTCCAGCCCGGCCCGATAAGTTATATCAAGTCCAGAAATTATTTTTTTAACCTTAATTTTTATCAAATTGAGCCCAATAAATCAGATATTTTACACTAATAATCTAAATCAGAATTTGAAAATTCGAAATGAAGACTGGATTATATAGTTCTAGAAATTTAATTAATTTTTTTTAAAAAAAAACTTTTGAATTGCCCAACTTAAATTTTTATTGAGTCAAATTAATTCTAACTAAATCAGCCAAATTTTTCAAGTTTTTAAACTAAATATTAGATGAAAGGCACATTGAATATCTCCTTAAATTATTTTAAAGAAAAAATAAGATATATTTGAACTTTTCATTTGATATTTTTTTCTTTTTAATTTTTTAATGAAGTCTTTGAGTATTAAAATTCGAAATAGAAAATGTTACTTTGCATCTCACTCCTTTCATCATAAATCAAATTTATCTTCCTCTTCACCTGCAATTCATATGCAAAACAACCGACAAAAAGTCCACATGAATTTTTAGATTACTTCATATGATAAATACACAATCTCTCCTTAACAAAACAATATGTTGATTAATGGTGAAAGTACAATAGAAAATAAAGCCAAAGGTTATGGATCGTATGAATTTGAAATGAAGAGAATTCGAAATACTATTCAACTTGTGGATTAGAAGAAGCATGACAGTATCTAAATTTGGTGTGTATAGATCAGAAGACACTGCTACTGTATTGAAGAATTACATGGATGCTTTTACTAATATTGAGTCAGAGATAGAAACAACTAATGACAGCAAAGTTAAGCACGAGCGAGTCTTGTTCAATGTCATAGGCCAAGTGATTGATTCTGACTTGAACTATGAACAGTATGAACTGTCTCATTCAGTTTACAATTCTAGTCCTGCAGTCCTGCATTATCATGTGATTGGAATGGCTTGCTGGAGAGAGAAAGATTTGTTTGTTCTATCTCAGAAAATTTAAGCAATTTACATGAGATTATTATTTTTCAACAAAGCCATGAGTTTGGCCACCCAATACAAAATCAATTCAATAAAAAGCATCTTTTAATCAAGGGTTCTTGTCCAAAATCCATGTATAATCAATTCATCCAATAAAAATGAAACAAAACCAATCACAAGAATCTTGCTATTTGAGTGCAAAGTGATTGAGAACTAGATTCAAAAGTAGTACTGATCAAATTGTCCTCATTCATAAGAATGGACTTGGACTCATAGGAAATTGGCTTTCATAGGAAAACAAACATTTTCAAACAAAAAATGGCTAAAACTCATTTATGAAATTTAGTTTAAAATGGTTATTTTTGAAGAAAGTAATTTCCTTTCCATTCTTCCAAACAAAAGAAAGAGAAAAGAGGGGTACCTCTGAAGAAAAAGGGTTTCTTCGATGGCTTAGCAAAGGCTGGAGTCCTAATGTCCCAATCCCTCGTAGGAATCGTTGTGCTTTCCAATGTGGTGGCATTTACAGTGTAAGTTAACCAACAGACCAAACATCAAAAGCTTAAAAAATCAAGTTTCCTGACAAGCATACCGTAAAATACCTAAAGCCTATGCAAATCATTAATTTTAACCATTCTAGTATGTTCCTTTGCTTTTCCACACTTACCCAATCGCCCAAGCACATAATTTCTCAAGCTACCATCTGTCACACCAATGAAAATGCTGGTAAACACTACAAAGGCAAAAAAAATACATCCAATAAACTAATACCTTTCGTAGTTGGCTTCAACTTGCTTATATCAGCCATCTCTTTAAAGATTGAAAAACTCTCGCAATGATTTCAACCCATTCAGCAAAAACACACCTGGGAGATATGGGTTTTTTAAGATGAGTAAAAACCATGCTTATTTTATATGGCATAAGAAATGCAAATGACGTTCAATTTCTTTTTCCCTTCTCAAATTAAGACGCAGAAGAATTTGCATCAAGAAAAATGATTTGGTTTTCCTGTTGATATGTTATTAAAAAAGAAAGCTTAAAACATGAATGGAACCTCTCTGTTCGACATTTTGTTCCTTATATCCTTTTTCACTGAATTTGGTGTACTCCTTTAAAAAAATCAACCAAGTTAAATGACCTTAAATGTTTGTACAATGTTTAAAGATGATATCAAATGCACTAACATAGAATTCAGATTTGGAACACCTCTCCATGCTTACATTAATTTGTGAAAGCTGATGGTGGAGATGGTGCATCTTCCAATACCAAAATACAATCTTATTTACTTTTGTACCTCTTACAAATCAATCCCATCTTTTTCCAAAGCAATGTTCCATTAGTACAACTGTAGTAGAGCACTGGTTGGGATTCATATACTATTTTTTTCCTCTCACAGCCAATATTAATTGTGAGGTAGATTCATACTGATTTCACTTTATCCCTAGTTATACTCATCTTTGTGTAAAACATCTAATATAAATTTGGCTGAGAAGGCAAACCTACTATCCCCCATGAATTGGATCACCACCTGTTTATGCTCTGTTTAAGTTACACTTCCTATTGGATTAGAGCACATATTTACCATATTTCAATTTTTACACACCATTAAACTAGAACATTGTTTTAATAAGTTGAGTTTGCTGAAATTGAGATGAAACTTGGGCTTGACTCAGTTTTGGCCAAGTAGATGCCATATTACTATTTTCTTGGTCCTTTACTTTCATTAGATCAAAAATATGTATTGGCTATTGATTGCTCAAGAGTTTAGAATCTATTTTTTTTAATAGC
The DNA here is from genome assembly GCA_013350335.1 of Chimonanthus salicifolius. Classification (NCBI taxonomy): domain Eukaryota; kingdom Viridiplantae; phylum Streptophyta; class Magnoliopsida; order Laurales; family Calycanthaceae; genus Chimonanthus; species Chimonanthus salicifolius. The sequence continues at coordinate 47,318,892 of CM023535.1, forward strand.
GAAGGTATCAAGTAGCATACAACTCAATTGAGATGGGCCTGAGCCGACCTGTATCAACTGATGTGACCCAAATTCTTGCAAATCTAACTTGGCCCAATGCATTATCTCTATTATGTGGGTTAAACCTATTCTACATACTATTAAATTTTCATGGATTGTAAATCGAAATTTTGGCTTTACTAACTTACTATAGAGATGGATACTGAGCATATCCAAATAGGCAAAATGTGAGTGAAGCATAAATTATATTAGGGTAATTTACAGGATTTGGTAGATTTATCTTCCTCTTTTCTATCTCCATCACCAAATTATAGCATGTAAACACATGGCCCTAATTTAAAAGAGAAAAACAAAAGAGTAACAATGCCATCCCGATAAAAATCCTACAACACGCAAATATTAAAATTTGAAAATCAACTGAATCTGTAGGGAAAATTACTTACATTTTCTAAGCATCGACCCGAGGAGATTATGCCCATGTTAATGTCCATCAAAACATCCATGATTTTCTGCAGTAAAACTACTTTCTCTGGATACCAGCATGTCTATATATTCGTCTTCAAACCCCGCAAATAGTAGAAGGAGAAGTCCCAAGAAGGAATAGGCACTGAGAGGGGGAAAACCTAAGAGAAAAGGAAAAAGAGAGCGGGTGCTAGAGAGTGGCGAGAGTTTTGAAGAAATCTGAGAAAAGATGGAGAGACCCTCAGCGAGAAAAGGGAAGAGATAGAGAGCCATCATGAGCGATGGCGAGAGAAGGGAGATTGAGATCGAGAGAGAGTGGCGGCGTGAAAGGAATAACAAGAGAGACAGAGGCGTGAGAGAGAGCGGCGGTGTGAAAGGAAGAACAAGAGAGAGAGGCATGAGAGAGAAAACCCTAGAGGTGTGACTTTTAATTCGGATACGATGGGCTATCTGACTGTCCGCGGATAGTCCACGGCCCTGCGATAACAATCGGACTCTCTAGGCCCTATCCGGTAACATTAACGGACTCCAAGGATCCGACCCGTTTAATTATTAATCAGGCCGGGCCAGATGGTCCACGGGCTGGATCCAGATTTATTTATAGGTCTAATCATTCCACATCTTTCCATGCCATCGATTTCTACTAATTGCTTCTGATTATGTATCTGTAATTAGGAACTTATGTAATGCACTGATCCAATCGACAGTTTGCTCAGGTAAAGCTTTCTGTGCATGGTCACATGAGGGCTGCATTTTCAGTGGCCGAGGTCATTCATTTGGTGTCATATGACAATCGACTTGCAAATATATAGTATGAGTGTCTTGATTGGTCGATTGAGAGGCCAACTTCCCACAGTTAAACTGAAATCGTCGGAGCATCCATGGTCACTGATCCCACCAGATGAACAATTTGGATTCGTAGAGAGTTTAAGACCTTGATTGGAAGAAGGAAATTGGATTTGTCGTTGGTTGCGTCTTGTTTTTTCCCGCCATTGATGTATGAGAATGACAGAGATGCATTTCAGAAAGTGAAGATTCTCGCTTAAAAAAAGACAAGAACACCATCTTCTAAGAATAATAGTAATAACAAAGCGAAAGTGAAGTGTCTCGTATGATAGGAGTATTCATGAAGGCTGCCCTCAGTTTTAAGGTCTACTTCGGTTTTTAACATTTAAAAAATGAGAGATGTAGAATTTGACTCCAATTATAAAAGAAATGGAGAGAACTCAAATCCGTAAAATTTTTTTTAGAAATTTCAATAGTTCCTTGGATCTTTTTTCTTTTCAACGCCACTTGATGATTCACTTTAGGTGATTGGGCAACCAGAATCTCAAATCGAAAAGAAACTAAAATTTGAATTTCTCATAAAGAAAAATCTACACTTAAACGAAATTTGCAATGACATAGAAAATTATAGTTAATACTAGAATTGAATTTCCAAGGATTAAAATTAATGTAGTACAAAAGAAACATTTGAAAATAAAATTAAACTAGAAGTTTAAAAGAATACAAAAATTAGCAATACTTGGATGCAGCAAAGAAACTAATGCTTCAATTAACTTCAACTCAAACTTATATACTGTTTGGGTCAGGAGTCGAAATATCGGCCGACACATATCATATCGGTCGATATGTATTGATTTTGGAGAGCACTATATCGGCCTATATCATATCGTATCGGCGGATATTCACAATATCGGTCGATATATCGGCCGTATCATATCAGCCGATATCAAAATATTGGCTGTTTTTTTTTTTTAAAAAGAGGAGGTGAGAGAAAAATATCGGCCGATAATGATTTTTTAACCCCTTGTTTGGGTCCTGTGAATCCTCAAATGTTTGGAATACAAAAATAGACAAAAATAAACTTTTTCATTTTTCTTTGACAAAAGTAACAAAATTGATCATAACTTCGTATACATGTTTTGGAATTGTACAAAATTTGGCTTATAGGGAAAGTTATTGAATAGTCTTTCGAGTGAGTCCAATTTTATAAAATTCGATTTTGATTTGTATGTCGAATATTCCTGCAAGATTACACCATGGTTTTTGTCAATTCCTTAGTGATGTGTCCTAGATTTAATCTTGCCATTTGATCTAATCGTTACACCCAATAACTACTAGCACGATAGGGTCCATATGCACTTTCTGACCCATTCTTTCAACCCCCATTAGACAGTTTGGGCCTCATTTTGGCACTGTAAAAAATGTTGTAGGATTGGAATTTTTTTTTTTTTTTTAATTCTAAACTTTTTTACTTCTATGTTTTCTTCCATGTCCTCTTTGCCTCATAAACTTAAAATTCTACGATTTGTTAAAACAAGATGTGACTTTGTAGTCTTCTTTTAGGTGTCAAAGAATGTCAAGCATACATTAAATTGAATATATTAGAAAGTTTATTCAATAAACATTTTCAAGTGCTCAAGTTTATGCAATTCTAACATACATAAAGGAAGTTATGACAGATTTAAGTTTGTTTGTTTGAATGAGTAACCTTTGTTTATATTTTTCTTGTCCATTGAAACTAGGTTCTACTTTGGATTGAATTAAATTAAGAAAATGTAACTCCAATAAAGCCAAACAGATTTCCATTAAAGTAATTTAGAATTTTAATGAAAAATTGCATGAAGTAACGTAATTCCAAACAAAATTTAAAAATTAGGATTCAAAGTTAACTTGGAAGATAACCAAACCAAAGACTTTTCTCTAACTTCAATTCAATGCTCAGACTCGGGTATGGTACATGGTAATCACCCTCCTCTATGTATAGCATTGTGGAAGAGGGTGAAACAAAAAAAAAAAAAAACCAAGGGGAAGGAGTTGGCTAGTTTAGGGTTACATAGCATTAAAACAACTAAAAGTCCCATTTTCAATGTGCTTAGAACAATATAATTGACCTGGGGGTGGTGAATAGGTCAATCCCATTTTAAATGGTATTTACAAATTTCTTGATTATTTTAAGTGCAACAGAATATTAATCAAGAGGTTTATTTAGTGTGATAGATTGTTTCTTTTCTTTGAACAATCACACTAAGATTTTGACCCTTTACATTTTGCTTATTATCGATTCTTGTTCACAACATGTAGAATAGGATAATCAACATGCAAAGTGATGTGTGTTAAGAAGGGTACTTAAATAGTAAATACAAATACGCAAAGATCAGACACCATCAGACCAATTTAAAGTGATTCGGTTACCCAACCTACATCCACTATTAGGACTCGCTCAACCTTGAGCTATCCCCAAACTCCACTAAGTGGGGACTTACACCCTCACAATTAGAGTAAGAATTCCACCTCACTCAATTAGTTGAGAATTTCACCAACCACCATAGAATAAGAATTCCACCTATCCATTTGGCTGGGAATTCCACCCACAACATGTGTCGGAGACAACGCTCCAGATTTTTTATAGTGATTCCGGAACCAAGCTTCCTTAATCCACTTTCCGAAAAAAAGGTTTTAAAAACAAATTAAAGCCAAGAAGCACTTACCTTTGAAGCTCTATCTCTTGATGTGTGCTTCTTCAAGATCCCACCCAATGTGTGCCGACGCTCCTTGTCGTCTGTAACACTTCAGAATTCCATGTTATCAATATTTACGGAATTTGCCATTTTAATTGTGAATAAACATATATGAACCTTAGATGGGTAAGGTGTTGGGTCAATGGCCCAATTAGGACCCAACGGTTATGGTATAAGGTTCAATTTAAAGTAAATGGGTAAGGCGCATTTAATTGGGTCAATGTTGCTATTTGGGTCAAAATGCTCAATTGGGACCCAATGGGTCGTGGTTAACTTGGTTGACCACCAAGTGGGTTCAAGCCTAATTAAATGGGGCTGAATTAAAGATTAGTAGGCAGACATCGATTTTGAAGCACTCCTCCATGCTTCTTGCATTTAGTGCTTAATTACGTTCTTCTCTAACTCATGGTTCTCTCCTATGGCTCAATGCCCACTTTTCGTGCATCAAGTTTAATTTTCCCCTGTACAAACTAAGTTCCAGCGTTAGCTGATATCTTCCATTAGTTAGGCTAATGTTCTAGCTTCCCTAGGTTAAAGAGGGGGGGAGGGGGGGGGGGGGGGGGGGGGGGGGGAAGAATAAGTTAATTCCATTTTTAATGGTGTTTACAAATTTCTTAATTAATTTGAGTGCAACGGAACATATATCATGAGATTTGTTTAGTTTACTAATTTCATTAAGCGATCACACTAAGATTATGACCCTTTACATATTATTTGATTATCGATGCTTGAGCACAATGTATAAAATAAGATAATCAATATGGAAAGTGATGTGTGTTGAAAAGAGAACTTAAATAATAAATACAAACACCACAAGACCAATTTAAAGTGATTCGGTTAGCCAACATACATCAACTATTAGGACTCGCTCAACCTTGAGCTGTCCCCAAATTCGCTATGTGGGGACTTACACCCTCACAATTAGAGTAGGAATTCCACCTCACTCAATCGGCTGGGAATATCACCAACCACTGTAGAATATGAATTTCACCTATCCATTTGGCTGGGAATTCCACCCACCACTATGCTGGAGACATCGCTCCAAATTTTTTATAGTGGTTTCGGAACCAAGTTTCTTTAATCAACTTTCAGAACAAAGGTTTTAAAATAAAATTAAAACCAAGAAGCACTTGTCTTTTGACCTATTTCTCGTGATATGTGTTTCATGAACATCCCACCTAATGTGTGTCGACGCTCCATCTCTTAGCCGCTGTATATAAATCACAATCCATGGTGACAAGGAAACTGGTTATACCGAAGGTTTCCTATATTATGTTCTCCTCCTTTCCTCCCTTGCAAACTCAATCAATAGATTGGTTGTTTATGACTTTTCATTCCTCCCCTCTCTCTCATAACTAATTCATCTGATTAGTTGTATTGATTCCCCAAGTGCAAGCACGAGAGAGAAAGTGATCCTTCTGTTGGCCCTTGTTTAAGCTCACTGATAATGAGGAGGGTCCAACTGATCTTACCGAAGGATAACAACTGGTTGCATAAGGATTGATTTATATAGAGAAGGCAACCAGTCTGGGGAAAAAGCATGATGACAGTAGTTTTTATTTTAAAAACCTGTTACCTAGAACGACCTGTCGTCCTTTATCAAGGGGTCAGTCCTGGCTACTCTCGAACGATCTTGAACTACCAATTTGTCACTTTTCTCGAGAGCCCACCTGAATTCAAGTTCAAGAACTCATAAATCTTGATCGTGAAGTCGTTTTAGCCTTTCACCGTGGGGTCAGTGCATAAGAGACTCTCGATCAGAGGCTTTCTCAGAATGATAGTTCTATTATTCAAAACCTATGTCAATTTGGTCGACCAGTCTTTGACCACGATGGGTCGATCTTGTCCCCACTGAGGGTTCAGTGAGAACGACTGGTTGAGCTGACAATGAAACTAAAAACTTATTTCCAAGTTGGGTTCAATTTCACTGTCAAGCGTCCTCTCTATGCTTTTTATGACTTAACCATTTTTTCCACTAAACCTAGGGATAGTCCTCTCTAAGGCGTGGATACCACCTAAAGTCATCTATGAACATATTACCTATTTTGTGATTGCCATAACGATGAGCTTCAATCTGGTGGAGCGTGATCTTTATTTTTGATCACATTGGGTCTTTAAGCTTCTAGCAAGTGCTTTTTTCCGAGTCATGGAATTGACAAACATAGGGACTTGGCCATGCCGAGGCACTAATAGTCTCCCCCTTTGTCAATTTCATGAGAAAACATAGAAGCTAACCCATTTCCAAACCCACCCTTATTACATCTCATTTGAATACAAAGCATTACATCAATTACATGTTCATATTCAAATGGAAGACAAGACTATGATTTTTGCATATTCTTGTTCAGCTTGTTTCATTTCATTATTCTCGTTCAAGCATATAAGCAAACAATACTAGAAAATCATTAGAGGGGTAGTCCTAAAACATAAGGATGCATTCATGTACTAAATAAGATTTGTATTTAAGCTCCCCGTACTTCCTGATTTCCTAGTGACCAACACTACTCATAGTTAATCCAAGCTATCAGTGTTCAGAAGATTTCTCCCCCAAACTTTTTGAGTTTGATCTTCCAAACTCCAAGCATAGACATTCTCCTATGTCTAGCACTTTGATGTTTTCTAGCTTCTACTAATTTCTCCCCCATTTTGTCGTACAATTGACAAAGATTAGTAGGTAGACATCGATTTTGAAGCACTCCTACATGCTTCTTGCATTTAGTGCTTAATTAAGTTCTTCTCTAACTCATGGTTCTCTCCTATGGCTCAATGCTCACTTTTCGTGCATCAAGGTTAGTTTTCCCATGTACAAGCTAAGTTCCAGCGTTAGTTGATATCTTCCATGAGTTAGGCTAATGTCCTAACTTCCCTAGGTTAAAGAGGGGAGGGAGGGGGGGAGAGAATAAGTTAATTCCAGTTTTTAATGGTGTTTACAAATTTCTTAATTAATTTGAGTGCAACGGAACATATATCATGAGATTTGTTTAGTTTACTAATTTCATTAAGCGATCACACTAAGATTATGACCCTTTACATATTATTTGATTATCGATGCTTGAGCACAATGTATAAAATAAGATAATCAATATGGAAAGTGATGTGTGTTGAGAAGAGCACTTAAATAATAAATACAAACACCACAAGACCAATTTAAAGTGGTTCGGTTAGCCAACATGCATCAACTGTTAGGACTCGCTCAACCTTGAGCTGTCCCCAAATCCGCTATGTGGGAACTTATACCCTCACAATTAGAGTAGGAATTTCATCTCACTCAATCAGCTAGGAATATCACCAACCACTGTAGAATATGAATTTCACCTATCCATTTAGCTGGGAATTCCACCCACCACTGTGTCGGAGACACCGCTCCAAATTTTTTATAGTGGTTCCGGAACCAAGTTTCTTTAATCAACTTTCGGAACAAAGGTTTTAAAATAAAATTAAAACCAAGAAGCACTTGTCTTTTGACCTATTTCTTGTGATATGTGTTTCATGAACATCCCGCCTAATGTTTGCCGACGCTCCATCTCTTAGCCGCTGTATATAAATCACAATCTGTGGTGACAAGGAAATTGGTTATACCGAAGGTTTCCTATATTATGTTCTCCTCCTTTCCTCCCTTGCAAACTCAATCAATAGATTGGTTGTTTATGACTTTTCATTCCTCCCCTCTCTCTCATAACTAATTCATCTGATTAGTTGTATTTGATTCCCCAAGTGCAAGGACGAGAGAGAAAGTGATCCTTTTGTTGGCCCTTGTTTAAGCTCACTGATAATGAGGAGGGTCCAACTGATCTTACCGAAGGATAACAACTGGTTGCATAAGGATTGGTTTATATAGAGAAGGCAACCAGTTGTAGCAACGGTAATGTACCGACATGTCGGGCGCACCGAGGGATCGATGACTAGAAATGTTACTGGTGAACAACCTGACCGTTGCACAATAATTCGCTCCCAACGGTAATATTCTTTCTCAGTTGACATTTCGTTGTCGCTGATACGTCGACAGTAATGGTACCGAGAGGTCGGTCCGAACGAGAGGCTCAGTCTGGGGAAAAAGCATGATGACAGTAGTTTTTATTTTAAAAACTTGTTACCTAGAACGACCTGTCGTCCTTTATCAAGGGGTCAGTCCTGGCTACTCTCGAACGATCTTGAACTACCAATTTGTCACTTTTCTCGAGAGCCCACCTGAATTCAAGTTCAAGAACTCATAAATCTTGATCGTGAAGTCGTTTTAGCCTTTCACCGTGGGGTCAGTGCATAAGAGACTCTCGATCAGAGGCTTTCTCAGAATGATAGTTCTATTATTCAAAACCTATGTCAATTTGGTCGACCAGTCTTTGACCACGATGGGTCGATCTTGTCCCCACTGAGGGTTCAGTGAGAACGACTGGTTGAGCTGACAATGAAACTAAAAACTTATTTCCAAGTTGGGTTCAATTTCACTGTCAAGCGTCCTCTCTATGCTTTTTATGACTTAACCATTTTTTCCACTAAACCTAGGGATAGTCCTCTCTAAGGCGTGGATACCACCTAAAGTCATCTATGAACATATTACCTATTTTGTGATTGCCATAACGATGAGCTTCAATCTGGTAGAGCGTGATCTTTATTTTTGATCACATTGGGTCTTTAAGCTTCTAGCAAGTGCTTTTTTCCGAGTCATGGAATTGACAAACATAGGGACTTGGCCATGCCGAGGCACTAATAGTCTCCCCCTTTGTCAATTTCATGAGAAAACATAGAAGCTAACCCATTTCCAAACCCACCCTTATTACATCTCATTTGAATACAAAGCATTACATCAATTACATGTTCATATTCAAATGGAAGACAAGACTATGATTTTTGCATATTCTTGTTCAGCTTGTTTCATTTCATTATTCTCGTTCAAGCATATAAGCAAACAATACTAGAAAATCATTAGAGGGGTAGTCCTAAAACATAAGGATGCATTCATGTACTAAATAAGATTTGTATTTAAGCTCCCCGTACTTCCTGATTTCCTAGTGACCAACACTACTCATAGTTAATCCAAGCTATCAGTGTTCAGAAGATTTCTCCCCCAATCCTTTTGAGTTTGATCTTCCAAACTCCAAGCATAGACTTTCTCCTATGTCTAGCACTTTGATGTCTTCTAGCTTTTACTAATTTCTCCCCCATTTTGTCGTACAATTGACAAAGATTAGTAGGCAGACATCGATTTTGAAGCACTCCTCCATGCTTCTTGCAGTTAGTGCTTAATTAGGTTCTTCTCTAACTCATGGTTCTCTCCTATGGTTCAATGCCCACTTTTCGTGCATCAAGGTTAGTTTTCCCCTGTACAAGCTAAGTTCCAGCGTCAGCTGATATCTTCCATGACTTAGGCTCATGTCCTAGCTTCCCTAGAGCCTTATCTCCCATTCTCCAAGCCATCTTTTGTAGCTTCTTTGACTCATCTCTCTCGTGGAGTAAGTTATAATTTCTGCTTTCTTCCAGTCTCTCTCCCCCATAAACTCTGCTGCTTCTAAATTTATATTCCTTCAAGCTTCTTTATAAGCTTGCATTCACCTTCCTCCTTATACTGTCATGACCAGTGATAGCAGCTACTTAGCACAATTATTGTGCTTCCCCATCCTCCAAGGTGTGTGCAATATCATAGTCCGATCCCTATCTCCCTAACAACCTGCATGATAGTCTAAAATCCATGATAAAATAGATGTGAGATAGAAGAGATTTCATCAAATTAGCAGACACACTAAATCAAACCATAACATTTCATTGATAAACAAATCTGTAACGCCCCACATTTTTTCAGTTGAATAAATTAGAGTATATTTTTTTTTTAATAAGTGAGAGAGGACGGGTCGTTACGGCGCGAGTCAAGTCCGAGTTTCTAAAACCCGACCCTTGACTGGCCACTATTTCGTGTGCGTGGACTAAGTCCACTAAAACATTTACACACGCTTATCTTATTGCTTGCGGAATAATTTATATGAATAAGATGCTATTCATTTTCTTAACATCATTAGGAAAGGAAAGTCAATCAACATAAAAATTAAATAAAACTAAAGATTATCAAACCATAGTAAATAGGTTCTAAAGTGTCCCAAATAGTCTAACATATTACAGCCCAAAATGGAAGTCCTCCTAATACATCATTGAAATCAAAACTAAGCAAATTAAAATTCAATCTTCCAAGCTCCTTTTAATCCGTTTTCCGTCATGCTTGGCTCCCTGTGGTCCTATGTCATTTTCCTTAGCATTTCCTGTTTCAACATCTATAGGTAGAGGTAGGGCATTAGTCAACATGCCCAGTAGGGTTAGGGTACATATAGGAGTAATATTAGAATATCATAAATCAAGGGTTTATACATCATTAATGGCATATTTGTAAAAACATCTAGTAAGTAATAAAACAATGCATGACGTCCATATCATAATCATGCTAACATAAGTGTCATGTCATGGGTGTTAATGCCAAATGAAATCCCACCCAATGTCCATACCCAATCACATCATAAATCAATCAATGGTTTCCTTGGCCAATTATGTCCACGGTGCTTGAGGCGGCAACCACCAGGGCATTGTATACCCATCCACAAATTAACTTGATTGCCGGTGGAGTGTGGGCTCTTCCCTCTGCGCAGGGTTTCGGGACTGACTACCAAGGAGGTCTTTGGCCCAATTAAGCTGTACTTTTAGATCAACCATATGTGGCCAAATCTCAACAGTTCATATAGCTTCATATAAGCTACTCTCATGCCAAAGTCTTGTCCGGATCGCTCAGGACTTGGCTTGTTGGTCATATGTGTTCCCTCCCATGCCATGCATGAGGTAATGTATGCAAGAATGCCAATACATCATATCATTGCAAATCAACTCATAATCATATACACTTTATTTAGCCAATGCATTCATCATATTTTGAATAAAACAAGTGTCATATTATACCCCATAGTGTTCTCAATGAGGTAGGAATCCTATCAATGTCTGATATACTATCCTTTCTTGTCTGGCAAGGATAACGCTAACGGTCGCATGAGATGAACCACAATCCCTTTGCGAACCTCTTTACCTCATCAAATTCAAACATACATATTAGTTTGATTTTCCATTTCAATTTCATCACCCCTATTTCCATCTAAGTTCCACATTCATTTCTCAATGCATTTACGCATCATAGTCCTTAAACCGGTTAAGACCCTCAATGAGATTCGGCCATGCAACATGGCTGAACCTCATTCTTTGATTTTTGACCCTCTTTTTAATCCTTGTATTATTTTAAACAATGCGAGTCAATCTTCATTCATTTTTTATTTCCATTTCTTAATTTAATAATCCCAATTTAGTCATTTAACCTTTAAACATACATAGATCCATAAAATCATCCATGGGGTTCGGCCATACAACATGGCCGAACCCATTGTTCTTCATTTTCATCTCCTTTCCATCCTATATCACCTTGAGGATGGGTTTTTCTTAAAAAAATACATCCAACATGTTTTAGGTCACTTGATGGGGTTCGGCCATACAACATGGCTGAACCTCATCTACTATCTCTTTTAGTCCTCAAATGATCCCCATAAAAGAAATAGGGTTTGGCCATGCAAGAGGCTGAACCTTATTCTTTGATTATTTTCCCCTTAAAATCCATCCTTAATCATGTTTAAACATGGATTTCATCTTCAATACTTACTCAATATATTTCCTACCCACTAGCCAAGGTTAGGGTTCGGCCATACAACATGGCCGAACCATCATGGTTGGTTTTCATCAAAACCCTTAAAATATTGGACTAATGGAGTTGACCATATCTTGGCCGAATCCATAATGATCCAGATTAATCTCACGGGTGTTTTGTTTCAAACCATAACCATCCTTTGGATGGATTTCCAACTCCATGGCCTCATAACATTTTTGGCCATTCATTCCAACCAACATGGAACCCATGGGTTCGGCCACACCATGGCCGAACCTATGGTTTCTTTAGATTAATCCCCAATGATTTTACTAATTCTAGACATACCTTATCTCCCTAGACCTTTCCTTCAATGAGTTGCTCCTCCTCCTCATTGGTTCTTCAATCTCCTTCTTTTATTTTGATCTTTCTCTTCAAGTGTATGGAGGTAGAGGTGGAGAGAGGAGAGGAGTGGAGAGAAGTTCTTGTGAGAGAGAGAGGAAGGGGGGGGGGGGGGGGGGTGGGCCAATGGGTTTGGGGTGCCCTTTGGTTTGTGTTTTTATATTAAAACCCTAATTTTTCCTCTCCCTCTCATAATGGCTTGTTCTAACCAAGGAGGCTCTTGGTTTTCCAAGGGGACTTCATTGATTTTGAGGTGAAGAACCTTGGGTCCCCAAGTGTCTAGGTATAATACACCTAGACAAGATTCCTCAACTCTTAATCTCCACCCTAGATCTTTCCTTAGATGAAATCCTAGCCTTCCATCTTATCCCTTCATCTTCCTAACTTAAGACCCCTTAAAAACAAAACCCTAATTTAAGATTCAAATTTCAAAAGTGGTTGACCAAGTCAACCCATGCCATAGTCGACCATGCATGTGGTGACTTGGTCACTACATGGCACTTGGGTCCCACTTTTGCCATGTCACTTGATGCGTCACCTTCACTTGTATGCCACCTCAATTCTACTTTCCATTTCACTTGATGACGTGGCATCCTTGCTTAGTTGGCTTCCATGCGATGACATGGATGCCACATGACAATGCCACATCACCCACATGCCACCTCACTTGATGAGGTGGACTTTAAATGCATTAACTTATCCAAATTCAACTAACTTAACTAAATTTACCCATTTATTTTCAAACTTCCATACACCATTTTATTTTATTATTTTAATTCCATTATCCCCTTATTATGTAATTTATGTATGATGATCTAATTCATCAATTATTTTTAAATTAAGATCACCTATGACCCATTGGGTCATAATTGGGTAATTGACCCATTTCCTTGCCCATCTATTGTCCATTTCAACTTTTTAATTTTAAATTCAATTAAACTTCTCTGTTAATAAATAAAATTGCAATCCAAGTGGGCCCATCCAATAAATTTATAAGCTGAGGAAAATCTGAGTTGTTACAAATCAGTACATATGGTTTTAAGAAGGGGGCAACATGGATGCTTAATTTTAACACTAAAGCTATAGTTTTTCCAAAATACAAATCGTGAAAAACTAACTTAAGCAAAGCCATCCGTAGGTGGTGATGCTGAAGGAGGAGATTTTCGTCGGGTTCTCTTATTGAGTCCTTCCATGAATGTGGAGAGGTTTTGAATTGATTCATTCATGGAGGTTGCAAAGTCTCCAATCTTTCTTTCCAACTCTTGATGTTTCTCAAGGAATAAATAAAGTAGTCTTATAAGAGCTCTATCAGATTCGGTTTTAGTATCTTCCATCTGCTATTTTCTTTTCTCCTCTTTTTTAGTAGCAGGATTCTTAATAGGTGTATCCTCATCACAACTGGATTCTACTAGAGGAGTGAAGCCCTTTTGGCCTTTCTTTTTTTCACTTACTTCTTCTACATTGGCTCTAGTTGGAAGTGTAGGCTCCTTAATGGTCACTCCTTTTGGCCTTCTTGATATGGGTGGAGCTGATTTCTTCTTGTGGGATTTCCTTAAGAGGTTTTGACTCGACGACCTATAGTATTCAGAAGAGACGAAGATTCTCCTCGATACCACTGAGATTTGGGTTTCTTAAACAATGTGGCATGATCATTCTCAGAATCAGAGGATATAATGATGACTGGAGACTTGTTCTTTTTGTCATTTTCTACTTGGGAAAGAGAAAAATGTTCACAGCTAACTAACCAATGAGAATCACAAAATCCGTGATTTTCAAGGTACTGATGACGGAAGAACCAGAAGTCCTCTGTTTTTCTGGCGAGGAAACGCTCAGGGAGATCCTATCGACTGATCTAGGGCATGGGAAGAGAGGAGGAAATCACTAGAGTTTAGTGGGAGAAGGAACGACGATTTTGAATAATCAGTCGTTTTCGCAGAAAGAGTCCTTTTTAACTTACTCTTTTTGGTTTACCGATGGGTCGTGACCAACGACCGGTCTGTGTCGATATGTCGATAAGTATCGACCTGTCTCTCTTTTCAATTTTTCCCCCTTTCATACAATGTTCTTATTTTCAACAGTATCGACTTGTCTGTTCCTCCAACTAGTCTAGCATTCGACTTGGGTTTCAACTAAAGAATGACTGGGTATTTGTGTTTGTGTGCGCTTGTGATGTTCATAGTTTCTCAAGCTCTGCATATACACCTTTCAATGGCAGTGATGATACATACATTCACACCGCATCTGTGCCATTTGAAGATTTAATTCTCCCTTCTTAAGATAGACACAGATCATGGATCACAAATCTCTTTTCCTGGATCCAAATCAATCCAAGTTTCTTGGACACATTTAATTTACCAAATTAAGTATATTGCCCAAGTGTGTGATGTCATGAGATACGACATTTCTAGGCTTTAGCAAGGCAAGGTGTCTATGAACACGAATCATTCTACATGATGTATGAATTAATGAATATTGGAATGAAAACTCAAAGCACACTAATCATATAATCATTTCCTAATTTGAATACATTAATCAAGCATACAGAAATGGAATATGAAACTACATATACAACTCTTATGCCTATTATCATGTTATTACCCAAAATATGATAAACATTTTTGCCATTCTTTCAAGAATTCTTCAAAAAGAGATGGTACATAAATGGATTAAGATAAGCACATTTGATCATTTTGATCAACACTTCTGGTAAGTTACACCAAGGAAAATCCATTTAAGGGCATAGAGTGTAACACCCCGGATTTTCATTACTTATAAATATATTGGATTGGTCCATTTGAATTGCAAATTAATTGAATTTAAGATTAAATAGTTGAAATGGACCTTAGATGGGTAAGGAATTGGATCAATTACCCAATTAAGACCCAATGGATCATGGGTGAGTTTAATTTTAAAGAAATTGGGTAAGTTTAAGGTGAATGAGTCAATTACCCAAATGGGACCCAATGGGTCATAGATAAGCTGATTTTAAAGTAATTGGGCAAGGTCAAGGTAAATGGGTCATCTACCCAATTAAGACCCAATGCATTAAATTCATCTCATCAAGTGAGGTGGCATGTGAGTGATGTGGCATTGCCATGTGGCATGCATGTCATCACATGGAAGCCTAGTAGGCAAGAAGGACACATCATCGAGTGACATGACCAAGGTGGGACCCAAGTGCAATGTGGTGACCAAGTCACCATATGTATGGTCGGCCATGTCATGGTTGACTTGGTCAACCACTAATTAGTTCAATTCAGTTAAGATTAAATTGCTCGAGTGAGTTTTCATCTCATAGGTTATGAAACCCAAGGAACTCGATGGAAGTCAAAGAGTTTCTTGGCTTGAGCCAAGAGTCTCCTTGGTTAAGCCAAGGGACTTATTGGTTATGCAAACCATTATGAAAGGAGATGAAGAGATGATGCTGTTACTTAAAAGATACCAACCAAGGGGCACTCTACACACCTTGGCCGATTACTCCCTCCCTTGAGCAAAGAGATTTCTCACCTCTTCTTCTCTCTCTCTCTCACCTAGACTTCTACACTTGGAGAAATTGAAGAGCAAGGAAGGAAGAAGAAGGCTTAAGGAAGGAAAGGACAGACCAAAGAAAATAAGGAGACGAGAAAGAAAGTATGTTTTGAGTTTAACAATATGGGATTTAGACTAAGGGAAACCATAGATTTGGTCATGGTGTGGCCGAACCCATGGGTTCCACAATGGGTTGGAATGTGTTAAGGCCATAGAGTTGGAAATCCATTCAAGGATTAGTAATGGTTTGAAACAAAAGAAAGGTGATATTCGAATCCATGTTATAAAACAAACATTGGAAGAATTATGGAAAAGACACTAGTCTTGGCTAGAGGGTAGAGTAAATTCACTAAGAGTCATATGAATGATGATATCTATGTTTGAAAATGATAAGGAATGGATTTCAAGAAGAAGGGCCTAGCCATACATGTAAATATAGAAGACTGACAAAAAATTAGTCGACTGAAAGGGGGTTGGTAGAACACATAAGGGGTTATCTGGGTGTTTCAGCCGAATGAATCTTATGATTCAGTCGACTGAACATGGAATGGATTAAAATATATGAGGTCTATTGGTATTTCAGCCGACTGAATCTCTGTTTCAGCTGACTGAACATAGATGTACCAAACAAGCAAGGGATCTGGTGTGTTTCAGCCGATTGAATCTATGATTCAGTCGACTGAAGGTATACTTACCAAACATGTAAACAGTTGGTTGATGATTCAGCCGACTGAATCTTTGATTCAGTAGACTGAATTTATACTGGCCGAAACACACAAATAATCTGATCCAAAGTCAACTGACTGAATCTGTGATTTAATCGACTGAAAGGACATTGACCGAGAATACAGAGGGTTTGAACCAAAGTAAGCCGACTGAATCTAGGATTCAGCCGACTGAAAGGTTACGGGTCAAGTATGTACAATATTTAGTTGTGTTTCAGCCGACTGAATATTACTATTCAATCGACTGAAAGTCTGCGGGTTAGGTAGAGAATAGTAATTGGACATGATTCAGTCGACTGAATTGAAAAGTTTGATTTTTGCATGATTTTCAAAATGTTTCTGTATATCTGGTAGGATGTAAGGAGTAATTAAATTAAAATGGAAAATCAAATTGATTTATATATGTGATTGAATTTAATAAGGTAAAGAGATTCGTAAAAGGTTTTGCGATTCGTTCCGATGTGATTCTTAACGTTATCTTCACAAGACAACAATGATAGTATACTGAACGCTGGTAGGATTCCTACCTTATTGAGACACTATGGATTATATAACTTACTGGCTTTATTTCTAAATATGATGACTTACTTTGGTTAAACAAATGGTTTATGTTTATGAACTGAATTTCAATAGTGTTATGTAATTTGATATGAAACGGCATTCTTGCATTCATTATCTCATGCATGACATGGGAGGGAATACATGGGACCAACAAGCCAAGTTATGAGCGGTTTGGACATGATTTGGGCTTGAAACTAGCTTGTATGAAGCTATGTGAACTATTGATATGTTGGCATTGTCCGGGATTACTAGAAATGGGTATGGCGTAATTTGGGCCAAAGAGCTATTGGGTATATAGTCCCGAAACGCTACGCAGAGGGAGGAGTCCACACTCCATCGGTAATTCCGATTAACATATGTGGGGAGGTATAACAATGACCTGGTGTTGCCGTCACAAAACACTGCGGACGTAATTGGCCAAGGGAACACCATGATATGACAATTTATCAAGAAAATTATTTATATATGATGTGATTGGATATGGAATTGGGTGAGTGATCATTTGGCATTGACACCCATAACATGATGCATAAGTAAGCATGATAATGATATGGATATCATGCATTATTTTTACTACTTATGAAATGTTTTACAAATATGACATGATGTTTCTATCTTGATTTTATATTAATCCTATGTGTACCATAACCCTACTTGGAATACCTACTGGGCATGTTGATTAATGCCTTACTTCTACCCTATAGATGATGGAACAGGGAATGACAAGGACATAGGACATGAAGGGAGTCAAGCGTAGGAGCTGGGACAAATTTATGTTCATTTTATTTAGCTTGATATTTATGATGTATTGGGAGGATTGATATTTTGGACTGTAATAACTTGGAATTATTTTGCTATGGTTTGATGATATTTAAGTTTTAGTTAATTATATAGTGATTGACTTTCCTTGCCTTATAATGATGACATGTATATGAATGGTATCTTACTCATATAATAATTCCGCAAGTATTCTTAAAGTGTGTGAAATGTTTTAGTGGACTTAGTCCACGCACACATAAAGGTGGCCAGTTAAGGGTCGGATTTTGAAAACTCGGACTTAACTCGTGTCGTGACGTTCCCGTTCTCTCTCACGCATTTTTTTAAAAATATATATACTCTGATTTATAGCGAGTGAAAAAGGGCGGGCCGTAACATAGAGCATGTTTCATTCCACATGGGATTCACAAGTTTATGAACTTGGAATGAAACGATACTGTGTATGAATACCATACACACCCTATACATGAGGTAATGCACATACTACATTCATTTCCTAAAGACGCACAAATCACATGGCATATGAAATGAAATGAGACAAGTATAATTCAATACTAGATTGCAAACCTACATGTACAAACAAGTATCTTGCATAAGATCAATCCAACAATCAAACAAGAACATGGATTGAAGGCAAGATACAAGTGTAACGCCCCGCCCTTTTTTACTCGCCGAAAATCAGAGTCTATTTTTTTTTTTTGAAATAAAGAGTGACAAGAGAGCGGGACGTCACGACTCGAGCTAAGTCCAAGCTTCCAAAGCCCGGCCCTTAACTGGCCAACCCTACGTGTGCGTGGATTAGTATAAACAAAACACATAGATATAAGTATATCAAAACCATGCAAGTAAATGCCATGCCATGGGTGTCATATGCCATGTGTCCCACCCATAATCCATATCATCTTCCCATAATATCCCTTTTGATGGAAAATGCACATCAAGGTATCCCCACGTTTGTTTATCGGTCGCCCCGACGGAGCGTGGACTCCAGTTACAACCACAATCACATAATGTCCCTCTTGATGGAAAAACCTCATCAAGGTATCACAATCTCATAGTATCCCTCTTGATGGATAAAGCACATCAAGGTATCCCCACGTTTGTTTATCGGTCGCCCCGACGGAGCGTGGACTCCGGTTTCATTTCAAACATACATCCCTTTGAATCAGTGTGGATTCCACCCCATGATTGCTTTATCGGAAATCCGAATGGAGCATGGACTCCTTTCAATTGATCCCTCCCATGCCATGCATGAGATGCAAGTGCCAACATGCTATATGATAATACAAACCATAGCATTAAAATCCCATCATTAAGACATACCACTTGATACCAAAATAATTGAAGTAAAACATTCATATACACATAATCCATGGCTTTCAATGAGGTAGGAATCCTACCAATGTCTAAATACCGGGTCCTTGGGTTTTCCGTCCAAAGATCGATCACCGATCGCGCACCGCTTACGAGATCCCGTTACCTTATTACACATCAACAAGTCAAACCAATGTTCCAACCATGTTTAAGTCCACAATACATGCCTTGGTGGGGTTCGGCCATACAACATGGCCGAACCTGTAACACCCTGGAATTTCAAAGATAACAATTTACATGAATTTATCCATATTTACGGAATTGCCATTGTGATATATTTGATTTGAATTTAAATGGGTCAATGGTTCAAACAAGACCCAATGGTTAGTAATCTTGTTTACAAAACAAATGAATGGATGAAATGTACTCAAACGGGTCAAGAGTTGTAATTGGGTCAAATGGGTCAAAATGGCCAAATGGGACCCAATGGGTCGAGATGGACATGATTAATCATGGAGTGAGCTCAAAACTTAGTTGATTTAAGTTTTCATTAATTGAGTTTGGTTTGAGTTGAAATGAATGGTGGAGTGGTGGAGTTTAGTTGAACTAAACTTATGAGTTGAATTTATTAGTTGAGTTACATGAGAGTTGTGACTCAATTTCAAATGTTTTACACGTTGGAAGGTAACAAGGGAGGGGGAGTTTCATTTAAAGAATGAAACTCCCACATGGGACGTTGATAAGCATTAAGGAGGTGACGGTTACACATGGGTTGCATCAAGCGTGAGAAGTTATTGACTTCAAAAATTCAAATTCAAAACCATGGGGACGTTGGTTGCATGAGGCTTTTCATGCATGTAACATCTACTAAAGAGATAAGTGGGGTGGTTGTTTTGAGAGTTACAAATACAAGGTTAACCAAGGGGCTAGTCATTGGAACATGGAGAGTTTTATTTAAAAGTTGAAACTCCAAGATAGATATTAAACCAATGGGGGTTACAAAGTGTGTTCACACTTGGAGGAGGGGAGTTTCATTTCAAGAATGAAACTCTCACATGGGACGTTGATGAGGATCAATTGGGCTGATTGGAGCTGCTGTATTATAGAGTTACAAAAGAGGTTTTGACTTTTCAAATTCAAATATGATAAGACTACACGTTGGAGGAGGGGGTAAGGTTTCATCTCTAGATGAAACCCCCATGTGAGATGATAATGAGAGGAGGAAGAAAAGGAGAGGTTACACAAATACCATGTATGGAGACGTTGGAGGGTTGGGGAGTTTTATTTCATAATGAAACCCCCAAGTAACATAAAGGACTTTGATTAAGGTGAGGTGAGTTACACAAGGTTAATCTTGGGCTGGTTTTGGTTAAACAAAGGGTTCTCATTTTACTCTCTCTATCTCTCTCTCTTCCTTGGACAGTTATCATCTCTCTAAGATCAAGAACAGCAGCTGGTTACTGATATGAAATCAGTCTTTGGTTGATTTATTTCACCAAGACAAAAGCATACATTGAGCAAAGGAGTTGGCATCAAGGTTTTCCATTCAAAGCCAATCTTCTATCTCTCTTTCTCTAATTCATACCTTAGCCGAATCATTTTAAGGACATCAACAAAATCATCTTCGGCCAAGGAATCAAGAAGAAGGAGAGGCTAAGAAAGGGAAGGAACAAGCCGGAGTGAAGATTAATCGAAGGAGACGCTGTATTAGTAAGTGCATTTTGAACCCTTGTTTAATAGATTGATTAAGAAAATGTGATCTGGCCATCGTATGGCCAGATCCATCAATGGTTTAAATATAGGAATATGATTTTAAAAGTGGTAAAATATGGACCATAGGGTTCGGCCCTTTGGATGGCCGAACCCCATGAGAAAATTTGGTGAATTCTATGGTGTTTGAAAGACAAAAATCCATATTTTGAAGTGGGGGTTTTAAAGGATTTTTATATGGAATTAAGGTTACTGTTTTGGATCAATTATGAGATAGCCGAATCAGGTAGTTTCCATGGTTAAGATGTGGAGCCTAACATGTACATAATTAATGGAAGCATTATGTAAAGAGAACCATAGGGTTCGGCCATATGTATGGCCGAACCCCATGGACTGTTTTGTTGAATAATTGGGTTAAGTTTATGATGGACATTAGGTAATATTTATATGTTTTGATTTAAGAATAATACATGTTTGTTTATGGAATTAGTATGGGTAAATAATCAGCCAACATGAATGATGAAAAAGGGGGATAAAAATCAGATTGGTGAGGTTCGGCCATGTGTATGGCCGAACCCCACAAATGGTAATTGTTGGACATAGTGGTTAGTTTATATGGAGATATGAAGGGTTTAAGAAGGATCAAATTAAGTGGTGAGGTTCGGCCATGTGTATGGCCGAACCCCACTAAGATGGTTTTATGTTAGGTGATGGAAGTTAGCTAATTTAAAGCAAAGGTTGGTCTCAATGGCACAATTGTAATTATGGGTGAAATGATCAAAAATAAAATGATCATATGATTGGATAAATGGGCTAAAATCAAGGTGGTAAGGTTCAACCATAATGTATGGCCGAACCCTACCAAGGTTCATTTAGAAGTTTGGGTTAATTAGATGGTTTTAAGTAAATAAAAGAATGACCAAAGTTTTAATGGGTGAGGTTCGGCCATGGCTTTGGCCGAACCCCACTAAGTGGTTCTTGGAACATTAAGCTTTGCTGGAAATTAGGTGGTTAAATGATTAACTTGCTGCTATGTACATAAAGTATTCGGATTTCTAGAACGGTGTACAAGTCGTGATCGGAAGACGGTTCAAAGGAAGGGTCAAACAAAGTAATCTAGTGTAGGTTTCCTACCTTGTTGTAACCACATATCTTATTTGCTGTTTTATGTTTATTTGAGTAAGTTATTTGAATGAAATGTTATATTTACAAATGGCATGTTTGCATAGACATCTCATGCATGGCATGGGATGATGGTGTTGTAACCGGAGGCCATACTCCGTCGGGGCGTCCGAAAGACCACTGTGGGGTACCTTGATGATGAGAATCCCATCAAGAGGAATCCTAAGGCCACACTCCGTCGGGGCGTCAGAAAGACCACTGTGGGGTACCTTGACAATGAGAATCCTGTCAAGAGGAGGCTATGTAGAATGGTGATGGGTGGGACTCATTACATGTTCATTTCATACATAGCATGCTTTTATGGAATTTTGACACACATGTATTATGATATTATTTGCATGTTTTATACTAACCTTGTGGTAGCCCTATTCGGAAATACTACTGGGTGCGTTGATCTAACGCCCTATCTCTACCTTAGTGGATGACGCAGGAAAGACAATGAATGAGGATCGAGAAGGGGACCAAGCAAAGAAGCTTGGGCGGTTTGAATGGACTATTTACGGACTTGTTATTTGATTTATTTGGACAATGTAATTTGGTAATTAGATGTGTTGGCATGTAATAAGTAGTTAAGTAGATGCTATGGTTTGGTTTATTTTGGATGGTTTGGAATGAATGGTAGACTAAGGTTATTTGGTAATATTGGAAAATAAATCTTGTACTTTGCTATCATAAGTTATAAATTGAGTAGATATAGGTTCTATTATAACCTCAGTTAGACTAAGACTAAGTATATTCAGCATGTTGTATTGGTACCATGTGTGGATCAGTTTTATGGACTTAATTCATACGCACATGGGCTTGGCCAGTTAAGGGTCGGATTTAGAGATCCGAACTTAACTCGCGTCGTGACATTCCGCCCCGATCACTTGTTGATTATTATTATATTTAAAAAAATAAATAAACTCTGATTATTAAGAGTGAAAAGGGCGGGGTGTTACAGTACCTCAGCCACTTGGTTTTTGAGTCCCTTTTTAATCCTTAGATCATTTTAATCATGTGGGTCCAAGATCAGCCACCCTTTGATTCATTAATCCAAGCACATAAGTTAAATCATTCAAAAGACCCTAAGTCCACAAACATTCCCCATGGGGTTTGGCCATACACCATGGCCGAACCCATGGTCCTTCCATTTCCCCCATTATTTACCTTTTTGCCATTATTCTTTCCATGGCTAAGCACTCCTTTCATTTATACATATCTAGGTCCATAACTGATCCACAAACATGGATCCATAAATGACTCATTAATCATGACACAAAAACCCTAGCAAATCCCTTATAATGCCTCCATTCCTTAGCTTGATAATCCATTCATTTGAACATTTGATTTCTTCAACATGCATGGACCTATCATGTCCATAAAATGGGTCATGGGGTTCGGCCATACAACGTGGCCGAACCCATGATGTCTTATTTTTTATCCCCCTCATGAATCATTTGTAACATTCCCTCCACGGGGGCGGGGGTGTGTTTAATAATGTACTTTGGTCCAATATTTTGCAACCCATAATCCCTTAACATTTCCTCCATCATTTCATGGTCCAAATAGCTCAAGTCCATTAATATTTTCTCCATGGGGTTCGGCCATACAACATGGCCGAACCCATGGTCCATGGTTCTTTACCATTACAACTTTTGAGACCATTAAAAATGATTAACATTTCTCCATTATTTCCCTCCTTTAAAACCCTTAAAAATCCTTAACATACACCCATTTAAAAACTTTTAAATCATTAACACCCTTGCATGTTCTTCATCCTTAAAAACCTTTTCAACTCACCAACATCCTTTCATGGGGTTCAGCCATACAACATGGCCGAACCCTATGGTTCATCATTTTCTTTAAAAACAACATATAACCATGTTTATATCCCTTGATGGTTCTCATACATAAAACCCTAGGGTTTGGCCATGCAAAGGCCAAACCATGCGTCTTGATCATTCACCATTCCTTTCATGGAACATGCACAAGGTCCTTAGCCATAATAAAATTAGGGTTCGGCCATGCAAGCACCGAACCATGATCTTTAACCATTTTCCATGCTTAAGCCTTATATACATAGTGTCCTTAATCATATCCATTAATCATAGCCTATCTTACCCATTAGGGTTTGTCCATTTTCTATCTCATCTC
This sequence comes from Chimonanthus salicifolius, assembly GCA_013350335.1. NCBI lineage: Eukaryota > Viridiplantae > Streptophyta > Magnoliopsida > Laurales > Calycanthaceae > Chimonanthus > Chimonanthus salicifolius. The sequence continues at coordinate 47,342,873 of CM023535.1, forward strand.
TTGAATGGATTTTAAATCCATGGCCCATAACATTTTGGCCACTCTTCAATCCAAGAAAATGGAGTTCCATGGTTTCCTTTAACTCTTTCAAATTAATAAAACACATCAAGGTATACTTACCACTTCCATGACTCCTCCGCTTTCTTTTGCTCCTTCTTGTTCCTTAGCCATCCTTCTTTCTTTCCTCCTTGATCTTCAGCCAATGTGTGAGCTTGATCAAGATAAAATCTCCAAGAGTGGTTCAGCCAAGAAGGGTGTAGGTTTTGGGAGAGGGAGAGGAAGAGAGAATGGAAACCGTAGTCTTTTGTCTTGAGAGGGTGGTCGACCAAGCTTGAGATCCAATTTTTCCCTAAGTCTTTTCTTCTTTCTCTTAGGGTGAGGGTCGGCTAGGAGAGGGAGAGGGAGAGAGAGAGTGTGAGATGAGAGGAATGAGATGGAAAATCCATCTTTCCATCTTCTCTTGGGGTTTGCTTGGGCTAGACTCCACCCTCATCAATGTGGAGTCTTCCCCATGGCCTCTTTGACCAAACAAGAGGGTGAATGCCTTCCACATGGCACACACCACTCCATGCCAACGGTTTTGACTTGGGCTCCTTTGGTAGTTTGGGTGGTTTCCATGAGATGAAACCACCACCTCTCTTTGGACCAATGCATGGTCTTGCATATCCCCATTTCAAGCATCTTGTCTAGCCAAGGAGGGAGCATGCCCTCCACATGGCACATACCACCCCTTATGGCCAACGGTTTTGGTTGCTTTCCATGGGTGGTTTGGTGGTTTGGATGAGGTGGAACCACCACCTCACTTTTGGCCAATGTATGCCTTCCACCTAAGCCTTTGGTCTAGCCAAGGGGGAGCATGCCCTCCACATGGCACACCACCCCCATCCCAACGATTTTGGTCTTGGTTGAGATGAAAAATCCACTTTGACTCACTCCTTTTTCTAGGTGACTCACCCCCATTTGACTCACCTTATTTTAATGTAACTCACTCCCATTAATTTATTGATTTTATTTTATCTAACTTAGGTGATATAATTAATTAATCTAATACCTCTTACTTCATTTAATCTTCTCTAATTTATCCTTGACTCACCCATGATTGACTAAGTCAACCATGGTGGTCGGCCCCACCTTGGCTTGGTCCACAAGCCACCTCTTAATGAGGTGGAGTTGGGCCCCACTTGGCCATGCCACTTGGATTTCCATTTCTACACTTGCCACCTCACTTGATGAGGTGGATTCCATGCCTTTGATCACAATTGGGTCCATGACCCAATCCATTTCTTACCCATTTACCCAAATGCTCAAACCATCTTGACCCATTGGGTCCTAATTAGGCATTTGACCCAATTGACCATCATTGACCCAATTAGTTGGAAATAATCCAATCCATGGTCCATAGGACCATACTTGGGCCATTGCCCCAATTTTGATCCATCTAACATCCACTCCATCTATAACTCTTAATTTTTCAAAATTAAATCAAATAATAACCAATATATTTATTGTATTAAAAATCCGGGCTATTACAACAAGATGATTCCAAAAATATGTTTCAAATGTGAATTCCTTTACACATTTGAACACGATCATTGTGAGACTTGGAAGCTAAGTTCACAATCCAGTGTTGGCCTTTATGAAATCTGGTATTAATTTTAGGTGCCTTCCCATTTGATCTTTTGAATCAAAATTTCCAGATTTTGTACCATGATGTTGTCCCCACAAACATATTGGTACATGGCCATAAAGGATACTTGAAGATTATTACCTTCATCAAGTTTCTTTTCTCTATCCTCTTCTTCTCTAGAGGATTTAGCTTGGACTTTTTTAATGGATGAACCATTCACCTATATTCTTAGTACACATATTAATCAAGATAGGTGGTGTCATCCATTGGACTAAAAAAGGAAATTTTTCCGTGGATTCTTTCAACCTCTTTTGTTGCTTCATATCTTTTAGATATTTTAAAGGCATATTATGAAACAACAACGACGAATACTACAAGCGTTTGATTAAGGTGCATAGTCAATTCATCACTAGTCCAAGAGTTTTGGTCTTTCAGCTAAGTGGTCATGGAAGTTAAGACTTTATCCAATATCTTTTCTATACACACAACCCACTTTCTATTCACCTATTTACGAATATATTTATTAATGAAAATATATCAAATTTTTAATTCATTTTTCATCATAAATAAATGTTTGGAAATATCATGGATTTCTCCTATAGCCATTGTTCTAGCATGGATCAACTCGGACGGTTAAGTCTATAATGGCCCGGAATTTGTAAATCAATATATATGTGGCTATTATTTTAATGGTGGAAATTGGAAATTTGATGGAATAAATGGTGAATGGATCAAAATATGGACAAAGGCCCAAGTATGGCCCAATGGACCATGGATTGGATTTAAAATCATTTAAATGGTCAATTGGGCCAAGGATGGTCAAATTGGGCCCAATACCCATTTGGGACCCAATGGATCAAGATGATGTAAGCTCTAAGTTAAATGGGTCGGAGGTGAGTGTGATTGGGCCATGGGCCCAATGGTGATCCAAGTAGTTGAAATGGATTTAATTAAATCACCTAAGTTGGAATTTATTTAAAACCTAGGCGACATGGCCAAATGGGACCCACCTCCACCTCACCAAGTGAGGTGGCGTGGAGACCAAGGATTGGTGGGGCCGGCCACCATGGTTGAATTGGTCAACCATGGGTGGATGTATGAAGGCAATTTAAGCAAATGGAATTAAGTTAAATGGGAATTAATTAAACTAATTATCTAATTAATTAAATGTTTAAATTACCCAAAAAGGGTGGTCAAGTGGTCAAAGATGGGAGTCCAAGCCACCTTATCCCTAACACATAAAAACGTTGGCTAGTGGTGGTTATCCCAACCACCACCATAAAGCATGATAAAAATCTTATGTGGGTAGGTGGGAGGAATTAATGATAAAGTGTATTATAAGCAACCAAAAAGGAGTTGTTTTCATCTCATTCCCTCCACTTCACTCTCATTTCACTCTCTTCCTCTCTTGCTCTCCACCACCGTCCCACACCAAGGAAGAAAGAAGAAGAGAAGAAAAGAGAGGAAAAGTTCAAGCAATTAGCCACCACTCCAATATTAAAGCTTGGTATCTTCTTTCTCACCATCCTCTCTTCCCCTCTCCCTCTCTCAAATCTAACCCTACCTTGGCTGAATCCAAGCTTGGAGGTTTTTCATCTTGATCAAGCATCCTAGCCGACCAACAAAGGAGAAGAGGAAGAAAGGAGGCCAAGGAGTTCGAAGGGAGCAAAAAAAGTCGAAGGAGTCGACGGATTGTAAGTATTTCTAAATAAGTGATTGGATTTTTTTAGGGTTTAAGATTTGGGATCCATTCTTATTGGATTTGATGGTGGCCAAATTATCATAGGCCTTGGATCTCAAGTCCATCCAATGGAAGGATGGAGAATGGGCAAACCCTAAATGGGTAAATTAGGTTAAGAAAAATAAAGGAGGCACTAAGGACATTGTGTAATTAAGTTAATTAAGCATGGATACATGTGGATTTTGAAGGGGTTAATGGACCATAGGATTCGGCCATGTAGTATGGCCGAACCCCATTTTAGAGGATTGATTAATTTATTAGGGTTTATAAGAATGGAAGCATGGAGAATGATTTAGGGTTTTAAGTTGTTAATGATTAAATGTGGGTAATTTTAAAAGGGGTTTTTATGAGAAAAATCATGGGAAACATTGATGATTCTTAATGGCTCAAAAGGCATAGATGAATGATTGAACCATGAACCCTATGGTGATGATATGGTGGATTTAATGGGCATGAAATTATGGAATGATGATGGATGTAAAGTAATGGAAAAATAAATGGGGAATGTTGGTGGTGTTGATGGACCAAAATGAACCTAATGTTGATAGTTGTAATGGGAATGTGGCTAAGTTAATGGACTTAAATGTGATTAAGGATGATGGTTTAAATGTGTAAATTAAACCCTTTCATGGAAGGGCTTATGATGGATTCAAATGTGTACAAAGGTCCATGAAAATGGGAAAAAGACATCATGGGTTCGACCATGGTGTATGACCGAACCCATGACCCAATTGTAGGTCATGCTATGGGCTAAAAATCGGAATTATGTATGTGGTTAGATGAATGGAAAATTAGGCTAATTAAGGACTGATTTTAATGTTCATATCATGGTTGATGAGTCGTTAAAGGATCCAAGTCTATGGATCAATTATGGGCCTAAGAATGGAGGAATGAAGTGAGAACTTAATCATGGAGGAAGAGTGGCAAAACCGTAAATAATGGCCAAATTCAAGAACCCCATGGAAATGATCACGGACTTAGGGGCTCTAATGTAACAACCGTATGTGTGATTAGTAAAGCCTAAGGTGGCTGATTTTTAGACTTAGGTGATTGAAATGTCAATGGATTAAAATGGGACCCATAAACCTAATTAGTAGGGTTCGGCCATGGTGTATGGCCGAACCCCACTAAGGCATGCATTAGGGACTTAATCATGGATAAAATGTGGACTGATTTGGTAATGTATAATAAGGTATGGGGACATCGCAATCGGTGCGCGATCGGCGCCCAGATTTGTAAACGGAAACGGAACAAAAAGACGCTAGTCGGTATTCGGTAGGATTCCTACCTTTTTTGTAAGCCATGGATTATGTGATGGTTTCTTTAATTTATTTTGGAAATTATATGGTTTGTTTTATGATGGGTTTGTAAGATTATGATTTATGTAAATTATATGGCATAATGCAAGGCTATGAATTATATGCTAAGTTATGAGTTCTATATTAAGGCTATGGATTATACATACTACATAGCATAATGCATCTACATCTCATGCATGGCATGGGCGGGAAAATAATGAAATCGGAGTCCATGCTCCGTCGGGGTAACCGAGAAGCAGACATGGGGATAGCTCGATATGCTATAACCGGAGTTCATACTCCATCGGGGCGATCGTGAAGCAGACATGGGGATAGCTCGATATGCTATAACTGGAGTCCATACTCCGTCGGGGCGACCGAAAAGTAGACATGGGGATATTTTGATATGTTGAGATATAACCGGAGTCCATGCTCCGTCGGGGCGACCGAAAAGCAGACATGGGGATTTTTTTGATATGTTGAGATATAACCGGAGTCCATGCTCCGTCGAGGCGACCGAGAAGCAGACATGGGGATATTTGATATGTTGAGATATAACCGGAGTCCATGCTCCGTCGGGACGACCGAGAAGCAAACATGGGGATATCATGATGTTATGGATGATGGGTGGGACACATGACATAAGACACCCATGGCATGGCATTCATTTTATAGTTTTCATTATATGATTACCTATGTGCTTGTTATCACTAATCCATATGTTAGCCCTACTTGGAGTCCTACTGGGCGCGTTGTCTAACGCCCTGCTTCTACCCTAACTGATGACGCAGGAGATGGCGCAGCGGAAGGGCGTGACGAGAGCCAAGCTTAGGAGCTTGGGGAAGGCCGCTACTTAATTTATTTAAATTTGTTTTGGAAATGTATTTGAGTAGCCTAGCTTGTCGGAAATGTAATATTTTAGATTATTTGCTATGTTTTGGTTTTCATTTTTGGACATTGTGATGTTGAGGTATTTTGGTAATTAAATGAATGTTATCTTCCCTGCTATCTAAATTGGTAGGTTAGTCTCTATTTTAACTCCGCACTTAGTTTAATATTCCTCAAGCTTACTTCTACGTGTGAACCATTCTCCGTGGACTTCGTTCCACGCACACGTAGGGTTGGGCAGTTAAGGGCCGGGCTTTAGAAGCTCGGACTTAACTCGCGTCATGACGTCCGCGCCCTTTGTCACTTCTATTTAATTTAAAAAAACAAATAGACACTGATTTCGGTGAAAAGGGGCGCGCGTTACAAAGTCCTTTCTCAAGAGCACGATGTAACACCTCGGATTTTCAATTAATTATTTTGTATGAAAATAATCCATTTAAATTTGTGAATATAAGTTATGGACTTTAAATTGGGCAAAGAGTTGGGTCATTGGCCCAATTAGGACCCAATGGTTTTGGAATTGGTTTCAATAAAAATTTAATGGGGTTGAATTTAGTTAATAATGCAATATTAAATAAATATTACATGACCGAATTTTAGATGTGCATATCCAAGAAAGATACTTAGGCCGTGTATAAAGATATTCCATATCTATGTTAGGCGCATAAGAATAATTTAAAAAGGGTATGCATATGGTCTAAAAATTAAATAAAAAAGATGTCTAATTAAATAGACATTGCATGGCCATGTGTGATATTACCAAAGTGAGATATGCGCATGAAGTGTTGGAGTGATATTAGGAATTGCTAAGTGAATGGGACTCGACAATTGCTAATTAAAGACACAAGGGGCACGACAATTGCTATCTAAGCAAGATTGGATCGAGTGGAATTATAGAAGGGGTCGGCAACTTCTTATAAAAGATATAAGGGGCTCACGACAATTGCTATTGCAGCAATATTGGCTGATTGGAAAGTATTAAAAAGAAGAGGTAGCAAGGGGCGCATGGTTTACAACCCCATAGTCGAATCTTATTTTCTCTTTCTCTCAATTGTCATTCTCGCCAAGATCAAGAAAAAGGAGAGGAAAAGGCAGCTAGGAAGAAGTGTTCTTAGTCTTGGGAAAGATCAAGAAGAAAGGAAAAGGATTTAGAAGAGCAAAGAAAAATAACCGGAGGAGTCGCGGAAATCGGTAAGTAGTTTAAAATATTTTTGTTTAAGAAATAAAGAACCATAGGGTTCGGCCATGGTGTATGGCCGAACCCCATGGAAGGAAATTGGATGGCCATTGTGTTTAATTTTAATAGAAAATAAGGGGTGAGGTTCGGCCATGGTGCATGGCTGAACCCCACCAAATATTTTTACAGATTTGAGGTTTCTTAGACATGTTTTAATTCATGGGTTTGAGGATTAAAAAACCATGAAGGATGTTAGTTATTTTAATGGAGGAACTTTGGGTTATTTATATGGATTAGAAACCATGGAAAGATATGGTTTAATGAATGGTTAAATGGAAGGTGTTGGATAATTTTTAAATGAAGTTTAAATGGAATAAGATGAACCATCACATGGCCGAACCCCATGGAAGAGGATTATTATTTTAGAAAGTAATCAAAGTATGGATTTTAATTTAGTAAGGATGTTACTAGATTAGAAAATATCTAATCATGGACCTTGGATTAATTGGAAGTTGCTAAATTTGGAAGCATTCCAATTATGGAAAGATGGTTTCTAAATTAGGAAACTATCTAATTTTTGGAAGGTAGAGACTAAATTGGAAAGTCTCTAATTATGGAAGTTGGATGCTAAATTTAGAAAGCTTTTAATTATGGACCTTTGGATTATTTTTGGAAGGAACCTTGATTTATGGGAAGTAATATGATTAGAAGTTGGGCATTATGGGTTCGGCCATGTCCATGGCCGAACCCCATGAATCAATTTCTATAAATGTATGTTTATGAATATTTTTAAATGGAAGGTGGAGTTTAATTTAGAAAGGATCTAAGAATGGAAAGAATTGATTGTTTTTGAAAGATGGGGATTAAATTAGAAAAGTTTCTAATTATGGACTTGTTAATTATGGGTTTGCCAATAATGGAAGTTGATAAAAACGGAAATTTAGATATCATAGGGTTCGGCCATGGTGCTTGGCCGAACCCCATGAACCAATTTTATGGGTTTAGGCTTATGTGTTAATGAATGGAAGGTTGGAAATAATTAGGCCAATGGCAATTTTGTAAATAGGGTCTAGAATGAAGGACCATGGGTTCGGCCATGGTGTATGGCCAAACCACATGGGGAATATTTGATGGATCATGTTGAGACTAAGGAATCTATTATGGAATTAATATGGGGAATGATTTATGATTTTTAATGTTTAAAAGGATCGAATTATTGGATATGTAAGCCATGGATGGCAAAGTTGTAAATATATGGAAATATTGGACATACGGTTCGGCCATGGTGTATGGCCGAACCCCATGACTTATTTATTGGACTATGTGTTTGGATTAAAGAAGTATGTATGGATTATTTTGGAACTTAAGCAAGGAAAATGGCTATGGTTATGTACAATGGCATTATTGTAATTAACTGAATTAATGGACCATGGGTTCGGCCATGGTGTATGGCCGAACACCATGGGGTTTTGTTTATGGACTTAGAACATTGAAAATCAATTGAGACTTGGTTATAATTAATTGTTATATTATAAGGTAACGGAACCTCACAAGGTGTTTACGATCGTGAGTGGTTACCAGACGAAAGACGCAAGGACACGTAGCGGTCTTTGGTAGGATTCCACTTCTTTGAAACCATGGGTTTATGTACATTGTGCTTATCTTAGTTTTCTTTTATGAATTTATGTTGCAAAGGATATGTTTCAAATGATGATTTTAAATGCTATGTCTATATGAGGAAAGAGCATGTGTTTTAAATATGACTTTAAATCTTATGTTTATGTTATAAAATAGCATGTGTTTCATTGGCATCTCATGCATGGCATGTAATGCCCCGCCCTTTTCCACCCTATAAAAAATCAGAGTCTAAATTTTTTATTTTTTTTATTTATAACTAAGTAAAGTGGAAGAGAGCGGGGAGCGTCACAACGCGAGCTAAGACCGGACTTCAAAAGTCCGACCCTTAACTGGCCACCCATGTGTGCATGGACTAAGTCCATTAAAACCAATCCACACATGGTACTAAATAAAAAAACTTGCGGAATAAAATAAACTAATTGCAGAACTAAACTGTTTAGATGGCAAAGTACAAGTCATCTAATCAAAATTACTTAAATCCGATAACCATCATCAAAACTATTCACAAACCATAATAATGTTACTAAGTTATTACATGTCCATATAAAAGTATCCAAATGTCAATAAATAATTCCATTCCATATCCAAGCTCCTATGCTTGGCTTCCTTCGCGATCCTCGACCTTTCCTTTTCCCTTTCCTGCGTCATCCACTAAGGATAGAAATAGGGCGTTAGATCAACGCGCCCAGTAAGTCTTCCGATTAGGGTTACTATAAGGTTAGTATAAAACATGCATATATCATAATAATACGTGATCAACAAAATTTACAAAAACAATGCTATGCATGTATGCAAATGTAATGAGTCCCACCCATCACAATTATACATAGCCATCATTTGACGGGATTCTCATCGTCAAGGTAACCCACAGTGTTCTTTCGTTTCCTCTTGATGGGATTCTCATCATCAAGGTATTCCTCTTGGTGGGACTCTCATCACCTAAGAAGGCCCCACAGTTGCATCACGGACATTCCGATGGAGTGTAGGCTCCGGTTTTCATATTCATCACGCCATGCCATGCATGAGATGTCAATGAGTACATGCCATTTGTAAATAAATCTTAACATTCAAATCCCATTTGAAACATAATACTTTAACACAAATAACTCATCAAAATCAACATAAAAACAACAAGTATATGTTGTTACAAAGAGGTAGGAAACCTACAGAAAAGTTACTTAAACAGTTCGATCTTCTTAACCCGTCACCCGTTCACGATTTGAGCACCGTTCAAGAAGTCTCGTTACCTTGTTTATATAACAGCAAGTCAAACACATGTCTCATATGGTTTCAAACTAAGTCTAAGACCAAACACCATTTTGTGGGGTTCGGCCATACACCATGGCCGAACCTCACCCACTTGAACACCATCCAAATAACTTATTAGAATACCTCATATTACCAAATATACCTTGGTAGGGTTCGGCCATACAACATGGCCGAACCTTACCATTTAGGTTTTGACCCCTCTTTCAAGTCCTTTGCTCTTTTATTCATATTTACAATAATGCTACTAGACTAACCTTTACTTAATATTGCTAATAACCAATGTCCATAATAAATCCTCCTAGGGTTCGGCCATACAACATGGCCAAACCTCACCAACATAATGATGGTCCTTTTTAATTAAATCCAAACACCATTCCAATCATTTAATTACTCATACACCCACAACATCATAAGTCTATAAAACTGATTAGTGGGGTTCGGCCATACACCATGGCCGAACCTTACTCCCTTGATTTCATGTTTCAACCCTTTGATCTTCAAGTTAGACACAAGATCATGTCCTTCCATGACCTGATATCCATTATCATTTTCCATAAAACAAAACCTAGTGGGGTTCGGCCATACCCCTTAGCCGAACCTCATTCATTTAACTTGGTTCCTCTTTTAATCCTTGGTTTATTATTTCCACCCATTACTATATTAAAACAGTCCATTAAATCTAATATCCAAACAACCTTAAGTCCAAAGATAAACATATGTGATTCCTTAATCAAAAGCCTATAACCATTTATAATTTCCAACCATGTTCTTACTCCAAATAACCCATGAAATGGTCCATGGGGTTCGGCCCTACACATAGCCGAACCCTATGTTTTTCTCAATTCAAACCTTCCAATATTTATGCATGGTTCATAGCCAACACCTTAGCCACAACAACACTATGGTTCGGCCATGCAATGGCCGATCCAAACATTAACCTAATCTCCATTTTAAACACCTTAAAACTTCCATACATTGTATGGTTTGTATCTCTCAAAAACCATCATAATAACCAAATCCTTTCATGGGGTTCGGCCATCCAAAGTGTAATGGCCCGGAATTTTTAAATTAATATATATGTGATTATTATTTATTTTAAGGATGGAAATTAGAAAATTGGTGGAATGAATGGTAAATGGGCCAAAATTTGGACAAAGGCCCAAGTATGGCCCAATAGACTATGGTTTGGATTTAAATTTATTTAAATGGTCAATGAGAGTTAAATGGGTAAGATGGAAATCTAATTGGGCCATGGGCCTAATGGTGATCCATTTAGAAGGAATGGAATGAAACTTAAATCACCTAAGTTATTTGGAATTAAACCAAGTTGATGTGGCCAAGTGGGACCCACCTCCACCTCATCAAGTGAGGTGGCGTGTGGGCCAATGATTGGTGGGGCCGGCCACCATGGTTGATTTGGTCAACCATGGTGGAATAATGGGAAATAGGTTAAGTACAAATGAATTAACCTAAGGAAATTATCAAATTAATTAAATAATTAAATTATTAAATTGGTGGCTAAATGGGTTAAAATTAGTCAAATGGAGACCAAGCTACCCCACCTCCAAGGTTAAACACGTTGGGCTTGGTGGTGGTTTAGATAACCACCACTATAAAGCAAATAAAATCTTTAAAATATCTTGCTTTGGTTGGTGAGAGTAGTTAATGTAAAGGGTAAGTTTAAGTCACCAAATGGGGGGTAAGTCTTGAGTTCTTTTCCATTTTCTTATCCTCTTTTCAACTCTCTCCATTGTCATTCTCCATGGCCGTCCCACACTAGGAAGGAGAAGAGAAGAAAAAAATTAAGGAAAGGAAGCCAAGAAGAGAAGGAGAGAAGAAAGAAGTGGAAATTTACACAAAATCACTCTAAGGTCAAGGTGATTATCTCCCCTCTCATCATCCTTTCCTCTTCCCTCTTTCAATTTAAACTTACCTTGGCCGATTCTAGGGTTGGGGATTGCCACCATTAATCAAGAATCTTGACCTATCAAAGATCAAGAGGAAGGAGAGAGGAGGCTACGGAGACTGACAGGAGTGAAAGAAATCGGAGGAGACGACGGATTGTAAATGTTTCTTAAATAAGAAATTTTGGATTTTTAGGGTTTAAGAATTGGAATTTATTTTTGTGAAATAAATGGTGGATAGATAATTTTATGCTATGGAATTTAGATCCATCAAATGGAAGGGTGGAAGATGGAGAAAACCCTAAATGGGTGAATTAGGGTTAGGGAAAAGAAATAAGTAAATGTAGTATGTGCATTGTATAATTTATGGAATTGAGCATGGAATGGGGTGCTTGGAATAAGAATCATGGGCCATAGGATTCGGCCATGTAGAATGGCCGAACCCCATGGTGGGTGATTTGGTGGTTGGTTTAATTGGTTAGGGTTTTATGGATGGAAGACAATGAGGGTTTGTAGCTAATGAAAATTAGGGTTTTAAATGAGTGAGTGTGGGTAAGTTTAAAAATGATTTTATGATAAAAATGTAATGGAGTTTTATGGCTTTGAAATGCATGGATGAAATGAACCTTGAACCATGGGTTCGGCCATGGTATATGGCCGAACCCTATGGTGATGAAATGGTGATTAAATGGTGGGTTTAAAGGATAATGTGCTGATGAATTTAGGGTTTTAAATGAACAAATGTAATGATCCAAATGGGGCTAAGAGTAGTGGTTTAAAAGTGTGATTTAAACCACCTCAAGGAAGGATTTATTTTGGATCTAAATGGTGTAATTAGATCCAAGAAACAAATGGGGAAAGGACACCATGGGTTCGGCCATGGTGTATGGCCGAACCCATGGCCCAATTGTGATCCATTTTGATGGGTGAAATTGGAGGATGAGTGATGTTTATGGTTTCCAAAGGGTATGAATGGGTAATGGACTCATTGTAGTTTAAATGTATGAAGTAAATCCCATGGGAAGAGTTGATGAATGAGGTATTTTAAAACCATGATCCATTACCCATCTAAAGGGTTAAATGTGGGGTTTTGTGTAGGTTTAAATGAATAAGGGTTAGGTTAATAAAAAAGGCTAATTTTAATGATGTTATGACATGGTTCAATGGGTCATTAATGGACCTAAGTTAGGGATCTAAGTTTATGATCAATTAGGTATTTAATCATGCTTGGATAAATGAGTGATTAATCATGGAAAATGAAGTAGTGGCAAAACTATAATTAATGGCCAAATTCAAAAATTCCATGGAGATTGATCATGGACTTAGGGGCTTTAATGTAATAACCTTATAAGTGATTGATAAAGCCTAAGGTGGCCAATTTTTAAGACTTATGGGATTAAAAGTTTTAATAGATGAAATGGGACCCACAAAACCTAAATAGGGACCGGTTTTTCATATGGACTTGGAAATGTGAATGGACTTAGAAATAGTTAAAATGTGAACTAATTATGTGTATGTAATAGGATATTGCATATCGCGAGCAGTACGCGTGTCGGTAACCAGATTATCAGGCGAAACCGTAAAAGGATGCGAGTCGGTATTCGGTAGGATTTCTACCTCCTTGTAAGCCAAGGATATGTGATGGTATCTTTATCTTATTTTGTGGACTACAGGATTTACTTTATGATGGGTTTTCACGATTATGAATGTTATGTTTAATACTATGATTTATATTTTAAGATGACGCATTATATGCCAAGGCTATGTATGATATACTAGAGTTATGAGATATATATATATTACATAGCATAATGCATTACATCTCATGCACGGCATGGGTGGGAAAATAATGGAACCGGAGTCCATGCTCCGTCGGGGCAACCGAAAAACAGGCATGGGGATATTTTGATAACCGGAGTCCATGCTCCGTCGGGGCGACCGAGAACAGGCATGGGGACACCTTGACGAGGTTTTGTTCCATCAAGAGGGATATGATATTATATGGTTTGGATGATGGGTGGGATGCATAACATAGACACCCATGGCATGGCATCATGTTATATTTTCATTATATGATGGTTTATCAGTTTTCATTGTATTATTATCTGTATATTGTTATTACTAATCCACGTGCTAGCCCTACTAGGAGTCCTACTGGGCGCGTGTTCTAACGCCCTACTTCTACCCTAGCTGACGATGCAGGAGATGGCGGAACGGAAGGACGGGACGGGAGCCATGCTTAGGAGCTTGGGAAGGCAGACTAATTATTGTGTTTAAGTTTATTTTGGAAAATGTATATTTGTATAATTTAGCTTGTCGGAAATGTAATAACTTAGATGGCTTGCTATGTTTTATAAGTTATTTTGGACAGTACCGTATGAGGGCATTTTAGTAATTTAATGGATATTTCTTCCCTGCTATCTGAAAACTGGTAGGATAGTTTTATTATCATCCGCATTTATTTTTATAATCCACGAGCTTACTTTCTACTCGTGAACCGTACTCGTGGACTTGGTTCCACGCATGCGTAGGGTTGGCCAGTTAAGGGCCGGGCTTTAGAAGCTCGGAACTTAACTCGCGTCATGACGTCCGTACCCTTTGTCACTTTTTAAAAAAAAATAAACTCTGATTTTCGGTGAAAAAGGGGCGGGCATTACACAAAGTGGCCGAACCCTATGATCCATGTTTCTACCCTTTTAAAACATCATCTTCAATGGTTTAATCCCTTGATAGATTCAGCCATACAATGGCCGGATCATGCTTCCTTATCTATTTTATTTTACAAAGATTATGATGTACTTACCAATCTCCTTAGCCTCTCATCTTTCCTTTGATCCTTCCTTCCTCCCTTCTTGCTCCTTCGATCCTTTAGCCGATTGTGTGCTTGCTCAAAATGAGATCACCAAGGGCTGGTTCGGCCAAGGTGGAGTTAGGTTTTGAGAGAGGGAGAGGGATGAAAATTTCTAAGCTTCTTGAGATGGAAATTCGGCCAAATGGTGTAGTGTACCCCTTTTGTTAATCAGCCCCCAAAACCCTCTCATTTACCCTCATCAATATTGATCTAACCAAGGAGTCCCTTGGCATAACCATGGGACACTTGACTTAAGCTCATGCAACCCTTCTATCTCCCAACGTTGGTGCTTGGGTCTCCATCATGAGATGGAAACCCTCCAAGTTCCCAATGTAATCTTATCTTATTGTAGATTGTGTAGTCTCATCAATCAGCCCACCTTCCATTGAATTTTATGCATGGGATACCACTCCCAAGTAACCAACGTGTGGGTCTTTACTTGGGGTCTTTGAAATCATCACAACTCCTCATTTTCTCACTTGACTCATTTGAATTAATGGTCTCCATGGCTTCCAATCTAACTCATTCAACTCATTAGCTCAACTCACTCATTTAATTCCACTCATTTAATTCACTTGAGTCAACTCCATTGTTTGATTCCATTTCCAACTCAATTCAGCTCAGCTCACTTATCTCAACTCAAATTAATTAACTTAATTCCTCTGAACTCAAATTCCACTTAACACACTTCCCACTTGACTCAAGTAAGCTTATGAATCAACTCAACATAATTTAACTCAAACTTTGAGCTCACTCGATGGTCAACATGGTCAACATGGTCAAGCTCGACCCATTGGGTCCCAATTGAACTTCTTGACCCAAATAGACGCCATGACCCATTTAAATGTCAATTACCCATTTAAATGTAGCTTACCCATTTAAATGTAGCTTACCCATTTAAATGTAGCTTACCCATTTAAATGTGGTTCACCCATTTACATATAGCTTACCCTTTTACCCTACATTGATCCACATCTACCATTTGTTGGGTCTTAATTGACCAATTGACCAAATTATCAAGCCTTACCCATTTACTTCTAACTAGCTCATACATGATCCATTGGGTCCCAATTGGACTTTTGACCCAATTGGCAACCTTGACCCAATTAAATAATTCTTACCCATTTATTTCCATTAATCCACATCTACCATCCATTGGGCAATTAACCCAGGTTCATATTTTTTTAATTCACCATTTCAATGGCATTTTCGTAAATATTGATATCTTTGAAAAATCAAGGTGTTACAATATAATCTTCTTTTTAAAATTTTCGTCCCGAAAATCGAGCAAAGTAGGTTTTAAACATTTTACATAAATAACTCAGGATGAGCTATTCTCATTTCCGACTCAAGTTCCCAAGTGGCCTCCTCAATACCATGTTGATCCCATACCACCTTGACGAACTGAATCGCTCGGTTTTGTAATAGCCTTTGCTCAGTCCCCACTATTCTGACTGGCTTCTCGACATAAGTCACATCACTTTGTACCTCTATATATTGTATATTCAATACATGAGAAGGGTCGGGATTGTACTTCCTCAGCATCGATATATGAAACACGTCGTGTAGAGATGCCAATTGTGAAGGAAGTGCCAATTGATAAGCTACATCCCCCATCCTTCTTATGATGGGAAACGGTCCCACATATCTTGGTGACTGTTTCCCCTTCTTCCCAAACCTCATGTGTCCCTTCCGTGGCGAGACCTTTAAGAACACCATGTCTCCCACTTCAAATTCAACAAACCTTCTTCTCTTGTCAGCATAACTCTTCTGACGATTCTGTGCAGTTAATAGATGTTGTCGTATTAACTGTATCTGCGCTGTGGTCTCTGTCAGTACAGGCTCACCAGCCTCTGTCCAGCACACTGGTGACCTACACGGTCTACCATACAAAGACTCGAATGGGGCCATCTGAAGGCTTGCCTGGTAACTGTTATTATATGAGAATTCTACTAGCGGCAAATGATCCTCCCATCCACCCTTGAAATCTAACATGCATGCTCGCAGCATGTCTTCCAATACTTGTATAATCCTTTTCGACTGTCCATCAGTCTGTGGATGAAATGCTGTGCTAATCAGTAAATTTGTCCCCATAGCCGACTACATGCTCTGCCACACTCTGCCGGTGAATCGGCCATCTCTGTCGGATACTATAGTCCGGGCAATACCGTGTAATCTGATGATGTCCTTGATATACCGCCGACCCAATGTCTCCGATGAATTCGTCATCTTGATAGGAATAAAATGCGCAGACTTGGTCAATCGGTCTACCACGACCCATATAGCATCATTGCCCTTTGACGACCTCGGTAACCCCGTCACAAAATCCATGGAAATGTGCTCCCATTTCCATTTTGGCACTGATAAGGGTTTGAGTAACCCTGGTGGCTTCTGATGTTCCGTCTTAACTTGCTGACAAGTTAAGCAATGAGCCACAAACTCTGCAACATCTCTTTTGAGTTCGTGCCACCAATAATGCCTCTTCAGGTCGTGATACATCTTGGTACTGCCCAGATGAATGGAGAGCTTAGTTTGATGTGACTCAATCCATAACTCTTTCCTACAGCTTTTTGGCACATATATTCTACCCCGAAATAAAAGACCCTGTCCTGGTCGTAATTCCCATTCCGGTATGACTACGCCAATAGACATCTTAGCCCATATTTCCTCCCCTTCCGGATCTACTCATTGCTCTTGTTCAATCTTGGTAACCATGTTGGACCGTATAATCATATTGTATATAGTCCCATGGTTATTGAGGTAGAGTTTAAACTCTCGAATGGTATTCAACATCTCCCATTCTGTCCTAATCAAACATGCTACTGATGCATGTGATATGCGGCTAAGAGCATCTGCCACCTTGTTTGCCTTGCCCGGATGATATCAGAGCGCGAACTCATAATCCACCAAATATTCCATCCATCTGCGTTGCCTCAAGTTGAGCTCTTTTTTATCAAATAAATACTTCAAGTTCTTATGATCAGAAAACACTTCAAACTTCTTGCCATAGAGATAATGTCTCCAACTTTGGAGAGCGAAGACCACTGCGGGTAGTTCCAAATAGTTCGTAGGATAGAGACGTTCATGTATTTTCAACTGTCTTGATCCGTATGCCACCACACGATTACTTTGACTGAGTGTACACCCCAGTCCCTCTCCTGAGGCATCACAGTGTACCTCATAACATTTGCCTCTTTCAGGCAAAATTAGGATAGGAGCAGTGGTAAGTCTCTTCTTCAGCTCTTCAAACCTCCAATCACACAGATTTGACCACTCATATTTGACTCCTTTCTGAGTGAGTCGAGTCAGTGGAGATGTTATCTTGGAGAAATCCATGATAAACTTTCGATAATATCCAGCCAATCCCAAGAAGCTGCGAATCTTGGTTACGTTCCTTGGTACTTTCCACTCGCTCACTGCAGCCACCTTAGCTGGATCCACGGCTATACCTTCTTTGGATATAACATGCCCCAAGAAATTCACTTTGGATAACCAGAATTCACATTTGCTGGCCTTGGCATATAGCTTGTTCTTTCTCAAGGTGTTCAAGACTATCCGTAGGTGCTCACCATGTTCCTCCTGACTTTTGGAATAGATCAGGATATTGTCAATGAACACAATAACAAATTGGTCTAGATACGGACGGAAAATGTTGTTCATTAAATCCATGAACATAGCCGGTGCATTGATGAGTCCAAACGGCATGACTACAAACTCATATAGTCCATACTGCGTCCTGAAGGCTGTCTTCTCTATATCTTCCTCCTTAACCCGGATTTGATGATAACCGGACATCAAATCAATCTTCGAGAAATGACTGGAACCCCTTAATTGATCGAATAAATCATCGATCCTGTGTAAAGGGTACTTGTTCCGCACCGTTAGCTGATTCAGCTTCCGGTAATCCACACACATTCGGAGTGAATCATCCTTCTTCGTCACAAACAATTCCGGAGCTCCCCAAGACGATGTGCTGTTTCGGATGCAACCCAACCTGAGCAGTTCATCAATCTGCTTCTTTAGCTCGGACATTTCTGCTGGTGCCATCTGATAATGTGGTGATGACACTGGTGTGGTGCCAGGGTACAACTTGATTTTGAAATTGATCTCCCTCATAGGCGGCAAACCAGGGAGTTCTTTTGGGAAAACATCCGCATATTCTTTCACTATTGCCGGAAGTTTCACCACCGGTGCTTTATTGATTCTGATATTGTTCAATACCAGATGATTCAACCCTTCATGCAGTATGCTTTGTTTATCAGTTCGTACCACATGTTGGTTTCCCTCGAGTGACCAAAATGTCACTCTACGGCGATAACAATCAATGTTGGCCTGGAATCTAGCCAACCAGTCATTGCCGACGATAATATCGTACTCAGTCATGTCGAGTACCAGATAATTGAACTCAAATATGAGTCCAGCGAGTTCAGTATTCACTAGACTCTTAACTTTTCCACTAAGTACATCTCCAAAATTAAGCACATCTTCCTTTGCACATAATTCACTATGTGACTAACACCTTTTGTTCAAAACTTCTACGATGCTGAGTATCTCTTAATACCAACTTTCCTGTGATACGTAATACGACCAGCATCTTTTCCTTAAAACGTGGGATGTAAATCGAAACATGTCCCAATCATTAGGTCAATATGTCATCTATGAGACCAACAGGTCCATCATACTACAAACATGTCTACCATGGTACCGATACCTGACATCAATTCAAACCACCATGGGAACCATCATCATGGTTATACACATCCATCTCTGGTATCTTTTTATCAGTGAGTATCATCTATCCATGGTTAATAACCATCCATGAATATAACTCTCCTATGGGTATAATCCATTCATGGCATAACTAACCCATTCTTGATCATAATTATTCCAGGCACATCTTCCACCATGAGATATTCTATCCATAGGAACAACAATCGAATGAATCACTACGTGACGGTAGCTACAATATCCAATAACAAATATACCCTGACCACTAGCAAGACTTAAGACCCATGACTTACTAAGCGGAAGACCCACGTCCAACGTGATCAAGTCTATTCTGCCCTGCATCCCTTCACCCCAAGGGTGATTCAGTCAAGCTCTAAGGTGGTCGATCCGTGTCTGATGAAGCTAGCATCACCCCCACGGGGTAAAATAGTACCTAGCTCTGCGCATCCACGCACATCAAGTGTGAAAAATAGCCGTGAGAGCGCCCTCCAGCGCGTAGCATGCGAGGGACCCACTCCTCAACGGTAACCCTATGAAACCAAGTCTTCGTATTTCATATCGGGATTCCCACAACCCTTACAAAATCTCCCCTTCTTTTCTAACTTTTCTTTCCACTTCTTAACATAACCTTCAGTAGAAGACCCTGTATTATTAGCAAAATTGAAGAAACTGTCAGGACATATCATCGACGTGTGTCCCAACACTCCGTAGGTCAAACAGTGTATTATCCTCGGTCCTCCAATGTAAGGACAGTTAGTCCTTTCTTTCCCGTGCCCATGAAGTCCACAAACAGGGCAAATGACTTCAAGAGGGTAGGGGCAGTAAGTAAAGTTGTACCTTTCCTGATTGCACGACTCACACATATACTCGGGCTCTATCTCCCCTACAGATTCTCTTATCATTGGGATATCTTCCATACGCTTTTCTGGAAAAGGAGCTAGATTCACTTCAACATCCTCGGAAAATCCCTCTTGAACGTCTACATTAACTTCCATGCTGGAGTTGTTGGAAGAAGAAACAAGGTCTACTGGACAGCTAGGGGTTCCTCTGTCCCACAACTCTATATACTCAACGTTGCTCGACATATCTGTATCATAACAACAGAATACATGAATAACAACAACAGTTCCAATCAAACTAATCTTTGTTTTGGGGAATTTCTTATGTATAACATAATGTCTCTTGTTTGGGGAAATTGCCAAATCATCACTCTTTGTTTTCCCTTGTTTTTGGGGGAGTTTCTAAATACCTATTGTTTGCTGCTCAATTTGGGGATATTGGGGAAGTGTATCCTATTTTCCTATGTTTGATAGATCCAATATGATGACTGTACTTACTTTGTTATCTTTCATTGTTGTTCTCAGATTGACTGTTCAGTCTGAGTCTAACGAAGTAAATTAATCCGGTCCCCAGTCAGCGGACTCCAAAGAGTCGGTCAGTTGGGATTCTTATCTGTCAGTGAGACATGAAACCGTCTTAATCTTACTTTGAAGATTCAACTTCCCGTTTCGCTCTGATACCAACTGTAATGCCCCGCCCTTTTCCACCCTTCTGAAAATCAGAGTCTAACTAAGTAAAGTGGAAGAGAGCGAGGAGCATCACGACGCGAGCTAAGTCCAAACTTCTAAAGTCCGAGTCTTAACTGGCCACCCATGTGTGCATGGACTAAGTCCATTAAAACCAATCCACACATGGTACTAAATAAAAAAACTTGCGGAATAATATAAACTGATTGCGGGACTAAACTATTTAGATAGCAAAGTACAAGTCATCTAACCAAAATTCCTTAAATCTGATACCCATCATCAAAACTATTCACAAACCATAATAATATTACTACGTTATTACATGTCCATATAAAAGTATCCAAATGTCAATAAATAATTCCATTCCATATCCAAGCTCCTATGCTTGGCTTCCTTCGCGATCCTCGACCTTTCCTTTTCCCTTTCCTACATCATCCACTAAGGATAGAAATAGGGCGTTAGATCAACGCGCCCAGTAGGTCTTCCGATTAGGGTTACCACAAGGTTAGTATAAAACATGCATATATCATAATAATACATGATCAACAAAACTTACAAAACAATGCTATGTATGTATGCAAATGTAATGAGTCCCACCCATCACAATTATACATAGCCATCACTTGACGGGATTCTCTTCGTCAAGGTAACCCACAGTGTTCTTTCGTTTCCTCTTGATGGGATTCTCATCATTAAGGTATTCCTCCTGGTGGGACTCTCATCACCTAAGAAGGCCCCACAGTTGCATCACGGACATTCCGACGGAGTGTGGGCTCCGGTTTTCATATTCATCACCCCATGCCATGCATGAGATGTCAATGAGTACATGCCATTTGTAAATAAATCTTAACATTCAAATCCCATTTGAAACATAATACTTTAACACAAATAACTCATCAAAATCAACATAAAAACAACAAGTATATGTTGTTACAAAGAGGTAGGAAACCTACAGAAAAGTTACTTAAACAGTTCGATCTTCTTAACCCATCACCCGTTCACGATTTGAGAACCGTTCAAGAAGTCCCATTACCTTGTTTATATAACAGCAAGTCAAACACATGTCTCATATGGTTTTCAACTAAGTCTAAGACCAAACACCATTTTGTGGGGTTCGGCCATACACCATGGCCGAACCTCACCCACTTGAACACCATCCAAATAACCTATTAGAATACCTCATATTACCAAATATACCTTGGTAGGGTTCGGCCATACAACGTGGCCGAACCTTACCATTTCGATTTTGACCCCTCTTTCAAGTCCTTTGCTCTTTTCATTCATATTTACAATAATGCCACTAGACTAACATTTACTTAATATTGCTAATAACCAATGTCCATAATAAATCCTCCTTAGTGGGGTTCGGCCATACAACATGGCCGAACCTCACCAACATAATGATGATCCTTTTTAATTAAATCCAAATGCCATTCCAATCATCTAATTACTCATACACCCACAACATCATAAGTCCATAAAATTGATTAGTGGGGTTCGGCCATACACCATGGCCGAACCTTACTCCCTTGATTTCATGTTTCAACCCTTTGATCTTCAAGTTAGACAAAAGATCATGTCCTTCCATGACCTGATATCCATTATCATTTTCCATAAAACAAAACCTAGTGGGGTTCGGCCATACCCCTTGGCCGAACCTCATTCATTTAATTTGGTTCCTCTTTTAATCCTTGGTTTATTATTTCCACCCATTACTATATTAAAATAGTCCATTAAATCTAATATCCAAACAACCTTAAGTCCAAAGATAAACATATGTGATTCCTTAATCAAAAGCCTATAACCATTTATAATTTCCAACCATGTTCTTACTCCAAATAACCCATGAAATGGTCCATGGGATTCAGCCATACACATAGCCGAACCCTATGGTTTTCTCAATTCAAACCTTCCAATATTTATGCATGGTTCATACCCAACACCTTAGCCACAACAACACTATGGTTCGGCCATGCAATGGCCGGCCCAAACATTAACCTAATCTCCATTTTAAACACCTTAAAACTTCCACACATTGTATGGTTTTTATCTCTCAAAAACCATAAAAATAACCAAATCCTTTCATGGGGTTCGGCCATCCAAAGTGGCCGAGCCCTATGATCCATGTTTCTACCCTTTTAAAACATCATCTTCCATGGTTTAAACCCTTGATAGATTCGGCCATACAATGGCCAGATCATGCTTCCTTATCTATTTTATTTAACTAAGATTATGATGTACTTACCAATCTCCTTAGCCTCTCCTCTTTCCTTTGATCCTTCCTTCCTCCCTTCTTGCTCCTTTGATCCTTTAGCGATTGTGTGCTTGATCAAAATGAGATCACCAAGGGCTGGTTCGGCCAAGGTGGAGGTAGGTTTTGAGAGAGGGAGAGAGACGAAAATTTCTTGGCTTTTTGAGATGGAAATTCGCCAAATGTTGTAATGTACCCCTTTTGTTAATCAGCCCCCAAAACCCTCTCATTTACCCTCATCAATATTGATCTAACCAAGGAGTCCCTTGGCTTAACTATGGGACACTTGACTTAAGCTCATGCAACCCTTCCATCTCCCAATGTTGGTGCTTGGGTCTCCATCATGAGATGGAAACCCTCCAAGTTCCCAATGTAATCTTATCTTATTGTAGATTGTGTAGTCTCATCAATCAGCCCACCTTCCATTGAATTTTATGCATGGGATACCACTCCCAAGTAACCAACGTGTGGGTCTTTGCTTGGGGTCTTTGAAATCATCACAACTCCTCATTTTCTCACTTGACTCATTTGAATTAATGGTCTCCATGGCTTCCAATCTAACTCATTCAACTCATTAGCTCAACTCACTCATTTAATTCCACTCATTTAATTCACTTGAGTCAACTCCATTGTTTGATTCCATTTCCAACTCAATTCAGCTCAGCTCACTTATCTCAACTCAACTTAATTAACTTAATTCCTCTGAACTCAAATTCCACTTAACACACTTCCCACTTGACTCAAGTAAACTTATGAATCAACTCAACATAATTTAACTCAAACTTTGAGCTCACTCGATGGTCAACATGGTCAACATTTGGAGAGCTTAGTTTGATGTGCCTCAATCCATAGCTCTTTCCTACAGCTTTTTGGCACATATATTCTACACCGGAATAAAAGACCATGTCCTAGTCGTAATTCCCATTCCGGTATGAATACGCCAGTAGACATCTTACCCCATATTTCCTCCCCTTCCGGATCTACTCGTTGCTCTTGTTCAGTCTTGGTAACCATGTTGGACCGTATAATCATATTGTATATAGTCCTGTGGTTATTGAGGTAGAGTTTAAACTCTTGAATGGTATTCAACATCTCCCATTCTGTCCTAATCAAACATGCTACTGATGCATGTGATATGCGGCTAAGAGCATCTGCCACCTTGTTTGTGTAATACCTCGGAATTTTTAAATCAATGAATATGTGGATATTATTTATTTTAATGATGGAAATTGGGAATTTTAATGGAATAAATGTTAAGTGGATCAAAATTTAGGCAAAGGCCCAAGTATGGTCCAACGGACCCTGAGTTGGATGAAATTCATTTAATTGGTCAATAATGAATAATTGGGTCAAGGATGGTCAAATTGGGCCCAATACCCATTTGTGACCCAATGGGCCAAGAGGATTTAAGCTCTAAAGTAAATGGATAGGAGGGAATGTAATTGGGCCATGGGCCCAATGGAGATCCAATTAGTTGGAAGGGATTGAATATTAATGTGAAAAATCACCTAAGTTGGTGATGAATTGACCAAGGTGACATGGTCCAATGGGACCCACCTCCACCTCACCAAGTGAGGTGGCGTGTGGGCCAAGGATTGGTGGGGCCGGCCACCATGGTTGAATTGGTCAACCATGGGTGGAGTAATGGAGAAGAATTAAGGAGATTAAAAGAGATAAGTGGGAATTAATTAACTTAACCTAATAATCTAATTAATTAAATGATTAAGCTAATCTAATCATGGTCATTGGTCAAAACCACCCAAACAAGCACAAACCACTTAAAAAAAACACAAAATAAAACCATGTACTTAAGGTAGTGGTTTTATCCCAACCACCACCATTAAACACATTAAAACATGTGTGGTAGGTGGGGGACCTAATGATGAGTTTAGCAACCAAATGAGATGCTTTCCATCTCATTCTTCAAACCTCTCTACCATTTCACTCTCTTGCCCTCTCAAAAAACGTCCTTCACCCAAGGGAGAAAGAGAAGAAAAAACTTGGAAGAAGAAGAGAAGAAAAGAGAAGGAAGTGCAAGCATAAGTCCATCACTCAAGACCTTGGGTAGTTCTTCCTATCATCTCCTCTCTTCCCTCTCTCAAAATCTAACCTTACCCTAGCCGAACTCAAACCTTGGAGACTCCATCTTGATCAAGCATCTTAACCCAAACATCAAGGAGAAGAAGAGAAGAGAAAGCTAAGGAGATCAAGAGGAGAAAGAAAAGCCGGAGGAATCGTCGGATTGTAAGTAATTCTTAAAGAAGAATTCTACATTTTTTTTTTTAGGGTTAAGAAGAGATTATGAAATCCATTCCTTGGATTTGGTGGTGGCCAAAACATCATAGGCCTTGGATCTCAAATCCATCCAATGGAAGGACGAAAAATGGACAAAGTGGATAAATTAGGTTAAGGAAAAAAAATAAAAAATGAATTAAGGACATTATGTGGTTAATTTGATTAAACATGGATGTATATATTTTTGGAATCATGGGCCATAGGGTTCGGCCATGTAATATGGCCGAACCCCATGATAAGTGAATTGTAATTTTTTAGGGAATGGAAGACATGGAGGGTGATTAATGATTTTAGGGTTTTTAAATGAATGAAATGTAGTGATTTGTAAAGGGTTTGTAAATGAAGAAATTCATGGAAGATGGTAATGGAACATGAACCATGGGTTCGGCCATGGCGTATGGCCGAACCCTATGGTGGTGTAATGATTGTTGTAAATGGGTTTAAAAGGATGAAAAATATGGAGTAGGTGTTATAAAAAATTGGAGGCTTAAAAGGATCAGATGTTTGAAATTTTAAAGGGATCTTAGTGAAGAATAGCATGGTAGGTGATTAAATGATTTTTAATGGGATTTTTTTTTTTAGTGAATGGAAACCATGGAATATGATTTATGATTTTTAAGATTCTAATGATTTATTTTAAAGGGATTTTAAATGAGGAAAATGTAACGCCCGCCCCTTTTCACCGTAAAATCAGAGTACATTTTTTTTTTTTTAAATAAAAGTGACAAAGGGCGCGGATGTCACGACCCGAGTTAAGTTCCGAGCTTCTAAAGCCCGGCCCTTAACTGGCCAAACCTACGTGTGCGTGGAACATAAGTCCACGAGTACGGTTGACACGTAGCAAGTAAGCTCACGGAACATAAAAATAAGTGCGGATGATCATAGAACTATCCTACCAGTTCTTCAGATAGCAGGGAAGAAATACCCAATTAATTACGAAAATGCCATTATACTGTATTATCCAAAATAATACCTAAACATAACAAACTACCTAAATTATTACATTTCCGACAAGCTAACTATACAAATACATCTTTTCCAAAATTAAGTAAAACAAAATAATTAATCCGCCTCCCCAAGCTCCTAAGCTTGGCTTTCGTCTCGCCCTTCCGGTCCACCATCTCCTGCATCGTCAGCTAGGGTAGAAGTAGGGCGTTAGACCACGCGCCCGTAGGACTCCAAGTAGGGCTAACACATGGATTAGTGATAACAAAGCAGATAGATAATACATAACGAAAAGCCATAGAATGAATGTCATGCCATGGGTGTCTGTGTTATGAATCCCACCCATCATCCTTACTATCCCGATGCCATATCCCCCTTGACGGTAAGGCCTCGTCAAGGCGTAACCACAAATACAATATTCCCCTTGATGGAAGAATCATCATCAAGGTATAACAATAAATACAACATCCCCCTTGACGGTAAGGCCTCGTCAAGGTACAATAATACATATGTGAAATGTCCCCATGCTTGTTTATCGGTCGCCCCGACGGAGCATGGACTCCGGTTTCATTTCATCCTTCCCCTGTCATATGCCTCCCATGCCATGCATGAGATGTAGATGCCATTTGCCATGTAATATATGAAATTCAATAGTAATAAAACCCATCTTAAAACAATTACAAGATTACCAACTAAATCCAAGGGAAAACATCCCACAATATTTAATCCAAAACCCATCATAAGCATTCACATAATTTCCAAAATAATTTAGAGTAAAACATCACATGATACATAATCCATAACATATCTTAAAGACAACCACATGATTTCCAAAATAGATTAAAGAAAACATCACCCAAATCCATGGCTTACAAAAAGGTAGGAATCCTACCGAATACCGACTCGCGCCTTTATTTCATTTTCGTCCGACAATCCGGCTACCGACTCGCGTACCGCTCGCGCTATCCGGTACCTTATTAAATTACCAAATCAATCCAAGTTTTAATCATTTCCAAGCCCATAAATCACAACTTAGTGGGTTTCTTCATTTTAGCCCATATTTACCATTTTTGCCACTACCCTTCACATAAACAATTTTTCATTAATTCATGCCTACTTAAGCCCAAAATTTAATCCACAACTTTGGTCCTTAACTTAGGTCCATTATTGACTTACCAAAACATTAAAATTTGTCATGTAATTAATTTAATCATTACTCATTTAAACCCATTCAAACCCCATACTTAATCACATATATACCCATTGACCTTAAACCCAAATTGATTTACAATTTGGGGCATGGGTTCGGCCATACACCATGCCCGAACCCATGATGTTCCTTTCTCCATTTTTTCCTTGGGTCCAAAAACATCAAATTCATCAAATCTTTTCATGGGATTTACCTCATGCATTTAACTACTATGAGTGCATTATTCATTCATTTCATTTGGAGACCACAAACACCATTCACCACGCAATTTAAATCATTCATTAGGTCATCCTAATGCACCCAAGCTCATGTCTAATATACATGGGGTTCGGCCATGTACCATGGCCGAACCCATGGTTCTTCAATGTGGCTGATAATTACCATTTTGCCACTCTCCCTTCCATGTTTAATCATTCACCCATTCATGTATATTTTAAGTCTAAAATTCATCCATAACTTAGATCCATTAAGGATTCACTAACCACGACCCAACATGAAACAAAATCAGCCATCTAAATTAATAAAATTTTCCATCATCTAAACACAAACATGGACCCAACCTTAGCTCATACAATGACTTACAAAATGGGTCATGGGTTCAAAATACCTAATTCATCAACTCTTCCCATGAGAGGTTTTAAATCATGCATCTAAACCATATTCTTAACCCCATTTGGATCATTACACTTGTTCATTTAAAAACCCTAAATTCATCAACACATTATCCTTTAAACCCACCATTTAATCATCATTTCATCACCATAGGGTTCGGCCATATACCATGGCCGAACCCATGGTTCAAGGCTCATTCCCTCCATGCATTTCAAAACCATAAGACTCCATTGTATTTTTATCATAAACTCATTTTAAAACCTTACTCCCATGCATTCATTAAAACCCTAAATTCATTAATCAAAAACTCTCATTGTCTTCCATCCATAAAACCCTAACCAATTAAACCAACCACCAAATCACCCACCATGGGGTTCGGCCATGCTACATGGCCGAACCCTATGGCCCATAATTTCCTTTCAATAACCTAATTCCATTCTTAATTTCATAAATTACCCAATGCACATAATCCATTTATTTATTTTCTTACCCTAACCCTAATTTACCCATTTAGGGTTTTCTCCATCTTCCACCCTTCCATTTGATGGATCTAAATTCCATAGCATAAAATTATCTATCCACCATTTATTTCACAAAAATAAATTCCAATTCTTAAACCCTAAAATTTCAAAATTTCTTGTTTAAGAAACACTTACAATCCGCCGTCTCCTCCAATTTCCGTCACTCCCGTCGGTCTCCGTAGCGTCCTCTCTCCTTCCTCTTGATCTTTGATAGGTCAAGATTCTTGATTAATGGTGGCAATCCCCAACCCTAGAATCGGCCAAAGTAGAGCTTAAATTGAGAGAGGGAAAGGGAGAGATGATGAGAGGGGAGGGAATAACCTTGATCTTAGAGTGATTTTGCCTAAATTTCCACTTTTTTTCTTCTCTCCTTCTCTTCTCTTCTCCTTTGCTCTCTTTCTCTCCTTCACTTGGAGCATGGGACGGCAATGGAGGAGTGCAAGAGATGGAGTTAGTGCAAAACGAGAATGAGAGAACCAAATAAGGCTTATCTCCATTTGTTGACTTAATTACACTTTACATTTATTATCCCACCAAACCTAAGATATTTTTTAGATCTTTTATTTGCTTTATGGTGGTGGTTATCTAAACCACCACCAAGCCCAACGTGTGTGAATTTTTTTTTAAGTTTGAGATGAGGTGAATCTTCACCTCATGGCCCCACCCTGACCACTCTTAACTACCATATTTAAATAATTTAATTAGATAATTACCTTAGGCTAATCCATTGATACTTAGCCTAAGTTCATTACTCCACCCATGGTTGACCAAGTCAACCATGGTGGCCGGCCCCACCAATCATTGGCCCACTCGCCACCTCACTTGATGAGGTGGAGGTGGGTCCCGTTTGGCAACACCACCATTGTTTAATTCCAAATTACTTAGGGTGATTAAATTTCATTAAGCCCACTCTAAATGGATCACCATTGGGCCCATGGCCCAATTACATTTCCCACTAGCCCATTTACTTTAGAGCTTAACCATCTTGACCCATTGGGTCCCAAATGGGTATTTGACCCAATTTGACCATTCTTGACCCATTTAAATAAATTTAAATCCAAACCATAGTCTATTGGGCCACACTTGGGCCTTTATCCAATTTTGGCCCATTTACCATTTACTCCACCAATTTTCTAATTTCCATCATTAAAATAATTAATATTCACATTGATATTAATTCCCAAATTCCGAGACCTTACAGAAAAACCATGGAGAGCTTTTATGAAAAGTATGTTTTTTTTAAAAACCCTATGGAGATGTATGATTTATTTAATGGGTATGAAAATATGGAAATTAAAGGAGAAGGTTGATGGTAATAAAATGGAATTAATGGACCTTAAGTATGGTTAATATTGACCCACTTGTAGGTCATGTTATGGGCTGAAATTTGAATTATGTATGTAATTAGATGAATGGAATAGGGCTAAGTTAATGGACTCAAATATGGTGAATAATGATAGTTTTAATGCATGATGTAAAGTCCCTCATGGGAGGGTTCATTTTGGATCTAAGTAATGTAAATTGGCCCCAAGAAAAGATAAGAAAAAGGCATCATGGGTTTGACCATGGTGTATGGCCAAACCCATAACTCATTGAGAGCCATTTTATGGGTCAAGGTTAAGGTCCATGTAAGAGATTAAATGAATGGAGGTTGGGTTAATTAAATGGCTAATGTTGTTGTGTTATGGTTAATGAGACATCAATGGACCCATACTCATGGATCAATTATGGACCAAAACATACATGGACTTAAGTGTGCATGGATAAATGAGTAATTAATTATGTAAAGGAGTAGTGGCAAAAATGGTAAATATTGGCCAAAATGAAGAACCCCATGGGAGGATGACCATGGACTTAAGTATGTTCAAAAAATGATCTTATGTGATTAAAAAAAAAAAAGGTTGATGGACTAAATGGGACCCACTAAGATATGATGTATGGGCTTAGAAATGGTTAAAACGTGGACTAATTTAGTAAATGTATAATAAGGTATCGGGACATTGCAAACGGTACGCGATCGGCGACCGGATTTATCAGACGGAAACGAAAAAGGACGCTAGTCGATATTCGATAGGATTCCTACCTTTTTGTAAGCCGTGGATTATGTGTATGTGATGGTTTCCATAATTTATTTTGGTAATTATATGATTTATTTTAAGATGGGTTTTAATGCTATGGATTATATTTTAATGCTATGAATTATGAATTAAGGATATGAATTATATATATTACATCGTATAATGCACTTACATCTCACGCATGGCATGGGCGGGAAAATAAAGAAACTGGAGTCCATGCTCCGTCGGGGCGACCGAGAAGCAAACATGGGGATAGCCTGAGGTGCTATAACCGGAGTCCATGCTCTGTCAGGGCGACCGAGAAGCAAACATGAGGATAGCTTGATATGCTATTACCGAAGTCCATGCTCCGTTGGGAAGACCGAAAAGCAAACATGGGACACCTTGACAATGCCTTGCCGTCAAGGGGGATATGACATTGTATGATGGTATGGATGATGGGTGGGACACATGACATAGGCACCCATGGCATAGCATGCATTTTATGGTTTTATTATATTGTTATCAGTATGCTTGTTATCACTAATCCATGTGCTAGCCCTACTCGGAGTCCTACTGGGCGCGTTGTCTAACGCCCTACTTCTACCCTAGCTGATGACGCAGGAGACGGCGGAAACGGTGGACGCGACGGGAGCCAAGTTTAGGAGCTTGGGAAAGCAGCTACTTAGTTTATTTAAGTTTTATTTTGAAAATGTAATTTAAGTAGCTTAGCTTGTCGGCATGTAATAATTTTAGATTTCTTACTATGGTTTGGATTTTATTTTGGACATTATGATTATGAGATATTTTAGTAATTTAATGATGTTCTTCCCTGCTATCTAAAATTTGTAGGTTAGTCTCTATTATCATTCCGCATTTAATTTAATATTCCTCGAGCTTACTTCTACGTGTGAACCATTCTCCGTGGACTCCGTCCCACGCGCACGTAGGGTTGGCCAGTTAAGGTCTAGGCTTCAGAAGCTTGGACTTAACTCGCATCGTGACGTCCGCCCCCTTTGTCACTTTCTTTTTTTAAAAAAAAAATAGACTTTGATTTTAGTTTGAAAAGGGGCGGGCGTTACAGTTTGCCTTGCCCGGATGATATCGGAGCGCGAACTCATAATCCACCAAATATTCCATCCATCTGCGTTGCCTCAAGTTGAGCTCTTTTTGATCAAATAAATACTTCAAGCTCTTATGATGAGAAAACACTTCAAATTTCTCTTCATAGAGATAATGTCTCCAACTTTTGAGAGCGAAGACCACTGCAGGTTGTTCCAAATAGTTCGTAGGATAGAGACGTTCATATAGTTTCAACTGTCTTGATCCGTATGCCACCACACGATTACTTTGACTGAGTGTACACCCTAGTCCCTCTCCTGAGGCATCACAGTGTACCTCATAACATTTGCCTCTTTCAGGCAAAATTAGGATAGGAGCAATGGTAAGTCTCTTCTTCAGCTCTTCAAACCTCCAATCGCATAGATCTAACCACTCATATTTGACTCCTTTCTGAGTGAGTCGAGTCAGTGGAGATGCTATCTTGGAGAAATCCATGATAAATTTTCGATAATATCCAGCCAATCCCAAGAAACTGCGGATCTTGGTTACGTTCCTTGGTGCTTTCCACTCGCTCACTGCCGCCACCTTAGCTGGATCCACGGCTATACCTTCTTCGGATATAACATGCCCCAAGAAATTCACTTTGGATAGCCAGAATTCACATTTGCTGGCCTTGGCATATAGCTTGTTCTTTCTCAAGGTGTTCAAGACTATCCGTAGGTGCTCACCATGTTCCTCCTGACTTTTGGAATAGATCAGGATATCGTCAATGAACACAATAACAAATTGGTCTAGATATGGACGGAAAATCCTGTTCGTTAAATCCATGAACACAGCCGGTGCATTGGTGAGTCCAAACGGCATGACTACAAACTCATATGGTCCATACCGCGTCCTGAAGGTTGTCTTCTCTATATCTTGCTCCTTAACCCGGATTTGATGATAACCGGACATCAAATCAATCTTCAAGAAATGACTGGAACCCCTCAATTGATCGAATAAATCATCGATCTTAGGTAAAGGGTACTTGTTCCGGACCGTTAGCTGATTAAGCTTCCGATAATCCACACACATTCGGAGTGAACCGTCCTTCTTCTTCACAAACACACGAGGCTCTAATACCAATTGAAAGTCCCATTGTCCATGGTGCTAGACCAACATGATTGACCCTTGAGAAGGGGAAGAGGGGGAAGGGGGGGTGAATAGGTCTATCCCATTTTTAATGGTGTTTACAAATTTCTTAATTAATTTGAGTGCAGCGGAACATATATCAAGAGATTTGTTTAGTGTGATAATTTCATTAAGCGATCACACTAAGATTATGACCTTTTACATATTGTTTGATTATCCATACTTGTGCACAATGTATAAAATAAGATAATCAATATGCAAAGTGATGTGTGTTGAGAAGAGTACTTAAATAATAAATACAAACACACAACGATCAAAAACCACATGACCAATTTAAAGTGGTTCGGTTAGCCAACCTACATCCACTGTTAGGACTCGCTCAACCTTGAGCTATCCCCAAATCCACTATGTGGGGACATACACCCTCACAATTAGAGTAGGAATTCCACCTCACTCAATCGGCTAGGAATTTCACCTACCACTGAATTTCACCTATCCATTTGGTTGGGAATTCCACCCACCACTGTACCGGAGACACCGTTCATGCTTTTAATAGTGGTTCCAAAACCAAGCTTCCTTAATACACTTTCGGAACAAAGGTTTTAAAATAAAATTAAAACCAAGAAACACTTTCCTTTTGAGCTCCTTCTCCTGATGTGTGCTTCATGAACATTCCACCCAATGTGTGCCGACGCTCCGCCTCGTAGCCGCCGTATAACAATTACAATCTAGGGTGACAAGGAAACTGGTTATACCGAAGGTTTCCTAGTATGATCTCCTCCTTTCCTCACTTGCAAACTCAATCAATAGATTGGTTGTTATGGCTTTCCATTCCTCCTCTCTCTCTCACAACTCAATTCATCTAATTGGATGTATTTGATTCCCCAAGTGTAAGCACGAGAGAGAGAGAGACTGATCTTTCTGTTGGCCCTTGTTTAAGCTCACTGATAATGATGAGGGTCCAACTGATCCTGCCGAAGGATAACAACTGGTTGCATAAAGATTGGTTTATATAGAGAAGGCAACCAATTGTAACAACGGTAATGTACCGATAGGTCGAGCGCACGAGGGGTTGGTGACTAG
The DNA here is from genome assembly GCA_013350335.1 of Chimonanthus salicifolius. Lineage (NCBI taxonomy): Eukaryota > Viridiplantae > Streptophyta > Magnoliopsida > Laurales > Calycanthaceae > Chimonanthus > Chimonanthus salicifolius. The sequence goes on from CM023535.1 coordinate 47,376,687, forward strand.
AAATGTTACCGTTCAACAACACGACCGTTGTGCAATAATGCACTCCCAACGGTATTATTCTGTAACACCCTGGAATTCCATGTTATCAATATTTACGGAATTTGCCATTTTAATTGTGAATAACAGATATGAACCTTAGATGGGTATGGTGTTGTCAATAGCCCAATTAGGACCCAACGGTTATGGTATAAGGTTCAATTTAAAATAAATGGGTAAGGAGCATTTAATTGGGTCAATGTTGCTATCTAGGTCAAAATGCTCAATTAGGACCCAATGGGACGTGGTTAACTTGGTTGACCACTAAGTGGGTTCAAGCCTAATTAAATGGGGTTGAATTAAAATGGTAATGCAATATCTATAAACAAGGGACACACGCATACAAAAATCAAGGAGGTTAGTCGACCAAGGTTTGTCCAAAATGGGCAACACGCCTAGATGAGTTGGATTAGGCAATGACATCCAATTGCCTAATCCAAATAAAGAAGATGTCTAAAAATTAAATAAAGAAGATGTCTTGGCTGTGTGTGGGATTTGTACATCCATGAGGATGCGCTTAAGATCCTTTAAAAAGGGGTTCTTTCCTTGGTTAAAAGTGAAACTAGGGGATTGATAAATAAAGAAGGTGCTGAAGATTAAACACATGAAGTTACGGTTTTTGGACTAAATCGGAATAGCAGTTGCAATCTTCCCACACGGCTGAAATCATTATGTGCTATTTTTGCCATATAGGATTCTAAGAAGGAAAGAAGAATCCAACGAGGCAACACAAGAATAGAAGATCGAATGGGATGGGCAAGTTGTGAATACGCCTACAACAAGGATAGCAATTACTATTTTAGTGACACACAGCAATTGCTAAGCATGGGATGACCACCGACTGACAAACATACATAAAAGGGTGGCTGGTCGAGAGAGAGGTACCAAAAGGGGTGCTCTTGTACAACTTGCAAGCAGCATCAAGTGGGGTGTGTTGCTGCCATTCAGAGAAAGTGAGAGCAGCCAGCCGTGTGAAAGATCAAGGAGGAGAGGAGGCTAAAGAAGAAGAAGATTGGAAGAGTAAGAACAAGTGAAGGAAAACCGGAGGAGTTGTACGGAATCGGTAAGTAAATGATTAAGTTTACATAATGAAGAAAAGAGGGTCAAGGGCAATGGCCGAACCCTAATTTTATATTGGTTAAAGACCCATTGATGAACCATAGGGTTCAGCCATCTTGTATGGCCGAACCCCATGGAAAGTGATTAAAGAACTTATATGGGTTTTAAGGATTTTTAAGAGGAAGTAATGAACCAACATGGCCGAACCCCATGGAAAGGAAAATAATGAATTATAATAGATTTAAAGGATGGAAAATTATAGATGTATGTTGATGAGATTAAAAAGGTTTAAACGGATGTATCATTTAGTTTAATGGAAATAATGATTTCCATGGAAGAAAAATTAATGGATGAATGGGAACTATCAAATGACGGTTGTATGATTTCTAAAGAAATTAAAGAACCATAGGGTTCGGCCATGGTGTATGGCCGAACCCCATGGAGGTGTATTGGTATTGTTAATGGATTTTGAATGATGAAAACTATCGGAGTTGGTTAATAATTTTATTGGGTTTCAAAGCATGAAAATTATAGATGCATGTTAAGGATTTTAAAGGGGATTAAATGGATGTTTTTGATGGAGAACCAAGGACCTTAGGGTTCAGCCATGGTGTATGGCCGAACCCCATAAAGAATTATGGGATGATGTTCATGCAATTAGATAATGGAAATGATGGAGAAAATGGAATTTAGATATCGTAGGGTTCGGCCATAGTGTATGGCCAAACCCCATGAACCAATTTTTATGGGTCATGTATGGACCTAATATGATTAAAGGAATGGAGGATTAAGATAAGTAATTAGCCATGAAAAAAAGAGTAATGGCAATGTTGTAAATAGGTAAAAATCATGGACCATGGGTTCGGCCATGGTGTATGGCCGAACCCCATGGGGAAGGTTTGGTGGACTTGGATTTTTATCAATGCTAAATAATTATGGTATAATTGATTAGATGTATGAATCAAGGGTAGTATGATCTTCGTTTTAAATTAATGATCAAAGGACTATAAGAAAGGCACCAAAATAAGAAAGTGAGGTTCGGCCATGTTGTATAGCCGAACCCCACAAGGCTTTATTTTGTGGACTTAGACATTATTGTAAATCAAATGGGACATGGTTTTAATTGATTGATATATTATAAGGTAACGGGACCTCACAAGGTGTGTACGATTGTGAGCGGTTACCGAACTAAAGCGCAAGGACACGTTAGTGGTCTTTGGTAGGATTCCACTTCTTTGAAACCATGGGTTTATGTACAATGTTTTTATCTTAGTTTGATGAATTTACGTTGTAAAAGATATGTTTCAAATTGTGAGTTTTAATGCTATGTTCACAACATAAAATAGCATGTGTTTCATTAGCATCTCATGCATTGCATGGGGTGAAGGATATGTAATCGGAGGGCCATGAGTTAAGTGAGTCAAGAGGACATGGAAAGGTGTTTTAATCACACACAACTCTTAGGGAAATCAATCCCAGCCATTGGAGTGAAAGGGTGCCTTGGCCAAAGCCAAGGGACACCAAGGTTGGGCGGCATCATCTCATTTAATGAGATGCATTGGCTGATTTCAATAGATGCAACGTTTGGGTGAAGGGGTGTCTTGGATGGCACCCAATATCCCATCGTTTTTGCTAAGTAATGATGAGGTAAATGAATGTAGGATGTGGCTGAGATTACAAAAGGGAAAGACCAACTCTTATGGCCGTTTTTCACACAAGAAAGTCTAACGAAATTCTCATCTCTCTCCCACTCGCCAAACTCGTTTTTCTTGGCTGAACAGCAGAGGTGTTGGCACCAATTAATCAAGCATAAACCAGCAAAGGATTAAGGAAGAAATGAAGAAACAAGAGGGGAGAAGGCAAGGATCATAGGCAAAGGAAATTTGGTAAGATTTTCTTAAGTGTTCAAGTTAAACAAGTTGTAAGAAAAGGGTATGTATTGGGCCATGGTTATGGCCGAATGCACCAAGGTTTTAACCTTGAGTAATAGAGGTTTTAAAATGGTAAAAATGATCATTGGGTTCGGCCACATTGGAGGGCCGAACCCCATGTAAATAATTGGTTGGTTTTGATGTCGTTGAAACATAAAAACCATGCAATTTGTGGGACTGTTTTGTATGTTCTTATTGGATTCAAAATGCATGTTTTAAAGAGGTTTAAAACATGGACTTGAATGTCATGAAGGACTGAAGGTATCATGGGTTTGAATCATGGATATAAATTGATGAAATGGACCATTGGGCTCGGCCATCTTCGATGGCCGAATCCCATGAAGTGTTATGGTTTTTTGGATTGAGTTTTATAAAGTGGAAACCATGCAAAGTGATGGACTTATTTGGATGGTTTTGAGGGGTAAAAATCCGGTAATGTTATACTGATTATTACATGTTTAAATGAGACCTAAAACATGTTCATAAGGACCAAGACATGGACATAGGGTTCGGCCACCTTGGATGGCCGAACCCCACGAAAGTATTTGATGATTTTTGTGAGATAAAAACCATATAAAGTTATGGTGTTCTTATGCAATTAATGGAATATATGCTTACTGTTTTTGGTTGGTTAATATACGGTTGAACCATGTATTATTCATGGTTGAATTAGCATGTTAAAACCATGAATAATTATTGTGAATATTAAATCAAGAGAACCATTGGGTTCGGCCATGTGTATGGCCGAACCCCATGGGCTACCTTATGGGTTGTTTGTATGGGTTTTACTTGGGTTTATGGTTATTGATTTGGCTCAGCCTATGAATGGCTGAACCATGTAATAACCTTGGAAAAAGGGTGTAACTTAAATTAAATACCTAGGTTAAAGTTCTTGGACCAAGGGAGCCATTGGGTTCGGCCATGTATAGGGCCGAACCCCATGGACCACTTCATATGGATTATTTTCTGTGGAATGTTTTTATTGAATTAAAAGGTTTCAATGTAAAGATCATGGACCATGACAATAGGTTTTGGCGTGAATCCATTCCATGGAATTGATCGGTAGTTTTAAAGGTTAAAATGGGATATAATTGAGTATTGGAACCAATGGCATAATGGTAAATATGGGTGAAATGATCAAAGGTGGAATGATCATAAGTATGGTTGTATGGACCCAAATCAAAGGGGTATGGCTCGGCCATGCTATATGGCCGAACCCTACCAAGGTATTTTTGTACAATTTAATGTTTAATAAGGATTAAACGAATGAGAGACCAAAAGGATAAATAGGTGAGGTTTGGCCATGGGTATGGCCGAACCTCACATAGTACATTTTTGGGACATTGACAAGTTGGAATTACATGATAAATGTTTGGTTTGCTGCTATTTAAATAGGGTATCCAGACTTGCGTATACGGCGTACCAGTCATGAACGGCTGACGATTAAGAAAGATCAAATACTGAAGTGAATCTTCAGTAGGTTTCCTACCTACTTGTAACCACAGTTTTATCTGGGTTTTTATGAGACTCTTGTTTATTTTATTGGTTTTGAATGATGGATATTATTTACATGTTTTATATGTACATTGGCATCTCATGCATGGACATGCGATGATGATTGTGGAAACCGGAGCCCACACTCCGTCGGTATGCCCGTGATGCAACTGTGGAGCCTCCTTAGGCGGTGAAAGCCCCGCCAGCAGAATTATCTGATGATTATAAAACACCGGAGCCCACACTCCGTCGGAATGCCCGAGATGCAACTGTGGCGCCTCCTTGGGCGGTGAAAGTCCCCCTAGGAGAATTAATAGGTTGATATGAGACACGTCAAGTGATGGCTATATGTATGTGTGATGGGGTGGGGCTCATTACATTTGCATACATACATAGCATGGTTTTATATGTTTTTGATAATCAGACATTGGTTATATGCATGATTTATAAGCTAACCTTATGGTAGCCCTGATCGGGAACCTACCGGGCGCGTTGATCTAATGCCCTAATTCTATCCTCAGAGGAGAATGCAGGTACAAGGAAAGGAAAAGAAAAGGTTGATGATATGGAGGGGAACCAAGCATAAATGCTTGAATGCTGGAATAAATTTATAATTGCTGTTATTTGATACTTTATTATGGACTTGTAATAATCTAGTTACTTGCTATGGTTTGGTTAGGATATTAACAATGGATGGTTGATTTATGTTAATTATTAATTGAGACTGGTACTTGCTATCTATTCAAGTTATTTCCGCAGTTAGTTTACTTTATTCCGCAAGTCATTGTTTAGTTCCATGTGTGTATTATTTATCATGGTTTAGTCCATGTACACATGGGTGGCCAGTTAAGGGTCAGACTTTGGGTAGTTCGGACTTAGCTCGCGTGGTGATGCCGCCCGCTCTCTTTCGATGTTTTATCATTTTTTTTAAAAAAAAAATTAGACTCTGATTTCTGGGAGAGGGCGGGGCGTTACACCCCATGGATCATTTTATGTGGACTATTTTATTGAATCAAATGGTTTCAAATTTAAAGACCATGGAACATCTTAAGTGGTTGATAAATGATTGTTAAGTGAACATTTGGACAAGTCATGGGTAGGCCATTTCATGGTCGAACTATGGGGTCCTATGGCTAAGATTAGGACATGGAAGTTTAAATGGGAAAGCCATAGGGTTCGGCCATGTGTAAGGCCGAACCCCATGGACCATAACTATGGTCTTTTTGTGGATCCGTTTCATGGAATTGATCGGTAGTTTTAAAGGTTAAAATGTGATATAATTGAGTATTGGAACCAATGGCAGTTTGGTGACTAAGGTTAGTGACCAAGAGATGAATTAAGGATCAAATTTTGATAATGACGTTCGGCCATGTTGTATGGCCGAACCCCATCAAAGATAAATGCTTGGGATTGAAATTGATTCGTAGTTTATGTGATTAATGTGACGGATCTCTTTAGCGTCGTGCTAGTCATAATCCAGTGAAAACGAACAATCACCGACGCTAATCTTAAGTAGGTTTCCTACCTACTTGTAACCATAATTATGATTTGGTTTTATCATGTTTTTATGAGATATGTTGTTATTGATATTATGTTTCAAATTGGTTTTAAATGATGAGATATGTATTTACAAATGACATACATATACATGGACATCTCATGCATGGCATGGGGTGATGATTATGGATTACCTTGACTTGAGAGTCCCAATGAAAGAACACTGTGAAATAACTCAATGATGAGAGTCTTTCCACAGGAAATGAGGATTACTGTGGATTACTTTATCGTGTGAGTTCCAATGAAAGAACAATGTGAAACAACTCAATGATGAGAGTCTTTCCACAGGAAATGAGGATTACTGTGGATTACTTTATCGTGTGAGTCCCAAATGAAAGTGTATTGCGATTTACCTTGACGGTGAGAGTCCCGTCAAGTGATGACTATGTATATGTGTGATGGGGAGGGGCTCATTACATTTGCATACATAGCATTGATTTATCTGTTTTTGATGACCATATATATACTATAATATATGCATGTTTTATACACTAACCCTGTGGTAACCTTAATCGGAAATCCTACCGGGCGCGTTGATCTAACGCCCTAATTCTATCCTTAGAGGATAATGCAGGAACAAGGAAGGGGAAAGGGAAGGTTGATGACCAGGAGGGGAACCAAGCTTAAGAGCTTGATGTTGGAATGATTTTTATATTACTGTCTCATGAGTTACATTATTATGGACATGTAATAAGTTGATACCTTTGCTATGGTTTGTTTATGATATTGACAATGGATGGTTGGATAAGTTATTTTAATAATTGAGACTTGTACTTGCTATCTTTTCAGTTTAATTCCGCAGTTAGTCTAGTTTGTTCTGCATAACTTGTTTAGTTCCATGTGTGGTTTGTTATAGTGGGTTTAGTCCATGTACACATGGGTGGCCAGTTAAGGGTCGGACTTGGATAGTCCGGACTTAGCTCGCGTCGTGACACTCGCTCTCTTCCGGTGTTATTCTATTATTATTTTAAAAAAAAAATTAGACTCTGATTTCTCGGAGAGGGCAGGGCGTTACATAACCCCACTTTAGATTGTGTTCCTAAAAATTGTACGGAAGTGGGCCACACAAGCCCAGTGAAGAGAAACCATAAAACACATATATCATATTATCAACCAAGCATATTAGTCATCAAACATGCAGATAACTCATCATGTAGTGAACATGTAACATTCCATTCACAACATGCGTGCAACCCATACAACATGAGATTCATAGGTTACAATTCATCGGTGAGCCCATTACTTATAACTTTCACTCTTCTCTCAACCATATGTCGGTTTCCAAGAAACAAAGCTCGAGGGAATCTTGGTACCATTTGCCAATTTCTGAGTCACATGGTCTGGGGCATCTCGATACCCACTGTCGGTTTTTTAGTCTCACGTTCAATAGAATCTCAGTACCCACTATGGTTTCCGAGTCACATGCTTGGGGGAATCTCGAGACCCTTTGCCAGTTTTCGAGTCACACGCTCAGGGGAATCTCTGTACCCATTTCATTCTCTCTCTCGATTCATTTTCAATTGATGGACATTAGAGAAACCCAACATAGAACCAGTTGAGTTTCTCCATCTCTCGAAGTTTTACCGAACTCTGGGATGCACACGAAGAGCTACTCAGCACATCCCCATTTTACATAATCAATCAACACACACATCCATTACATGTTAGAGCATGCACTCACTCAAACATATTCAAGATCAAGTTGGATACATTTATTCCACTTAAACACGACCAATCCAACAATAACATCTCACAACACATGCGTACACATTAATCTTGCAGTGCATATAATGGGTATCCAACCAAAGAGACAGGTTATGTCTATATCTTCGGGGCATTCTAAATCCATTTACTTCTTTTTTCCCTCAACCGTTAATTTCATTACAAATTTCACATTTTGGTAAGAAATGCCCGTTATCGACCAAGGCTCATACCCGACCTTCCATCTCAATCAAACATATATGTAAACCTGATAATACAATTCAATCACATATTCATTCATGAATAATGCATGAATGAAGAAACATATGCAATAAGGTAAAGACATTTAAGCCCTAAATGTATTCGTTCTCCTCAACTGAGGTCTTTTGTGAAAGTGCACGGGGCTACTAAATGTCCAAGGGAGTGAGGGCAAGCAAAATAAATTGTTGGAGAAATAAAATCAAATTATTTATCCGTCAGATTGAGCTTTGGTTTGACTTCAGTCTGATAGAAGATCAGAGGGTGCATCCGAAGGTTATCAGTTTGGCTGACCAAACCAAGAAATTGCAATCGGGGAAAAACCGAAAGAAAATTAAAGGTAAAAAAAAATGGATTTTAGAGAAATCCAAACTCCTTTGAATATCATTTGGTTTCGTTTTCTCGAAAAAAATCCGTGCTTAAAATCATAAAATCCCATTTTGAAATTGAAAATCAAATCTTCTCTAAAAACCATGTCTTGCTTTAAAATCGAAAATCTCAGGATGAGGATAAAGTCAACTCAAGGGCGATTCATTTTAGGAGGGACGAGATAATGGGGGCATCATCGATGAAGAGGAAGTTGAGGAACACGATGAAATCCTTGCCATTGCCTTGAAATACTATGTGCATTTTGATTGCAACAGAGGTGGGGCGTAACCATCTAATTTGAGCTCTACATTGGTCACTCTAATGTATATGGACCCTACCCATAGGCTCAGGACCACTTTAGGAGCATAATGGAGCCCACAAGAGTTGTGGCAAGGCCAAAACCATAGCATGCTAAGAAAGTTATGAATTTCACTTGGGTGGTGGCTAAATTATTACAATTTAGCCACAATGGCACGTGGACTCTAGTGTTGTTTCCCAACTTAACTCAATTTCGTACATTGTAGCTCCAATGGTGTGTAGACTCTAGAAACACAACTCAAAGTCCAAGTTGGGATTAGAATTAGGGTTTTGTTGCTACATGGAAGATGATTGGTTAAAACACCTCACAAATCCTAAGTGGCAAGATGAGATTGACTGATTTTTTTTTCCTTTGTTTTAGTTGGTTGTTCTTAGTGCCTCGGTTTGGCCAAGTCCCTAAGTTTGTCAATTCCATGACTCAGAAAGAAGCACTTGCTGGAAGCTTGAAGACCCAAAGTGATAAGAGCAAATATCTCCACCGGATTGAAGTTCATCGTTATGAGAATCACAAAACAAGTATTATGGCCATAGATGACTTTAGGTGGTACCCACATATTAGAGAGGATTATCCCTAGGCTTAGAGGAACAAATGATTAAATCATAAATAGACTAGAGAGGAAGCTTGATAGTGAATTGGAACCCAACTTAGAAATATGTATTTGGTTTCACTGTCAGCTCGACCAGTCGTTCTCACTGACCCCTCGGTAGAGACAAGTTCGACCCATCGTGGTCAAAGACTTGTCGACCAGATTGACATAGGTTCGGAATCATAAAAACTGTCATTCTAAGAAAGCCTCTGATCGAGAATCTTGTATACACCGACCCCTAGGTGAAAGGCTGAAACGACCCCTCGTGGTCAACGACTTTTTGATCAAGATATATGAGTTCTGGAACCTTGAACTCAAATGGGCTCTTGAAGAAACAGACATATCGATAGTTCAAGACCGATCGAGAGTACTAGGAGCAACCCTCGGTAGAGACAGGATCGACCCATCGTGGTCAAAGACTTGTCGACTAGATTGACATAGGTTCGGTACCATAAAAACTCTCATTCTAAGAAAGCCTCTGATCGAGAATCTCGTATGCATCGACCCCTAGGTGAAAGGCTGAAACAACCCCTCGTGGTCAACGACTCTTCGATCAAGATGTATGAGTTCTGGAACCTTGAACTCAAATGGGCTCTCGAAGAAATAGACATATCAGTAGTTCAAAGGTCGATCGAGAGTACCAAGAGCAACCCCTCGGTAAAGGGCGAGAAGTCGTTCTGGGTAAGACAGGTTTATGGACTTGAAACTACTGTCAGCATGGTGTTGCCCCAGATCGAGCCCCTCGTATGGACCGACCCCTCAGTGCCATAACTGTCGACCCATTGGCGACACCGGCATGTCGACTGAAAAAAATATTACCGTTGGGAGTGCACTTAATGCACAGCAGGTCGGGTCTGTAACGGTAACATTTCTAGTCATTGACCCCTCGGTTCAACTGACCTGTTGGTACATTACTATTATTGCAATTGGTTACCTTCTCTATATAAACCAATCTTTATGCAACCAGTTGGGATCCTTCGACAAAGTCAGTTGGACCCTCATCATTATCAGTGAGCTTAAACAAGGGCTAACAGAAGGACCACTCACTCTCTCGTGTTTACACTAGGGGAATCAAATACAATCAATCATATGGATTGAGTTGTGAGAAAGAGAGGAGGAAAGTAAAATCATAAACAACCAATCTATTGATTGAGTTTGTAAGTGAGAAAGAGAAAAGGATTATAAACTAGGAAACCTTTGGTACAACCAGTTTCCTTGTCACTTTGGATTGTGATTGCTTTACGGCGGCTAGAAGGAGGAGCGTCGGCACATATTGGTGGGCTCTTGAAGAAGCGCACATTAAAAAATAGAGCTTCAAAGGCAAGTGCTTTTTGGTTTTAATTTGTTTTTAAAACCTTTGCTCCGAAAGTGGATTAAGAAAGCTTGGTTCCAGAACCATTATAAAAAAAATCTGGTGGTGGGTGGAATTCCTAACCAAATGGATAGGTGGAATTCCCATTCTATAGTGGTGGGTGAAATTCTCAAGCGATTGAGTGAGGTGAAATTCTTACTCTAATTGTCAGAGTGTAAGTCCCCACTTAGTGGATTTTGGAGATAGCTCAAGGTTGAGCGAGTCCTAACAATGGATGTAGGTGGTTAACAGAACCACTTTAAATTGGTCTTATGGTGTTTGATCTTTGTGTGTTTGTATTTACTATTTAAGTACTCTTCTTAACACACATCACTTTGCATGTTGATTATTCTACACGTTTTGCACAAGCAACTATAATCAAGCAAAATGTAAAGGGTCAAACTATTAGTGTGATTGTTCAAAGAAAAGAAACAATATATCACACTAAAAAAATCTTTTAATTAATATTCCGTTGTACTGAAAACAATCAAGAAATTTGTAAACACCATGGAAAATGGGATTGACCTATTCAACCCCCTCCAGGGTCAATCATATTGTTCTAAGCACATTGAAAAATGGACTTTCAATTGGTATCAAAGCCTCGTGCTCTTTGAAAAGGATCTAACCATCCGAGTTGATCCGTGTTATAACAATGGCTATACAAGAAAGCCATGGCATTTGTTAGTGCCTCGACTTGGCCATGTCCCTATGTTTGTCAATTCCATGACTCGAAAAGAAGCATTTGCTAGAAGCTTGAAGACCCAATGTAATCAAGAATAAATATCACGCTCCACCGGATTGAAGCTCATCGTTATGGTAATAGATGACTTTAGATGGTATCCACACCTTAGAGAGGACTATCCCTAGGCTTAGTGGAACAAATGGTTAAATCATAAAAATCCTAAAGAGGAAGTTTGACAGTGAATTGGAACCCAACTTGGAAATATATTTTTGGTTTTACTGTCAGCTCGACCAATCGTTCTCACCTATTCCTCGGTGGAGACAGGATCGACCCATCGTGGTCAAAGACTAGTCGACCAGATTGACATAGGTTCTCGATCATAGAACTATGATTCTGGGAAAGCCTCTGATCGAAAGTCTCATATGCACCGACCCCTCAGTGAAAGCCTAAAACGACCCCTCGTGGTCAAAGACTCCTCAATCAAGATTTATGAGTTCTAGAACTTGAACTCAGGTGGGCTCTCGAGAAAACAGACATATCGGTAGTTCAAGACTTGTAACACCCCGGATTTTCACTATTTATAATATATTAGATTTGGTCTATTTTGAATTACAAATTGATTGAATATAAGATTAATGGTTGAAATAGACCTTAGATGGGTAAGGAGTTGGGTTAATTACCCAATTAAGACCCAATGGATCATGGATAGGATTTGATTTGAAAGTAATTGAGTAAATATAATTAAATGGGTCAATTATCCAATTGGGACCAATGGGTCATAGATGAGCTGATTTTAAGGTAAATGTGTAAGATTAATTTAATTGGGTCAACTACCCAATTAAGACCCAATACATTAAATCCACCTCATCAAGTGAGGTGGCATGTAAGTGACATGGCAAGGATGGGACCCACGTGCCATGTCACCACATGCATGGTCGGCTATGTAACACCTCGGATTTTCAAGTTATGGATATTTATGAAAATTGTCCATATAATTTGTGAATTAATGGAGATAGACCTTAGATGGGTAAGGTGTTGGGTCAATTGCCCAATTACGACCCAACGGATTGTGGATATGGATCAATTGAAATAAATGGGTAAGATGTATTTAATTGGGTCAAGATTATTTATTGGGTCAAAATGCCCAATTGGGACCCAATGGGTCGTGGTTGATTTGGTTGACTACCAAGTGAGTTCAAGTTTAATTAAATTGAGCTGAATTAAGTTGGAGATGGAATTAAGTAATTGAGTTGAATTAAAGAGGCGAGTTGAGTTAAATGAGTTGAATTAAAGAGATGAGTTGAGTGGAAGTTAATAGGATTTTGATCTCAAGTGAGTGGAGTGGGTAGGTGGAGAGATGCACCTCATGAGACCCAAGTCAAGGCTACACGTTGGAAACATGGGAGTTTCATTTCATAGAATGAAACTCCAAATAGATCATAAATGAGGAGGGAAAGGTCTTTGGAGGTTACACAAGGCTTGCACGTTGGAAAGATGGGGGGTGGGGGGGGTGGGGGTGGTGGTTTCCATCTCAAGATGGAAACCCAAGGGTCAAATGTTGGGTGTATTTCATCTCATAGATGAAACCCCCAAATGAAACATTAAGGAGGGAGGTGAAAGAGACATGGTGGTTACAAAGGGGTATCACCAAAGGACACCACCCTTGGCCGACCCTCATTGAGCAAGATAAGGAAGTTGGAGGGTTTTGATGTTACACAACACATACCAAGCATACACGTTGGAATATGGAAGCCCAAGGGGCATAAGATTGGGAGTTTCATCTCATGGGATGAAACCCCCAAAGGAATTATCAATGAGGAGATGAAGAGTCATGGGAGTTACCAAAGGGCATCAACCAAAGGACACCACCCTTGGCTGAATTATATTGATCAAACAAAGAGGATTCTTTGCTTCATCTCACTCTCAAGCTCTCACACAAGGCCGACCCTCTCTCATTGACAAAAGACAAAGGACTTAGAGTATTTTCTATCCCAAGCTTTTCTCTCTCTCTTAAACCTACACTCTCTTGGCCGAACCCTCTCTTTGGGTTTTCATTCAAGACCTCTCAAGCACTCTCGGCCAAGGATCAAGGAGGAAGAAGAGGCTAACGAAAGAAAGGAGCAAGAAGGAGTGAAAGAAACCGGAGGAGTCGCGGAATCCTTAAGTGCTCGATAAGATTGCAAAAATAAGAAAAGATGGTCAAGGACATGGTTCGGCCATTACATGGCCGAACCCTATTTTTATTATGGCTAAGATTCTATGCATGAACCATGTATGAAATGGTGGATGATCAAGGATCATGGTTTGGCCCTTGCATGGCCAAACCCTAAATTGTATATACAAGAACCATCAAGGAATATGAACATGGTTACATGATTTTCAAGAGGAAGAGATGAACCATAGGGTTCGGCCATGTTGTATGGCCGAACCCCATGGAAGGACATTAGTTATTTTTTAATGGATTTGAAGGATGAAAATCATAGATGTACGTTTATGATTTTAAAAGGTTTTAAAGGGTTTAAATTGGATGTATGTATGAGACCCCATCAAAGGATTAAATCTTGGAAGCATGATTTTTAGAATAAATTGATGAACCATAGGGTTCGGCCATGTCGTATGGTGAACCCTATGGAAGAATATCATTGGTTTAAATGGTTTTAAAGGTGGTTAAAGCATGGAAAGGGTTAAGAATATTAAAAGGTTTTAAAATGGAAGTATGTTAGTAATTGTTATGGGTTTTGAAGGATGAAAACCATGGAAGTTGGTTAATGCATTTTGATCATGAAAATAATGGAAATCATGTTGATGGACTTTGGGCTGTAAATGATGACCTGAGGGTATGAGTAAACCCCCATGGAGGGACTTGATTTATGGACTTAATGTTGTAAAGGATTTAAAGAGATGATGAAAATGGGACACCATGGATTCGGCCATGTTGTATGGCCAAACCCCATGGACCATTTTTATAGGTCATGTGGAGATTTATACATGTTTAAATGAATTAATGATTAAGCTAGGAAATGGAGGATTCATTTATGGATCTATGTTTGGTTATGGATCATGTATGGATCTAAGTATGGGTAAGTAAATTAGGTGATTACCTATGGAAGGAAAGAATGGCCAAATGGTGAAATTAAAGGACCATGGGTTTGGCCATGGTGTATGGCCGAACCCCATGGATCATGTTTTAGTTTTAGACATGCATAAATGGCCTAAGTGAATGATTGAATCATAGAAAATGTTTTATGGATTTAGGGCTTCCATTAATGTAAAACTAATGGAATGGTTTTGGGACTTAAATCATGTAAATATAAGCTAAGTGAGTAGCCATGGAAGGATGAATGGCAAAGAGGTAAATATGGGTGAAAAGGATGGACCATGGGTTCGGCCATGGTGTATGGCCGAACCCCATGGGGAATGTGTTTGTGGACTTATGGTGTTATTAAGGTTAAATGATTAACTTATATGTGTTTGGAATAATGAAACAAAGATGGCATGATCTTGGACTTAATTTAAAAGATCAAAGGATTAAAAAGAAGGGCACAAAACCAAGGGAGTGAGGTTCGGCCATGTTATATGGCCGAACCCCACTAAGGTGTGTTTATGGACTTAGACATGATTGGAAATCAAATGGAATATGGGTTTGATTGATTGATATATAATAAGGTAACGGGACCTCACAAGTGGTGTACGATTAGTGATCTGTTTTTGGACAAAAACGTAAGGACACGTTAGTTGGACATTGGTAGGATTCTACCTCATTGATACCATGGGATATGTATGATGGTTTTAATTCCTATTTTGATGAGTTATTTTGTATAAATGATATGTTTTAAATATGAGATTTTAATGCTATGATTTGTATAATTGCATAGCATGTGGACATTTGCATCTCATGCATGGCATGGAAATGATGGAAGGTAACCGGAGACCCACGCTCCGTCGGGGCGTCTGTATGTTGTGAGGGGTACATTGGTGTGCATTTTCCATCAAGAGGTAACCGGAGTCTGAAATTCCGTTACTAGAAGTATGCACGACTTAGAAGAGGTGAATAGGTCGATTTTCAATTTTAGTTCCCTTTTAAAAAATAAATCAGATTTAACAATATGTGCAGCGGAATAAACGTGTGTGCAAGTGATAAACAAATGAATTAAACCATTAATACAAACCACACATGCACAACGATATATAGTGGTTCGGTTCACCTGAACCTATATCCACTGTTGGACTCACCCTCTCTAGGGTTATCCCAAATATACTATGTATGGGTCTCACACCCAAATAGTACAACCTAGTTTTTTATAGAGGTTCAACCCAATCGGTCTAATCCTCTACACCTATTTTTTAGAGTGGTTCGAACACACTGTTCTAATCCACTTTACAATGTTTGAAATAAAACAAAGAAGAAATACTTGCCTTGGGCCTTGACCGTTTTCCTTTAAGCTCTTTCTTCTTTACTGAATCTGTGTGCTCCTTTCCATTAGTTTAGCTCCATCAAAAAGACTATCGGCACAAGCAGTATAGGACAAGGGTATGACTGATTTTATAGTCCTATATGAACACCTTACTCTTCATTAGGATTGGGGTATTGATTACCCAAACATCACTAAGAAGAATGATGAAGAATGGTGTCTAGAGAGAAAGCCGAATGATCACTCACTGGTAATGCTGTTCCTGAGTTTTTTCTGAGTGTATTCGGTACTTAAAATAGCCCACTTACTGTTATTTTTATAAGCAGTTTTAAGGAGTGCAGTAAGTCACGTCAGCGAGGCCTCGCTGATTCTGACGAGGCCTCGCCAGAGGTAATTCTGGAAAGACAACTTGCAGTTTTGCTATAAGTCACGCCTGCGAGGTCTCACTGATTCTGACGAGGCCTCACCAGCTGTATTTGCTGGAAAGACAGCACACATGTGCTGTGTCAAAGATTCAGCCAGATCAGCCAGATATCAAGCAGATATCAGCCACCTCATCTCCACCGTGCATGACTTGCAAATCATTTATCTTAGCCACTAATCAAGGACTTGATGAGAATATTGCAAGGTGGATTACAAATCATGGAGGAGCCTTTCCATAATTGTTATGGACAACTCTCCAAGGATATTCAAATTCAAACTTTAAGAGAGGTGGCAACCCATGAGGTTAATTTGCTTACCATAATAAGCTTCCAATCACTTTACCATAATTACCCATCTCACCATGTGGATAATTTTATTTACCATAATAAGTTTCCAATAAACTTACCATAATTACCTCTCAATTAAACAGTCACAGATTTTAACTTTCTAAAACTGTAAGAGACTGAGTCAGCTCGACACAGGGTCAGCTAGACTCAGCTCAGCTCAGCATAACTGGTTGCGAGGCCTCAGCAGCTTGCATGAGGCCTCGAGGCTAAAAGTCACGTATTTAATTTATTTTCCAATTGACTTCTAGGTATATGACTTAGCCTAAGGTCTCCTATGGTTCACTTACCTGTGTGCCAATATCGTATTCGGTGTAGACGCTTCAACTCCATAGTAGATCTTCTTATTCATCCAATACAAGTTCAACTGAGTCACGTAATTGACAATAAGGGTGACTCGGACGAACCGGGGCACTTACAGAGTCCACGCTCCATCAGAGCGTCCGTAAGGCATTCGTGAGCTTGATGAAAAGTTTTCCATCAAAAGGATACTGTGGTTGTGATGTAACCAGAGATCCACACTCCGTCGGGGCGTCCATAAAGCAACCATGGGAGATACCTTGATGAGGAGTTTCCATCAAGAGGATACCATGTGTTTGTGATGGGTGGGACTCATTGCATATGATAGCATGGCATGGCATTGAATCGGCATGATTATGATCTTTATTATCATTCAGTGTTTCTGGTTTTTATTTGTATGATTGGATCTCTATTATCATACACAGTTTTGGATATGATGCTTTACAAGTATGGCATGATATATTATATCTGGATTTTTGGTACTAACCCATGTGTTAACCCTATTTGGAATACCTACTGGGCTCGTTGTCTAACGCCCTACTTCTACCCTAGTTGATGACACAGGGAATGGACGGAACGAGGAACGAAATCGGAGCCAAGCTTAGGAGCTTGGATATTTTAGTTTAATTTTGTTTAAGTTATTCATGGACTATGTATTTGAGTAACTAGCAGTCGGGAATGTAATAGCATAGATATATTTGTTATGGTTTGAATGTTAATTTTGGATATTTTAACTTATTGTTAAGTGATGGACCTCCTTGCTATCTAAAATGGAATAGGATTGTTATCTATTGTAATTCCACATTTATGATTATTCCACTTGTTAACTTGAGTTCGTGTGAACCGTTTTAGTGGACTTGGTCCACGCACACGTATGGTTGGCTAGTTCAGGGTCGGGCTTTGGAAGCTCAGACTTAGCTCGCGTCGTGGCATCCTGCTCTCTCTCACTCTTCTATTCAACAAAGAAAAATTAGACTCTGAATTTCGGCATAGTGAAAAAGGGAGGGGCGTTACAGGCTAGGTCATGGTTGACTTGGTCAACCATGATTGAGTTCAATTGAGTAAATAATGCTTGAGTTGAGTATGAGTTAAGATGGAAGTCTCCTGAACTTCCATCTCAAGATGAGTTGAGTGGGAATATGAGGAGTTTTCTATCTCAAGGGAAAGGAACCAAGGAAAAACGTGGGAAGATAAAGGGTCTCCTTGGTTTTAACCAAGGGACACCTTGATTAGATAAAGCATTAAGGGAGGAGATGAAAGGGTGGACTGTTATACATGAGACACAACCCAATGGGCACACCCCACCCCTTGGCCGATCATTCTAACTTTTGGAAGAAAGAGTTTTCTCTTCTCCTCTATCTCCATCTCTTCCACCTACACCTCTGGACTTAGAGCAAAGGAAGAAGAAGGAGTAAGGAAGGAAAAGACAGAGCAAAAGAAACGAAGGAGACAGGAAATAAGGTATGTTTTAAGTTAGAAAACAATATGGGATTAAGGGAAACCATAGCTTGGCCATGGTATGGCCGAATCTATGGATTCCAAAATTGATGGAATGGAATGGTCAAATTGTGGTGAGGCCATGGAAATGGAAATCCATTGAAGGAATAGTTATGGGATTGAAACAAAAAAGGACCCATGCCATGACAGTAGTATGATTAAATAGAATAAGGTTTCAAAATCAGTAAACCTTGGGACTGTTTTTAAGGTTCCAAAATCAGTAAACCTTGGGACTGATTTTAAGGTTTCAAAATCAGCAAACCGTGGGACTGATTTTTAAAGTTTCAAAATCAGTAAACCTTGGGACTGTTTTTAAGGTTCCAAAATCAGTAAACCTAGGGACTGTTTTTAAGGTTTCAAAATCAGTAAACCTAGGGACCGATTTTAAGGTTTCAAAATCAGCAAATTTTGGGACTGATTTTTAAGGTTTCAAAATCAGTAAACCTTGGGACTGTTTTTAAGGTTCCAAGATCAGTAAACCTTGGGACTGTTTTTAAGGTTCCAAAATCAGTAAACCTTGGGACTGATTTTAGGTTTCAAAATCAGTAAGTCTTAGGACTGATTTTACGGTTTAAAATGATTAAAATCTTAGGACTGATTTTAAGGTTTCAAAATCAGTAAATCTTGGGACTGGTTTTCAACCTTCAAACTATTAATTTTGGTGTCTCATTTTAAGATAGTTGCTGGCTGATTTTGTACCAGTTTTGGACCAGTTTTTGGATCAGTTTTGGACCAGTTTTTGGACCAGTTTTAGGACCAGTTGATGGTTAGTTTTTGGGACTGATTTCTACTCTGTAAATTGTTAAATTGTGGACTGCTTTAGCAAATAAATCTGCCACAGTTGGGACTGATTTTTCAGTCTTTAAATGGTTGAATTTGGGGACTGTTTTGTGCTAGTAAAAACCCTATTGAGGATCTTAAACGGATTAAGGACAAGGAATGCATAAATGCATTGGGAAATGAATATGGAACTTAGTGGAGATAGGGATGTTGAAATTGAGATGGAAAATCAAATTAATATGTATGTTTGAACTTAATAAGGTAACGAGGTTCGATTCGTTTCACGTGACCGATACCGGTATTCTCGCAAAACAAGGAACGGAGGGCATCTTGGACATTGGTAGGATTCCTATCTTTTTGTAGACACAATGGATTATGCATATGTCACTAATTTTATTTCTAACTATGATGTTTTATTTTGGTTAAATAAATGGCATGTGTTTATGAACTGTTTTTCAATGCTTTCATGTAATTTGAAAAATGAAAGGGCATTCGCATTCATATTCTCATACATGGCATGGGAGATAATATATGGGACAGCAAGCCAACTTATGAGCCGTCCGGACATGACTTGGGTCTTGAAAACTAGCTTGAAAGAAGCTATGTGAACCATTCATATTTTGCCCTTGTCTGGGATTGCTAGATAGGGGTACGGTGTAATTTGGGACAAAGCGCTCCGAGGTAAACAGTCCAAAAACCCAACGCAGAGGGAGGAGTCCACACTCCATCAGTAATTTCGATTAACTTATGTTCGGAGGTATCACAGTGACCTGGTGGTGCCGTCACAAAACACTGCGGACGTAAATGGCCAAGGGAACACCTTGATATGGCAATAATTTATCAAGGAAAACATTGATATGATATATGATGTTTGGATATGGAAGTGGGTGAGAGATCATTGGCATATGACACCCATGGCATGACATCATATCAGCATGATTATGGTTTTTGATTATCATGCACTGTTTTTAGTACTATAGATGTTTTACAGTTTTGATATGATGTACTTATCTTGATTTTTTATACTATTCCTAAGTCTACATGACCCTAATTGGAATTCCTACTGGGCGTGTTGACTAACGTCCTACTTCTACCCTATAGATGATGGAACAGGGAATGACAAAGACAATGGACATGAAGGGGCCAAGGGTAGGAGCTTGGGCAGAATTACATTTATGTTATTTAACATTAATTCAGATGATATATTTGGGAGAATTATTATTTTTGAATTGTAATAACTTAGAATCTATTTTGCTATGGTTTTATGATATTTTGGATATTTAAGTTTCAGTTAATTATATTTGTGATTGGCTTTCTTGCTTATTAATGACATGGATATGAATAGTATTTTATTCATATAATAATTCTGCAAATATTCTTTAGTGTGTGAAATGTTTTCGTGGACTTGGTCCACGCACACGTAAAGGTGGCCAGTTAAGGATTGGGTTTTGGAAACTCGCGTCGTGACGTTCCCATTCTCTTTCACTCATTTATAAAAAAAAAATATACTCTGATTTTCGACAAGTGAAAAAAGGCGGGGCGTTACATGACCAATCGAGAGTAGCCAGGACTAGCTCTTAGGTAAAGGGCGACAGGTCGTTCTGGGTAACAGGTTTCTAAACTAGAAACTACTGTCAGCATGCTTTTGCCCCTGACCGAGCCTCTCGTTTGGACCGACCTCTCGATGCCATTACTTTTGACCCATCGGCGACAACGACATGTCGACCAAGAAAGAATATGTAACGCCCCGCCCTTTTTCACTATGCTTTCCGTAAATCAGAGTCTATTTTTTTTTAATATAACAGAGTGAACAAGAGCGGGACGTCACGAAGCGAGCTAAGTCCAAACTTCTAAAGTCCGACCCTTAACTAGCCAACCCTATGTGTGCATGGACTAAGTCCATGAAAACGGTTCACATATAACAATATAAACATGCGAATTAATATCATAACTGTGGAATTATAATAGAACACAGTTTTATTCCATTTTAGATAGCAAAGTATGTCAAGTTCTTAATCATAATTAACATAGCATAATTATCCAAATAAACATCCAACCATAGCAAATTATCTAAACTATTACATGTCCGAAGTCTAGTTACTCAAATTACAAGTCCATAAGTAACTCAATCAAAATATAAACTAAAAGCATCCAAGCTCCTATGCTTGGCCCTCCTCGCGTTCATTGTTCCCCTTGTTTCCTGTATCATCCACTATGGTAGAAGTAAGGCATTAGAACAACTCGCCCAGTAGGTATTCCAATTAGGGCTAACATATGGTTAGTACAAAACATATATAATAATATCATAATGTCAAAAACCATATAAACCATGCCATGTCATGATGTCAAATGCAATGAGTCCCACCCATCACAAGTACATATGAGTACCCCCCACATAGGTCTTTCGGACGCCCCGACGGAGTGTGGCCCCTCCGGTTTCTTCTTGATGGAAAAGCACATCAAGGTATCCCACATAGGTTTTTCGGACGCCCTTTTTTATTCCAACTCAACTCATCCAACTCAACACATTTAATGCACCATACTTGAGTCAACTCTATTCTTAATTAAAACTTACTCCAAATCAGTCCAACTCAAGCTGAACTAACTCACACTTGAGTTCATCTGAGGGCCCACACGGTCATCCGTGGTCAACTTGGTCAACCCGACCCATTGGGTCCCCAATCAGCCCCTTGACCCGTTTTGACAACATGACCCATTAATGGGCTGATTTTGCCATTTTTAATTGGTTTTCACTTGTGCATCAAGCCTACCCATTTTTGTTCCACTTGATTTCCAATCAATTTAGCTTGTCCCCATTAAATTTGGACTTACACAATGGTCAAATCATCGATTATGACCCAATTGATGTACATTACCCATCCAATCAAACTTGACATTTATAATGTGCTCATATGATCTTAATTTGAGCAATGGGCCCCACCATTTCCTTATTTGACATCACAAAATAATTAATTTAACACATCAGGGGCATTTTCATAATTATCCACTTCGTTGAGAAATTGAGGTGTTACATGGTGTTCGGCCATACACATGGCCAAACCCAATGGTTCCCTTGGTTCAATAATTTCCACCTATGTAGTTACTTAGGCTCCACTCTTTTACCAAGTTAGATGCAATGAAGGGGTGCCTTGGCCAAAACCAAGGGACACCAAGCATGGGCGGCATGCATCTCATCTCATGAGATGCATGGGCTTACATGAAAGGTGGTGACGGTTGGTACCAAGGGGTGCCTTGGATGGCACCCAATACCTCCTCGGTTTTAACAAGGTTTAATGAAGAGAATGGTTGGAGGTTCGGTGTTTTAACAAAAGGAATAAACAACATCATTTGGCCGAGTACACTTTGGAAAAAAATTAGTTTTTCATCTCTCCCTCTTCCCCTCTCAAGAACACCATCTTTGGGCTGAACCAGTTGCTGTGTTTCACCATTTGATCCGGCACCATTTCGACAAGGGATTAAGGAGGCAGGAAAGAAAGGAAGCAAAAGGGAAGGAGCAAAGGAAATTGGTAAGATTTTCTTAAGTGTTTAAATTAAACAAGTTGTTAAAAAGAGTATGATTTGGCCATCATTTGGCCGAATCCATCAAGGGTTAGACCTTGGATGGTATTTCATAAATAAGATGGAAATTTGATCATTGGGTTCGGCCACTTGGGATGGCCGAACCCCATGAAAAGAATGGGTTAATTTGGATGGTTTTAGGACAAAACCATGGACTGTTTTTTATGCTAAGTTAGATTATTTACATGTTTTGAAAAGTTCTAAAATCATGGTTTTGAGTGTCATATGTTGGGGCTATGGATTGGCCAAATATATCAAAGAATTTAACCTTGGATTAAATGGCTTAAAAGGATAAAAAATATGTCATTGGTTCGGCCATCTTTGTTGGCCGAACCCCATGAAAAGAGTTGATTGGTTTGATGTTTCTTAAAGGTCAAAAACCATGTCAAACCATGGTGATTTTTACACATGTTAATTGGGTCATCTTGTGGCCTAATTAAGTGCTGAAGTAAAGTATTATGATGAGGTTTAAAGGATGAAAATTTAGAGCATGGAGTTCGGCCACTTTGGATGGCCGAACCCCATGAAAGTAATTGATTAAATGGTATGGTTTTTGGGGATAAAAACCATACCATGTGTGAAGATTGCTAAAGGATTGTAAAATGAATTGATTAATTGTATGGGATCGACAATGGATGGTTAAACCTTGCTGTTTTTATGGCTAAGAAACAGTAGATAAATAATGTGGAATTGATGGAAGAATTACACCAAAAGGGCCATAAGGTTCGGCCATGTGAATGGCCGAACCCCATGGATCATCCTATGTAGGTTTTATATGATTTAATTGGAGTTATGGTTACTGTTTTGGGTCAGCCTTTGGATGGCTGAGCCATGCATCTAACTTGGTAAAAAAGTGGAGCCTAAGTAACTACATAGGTGGAAATTGTTGAACCAAGGGAACCATTCATGGCCGAACCCCATGGATCATTTTATGTGGACTATTTTATTGAATCAAATGGTTTCAAATTTAAAGATCATGGAACATCTTGAGTGGTTGATAAATGATTGCTAAGTGAACATTTGGACAAGTCATGGGTCGGCCATTGCATGGTCGAACTATGGGGTCCTATGGCTAAGATTAGGACATGGAAGTTTAAATGGGAAAGCCATAGGGTTCGGCCATGTGTAGGGCCGAACCCCATGGACCATAACTATGGTTTTTTTGTGGATCCGTTTCATGGAATTGATTGGTAGTTTTAAAGGTTCAAATGTGATATAATTGAGTATTGGAACCAATGGCAGTTTGGTGACTAAGGTTAGTGACCAAGAGATGAATTAAGGATCAAATTTAGATAATGAGGTTCGGCCATGTTGTATGGCCGAACCCCAACAAAGGTAAATGCTTGGGATTGAAATTGATTCGTAGTTTATGTGATTAAGGTGACGGATCTCTTTAGCGGCGTGCGAGTCATAATCCAATGAAAAAGAACAATCACCGAAGCTAATCTTAAATAGGTTTCCTACCTACTTGTAACCACAATTATGATTTGGTTTTATCATATTTTTATGAGATATGTTGTTATTGATATTATGTTTCAAATTGGTTTTAAATGATGAGATATGTATTTACAAATGACATACATATACATGGACATCTCATGCTGTAACGGCCCGGAATTTGTAAATTAATATAGAGGTGGATATTATTTATTTTAATGATGGAAATTGGGAAAATTGATGGAATAAATGGTAAATGGACCAAAATTTGGACAAAGGCCCAAGTAGGGCCCAATAGACTATGGATTGGTTTTAAATTCATTTAAGGGGTCAATAATGGTCAATTGGGCCAAGGATGGTCAAATTGGGTCCAATACCCATTTGGGACCCAATGGGTCAAGATAATGTAAGCTCTAAGATAAATGGGTAAGGATAAATGTAATTGGGCCATGGGCCCAATGGTGATACAACTAGTTGGAATGGGCTTAATGAAATTTAAATCACCTAAGTTAGTGATAAATTGACCAAGGTGACATGGTACAATGGGACCCACCTCCACCTCACCAAGTGAGGTGGCGTGTGGACCAAGAATTGGTGGGGCCGGCCACCATGGTTGACTTGGTCAACCATGGGTGGATTTCATAGAGGGAATTTAATGGAATTAAATTAGGTGAGAATTAATTAACTTAACCTAATGATCAAGTTAATTAAATTAACTAAACTAATCTAATCATGGTCAAAGGGGTCAAAAGAGGGGAGACCAAAACAATCCTATCTTCAAACACTAAAAATGTTGGGACTTGATGGTGGTTGGGTCATAAAGCATAAAGCACGATAAATATCTTAGGTTAGTTGGTGGGAAGAGTTAAGGTGGAGTGTAAGTTACATTACCAAAGGAGATAATCTAATCTCTTTGCCTTATCTCTTTCCATCTAACTCATTTCATTCTCTTTCTCTCTTTCACTCTCTCATGGCCGTCCCTCATCTCTAAGGAAGAAGAGAAGAAGAAAATTAAGAAAGGAAGAGAAGAAGAAAATTAAGAAAGGAAGAGAAGAAGAAAAGAAAAGAGAGGAAAAGTGCAAAACCAAGACTTTGGGTTAATTCTTTCCACCATCTTCTCCCTTCTCTCTCAAATCAAACCCTAACATGACCGAACCCAAGCTTGGGGGTTTTCACCATTGATCAAGCATTTTAGCCAACCAACAAAGGAGAAGGAGAATAAAGTAGGTTAAGGAAGCCGACGGGAGTAACGAAAGTCGGAGGAGGCGTCGGATCGTAAGTATTTTTCTAAACAAGAGATTAAATTTTTCTTAAGTTTTAAGAGGATATGAAATCCATTTTTTTTTTTGAATTTAGAGGTGGCCAAAACATCATGGCCTTGGATCTCAAATCCATTTCATGGAAGGATGAATAAATGGACAAAATGGATAGAAAAATTAGGTTAAGGAAAATAAATGGATTAAGGACATTATGTAACTAAATTAATTAAACATGGGTATATGTGGATTTTTGAAGGATGCATTAAGGATTTTATGTATTAAAAATGTACTTAAGCATGGTAGGTGATTGATTTAATTCTTAGGGTTTATAAGAATGGAAGCCATGGAGGATGAGTTAGGGTTTTAAGATTTTTAAATGATTAAATGTAGTAATTTTTGAAAGGATTTTAAATAAGGAAAATTCATGAAAATGCAAAGGGGTTTTATGGCCTTGACAGGCATAGATGGGAATGAAGCATGAACCATGGGTTCGGCCATGGTGTATGGCGGAACCCTAGGTTATTGTGTTGTGAATTTAAATGGGTTTGGAAGGATGGAAGATGTGGAATGATGATGGATGTAAAAGAATGAAAAATAAATAAATAAATGGGGAATGTTGGTGGTGTTGGTGGACCAATGTAAACCTAATGTTGATAGTTGTAATGGGAATGTGGCTAAGTTAATGGACTTAAATGTGATTAAAGAATGATGAATTAAATGTATGGCTTAGATTCTCTCAATGGAGGGATTTGTGATGAATCTAAAGTGTAACCAAGGACCAAGGAAAAAAATGGGGATTTGGTTAAGTGGAAAGGGCTGATTTTTAATGAACCCATGACCCATTGTTATGAGCCACTTAATGGTCTAAGTATGGGGTTATATATTTATGTTTTAAATAAATGGAGGTTAGGTTAATTAAATGGTTAATTGCTAATGTTCTTATGTCATGGTTAATGAGACATCAATGGACCCATTTTGGTGAACCAATGGATAGGTTAAGATTAAAGTCTATGGATATGCTTTAGCTAATGGGGATTAGGTTAAGATATGGTTGTCTCTCATGATTGGTGAGTGTATGGATCAATTATGAATAAAGGGAATGAGTGGATAATGGACTCATTGTGGGTTAAATGCATGATGTAAACCCCATGGAAAGATTTGATGAATTGGGTATTTTGAACCCATGACTCTTAACCATTTAAAGGGTTAAGTATGGGGTTTTGTATGGGTTTAAAGGAATAAGGGTTAGGTTAATAAAAGGACTAATTTTATGATCACATGATATGGTTGCTAGGTCATTAACGGACCTAAGTTATGGATCATTAATGGATCTAAGTTATGGATCCATTATAGACCATAATGTATATGGAAGAGGGAATGAATCATCCATGGAAGGGTAATGGCAAAACCGTAAATATTGGCCAAAATGAGGAAAACCCACCAAGACATGATGTTTGGGCTTAGAAATGGTTAAAACATGGACTAATTGTTAATATGTAATAAGGTACCGGACACCGCAAGCGGTACGCAGATCGGCGACCGGGTCTATCGGGCGGAAACGAAAGAAAGAACGCTAGTCGGTATTTGGTAGGATTCCTACCTTTTTGTAATCCATGGATTGAGTGATGGTTTCTTTGAATTAGCTTGGAAATTATATGGTTTGTTTTAAGATGGGTTTTGGATTTAGTATCATGTGATGTTTTCCTCTAATTTATTTTGGTAATCATGTGGTTGTTTTTAAGATGGGTTTTGGATTTTGGTATTACGTGATGGGTTTCCTTTGATTTATTTTGATAATCATGGCATTGTTCTTAAGATGGGTTTTATGACTATGAGTTACATATATGACATGGCATATGGCATCTACATCTCATGCATGGCAGGGAAGGGATATGACAAGGGAAGGATGAAATGAAAACGGAGTCCATGCTCCGTCGGGGCGACCGATAAACAAGCATGGGGATATTTCATATATGTATTATTATATCTTGATGAGGCTTTGCCATCAAGGGGGACCTTTGTAATTATGATACCTTGATGATGGTTTTCCATCAAGTGGGATGTTGTATTTATTGTTATACCTTGATGATGGTTCTTCCATCAAGGGGGATGCCTAGTGTGGATCGCATCTTGATGAGGCTTTTCCATCAAGAGGGTCATGGCACGATGATGGTATGGATTTTATTTGGAACACTATGTATGGTTGAAAATGGGACATTGTACACTGATGATGAGATTGATGGGTGGGATTCATGACATAGAACACCCATTGCATGACATTGCCCAAAGTGCATGGTTTTATTATAATATTATCTATATGCTTTGTTATCACTAATCCATGTGTTAGCCCTACTCGGAGTCCTACTGGGCGCGTTGTCTAACGCCCTACTTCTACCCTAGCTGATGACACAGGAGATGCCGGAAGCGAAGGACGAGACGGGAACCAAACTGAGGAGATTGGGAAGACGGGCTAGATAGTTTACTAATGTTTACTTTGGATAATGTAATTTGAAGTAGCTTAACTTGTCGGAAATGTAATAATTTAGATTACTCGCTATGTTTTGGAAATTACTTTGGACATTATGATTTTGAGGATGTTTGGTGATTGAATGAATGTAACTTCCCTGCTATCTAAGAATTTGTAGGTTAGACTCTATTATAATTTTCCGCACTTGGTTTAAATGTTCCCCGATGCTTACTTCTACGAGCGAACCGTTCTCCGTGGACTTCGTTCCACGCATTCGTAGGGTTGGCCAGTTAAGGGCCGGGCTTTAGAAGCTCGGACTTAACTCGCGTCGTGACGTCCGCGCCCTTTGTTACTCTTCTTCAAAAAAAAAAAATAGACTCTGATTTCGGTGAAAAGGGGCGGGCATTACACATGCATGGCATGGGATGATGATTATAGATTACATTGACTTCAGAGTCCCAATGAAAGAACACTGTGAAATAACTCAATGATGAGAGTCTTTCCATAGGAAATGAGGATTACTGTGGATTACTTTATCGTGTGAGTCCCAAAGAAAGAACACTGTGAAACAACTCAATGATGAGAGTCTTTCCACAGGAAATGAGGATTACTGTGGATTACTTTATCGTGTGAGTTCCAATGAAAGAACAATGTGAAACAACTCAATGATGAGAGTCTTTCCACAGGAAATGAGGATTACTGTGGATTACTTTATCGTGTGAGTCCCAAATGAAAGTGTATTACGATTTACCTTGACGGTGAGAGTCCCGTCAAGTGATGGCTATGTATATGTGTGATGGGGAGGGGCTCATTACATTTGCATACATAGCATTGATTTATCTATTTTTGATGACCATATATATACTATAATATATGCATGTTTTATACACTAACCCAGTGGTAACCTTAATCGGAAATCCTACTGGGCGCGTTGACCTAACGCCCTAATTCTATCCTTAGAGGATAATGCAAGAACAAGGAAGGGGAAAGGGAAGATTGATGACCAGGAAGGGAGCCAAGCTTAAGAGCTTGATGTTGGAATGATTTTTATATTACTGTCTCATGAGTTACATTATTATGGACATGTAATAAGTTGATACATTTGCTATGGTTTGTTTATGATATTGACAATGGATGGTTGGATAAGTTATTTTAATAATTGAGACTTGTACTTGCTATCTTTTCAGTCTAATTCCACAGTTAGTCTAGTTTGTTCTGCATAACTTGTTTAGTTCCATGTGTGGTTTGTTATCGTGGGTTTAGTCCATGCACACATGGGTGGCCAGTTAAGGGTCGGACTTGGGTAGTCCGGACTTAGCTCGCGTCGTGACGGCTCCCGCTCTCTTCTGGTGTTATTCTATTATTATTTAAAAAAAAAAAATTAGACTCTGATTTCTCGGAGAGGGCAGGGCGTTACAGGTTAGATGAACCCCACGAGATGGCCTTGGAGTGATGGAATGTCACGCCCCACCCCACCTGGGCTCGGGACTTGAATTGGTGGAATTTTTTTTTTCTATTAGCACTGAATACTCATCTTAGTGGAAGTCTTACACAACATGGGCTTTTGCGATTCTCTATTCAACAATTCAGACATAACAACCAACAGTCTCGGACCCAACCATCACACGGCCGGTTAAGTTCCCATGAAGCTGGAAGGGTCATAACGGTCCCTCTTAGGCCCCAGCTCCAATAGACAGAACCCACCTGACACCGCGGTATGAGGATACACCACTAGTCAGACTATAGTCTATAGCTTTGATTTCCATTTTTCTTAAGCCCATGATAAAATGTTACACATGCTTTTCATGCAGACTCAAACATGTACCATAACACTCACCATAAACTAACGACCCATTCCCATCAAAGTTGCACATAAGAAACAAAGTAGTTTAATTACATGTCTACTGTGCCTCAACCGGATACCATACTGCAACTGAGGATCATCCAATTCTTCCTCATTCGGGTTCCCTGTAATGTAAGGGATGTGAGCTAAACAGCCCAGGGAAGAGAGTACAACATATAATACAACATAATATCATTATCAACTTTTTATCACTCACCATTTTATATACTCAAAGATCATTTAGTTTTTCTATGAGAACATCTAACATAGTTATCTACAATTATTTATCTTTCTTCTCAAAACAATACCCCTGTCAATCGACATCTATGATACACACAACTGCGAATATGTCCCACATGAGCAATGTTGTTACCGGTCCAAGTACTCCACACAGCACGTATATACACCCTACACTACTGTTATTCACAACCCAATCATGCACCTAGCGTGTGAGGGTAATTTGATATGCATAACACATCAACCAAATGCACATCAATGTATGGATTAAATCCCCGTTCAACCCATAATATCTCACATAATTATGATAAACTCTCACTCAGCTAACATGGATTTCTAAGCCCACCCGCATGGAATCATATACAATACACAGTGAATCAACAGTGGTATTCGAACTATACTATGTTGAATTTTAAACTAACTACAGTCAGTTGAAATTGCAGTTCATAATGACTGTAATTTAAAACACAAAATAAAGAAGACTATATTGTCTCTTTTACCGTCCTCGCCAGTCAGGTACTTCTAGCCTTTTTATCTATCTCTTACCGTGTAAATACTTCAATCAATCCTGCATTACATGTTATACACAAATACACAAAAAGCATGCATTCTCATCGGAATCACAGGTTGGAAACACATTTATCATAAATCTCCAACTATTTAACCGATTAGCCTCTAGGCATATATAAATGGGTTCTGTACTCCGTTTTAAGAAAGCTAGGCCACAGCATCCCGCACACTCTCATATTCACGTTTCATATATAGAAGCACGCATTTCACCCCGCTATGTATGAACAATGTCACTATCACGTTCTGGTCCCGTTCACATATTTTCCATCAATATTGAAAGTTCCCGAAGTTATAACATGATTGACCCCAGAGGGGGGTGAATAGGGCAATCCCTGATTTTAATGATCTTCACAAATTTCTTGATTAATTAAAATAAATGCAGTAAAATAATAATCAAAAGAGATGTGTTGTGTGATAACAAGAGTGTACAAATTAAATGAACAATCACACAAGCAAAACCAAACACCTAATATAAAGTGGTTCGGAGTAAACCCCTCCTACATCCACTGATGGACTCACCTAATCTTGTCTTATCCCAAATTCATTAGGAGTTGCAATTATACCAATTACGCCTACACAATAGAGTGGGAATTTCACCCAACACAGTCACCTATTTTTGAAAGGTTTGACCTACCCCGGTCTAATCTTTATCCCTATATTTTTTTATAGTGGTTCAAGATAAATTCTTTAATCCACTTAACAAGTTGATATGAATTTAATCACAAGAAAAAACACTTGCCTTTGTAGCTCAAATCTAATGTAGATGTGCTTCTTGAAGAGTTCTCCCTACATGATCTCCTTGATGATGAATATGCACCTTCATATAGTGTGTTATATGATTTGATATGATAATCTGTGGTTGAGTGTCATAACATGTTTTAGAGATGTTTTCGTAATATGATGAGTTATATGGTAAAAAAATGCATGTGGTAGAAAGTAGATGATATTTTGCCTACTATGTTATAGTGGTGGTCTGCATTCATTAGCATGTATGGATGATGGTGATTAGCATGCATGAGGGTGTAGCTAGTGGATTATGTATACTAGGTTACGCCAGATAGTAGAGCACTCTCCTAGTACTGTTTGAGTACCTGGAGTGGGGAGGCGCTTGTATCTCGTGGTTGGTCCATGAGTTGAGGCGGTTATACTTCATGGCTGGTCCACTAGTCGGAGTGGTTGTTCCCCGTAGTGGAGTCACGGGTTGAGATGGTTGTGTACCCAAATGGTTAAAATGGCCCTAGAGTATTGATGGGGGACTTTGAGTACATGAGGAGGATTGTGGATGCGAAGATATGTCGCACTGGACTGGTCATAAGGTGATGTTACTAGGATGACATCGTTTCGACTATCACTGGGCTGATAGGGTATTGTAGTTAGAATAGAAATGAAGACATGATGCACATGGCTGATCATGTGGCGGTGTCACTAAGATGACATCGTTTTGACTACCACTAGGCTGGTAGCACATTGTAGTTATAGTTGATGCAATGACATGATGCACATGGCTCGTCATGTGGCGGTGTCAGTAGGGTGACATTGTAATTTCCCTCCCTTTAACCACCATTATTAGAGTAGAATTATAAGAATATTTGAGTGGAGAGGGAGGCGAGCATCACAACGCGAGCCAAGTCCGAGTCCAAAGACCCGACCCTTGACTGGTCCAACTAGTGTGTGCATGATATTTTGCCCACACTCTCATAATCCTGTTGAAGTTTAAAACATTTTAAACTTTGCATGAATAGTCAACACATCCCATAGGAAGATAAGGAATTCCCAAAGACTAGAGTCAAATACAAAACAACTTAAATACATAAATTCCACAACCATAAATATTACATTCCCCAAACGATAACATTCTTCAAATTACATTGTCTTCTAATTTCCAAATAACAAGTACATTAAGCCAAGCTATTCAAGCTTCAATTCGACCATCACTTGATCTGATTTCATCTACACACTTCAACCTACATACACAATCTGGAGGGGGGAGGATTTATGGGCTTAGTCAACGTACTCAGTAGCAATTTCGATCACATAATATGCCCTACGGTGTGTCATACTAAGACAAAAATATACATACTTGTACTTTTATCAAAATATCGATCATATCGTATTTCAAATTATATAAAACCATACTTCAAAACATAACATGACATTATAAGTGTTTCGACACTTTATTCATGTAATAACCCAAATTTTTGATAAATATATATATTGGCATTTATTCGTTTTAATTTGAAGTTTGATATAATAAAATGCCAAATGGACCAAATTTTGGGACAATGGCCCAAGGATGGCCCAATTGGGCCATGGATTGGATGAAATCCATTTAATGGGTCAATGAGGACTAATCGGGTCAAGGATGGTCAAATTGGGCCCAATACTCATCTGGGACCCAATGGACCCAATTGAGGTAAGCCTAAGGTAAGGAGGGAATTTAATTGGGCCATGGGCCCAATGTTTACCACAAAAAAAAAACCATGAATTGGAATTAATACAATTAATTGGTCAATGGTAATTAATTGGGTCAAAGATAGTCAATTTGGGTCAAAGAGCCATATGGGACCCAATGGGCCAAGGTAGCTAAGCCCTAAGGTAAATGGGTAAGACAAAAATTTAATTGGGACATGGGCCCAATGGTGATCCAATAAGAGGGATACATTAAATAAAAATTTAAATCATCTAAGTTAGGTGATTAATGGACCAAGGTAACATGGCCAATGGGGCCCACCTCCACCTCACCCATTGAGGTGGCGTGTGGACCCAAGAGTAGTGGGGCCGACCACCATGGTTGACTTGGTCAACCATGGGTGGATCTTAGAGGGAACTTAATGAGATTAAATTAAGTGGAAAATGAGTAATTAAATTAACCTAGGGAGCAAGTGATCTAAGTTAATTAACTTAATCTAAATTGGTCAAATGGTCAAAACCATCCCAACAAACACAAACCACTTGAGAAAACACAAATTGAAACCATGGATTAAAGGTGCTGGTTTTATCCCAACCACCACCATTAATGCATATTGGTCGGTGAGGAATTAATGTTTGAGTGTAGGCCACTCCAACCATCTCCATCTCTTTCCCAAACAAACATTTCACTCTATCTCTCCCTCCCACTCACAAAAAACGTCCCCTACCCTTCAAGAGAGAAGAAAAGACTTAGAAGAAAAACTTAGAAAGAAAAGAGAAGGAGAAGGAAAAAACTTTGGGCTACCAAGATCATTGAAGAACTCTCCCTCATCTCCATACTCTTTCTCTCTTAACCTAACCCCATCTACCTTAGCCGATCCAAGCATGTTCCACCATTGATCAAGCACATCTAGCCGGTCAAACAAGGAGAGGAAGAAGAGAAGAAACTAAGGAAATCAAGAGGAGAAAGAAAGACCGGAGGAGTCGTCGGATCGTAAATATGTTCTAAACAAGAAATTTAAATTTTTAGGGTTTTAAATTTTGGGAATCCAATTCCTTGGATTGGATGGTGGCCAAACCATCATAGGCTTTGAATTTAAAATCCATCCAATGGTAGGATAAGGAATGGATAAAATGGAAGAATGGAAATCTTAATGGAGTTTCAAGCTTTTGGATTCTTTTTATGGATTGATGGGCCATAGGGTTCGGCCATGTAGCATGGCCGAACCCCATGGTAAATGATGGATGAATTTTAGTTAGGGTTTGAGGATTAAAAATTTGGAAAGGGTAATCCATGATTTTGAGATGTTAATAAGTAAGCATTAGTAATTTTTAAGGGGTTTTAAATGAGGACATTTCATGAAAATATGGATGATTTTTCATGACCTTAAAAGGCATAGAATGGAATGAGTGGATGACCATAGGGTTCGGCCATGTAGCATGGCCGAACACCATGGTGAATGATGGGTAATTTATTTGAGATTATATGGTTTAAAATTATGGAGAAGGGTTAATGATATTGTGGTTTTAAAAGATTAAAAAGTTGGTAATTTTTAAGGAGTGTTAAATAAAGAAAAATCATGAGGTATGTAAATGAATTCAAGTAGCCTCAAAATGATGGAGGTATAATATTTTAAAGAAATCATGGAATATAGGGTTAGGCCATACAAGGTGGCCGAACCCCATGGTTAGTGATCTATGAGGGTTAGGGCTCTTAAATGCTCAATGGTTAATGGTTTCTAAGGTTTAAAAATTATGAGTATGGTATGTGATTTTTAAATGGGTATTAAAGGATCGAAGTGGTGGATTAAATATTTTTGAATTATGGAGGTAGTGAGGAAGTGATTGGTGGTGTAAATGGACTTTAAATGTGAGTAAAGATCCAAGGTAAAAATGAGGGAAAGACATCATGGGTTCGGCCATGGTGTATGGCCGAACCCATGACCCATATTTTTAGGTCAATTGTGGGCTAAGTTATGGTTTATACATGTGGTTGAGCAAATGGAAATTTGGGTAAGTAAATGGTAAAATTTAAATGGATTTACAAAGTGTATGATATGGGTTTTTAAAGGGCCAAAATGAATGAAGGTTAGTGATTTTAAAATGGATTATTTTTGGGATAAAACATTAGTCTTTAAAATGGCATCCATAAAGGTGAGCCATGACCCATTATGTGGGCCACATCTTAGGCAAAATGTGGAATTAGGTATGGGATTAAATGTTTTTCAAAATTAAATAATAGGTGGCTGATTTTATGATGCTAGGTCATGATTAAATGGATCTAAGTATGAATGAAGTTGGGACTTAGAATGTACATAAACGAATGGATGATTTAACCATGGGAGAGGAATGGCAAAACGGTAAATAAGTGCCACATTGAAGAACCATATACCATGGCCGAACCCTATGGGGATTAGACATGGAATCGGATATTACGAATGATTAAATGAAACGGATAGATGCTATGTTTTAGGCTCGCAAATCGGAATGTTCAGATTTGGCCAAAATTGGATTTATGTATGAGTCTAAAACCAATGGATAATGGGCTAAGTTAGGGACTTAATCAAGGGTAACGTAAATGACTAATTCGGCAAATGTAATAAGGTATCGGGACGTCGCAGATGGTATGCGATCGGCGACCGGATTATCGAACGGAAACGGAACGGAACGCTGCGCGGTATTCGGTAGGATTCCTACCTCTTTGTAAGCCGTGGATATGTGATGTTTATTTTAATCTATTTTGATGATTATGGGACTTGTATTATGATGAGTTTTAATTTATGGATTATATAATGGTGTTATGGATTATATTTTAACATTATGCATTATATGGCTATGTATGGTATATTAAATTTATGGTTTATCTATATACTACATAGCATAATGCACGTACATCTCATGCATGGCATGGGCGGGAAAATAATGAAACCGGAGTCCATGCTCCGTCGGGGCGACCGAGAATCAGACATGGGGATAGCCTGAGGGCTATAACCGGAGTCCATGCTCCGTCGGGGCGACTGAGAATCAGACATGGGGATAGCCTTGTAACGCCCCGCCCTTTCCGAGAATTCAGAGTCTAATTTTTTTTTTAAAAGTTATAATAAAACATCGAAAGAGAGCGGGCGGCGTCACGACGCGAGTTAAGTTCAGACTACCCAAGTCTAAACCTCAACTGGCCACCCATGTGTACATAGACTAGACCATGATTACGAATCACACATGGAACTAACATCAATATGAGGAATAACCTAGATTAATTGCGGAATAGAAATACCATATAGCAAGTAACAGTCTTAAACATTATTTAACATAGATCAACCATCCAAATGTTATCAACCTAATCAAACCATAGCAAGTAGTGAATTATTACATGTCCAACAAAAGTATTCAAATGACAGTAATATAAAGTAATCCAATCCATCATTCAAGCGCTTAGGCTTTAACCGGTCACGACTCGTTCGTCGTTCAACTTTCGGTACCTTATTATGCAACAATAAGTAAATCATAATCTTATTTACATGTCCATTCACATATGAGACCTAAAACATCTTATAAGTACTTTTGATCAATCTCTTCATTTGGCTTGTATTCACAGATTTGCTATTGCCACCAATACCTTGATTAAATTCTACAACCTTAATCGTAACCTTAACATGGTTCAGTCATGTTTTGGATGACCAAAACAGCAAACATGATTCCATTTTTAATCACACATACATCCATAAAATGGCCCATGAAAACAGTCCATGGGGTTCGGCCATACTCATGGCCGAACCCTTATGGTTCTTTGCTCAATGATGTCCTTTGTTTAAATACTAATTGGCTCTACCCCTTAGCCATATTAAGCCCATGGTTTAGCCATCCCATGGCCAACCCAAAATCAGTAACCTTATCACATAAAAATCTCCCAAAAACAGTTCACAAAGGTCTATGGTTTCCATGTTTTCCAATCATGAAAACCAACCCTCTTTTACATGGGGTTCGGCCCTCCATGTTGGCCGAACCCAATGGCTATGTTTACTGTTTTTAAACTTCAGATAATAATGTAATAACAGTATATTAAAATCAGGTCTTAACTTTCAAACAAACCATCCAAAACAGTCCATAAAAAGTCTATGGTTTACATGTTTTTCCAACATGAAAACCAACATCCTTTTACATGGGGTTCGGCCCTCCATGGTGGCCGAACCCAATGGTTAGGTTTACTGTTTTTAAATCTCAGATAATAATGTAATAACAGTATATTAAATCAGGTTTTAACTTTCAAACAAACCTCCAAAAATTAGCCCATTTTCATAGGGTTTTAATTTCCAAAACTATCAAAAACAGTCCACAAAATCCATGGTTTTCATGTTTCCAAAACATGAAAACCGAGCCATCTCTTACATGGTTTAGACCCTTGTCAAATTCGGCCATAGCATGGCCAAATTATGACATTCAAATTCATGCTTTCAATCTTTCCAAAGTATGTATCTTAAACCTCTAAAATCAGTCCTATACTTGCATGGTTTAAATCTTACAAAACCATCAAGTTTAACCATAATATTTCATGGGGTTCGGCCATCCAAAGTGGCCGAACCCTATGTCCATATTTTCCATCTAATTGGGCATAAAAGAATCCTACTTTAACCCTTGATAGATTTGACCATCACATGGCCGAATCATGTCTTATTTTTCCCATTTTATTAAACATAAATCAATGGAAAAACTTACCACTTTCCAAGCTTTTCTTATACCTTTGATCCTTGTCTTTTAATCCTTGCTTCCTTAACTCCTTGCTGGTTATATGCTTGGATATTTGGTACCAAAAGCCTCTGCTGTTCCAGCCAAGAGCACCAATTGGAGAGAGGGAGAAAGAGATGGAATTGTAAGGCTTTCACAATGATAAAATCGGCCACACATGGGTGCTCATTGTTTTTGTAATTCAGCCACCAAAACTCCTCCACTCCCTCATCAATTCATGCACAAACCAATGGGTATTGGGTGCCATCCAAGGCACCCCTTGGCAGCTACCCATGCAGCCATTCAGATTCCCAAGCAACTCACCTCAAACTATGCATTTCATTCATCATTGATCATGGAACTCACCCCAAACAAGTCCCCAACGTGTGGGACTTGTTTTGGGTGGTTAAAGCTGAGCAAAACTCTTCCAATTCCCACTTGAACTCACTGATTTACAGTCCCATGGGTTTCCATTTTGACTCACCCAACTCAAGGTATTTTTATTCCAACCCAACTCATCACATTTAATGCTTTTCATTCAATGCACATGAGTTAACTCATAACTTGATTTAATTTCAACTCACCTCAGTCCCACTCAACTGATTTAACTCGTGTTTTAGCTCCCTTGGGGGTTCACACGGTCAACAATAGTCAACTCGACCCGTTGGGTCCACTTTTACCTCCTTGACCCGTTTTTGACTCCATGACCCAATTATGGGTATTTTGGTCATTTGTAATCGGTTTTTGCATATGGGTCAGGCCTACCCATTTCTTCTCTACTTGATTTCCAATCAAATAAGCTTAACTCCATTTAATTTAAATTCACAAAACGGTCAAATCATCCATTTTGATCCGATGGGTCCCATTTGGGCCCTTTGACCCATTTAGCCATTTTTGACCCAAATGATGAAAATTACCCATCCAATCAAGCTTAACACTCATAATGTGCTCATATAATTTTAATTTGAGCAATGGGCCCCACTATTTCCTTACTTATCATCACAAAATAATTAATTTAACAACCTAGGGGCATTTTGGTAATTTTCCACTTCATTGAGAAATTGGGATGTTACAAGCCTGAGGGCTATAACCGGAGTCCATGCTCCGTCGGGGCGATCGAGAAGCAAACATGGGGACAATACATTGTATGATCATACGGATGATGGGTGGGACACATGACATAGGCACCCATGGCATAACATTCATTACATGCTTATTTTGTTATATTTTATTGTATCGGTATGCGTGTTATCACTAATCCATGTGCTAGCCCTACTCGGAGTCCTACTGGGCGCGTTGACTAACGCCCTACTTCTACCCTAGCTGATGACACAGGAGATGGAGGAAACGGTGGACATACCGGAGGCCAAGCTTAGGAACTTGGGAAGCGGATACTAAATTTATTTAAGTTTTATATTTTGGAAATGTAATTTGAGTAACTTAGCTTGTCGGACTGTATAAATTATATTTCTCGCGATGGTTTGAACTTTAGTCATGGATGATTATATTTTGTGATATAAATATGAATCATAGGGGCATTTTGGTAATTCAATGTTGTATCTTCCCTTCTATCTAAAAATCGGTAGGATAGACTCTATTATCATGTTCCGCAATGATTATAATCCGCGAGCTTACTTCCTATGCGTGAACCATTCACGTGGACTTAGTTCCGCGCACGCGTGGGGTTGGCCAGTTAAGGGCCGGGCTTTAGAAGCTCGGACTTAACTCGCGTCGTGACGTCCGCGCCCTCTCTCACTCTCCATTTCAAAAAAAAAAAAAAAAATAGACTCTGATTTTCGAAAAGCGAGTGAAAAAGGGGCGGGCGTTACAATTCAAACTACTCTTAAGTCGTAAAACCCATATCTAGATTACAACTATCTTCTTTCAAGATAGACATATTACTTTTTTTAAATTACTTATCATACTACGGATCTCACTCACCCTAGAAAGCTTATACTTGAAAACATAAATCTAATTCATTACAAGGTATTGTACTCATACCTACTCATCTCATAATTTTTATTCTTAAAACAATGACAAAATAGTACTTATAATGAAATCATATTCACTTGTCCTTTCAAACTACCACATGCCAACCATGTATCATGATACATTTTAGTATGAAGATACCGTATTAAAATTCATTC
This sequence comes from Chimonanthus salicifolius, assembly GCA_013350335.1. NCBI lineage: Eukaryota > Viridiplantae > Streptophyta > Magnoliopsida > Laurales > Calycanthaceae > Chimonanthus > Chimonanthus salicifolius. The sequence continues at coordinate 47,416,456 of CM023535.1, forward strand.
TTAAAACCTTTCACGAAAAGCATATTTGTTTCATCCTTTCAAATACCATGATCAATTCATGTAAATGTTCATCAATATGTAACATGTTATGACATGGGGCCATGATTCATGCATACCCTTATCATGCCCCATGCGAAGGTGTTTCAACATTTCCTTTAAAACAATAGGGCATTTCATCCTCCCGTATACTCATTTCATATTCATCTTTTTGGGGTGTCCTGTTACATGTCATCATAAAACTCAGCTGGTTCCACCGGTGAAACATTCTTTCTTATCCATACATACACGACATCAAAGCTTGCACGGTACAATTTAACTTTGATTTGTCAATCATAACACGACACCAAAGCTTGTCCGAACATTCGGCACTTTGGTTCGTTGACAGTAGCCCCATTACAATAATCATGACCCTAAGGTCCATTTGGACAAACTGGTCCTTGGTTATCATTTCATGTATTTCTCATCCCATGCTTCATGCATGAGGAATATGAATGCAAATGAATGCTAATGCCCATACATATGACATATCTCCAAACATTATCAAGGGCATAAAAATCTCTTTTCACCAGAAATGCTTTATACTTTCAAAACATTTTAACTATATTCAACATAGTCATATAGATTCTCTATGTATGATTTACAAATCCCAAAGTAGTTCAAAAGTCCATGTAGTTGGAATCTATCATATTCTCATAATATCACATATTCAAGATATCTCAAAAACTTCTTATTTTCATGTGATACAAAATCATTCGAGGTATTACTTTCATAAAATAAAACCATTCAAAGGTATTACTTCTAATTTTCTCACTTGATTTAATACCCAATCCTACTTCCAATCCATTCTCTTAAGAGGGGATTACATTATTCCATTGGTTTAAAATTTTGGGGTGTTACAATACTAACACCTTTTATAATTTTTGTCCCGAAAATTTAGATGAGACGTAAGTTCCCAAATGTCTCCATACAGATCACCTCGGATGGAATACTCTCATCTCCCATCCTAACTCTTAAGTAATTTTCTTTCACCATCGTGCCATTTCCTGACTAACCTTCCCATTATTCATATGGGTTTTCTAATCCAGATGGAGGAAACGCAACCATTATATAAATCAATGTTCGTCGTTCCTTTCATCGTTGTATAATCAACTTTTATATCAATGGTGTCTAGTATTCGTCTCTTCATTATACTAGATTCCATTCATCATGGGTTTACCTCTTCATGGGGTTCTTTTCTAACATAGGCATTGTATTCCTCCTCTGGGCAATACATTGAACACCAGTTCATTCATCTATGTTTCCAATGATTTCTGTAACACCCCAGAATTTCAATCCGGTAAACCAATATAATTTCCCTTAATGATGAGGAATGAATAGAGTTGATACTATTTATTAGGTCAAATGAGGAAAGAAATAATTGAGTAAGAATGTGCGATAGAGGGATGATGGAGTAATTAAGCGAAATTTAAGAAAGACTAAATTAAAGGATGATTTAGTTAAATAATTTTGAAAGTGGCGTGGAATATAATTAATAAAATTAATTAATGGAAATTTTGGTGATTATTTAATTTATAGGGATTAGGGGTGATTTAATTAAGTTACTATTTAATTTGATAATACTCGATGGAATAGATTTTTAATTAACAGAAATTAATTAATGATGTGGAGAAAGTGCCACATAAGGGATGGCGTGGCAGGGCATGATAAGGTGGCATGCCACATGGAAAGGTAAGGATGAAAGTAACCTCACTACCCACCTTTAGCTTAGACCCATAAGTGCTCTCCACCTCACCACCCCACCTTTAGTTTGGACCAATAAGTGCTCTCCATTTCACCACCTTTAGCTTTTGTTTTTTGACTAAAAAACAAAAAGGAGGATAAGTTAGAAGAAAAAGCAAAAAAAAGAGAATAAAAAGTTAGGGCTCCATCTCTACCTCTTTTCCTCCATTCTCTTCTTCTATCTTCCTCTTCCTGTTTCTCCCTCTCTAAAAATCTGAAACAAGAAAGAGAGAGATGAAATTTCTCTTCCTCTTCCTCTCTTTGGTGAAAATCTCTCTTGAAAGCTTGGAGCTTGGAAAAATGAAGGAAGAACTTGAAGACTTGATTAGAACTTGAACAAGTAGGTTCTCTAACCCTCTTGGTTATTTGATTTAGATATTAAAATGTTTTATCTCTTCATCTAAGTTCTTACATCAAAAAAACTACGGAGAGTATCTAAGAAATGAAGTGTAATGAAGAGATAATGGAAAGTAGTAGGTATTTTCATAAAATACACTTACATGAGAAGTTTTACTTAAAATGCCTTGACATTTAGATATTTTCTTTTAAAGTATTTTTATAAATCCATTAGAATATTTGGATGTCTTTATTTATTGGTTTTTATGAGAAAGAAGGGTTTAAGAAAATAATATCTTATGGTGAACTTTGGAAAAATGATTCATTGTAAAACTGTTTCTACAAATCAGTCCAAAAAAATAGACTTTTAAACATCTCAAAATGATTTTTTGGGAATTTGAAATATTTTTCAGATATTCTACTATGAAAGAGGTTTTTAAAAAATATTTTTTTGCAATTTTCGTACATCGGAAGGTAACCGAAATAATTTTGTAAAAACTGGACAGTTCTAAGATAGAAAACTATTTTTACATATCAACCCCGAAAATGGACCTATAACAATTTCAAAATGATTTTCTAGATATTTTTGAATATTTTTGTGTATTCTACTATCAAACAGATTTCCAAATATTATTTACTCGAGTTATTCCGATACCGAAAAGAACCTGAAATGATTTTTACAAAAACAGTGTGCAATTTTGTATTTTAAAACTATGAAGGCTAGTTTTGGGCATCTTCACTGGATCTGAAATTTTATTTTCTAATAGTGATTCATTTCTTCTGAAATTCTAATTTGCTAAAGTATATATCAATGACTTTAAATAATTTGGAGCTTTATGAATTATGTTTAAATGGAGTACTATGGGTAAATGACCACTTTACCCTTGGTTAGGACAAAACACACATGTAGAGTCATTTAGACTCTAATGACCTTCGCCAAATGACCCTTAAAGCTTAATTGAGATTTTTATAAAGTTAATTAGAGGGTTTTTACACTATAATGACGTGAGGATTATATATTGACACATGTGAACGAACGAAGGGCCAAAGAGTAAACTCGGGATCAAGCGAGCTAACTCGCGAAGTGCTTTTGTTTGCTAATTGGCCAAATATCAGGTGGGTTTTCCTACTTCGTTGAAATGCTATGGGTGTAGACCTAATATTTTGTTAATAAATAAGCAAATGATGAATTGAGTCCTTTGAAAATTTCATATTCTCGATTTATGATTTATAACACTATAAGAATCAAATGTTATGATTGTGAAAATAATACCTTTGAATGGTTTTGTTTTTTGAAAGTAATACCTCGAATGATTTTTTATCAAATGAAAATAAGAAGTTTTAAGATATCTTGAATATGTGATATTAAGAGAATATGATATATTCCAACTGCATGGGGTTTTGAACTACTTTGAGATTTACAAATCACACATAGAGAATCTATATGACTATGTTGAATAGAGTTGAAATGTTCTGAAAGTATAAAGCATTTATGGTGAAAAGAGATTTTTATGCCCTTGGTAATGATTGGAAATATGCCATATGTATGGACACTAGCATTCATTTGCATTCATATTCCTCATGGATGAAGCATGTGATGGGAATTACATGAAATGATAAGCAAGGACCAGTTTGTTCAAATGGACCTTAGAATCATGATTATTGTTATGGGGTTACCATCAAAGAACCCAAGTGCCGAATGTCCGGACGGGATTTGGTGTCATGTAATGATTGATGTATCAAAGTGCTGAATTGTCACTGGCAGGCTTTGATGTCGTGTATGTATGGCCAAGAAAGAATGTTTCACCGGTGGGACCGGTTGAGTTTTACGATGACATTAACAGGATACCCCAAAGAGATGAATATGAAATGAGTATACGGGAAGATAAAATGCTCCGTTGTCCTAAATGAGTTGTTGAAATACCTATGCATGGGCATGATGAGGGTATGCATGAATCATAGCACCCATGACATAATAAATTGCACATTGATGAGCATTTACATGATTGGCATATGGTATTTTGAAAGGACAAGTGAATATGATTTAATTAAAAGTATTAGGTTGACATCATTATGATAATGAAATTATGAGATAAGTAAGGTATGAGTATGATACCTTATAATGAAATATATATTATGTTTTCAAATATAAGCATTCCATAATAACTTGAACAAGAGATTCTTAGTATGATAAGTATTTTGAGGAAAAGTATTGAAATACTTATATTATTATGATGTGACTAAGATATGAGAAAGGTTTTGAGAAAAATACTATTCATGATTTCAATTATGAGATTTCTAGTATGAAAAGAAGTATGAGGTGAGTATGTAACTTTGATATTATAAGTAAATGAGTTCTGAGAAATGCTTGGAGGTTTACATATAAGGTATACATGGGTGCAATCTCAAAGAAGCACACATCAGAAGGAATCACAGTACAAGGTGTCAAGGAAACTGGTTCTACCAAAGGTTTCCTAGTTTATGGTTCTCTCCTTCTCACTTTCAAACTCAATCCTCAGATTGCTTGTTTATGAGTTTTCATCCTTCCTCTCCATAACGCCCCACCCTTTTTCACTCTTCGAAAATCAGAGTATATTTTTTTTGTATTTAAATAGAGTGAGAGAGGGTGGGAACGTCACGACGCTAGCTAACTCTGGGTTTCCAAACCCGACCCTTAACTTGCCAACAATACGTGTGCGTGGTCCAAGTCCACAAAACAGTTCTCACGTTAACGATTTACTGCGGAAATATTATATGAATGGAAACCATTCATAAACGTGATATTATATGTAAGGAAGCCAATCAATATAAATTAACTTAATCTCAAATAATTTAATTTCTAACTCTACACAATTCAACTTCACCTTTGAGCTCACCCATGGTTGACCAAGCCAACCATGGCATGGCCGACTATGCACCTTGCACCATTTAGCACTCGGGTCCCACCTAGACATTTAATTTACATGCCTTGGTCTTGATTGGGTATTTGACCCAATTACATTGGCCATACCCAATTACTTACAAACTAGCTCATCATGACCATTGGGTCTTAATTGGGTAATTGACCCAATTACCTTACCCATTTAGGGCCCATTTCCATTATTTAACTTCCATTCCATTAATTCACAAATTAAATGGACAATTCTAATATATATTTATGAAATGAAAATCCGAGGTGTTACAATATTACCCTCTTTTGATATTTTCGTCCCGAAAATCGAGCGAAGTAGGGTTTCAAACAACTTATACAAAAAGCTCAGGATGAGCTGCTCTCATTTCTGATTCAAGTTCTCAGGTGGCTTCCTCATTACCATGTCGATCCCATACCACCTTGACGAATTGAATTGCTCGGTTTCGCAACACCCTTTGTTCTTTATCAATTACTTTGACAGGTTTTTCAACATAAGATACGTCGCTTTGCACCTTTATGTCTTGTACATTCAGCACATGTAAATGATCAAGGTTGTACTTCCTTAACATAGAAACATGGAATACATCGTGCAAAAATGATAACTGTGGAGGAAGTAACAAACGATAGGCCACTTCCCCCGCCCTCTTTTGGATTGGAAAGGGTCCCACATATCTAGGTGACAAATTCCCTTTGTTTCTAAATCGCATGTGTCCCTTTCGTGGCGAGACTTTCAAGAATACTAAGTCTCCCACTTCAAACTCAAGGAACCTTCTTCTCTTGTCAGCGTAGCTCTTCTGACGACTCTGTGCAGTGAGCAGATGCTGTCGTATCACCTTGATCTCTTCTGTGGTTTCTGCAGCTAGATCAGGTCCAATAAGTGTAGGCTCACAGGCCTCTGTCCAACACATTGGTGATCTACAGGGTCTACTATACAACGCCTCGAATGGAGCCATCTGGAGGCTTGCCTGGTAACTATTGTTATATGAGAACTCAGCCAGTGGTAAATGATCTTCCCAACCACCTTTGAAGTCCAACATACATGCTCTTAGCATGTCCTCCATTGTTTGTGTTGTTCTTTTCGACTAACCGTCAGTCTGTGGATGGAAAGCTGTGCTGATCAACAAGTTGGTCCCCATAGCCGACTGCATGCTCTACCACACCCTGCCAGTGAATCGGCCAACTCTGTCGGACACTATAGTTCTGGGTATACTGTGTAGCCTGATGATATCCTTGAGGTATCGTCGTCCCAAAGTCTCAGATGAATCTGTCATCTTGATTGGAAGAAAGTGTGCATACTTGGTCAATCGATCCACCACGACCCATATTGCATCGTTGCCTTTGATGACCTTGGCAACCCTATTACAAAATCCATGGAAATATGTTCCCATTTCCATTCCGGCACTGGTAAGGGTTTGAGTAACCCTGGTGGTTTCTGATGTTCAGTCTTGACTTGCTAACAAGTCAAACAATGAGCAACAAAGTCAGCAACATCTCTTTTAAGTCCATGCCACCAATAGTGTTTCTTCAGATCATGATACATCTTGGTGCTATCCGGATGAATAGAGAGTTTCGTTTGGTGTGCCTCGATCAACAACTCTCTTCTGCAGTTTTGAGGCACATATGTCCTGCCTCGGAATAAAAGACCTTGTCCCGGTCGTACTTTCTATTCTGGTACCACCTCACCAATTGACATTTTAGCCCATATTTCTTCTACTTCTGGATCTGCAAGCTGCTCTTGCTCGATCTTGGTAACCATGCTGGACTGTACTATTAGATTGTACATACTTCCATGGTCCTTGATGTACAAATTGAATGCTCAGATGGTGGTCAACATCTCCCATTCCTTCATAATCAAACTGGCCACTATTGCATGTGTCATGTGACTGAGGGCATCAGCCACTTTATTCTCCTTGCCATGATGATATCGAAATGCGAACTCATAATCTTGCAGATACTCCATCCATCTGCGCTGCCTAATGTTGAGTTCCTTCTGATCAAACAGATACTTCAAACTCTTATGGTCAAAAAATACTTCAAATTTCTCACCATATAGATAGTGTCTCCAGCTTTTGAGAGCGAAAACCACTGCGGTTAATTCCAGATCATGTGTGGGATAGTGGCGTTCATGAATTTTCAACTGCCTTGAACCATAAGCCAGTATGTGTTGACTTTGAGTAAAAGAACACCCAAGTCTTTCTCCTGAAGCATCACAATATACTTCATAGCCCTTGCCTCTTTCCGGCAAAATTAGAATAGGAGCAGTCGTAAGCCTCTTCTTTAGCTCTTCGAACCTTTGGTTGCACACATCAGACCATTCAAATTTGACTCCCTTCTGAGTGAGTCTAGTGAGTGGAGTTGCAATCTTGGAGATGTCCATAATAAACTTTCGATAACAACAGGCTAATCCTAAAAAGCTGCAGATTTCAGTCACATTCTTCAGAATGTTCCAGTTTCTAACTGCTGCCACTTCAGCTAGGTCCACGGCTATTCACTGATATGACATGTCCTAAGAAATTGACCTCAGATAGCCAGAACTCGCACTTGCTTACTTTGGCATATAATTGATTTTTCTTCAGGGTGTTCAAGACTATCCTTAGTCAGCACGCTCCTCCCGACTGGTAGAATAAATCAGGATGTCGTCAATGAAAACAATTACAAACTTGTCCAAGTTTGGATGAAAGATCCTGTTCATCAGATCCATGAACATAGCTGGTGCATTGGTGAGTCCAAACGGCATGACCACATACTCATATAGTCCATATCGAGTTCTGAAAGCCATCTTCTCTATATCTTCATCCCTAGCACGGATTTGATGATAGCCCGACATCAGATCTATCTTGGAGAAGTGACTAGAACCTCTAAGTTGATTGAATAGATCATCAATTCTGGGTAGAGGGTACTTGTTTCTGACTGTCAGCTACACACATCCGAAGCATACCCTCCTTCTTCTTCACAAATAATACTGGTGCTCCCCAAGATGATGTGTTGTTCCGAATGCATCCTAGTCTGAGCATTTCATCAATTTGCTTCTTTAGCTCCGACATCTTAGCTAGGGCCATCCGGTAATGCAGCAATGACACTGGAGCAGTGCCAGGATACAACTTGAACTCGAAATCAATCTCCCTCTTTGGAGGCAAACCAAGGAGTTCTGTCGGAAATACCTTTGCGTAGTCTTTCACTACCGCAGGTACTTCAGCTATTGGCGCCTTGTCTAGTCTGATGTTGTTCTGTACTAGACGATTCATTTCTTCGTGCAATCTCCTGGTCATTGGAATGCTTTATTTGTCGGCATGCACCATATATCATTTTCCCTCTAGTGACCAAAATATCACCCTACGAAGATGGCAGTCAATGCTGGCCTGGAAGTTAGCCACCCAATCCATGCCAAATATGATGTTGTACTCTGTTATCTCGAGTACAAGATAGTTGAACTCTAATCTCAACCCAGCAAGTTCAATGTTTACCGATGTGCAGATCAGACCAAGTGATGTGTCTCCAATGGGGGATACAATAGTAAGTGCGGTGGACAATTGTTGTAGTAAAGTGCCAATAGCAGATATGAATGCAGCAGATACAAAGGAGTGGGATGCTCCTGAATCAAATAATACAAAGCATAAGAACTGCCAACTATTGCCATACCTTGAATCACCAAGTGATCCATCATCTCTGGAGGAGGAGCCAAAGTATACAATCGTCCAGATCCTGTCGGGATAGGGGCTCGTCCTGTCTAGTTATATGCTCTGGATACCTAAGACAGAGCTGGTCGACCTGGAGGACGGAAGTGTAACAGCCAGCCCTTTTCGCTCTTAATAATCAGAGTTTATTTTTTTTTTAAATATAATAATAATCAACAAGTGATCGAGGCGGAGTGTCACGACGCGAGTTAAGTTCGGATCTCTAAATCCGACCCTTAACTGGCCAAGCCCATGTGCGTATGAACTAAGTCCATACAACTGATCCACACATGGTACTAATACACATGCGGAATACACTTAGTCTTAGTCTAACTGAGGTTATAATAGAACCTATATCTACTCAATTTATAACTTATGATAGCAAAGTACAAGATTTATTCTCCAATATTACTAAATAATCTTAGTCTACCATTCATTCCAAACCATCCAAAATAAACCAAACCATAGCATCTACTTAACTACTTATTACATGCCAACACATCTAATTACTAAATTACATTGTCCAAATAAATCAAATAACAAGTCCATAAATAGTCCATTCAAAGTCCATTTAAATCATTCAAACCGCCCAAGCTTCTTTGCTTGGTCCCCTTCTCGATCCTCATTTTTTGACTTTCCTGCGTCATCCACTAAGGGTAGAGATAGGACGTTAGATCAACGCGCCCAGTAGTGTTTCCGAATAGGGCTACCACAAGGTTAGTGTAAACATGCAAATAATATAATAATACATGTGTGTCAAAATTCCATAAAACATGCTATGTATGAAATGAATATGTAATGTGTCCCACCCGTCACCATCCCACATAGCCTCCTCTTGACGGGATTCTCATCGTCAAGGTACCCCACAGTGGTCTTTCGGACGCCCCGACGGAGTGTGGTGTAACACCCCGATTTCTCAATAAGATGAATATTTACGAAAATACCCCTGGATTGGTGAATTCAATAAATATGATTGTAAATAAGGAAATAGTGGGGCTCATTGCTCAAATTAAGGTCATATGAGCACATTATAAATGTCAAGTTTGATTGGTTGGGTAATTTCTCAATGAAGTGGAAAATTACCAAAATGCCCCTGAGTTGTTAAATTAATTATTTTGTGATGTTAAGTAAGGAAATAGTGGGGCCCATTGCTCAAAATAAAATCATATGAGCACATTATGAATGTTAAGTTTGATTGGTTGGGTAATTTTCATCATTTGGGTCAAAAATGGCTAAATGGGTCAAAGGGCCCAAATGGGACCTATCGGGTCTTATTGGATTATTTGACCGTTTTGTAAATTTAAATTAAATGGGGTTAAGCCTATTTGATTGGAAATCAAGTGGAGAAGAAATGGGTAGGCTTGATCCATGTATGAAAACCATTTACAAATGACCAAAATTCCATATTTGGGTCATGGAGTCAAAAACGGGTCAAGGAGCTAAAAGTGGACCCAACGGGTCGAGTTGACTATTGTTGACCGTGTGAACCCTCAAGGGATCTCAAACACGAGTCAAATCAGTTGAGTGGGACTGAGGTGAGTTGGAATTAAATCAAAAGGTGAGTTAACTCATGTGCATTAAATGAAATGCATTAAATGTGATGAGTTGGGTTGGAATAAAAATACCTTGAGTTGGGTGAGTCAAAATGGAAACCCATGGGACTGTAAATCAGTGAGTTCAAGTGGGAATTGGAAGAGTTTTGCCCAGCTTTAATCACCCAAACAAGTCCCACACGTTGGGGACTTGTTTGGGGTGATTTCCATGATGTATTAAATGGGAATACATGGGATTGTGATGAGATGCTTGGGGATTTGAATGGCTGCATAGGTAGCTGCCAAGGGGTGCCTTGGATGGCACCCAATACCCATTGGTTTGTGCAAGAGGTTATGAGGGAGTGGAGGAGTTTTGGGGGCTGAACTACAAAAACAATAAGCACACAAGGTTGGCCATTTTTCACATTGGAAATCCAAGAATTTCCATCTCTCTCTCTCTCCCTCTCTCAAATTCGTTTTTCCTAACTGGAATAGCAGAGGTGTTTGCACCAGTAGATCAAGCACAAAACAGCAAAAGAAAGGAAGAAATAAAAGGGAGAAACCAAGGACCAAAGGCAAAGAGAAAGATTGGAAGTTTGGTAAGTATTTATTTGTTATTTTGGTATAATAACATGGAGCAAATGTGGTGTGTATTGGCCATGGTTATGGCCGAATACACCAAGGTTTTAACCTTGATTAGTGGAGGATTTAAAATGGTAAAAATAACCATTGGGTTTGGCCACCATGAAGGGCCGAACCCCATGTAAGAGATGGCTTGGTTTTCATGTTTTGAAACATGAAAACCATGGATTTTGTGGACTGTTTTTGGGTTTTGATTTAAGATTTAAATACATGTTTTAGAATGGTTAAAAACCATGGATCTGAATGACATAGGGACTGAAATTTATATGGTCTAAAATCAGTGGATTAAAAGATGGAAATGGACCATTGGGTTCGGCCACTTAGCATGGCCGAACCCCATGGAAACAAATGGTTGTTTTTGATATTTTTTAGAAGTTAAAACCATATAAGTTAGGACTGATGTTAGATGGTTGTAATAGATTTAAAATGCATGTTTAAGGAAAGATTGAAAACATAGGGCTGAACCATGTGTAATTCATGGTTGTGTTAACATGATTAAATCATGTATAATCATGAGAAGTAGAGGGATCAACCAGATCAAGTGAACCCCATGTTAGTTTTGATGAAGTTGGTGAGTTTTAAACCATATAAAATATGGTGTTTGATGTGGGTTATGGAAGTTTAACTTGCTGATTATTGGTTGGCCAACATAGGGCTGAACCATGTCATTTTTAAAAGGGTTAAGTGCTTAAGAGTTGATTAAATAAAGTAGGAAGTTAAGTCCTAAGTTGGTGATGTTCGGCCAAGGGCATGGTCGAACCCCACATGATGCGGATGGGTCGTAGATGTGATTGAATAAGTAAATGATGTTATGTCTTGCTGTTTGGTATATGGATAAGGTACCGGAAGTCGAACGACGTGCTAGTCGTGACCGGGTGACGCGAAAGAAAGATCAGTTACTGAAGGGATTCTTAAGTAGGTTTCCTACCTACTTGTAACCACGGTTTTTACCCAGTTTTCTTATGATACTCTTGTTTTAATATATGTGTTGCAAATGATATATTATGCATTAACAAATGGCATACAGGCATTGGCATCTCATGCATAGTCATGGGATAATGAATGAAGTTCTACAGTGATGGCTACGATTGTACATGATGGGGGTTGCCCATTGCATGTACATATTGTATAGAAGAGATGAATGTTGTTGTAATTTACCTTGTCGGTGCAAGGTACGTCAAGTGATGGCTATGAAAGTACATGATGGGGGATGCTCATTGCATGTGCATATTTCATAGCATTGTTTTACCTGTTTTGATGATCATGTATTATGATATGTATATGCATGTTTTATATGCTAACATGTGGTAGCCCTGATTCGGGAACCTACTGGGCGCGTTGATCTAACGCCCTAATTCTATCCTCAGAGGAGATTGCAAGTACAAGCAAAGGGAAAGGAAAGGTCATTGACCGGGAGGGGAGCCAAGCCTAAGAGCTTGAATGTGGGATTGGACTTCTTTATATTACTGTCATTCGTACTATATTTTGTTGGACATGTAATAAGTCGTTACTTGCTATGGTTTGATTAGGGTATTAACTTTGGATGGTTGATTTATGTTAATTAATGTTTGAGACTGTTACTTGCTATCTAGTCTTTCTATTCCGCAGTTAATTTAGATTATTCCGCATGTTGATGTTAGTTTCATGTGTGATTCACTATCATGGTTTATTCCATGTACACATGGGTGGCCAGTTAAGGTTCAGACTTGGGTAGTCTGAACTTAACTCGCATCGTGACGCCGCCCGCTCTCTTCCGATGTTTATTTAAAAAAAATTAGACTCTGAAATTCTCGGAAAGGGCGGGGCGTTACAGTTGGTATCAGAGCGAAACGGGCCTCTGAGGATAGAATTAGGGCGTTAGATCAACGCGCCCAGTAGGTTCCCGAATCAGGGCTACCACATGTTAGCATATAAAATATGGTGTTTGATGTGGGTTATGGAAGTTTAACTTGCTGATTATTGGTTGGCCAACATAGGGCTGAACCATGTCATTTTTAAAAGGGTTAAGTGCTTAAGAGTTGATTAAATAAAGTAGGAAGTTAAGTCCTAAGTTGGTGATGTTCGGCCAAGGGCATGGTCGAACCCCACATGATGCGGATGGGTCGTAGATGTGATTGAATAAGTAAATGATGTTATGTCTTGCTGTTTGGTATATGGATAAGGTACCGGAAGTCGAACGACGTGCTAGTCGTGACCGGGTGACGCGAAAGAAAGATCAGTTACTGAAGGGATTCTTAAGTAGGTTTCCTACCTACTTGTAACCACGGTTTTTACCCAGTTTTCTTATGATACTCTTGTTTTAATATATGTGTTGCAAATGATATATTATGCATTAACAAATGGCATACAGGCATTGGCATCTCATGCATAGTCATGGGATAATGAATAAAGTTCTACAGTGATGGCTACGATGGTACATGATGGGGGTTGCTCATTACATGTACATCGCTTATAGAAGAGATGAATGTTGTTGTAATTTACCTTGTCGGTGCAAGGCACGTCAAGTGATGGCTATGAAAGTACATGATGGGGGATGCTCATTGCATGTGCATATTTCATAGCATTGTTTTACCTGTTTTGATGATCATGTATTATGATATGTATATGCATGTTTTATATGCTAACATGTGGTAGCCCTGATTCGGGAACCTACTGGGCGCGTTGATCTAACGCCCTAATTCTATCCTCAGAGGAGATTGCAGGTACAAGCAAGGGGAAAGGAAAGGTCATTGACCAAGAGGGGAGCTGAGCCTAAGTGCTTTAATAATGGATTTGGATTACGTTACATTACTGTCATTTGAATACTATTGTCGGACATGTAATAATTCGTTATTTGCTATGGTTTGATTAGGATAATAATTTGTGGATGATTGATCTATGTTAGTTAATATTTAAGACTGTTACTTGCTATCTCGTCTTTTTATTCCGCATGTTGATGTTAGTTCCATGTGTGATTCACTATCATGGTCTATTGCATGTACACATGGGTGGCCAGTTAAGGTTCAGACTTGGGTAGTCTGAACTTAACTCGCGTCGTGACGCCGCCCGCTCTCTTCCGATGTTTTATAAAAAAAAAAAATTAGACTCTGAAATTCTCGGAAAGGGCGGGGCGTTACATGTGGCCTCCGGATTCCTCTTGATGGGATTCTCATCATCAAGGTACCCCACAATGGTCTTTCGGACGCCCCGATGGAGTGTGGCCTCCGGTTACAACACCATCATCCCATGCCATGCATATGATGTCTATGCAAACATGCCATTTGTAAATATAACATTTCATTCAAATAACTTATTCAAATAAACATAAAACAGCAAATAAGATATGTGGTTACAACAAGGTAGGAAACCTACTCTAGATTACTTTGTTTGACCCTTCTTTTGAACCGTCTTCCGATCATGGCTTGTACACCGTTCTAGAAATCCAAATACCTTATGTACATAGCAGCAAGTTAATCATTTATCCACCTAATTTCCAGCAAAGCTTAATGTTCCAAGAACCACTTAGTGGGGTTCGGCCAAAGGCATGGCCGAACCTCATCCATTAAAACTTTGGTCATTCTTTTATTTAATTAAAACCCAAACTTCTAAATGAACCTTGGTAGGGTTCGACAATACATTATGGCTGAACCTTACCACTTTGGTTTTAGTCCATTTATCCAATCATATGATCATTTTATTTTTGATCATTTCACCCATAATTACGATTGTGCCATTGAGACCAACCTTTGCTTTAAATTAGCTAACTTCCATCACCTAACATAAAACCATCTTAGTGGGGTTCGGCCATACACATGGCTGAACCTCACCACTTAATTTGATCCTTCTTAAACCCTTCATATCTCCATATAAACTAACCACTATGTCCAACAATTACCATTAGTGGGGTTCGGCCATACACATGGCCAAACCTCACCAATCTGATTTTTATCCCCACTTTCCATCATTCATGTTGGCTAATTATTTACCCATACTAATTCCATAAACAAACATATATTATTCTTAAATCAAAGCATATAAATATTACCTAATGTCCATCATAAACTTAACCCAATTATTCAACAAAACAGTCCATGGGGTTCGGCCATACATATGGCCGAACCCTATGGTTCTCTTTACCCAATGCTTCCATTAATTATGTACATGTTAGGCTCCACATCTTAACCATGGAAACTACCTGATTCGGCTATCTCATAATTGATCCAAAACAGTAACCTTAATTCCATATAAAAATCCTTTAAAAGCCCCACTTCAAAATATGGATTTTTGTCTTTCAAACACCATAGAATTCACCAAATTTTCTCATGGGGTTCGGCCATCTAAAGGGCCGAACCCTATGGTCCATATTTTACCACTTTTAAACATCATATTCCTATATTTAAACCATTGATGGATCTGGCCATACAATGGCCGGATCACTTTTCTTAATCAATCTATTAAACAAGGGTTCAAAATGCACTTACTAATACCGCGTCTCCTTCGGTTCTTTTGACTCCTTCCTTGACCTCTCCTTCTCTCTTATTGTTCTTTGGGCTAAGACTGATCTTGCTGCAAGCTCCTTGGGATAATTCAGCCAGATGATATGGATTTGAGGGAGAAAGAGAGAGAAAGAGAACTTTGGTCTTGAAATTGATAACCTTGTTGCCAAAACCCTTTTGCTGATTTTTTTGTCTTGATGAAAGAGATCAGCCTAAGACTGATTGAAGCTAATCAACCAGCTGCTGTTCTTGGTTGTGAGAATGGAGAAAACGGCAAAGAGAGAGATAGAGATAGAGAGTAAAATGAGCACTCTTTGTTTAATCAAAACCAGCCCAAGGGGTGGTGTCTCTAAGTGACAACATTTGTAACTCCCATTTGCATTCAACATAAACCTTTATGCTGACTTGGGGGTTTCATCCTTGGGATGAAACTCCTATGACTTCAACGGTTCAGCCAAGGTAATTCAGCCCTTGTGTAACTCCCATCCTTTTGATGCTCATCAACGCCCCAAGTGGTTCCATTTCATTTTTGAGATGAAACTCTTGCCCTACCTTCAACGTGTAAACCAAGAGTTGAATTTGAAATGCCATTATCTCTTTGTGTAACTTCATAAACAGCAGCTCCATTCAGCTCCAACTTTGGGGGTTACTTGCATGAAAATGACAATCCATACTACTCCAACGTGTAGCTTAAGTGTAACTCCACCAAACAGCATGCCCATTCATGCTCCATCTTTGGGAGTTACATGCATGACATAACCATCCTATGCAACTCCAAATGTAACCCTCATTTGTTTACTACTTCCCTTGGGGTTTCATCCTTGAGATGAAACTCCCAAGGTGTCCAACGGCTGTCTTATTGTTTTGACTTGTATGACAGCCATCTTTCATTAGATACTCATGTGGGAGTTTACATCTATGAGATGTAACTCCTACATGCCAACAGTTTTTGTACCTTAGCCCTTGGATTATCCAATTCCCTTTTCATCTTCATGCATATATTAATCTCTCATGCATAACCTAACATCTAGATGCAAGCCCAACGTGTATAATATTTTTAAACTTTGAAATAAAACTCCCCACAATTGTAACTCCCAAAACCGTCACCCATTCATTTTTAAAATGGGAGTTACATGCATGAAATGCCTTCCTTGCAGCCACCATTTTCATTGTGTTAAAATTTACAACCAGCTCACACCACCATCTTACACATAATTCACTCATTAAAATAATTATTCCATCTACCTCATTTATTTAACTCACCCAACTCAACTCATTCATTTAATGTAACTCAACTAATAAATTCAACTCAACTAAACCCATCATTTATTTCAACTCAACCAACTCAAATATTTAATGAAACTTAGACCAATTAAGGTTTGAGCTCACTCCATGATTAACCATGCCCATCTCGACCCATTGGGTCCCATTTGGCCATTTTGACCCATTTGACCCAATTACAACTCTTGACCCGTTTGAGTACATTTCATCCATTTATTTGTTTTGTAAACAAAATTACTAACCATTGGGTATTGATTGAATCATTGACCCATTTAAATTCAAATCAAATATATCACAATGGCAATTCCGTAAATATGGATAAATTCATGTAAATTGTTATCTTTGAAATTCCAGGGTGTTACAGGAAGGTACCCCTGGAGTGAGAAGGTCTACTAATCTGTGGGCAGTCCTTCGTGAAATGGCCCTGCTGGCCACACTGGAAATAGGTGTTCACACCTCGCGAAATCTGAGAGATGGATCCTAATGTGGAGGGCTGATTGGGACGAAAACCTCCAGTTGACCCAGTAAAAGATGATGGTCTCCCAAAGTTGGGTCTGAATCTCTTATTCGGACGGAAAGCATTTCCCCCGCTTTGTCCTCGACAATTGTCCACAAACTTGACTGTCTCCATTAGCTCTTGTTCCGCTATAGTAGCTCGGCTGACCACTTCCGTCAAAGTCGCTGATTTGAATATTGTGACCTTGGCTCTTAGGCTAGGATGTACTTAGCGTTCAAACTTTTGAGCCTTTTGATATTTTGTGTCTGCCATGTACAGAGCATAACATGATAAATGGAGAAACTCTTGATAGTAGTCCACAACCGTCATGGTGCCCTAGACCAGAGATATAAATGCTTGGGTTTGGTGCTCCTTCTCCTCCTCTGGAAAATAATGATCTAGAAACATTCCAACGAACTGGTCCCATGTCATCTCGGTTCTTTCCTCGTTGGAATCTGTGCTTGCTGACGTTTTATTGCTCTCCACCACTTGCCAGCATCATCTATCAATTGTGAGGTAGCCAGCAGTGTCCGGTCCTCATTGTCGGTAATCTTGAGCAGCTTCAAGATTTTGGTGATGTTCTCAACCCAGTTTTTTGCTTTTGTGGGTCCCTCTTTCCCTTTGAAATAAGGGGGACGCTGCTGTTGAAAATCCCTGACCATATTTCGGTCTTGTGATTCAGTGGAGGTTGTGACACTGTTCCCGTTCTGATGTTGCTGTAGAACGGAAGTGACCACTGCCTGCACCAGGCTCTGCAACTCAAGAGGTACTTTAGTAATATTAACACTGTTTTGCCCCTCTTCCTAGTTTGGATGTTGTACCTCTTCCTCCTGATGCGGGTTTTGTAGGGTTCTTCTTCTTCTCAGAGGCATTTCCTAAGTCATTGAAACATCGTTTGACTTAGTTTTCTCATAAACTTTTGTGTTTTCATATTTTGGGGAATTGCCAAATCAACATCTTGTATTTCTTGTTTGGGGAACTTTCCTATGTTATCACATATTGTTTATCATTTTGGGGGAAATCCTGATGTTTCTTGTTTTGGGGAAATATGTCCTACTTTGCTATGTTTGACAAATTCCTACTTATAGTGATTGTCCTTCCCTTGTTGTTATTCCTTTTCCATCAAGTGTGCTCTTAGATTGAATGCTTTAGTCTGATTCTTAACAAATAAAATTAATCTGGCCCAGTGCAGTAGACTCCGAAGAGTCGGTCAGTTGGGATTCTTATCTTGTCAGTGAGACATGATACCGTATTAATCTTACTTTGAAAAGTTCACACTTCCAGTTTCGTTCTGATACCAACTATAACGCCCCGCCCTTTTTCACTCGTCGAAAATCAGAGTATATGTTTTTTATTTATTTAAATAGAGCGAGAGAGAGCGGGAACGTCACGACGCGAACTAAGTCCAGGTTTCCAAACCGACCCTTAACTGGCCAACAACCCGACCCTTAACTGGCAAACAATACGTGTGCATGGACCAAGTCCACAAAATAGTTCACACGTTAACGATTTACTGCGGAAATATTATATGAATGGAAACCATCCACAAATGTGATATTATATGCAAGGAAGGCAATCAATATAAATTAACTTAATCTCAAATAATTTAATTTCTAACTCAACACAATTCAACTTCACTTTTGAGCTCACCCATGGTTGACCAAATCAACCATGGCATGGCCGACTATGCACCTTCCACCATTTAGCACTCGGTTCCCACCTAGCCATGTCATTTGCATGCCTTGGTATTAATTGGGTATTTGACCCAATTACATTGGCCTTACCCAATTACTTACAAATCAGCTCATCATAACCCATTGGGTCTTAATTGGGTAATTGACCCAATTACCTTACCCATTTAGGGCCCATTTCCATTATTTAACTTCCATTCCATTAATTCACAAATTAAATGGACAATTCTAATATATATTTATGATATGCAAATCCGAGGTGTTACACTCTCTTTCTCACAACTCAATCCATTTGATTGCTTGTATTTGATTCCCCTAGTGTAAGCATGAGAGAGAGTGATCCTTTTGTTGGCCCTTGTGTAAGCTCACTGGTGAAAATGAGGGTCCAACTGATCAGTCTGAAGGATTCCAACTGGTTACATAAAGGTTGGTTTATATAGAGAAGGCAACCAGTTGTAGTAACGGCAATGTACCGACAGGTCGATTGTACTGAGGGGTTGGTGACTAGAAATGTTACCGTTACAATTCCAACCATTGTGCATTAAGTGCACTCCCAACGGTAATATTCTTTCTCAGTCGACATGTCGTTTGTAACCGATGGGTCGACACCTATGGTACCGAGGGGTCGTCCATGCGAGAGGCTCGTTCTGGTGCAAAACATGCTTGACAGTAGTTTCAACTTAGAAACATGTTACCCAGAACGACCTATCGCATATTACTGAGGGGTCGGTCATGGTACTCTCGATCGGTCTTTGATTGCCGATATGTTTGTTTCTTCGAGAGTCCATATGAGTTTAAAGTTTCAAAACTCAAGATCTTGATCGAGGTGTCGCTGACCACGAGGGGTCGTTTCAGCCTTTCACAGAGGGGTCGGTGCAAACGAGACTCTTGATCAGAGGGATACCCAGAATGACAGTTCAATGTTCGAGAACCTATGTCAGTTGGGCCAACCAGACCTTGACCACGATGGGTTGATCCTGACTGCACCGAGGGGCAATCGAGATACGATTGGTCGCGCTGATAGTGAACAAAATACATATTTCCATGTTGGGTTCCAATTCACTGTCAACCTTCCTCACTAGGCTTCATTTGTTTTAACCATTTGTTTTTCTAAGCCTAGGGATAGTCCTCTCTAAGGTGTGGGTACCACCTAAAGCCATCTATGGCCATTTTACCTGTTTTGTGATTGCCACAACGATGAGCTTCAATCTGCTGGAGATGATCTTTTATCTTGATCATCTTGGGTTTTCAAACTGCCAGCAAGTGCTTCTTTCCGAGTCATGGAATTGACAAACATAGGGGTTTGGCCAGGCTGAGGCACTAACACGTCGTAGTGCATATTATGTGGTCCAAATTCCTATTGTGCAAGTTAACTAAGCCCATAAATTCCCCCCTTAGATTGTATATGCAGGTTTGAAGTACGTAGATTAAATTGGACTAAGCAATGGCAGAATGTAGACAACATGAAGAACTAAGAAGGCAGCTTGGACTAGTGAGGCGGACTTATGTATTTTGAAATAGTAGGACAATGCTATGTATTAAGAATGTTCATGTAATATTTGGGGAATGTAATGGCAATATGACTTGGAACTTTGTTATTAAGTATTTTTGTATTTGACTCATGTATGATTATCTTGGGAATTTCCTTATATTTGCTTTGAGATGCATTTTACTATTAATGCAATGAAATAAATGTTTGAATTTCTACAGGTTTATGTTAGTGCGTGCAAATGTTATCACACACACACACAAGTTGGGCCAGTCAAGGATCGGGTCTTCGGACTCGGACTTGGCTCGCGTCATACCTCTCGCCTCCCTTTCCACTAAAATATTCCTAATATATTACTCTCGTGATGGTAGTTAGAGGGAGGGGCGTTACAGTTGGTATCAGAGCATGAAAAGCAAATAAAGAATATTCCATGAGTCAAATTCAAACAGAACTTGAAAATTCCCCAAGTTAAAGTACAAACGAAGTTGAGTATGAAGAATAGAATACTCCCTGAGTGAAACGTAGATATGAGGTTAGGACACACCCAAGTTATATGTTGAGTCATGACATGGAATACCCATCCGTGAGAGATGAAATGGTAATTTAGGATTCCTCCCCAAATTAAGTACTGGAGAATCACATGGAATGATTCCTCCTAGATGATATGATGCAAGATGAACAACTTGCATGAAATTATGAGATGAATGAAGTACTAATTGTAACACCCTAGATTTTCATTACTTATAAATATATTGGATTGGCCTATTTGAATTACAAATTAATTGAATTTAAGATTAAAATAGTTGAAATGAACCTTTGATAGGTAAGGAATTGGGTCAATTACCCAATTAAGACTCAATGGATTATGGCGGAGCTTAATTTTGAAGTAATGGGGCAAGTTTAATTATATTATTTGAATGGAATAATTAATGTGTTAAAATCCACCTCATCAAGTGAGGTGGCACGTATGTGACGTGGCATTGCCATGTGGCATGCGTGGAAGTTAACTAGACAAGGTACCACATCATTAAATGATATGACTAAGATGGGACCCACGTGCCATGTGGTGAAGTCACCACATGCATGGTCGGCTATGTCTTGGTTGACTTGGTCAACCACTACTAAGTTCAAATGAATAAAGTGTTTGAGTTGAGTGGCTTGAGTTGAGAAGTTGGAGAGTCTCCATCTCAAGGTGACTCGATGGAAGTCAAAGGGTTTCTTGGCTTAAGTCAAGAGTCTCCTTGGTTAAGCCAAGGGACACCTTGGTTAGATACAACCTTAATGAGGGGAAGTGAGAGGGATTGGGCGGGTATACAAAGGGACACAACCAAGGGGCTGCTCACACCCCTTGACCGACTCCCACACATTGAAACAAAGGATTTTTCCTCTCCACTTCTCTCTCTCTCTCCCATTTCTATCTCTATACTTGGAGAAAATCGAAGAGCAAGGAAGGAAGAAAAAGGATTAAGGAAGGAAATGATAGACCAAAAGAAAAGAAGGAGATAGGAAAGAAGGTATGTAGAAAGTTTAAATAACAGAGGTTTGATTAAAAGGAAATCATAGGATTTGCCATGGTTGTAACTCCCAGGATTTTCCAATGCATTAATATATTGGATTTTGACTATTTAAATTATTAAATTTGTTGAATTTAAGATTTATAGATGGAATGGATGTTAGATGGATAAGAATTGGGTCAATGGCCCAATTATGATCCAATGGATCATGGATAGGGTTTTGATTGCAAGTAATTGTGTAAATGTAATTAATTGGGTCAATTGCCCAATTGGGGCCCAAAGGGTCAAAGTGAATGGATTTTGGATAGTAAATGGGTAAAGGATTATTTTAATTGGGCCATGTACCCAATTAAGACATAAGGCATGGGATCCACCTCATCAAGTGAGGTTGTATGTGTATGAGATGGCATGTGAGTGACATGGCCAAGTGGGACCCAAATCCACCTCATCAAGTGAGGTGGCAATTGGATTAATATCACATGCATGGTCAGCTAACCATGGTTGACTTGGTCAACCATGGGTGAGTTCAAATGTGTTGAGTGGCTTGAGTTGGAAATTGAATCCACATGAGTTGAGTAAGAATTTATTAATGTTGAGTTCAAGGGCTTGAGTTGGAGAAATGAGTTCAAAAAGATTCCAACTGTAACGCCCCGCCCTTTTTCACCCGTTTTACGAAAATCAGAGTCTATTTTTTTTTTTTTTTAGAAGAGTGAGAGAGGATGCGGACGCCACGACGCGAGTTAAGTTCGAGCTTCTAAAGCCCGACCCTTAACTGGCCAACCCCACGCGTGCGCGGAACTAAGTCCACGAGAATGATTTACGCGTGGGAAGTAAGCTCGCGGATTATAGTTATTGCGGAACATGGTAATAGAGTCTATCCTACCGGTTTTTAGATAGAAGGGAAGGTACAACATTAATTTACCAAAATGCCCCTATGTTCATACTTATATCACAAAATATCATCGTCCATAAGTAAAGTCCAAACCATCGCAAGAAATGCAAAATTATACAGTCCGACGCGCTAAGTTACTCAAAATTACATTTCCAAAATACAAACTTAAATAACTAGGAATGCGTTTCCAAAGCTCCTAAGCTTGGCCTCCGGTATGTCCACCGCTCCCTGCCTCTCCTGCGTCGTCAGCTAGGGTAGAAGTAGGGCGTTAGTCAACGCGCCCAGTAGGACTCCGAGTAGGGCTAGCACATGGATTAGTGATATACACATATCGATAACATAAAATACAACAAAATAAGTATGTGATGAATGCTATGTCATGGGTGCTTATGTCATGTGTCCCACCCATTATCCGTATGATCATACAATATCTTGTTCCCCATGTTTGCTTCTCGGTCGCCCCGACGGAGCATGGACTCCGGTTATCGAACTATCCCCATGTGTGATTCTCGGTCGCCCCGACGGAGCATGGACTCCGGTCATAGCCCTCAGGCTATCCCCATGTCTGATTCTCGGTCGCCCCGACGGAGCATGGACTCCGGTTTTATTATTTTCCTGCCCATGCCATGCATGAGATGTACGTGCATTATGCTATGTAGTATATAGATAAATCATAATTTTGATATACCATACATAGCCATATAATGCATAATATAAAAATATAATCCATAAGATTCATAGCTTGAAACTCATCATAAGAATAAAACATAATCATAAATAATTTAAAACACCATCACATATCCATCGCTTACAAAAAGGTAGGAATCCTACCGAATACCGTGTCGCGTTCCGTTACGCTTCCCGTTCGATAATCCGGTCGCCGATCGCGTACCGTTTGCGACGCCCGATACCTTATTACATTTACCGAATTAGTCCATACATCGTCTATGATTAAGTCCCTAACTTAGCCCATTATCCATTGGTTCTAGACTCATACATAGATCCAATTTTGGCCAAATTTAAAATTCCGATTTGCGAGCCTAAAACGCGCTTTACTTAACCATTCATAATATTTCCATTTTCATGTCCAACCCCCATAGGGTTTGGCCATGTACCATGGTCAAACCCATGCTCCTTCAATGTGGCCACAAATTACGGTTTTGCCACTCTCCTTCCATGGTAAATCATCCATTCATTTATGTGCATTCTAAGTCCAAGATTCATTCATACTTAGGTCCATTAAATCATGACTTACATCATAAAATCAGCCACCTAATATTTAATTTTTGAAAAATAATTACTCCCACTCCTAATTCCACATTTTGGCCTAAGGTGTGGCCCACATATCATTTTTATAAATCCATCAAAATCTAGTATTCTTCTACATTATTTTCCATTTATTAAAGCCACTAATCACTACCCTAAGGTTCACCTTTATGGATACCATTTTCAAAGACTAAGTTTTGTCCCAAAATAATCCAATTTAAAATCACAAAAACTTAAATCATTTTGGCCCTTTAAATCAAACTCCTAAGCATTGATACATGCATTTAACCTTAGCCTAAAATTGATCAAAATTTGGGTCATGGGTTCGGCCATACACCATGGCCGAACCCATGATGTTTCTTTCCCCATTTTTCTTGGTTTCAATTACCCATTTAAACATACCTCCAATGAAAATTAAATCATCCATTTAAATCACCAACATCACATATCATACTTGAACCATCCATACAATCCATCCATTTTTCTTAACCATTTTCAATACTTTTCCATCATAAAAAAAATTACCATATACCATACTTACCCATCTATTCAAATTCCCATTCCTCCACATTATTTTCCATGTCTAAAAATCTCAAACCATTACCATAGGGTTCGGCCATACACCATGGCCGAACCCATGGTTCATGGCCCACCTTTCTTAGAGCCATTTAAGACCAAAGTTCTATGAATATTTGTCCATGATTTTTCTTGTTAAAAATTCCATTTAAAATTATTAATATCATTCATTTGGTCCATTTAAAACTTGTGTCATACATTTTGGAAATCCATTTACAACTATCATTTTCTCCATCATTTTCCATCTTTCTATTCTTATAAAAATAATTAACCATCACCATAGTTCCAAAAAAAATTCTAAAACATCATCCATGGATTTCATCATAAAACTTTTTCCAAAAATTTGCCTACATTTAACCCTTGAAACCCTAACCATTCTCCATCATTTCCCAACCTTAAAAACCATTATTTTAAGAACCCTAACCCTCATAATTCCTAACCATGGGGTTCGGCCACCTTGTATGGCCGAACCCTATGGTCCATGATTTCTTTAAAAATCATATTTCCAATATTTTGAGGCCACTTGGAATCATCTACATACCTCATAGTTTTTCCTTATTTAACACCTTTAAAACTTACCAACTTTTCAATCATTTTAAAATCTTGAAATCCTCATAAAAACCATTAAGCATTCTCCAATATTTTAAACCATATAATCTAAATTAAATTATCCATCATTCACCATGGGGTTCGGCCATGCTACATGGCCGAACCCTATGGTCATCCATTCATCAAAATTTCTATTTTTCCTATGCTTAATAAAGACTTATAACAATTCCATTTAAAATTTCCATGCTTCCATTTCTTAATCCATTCCTCCATTTTTTTTCATCCATTTCTTATCTTATCTTTTGATGGATCTTAGATCCATGGCCCACAACATTTTTGGCCATGTTTAGTCTAAGAAATGGATTCCACATGCTATCTTTTAAAAAAAAACATAAACTCTTGTTTAAGAAAATCTTACCGCACCGACGACTCCTCCGGTCCTTCTTTCTTTTTCCTTAGCCCTTTCTCCTTCTTTCTCTTCTTGATGATCGGCTAGATGAGCTTGATCAATGGTGGGACATGCTTGGATTGGCTAAGATAGGGTTAGGTTGAGAGGGAAAGAGTATGGAAATGGGGAAGAAAATTCTTCAAGGATCTTGATCTTGGGGTGGCCCAATACTTAATCTTTTCCTTCTCTTTTCTTCTTCTTTCTTCTAAGTTTTTTCTTCTAAGCTTTGTTCTCTTTTCCTTAGTGCAAGGGACGGTGCAAGAGAGAGGGAGAGAGAGAGAGATGGAAAGGAGATGAGAATGAGATCAAACACATCTCATTTTGGTTGACCAAACTACACTCCACCATTATGGCTCCACCAACCAAAGTATGGGCTCCCTTGACCTTGGTGGTGGTGGTTGAGACCAAACCACCACCAAGCCAATGGTTTTGGTGTTTGCACAAGGGTGGTTTGAGTCTTTCAACCTTGACCATTTGACCCACTCATGGCTAGGTATGGGTCACCATGTTTGGAGTGGTGGTGGTTGGGATAAAACCACCACCCTAAATCCATGGTAATTTTGTGTTTTTTTTTTTTTTTAGGTGGTTTGTGTTTCTTAGAGTGGTTTTGGTCTAGATAAAACCATCATTTGACTTCTTCCATTGACCCAAAATTGACCAATCTAATTAGTTTAATTAATTGGATCCTTTAGGTTAATTAATTCTTATCTAATTTAATTTCATTAATTTATTTCTCTAAGAAATCCACCCATGGTTGACCAAGTCAACCATGGTGGACGGCCCCCACCTATACCTACCCCACCCGCCACCTCACCTGATGAGGTGGAGGTGGGCCCCACTTGGCCATGTTATTGATTTTAACTTAAATCCTTTTCCAATAATTTTAATCAATTTAATTCACCTTAGTACACCTTAGTCCTCTCAATTTATCCATGGTTGACCAAGTCAACCATGGTTGGCCCCACTTTTCCTTGGTCCACACGCCACCTCAATGAGTGAGGTGGAGGTGGGCCCCATTGGCCATGTTGCCTTGGTCCATTGGGTCCCACATGGCTCTTTGACCCAAATTGACTATCTTGACTCAATTACTTACCATTGACCAATTAAATGAATTAATTCTAATTCATGGTTTATTGGGCCCCCATGGCCCAATTAGATTCTCTCTTTGCCCACTTCCTTTAGGGTTGGAACCGATTATTTTGATCCATTGGGCCCCACATGGCTATCGGCCCACTTTGACCATCGTTGACCCGATTAGTCCTCATTGACCCCTTTAATGGATTTCATCCAACCCATGGCCCAATTGGGCCATCCTTGGGCCATTGTCCCAAAATTTGGTCCATTTGGCATTTTATTATATCAAATTTCAAATTAAAATGAATAAATGCCAATATATATATTTATCAAAAATTCGGGTTATTACAATAGAATCCTCTTTTGAAATTTTCGTCCCGAAAATTCGAGTGAAGTAGGGGTCCAAAACAACTCATGCGAAGAGCTCCGGGTAAGCGGTTTTCATCTCCGACTCAAGTTCCCAGGTGGTTTCTTCACTGCCATGTCGTTCCCATACCACCTTGACGAACTGAATGGCGCGGTTCCGTAACACCCTTTGTTCACTTCCAATAACTCTGACCGGCTTTTCCACATATGTCACATCGCTTTGTACATCGATGTCTTGAACATTTATCACATGAGAAGGGTCAGGATTGTACTTCCTCAGCATGGACACATGAAACACATCATGTAGAGATGACAGCTGTGGAGGGAGCGCTAATTGATAAGCTACCCCTCCCACCCTCTTCAGTATCGGAAACGGCCCCACAAATCTAGGCGACAGTTTCCCTTTCTTTCCGAATCTCATGTGCCCTTTCCGTGGTGAGACTTTCAGAAATACCAAGTCTCCCACCTCAAACTCGAGGAACCTTCTCCTCTTGTCGGCATAGTTTTTCTGACGGCTCTGTGCAGTGAGTAAATGTTGTCGTATCAGCTTAATCTGTGCTGTAGTCTCTGCAACCAAATCTGGCCCAATCAACGCAGGCTCACCGGCCTCCGTCCAACACACTGGTGATCTACATGGTCTACCATACAAGGCCTCAAACGGAGCCATCTGGAGACTTGCCTGGTAACTGTTATTGTAAGAGAACTCCACCAGTGGCAGATGATCCTCCCATCCGCCCTTGAAGTCTAGCATGCATGCTCTCAGCATATCTTCCAGTGTCTGTATCGTCCTCTCTGATTGTCCATCAGTCTGTGGATGAAATGCTGTGCTAGTCAATACGTCGGTCCCCATAGCCGACTGTAGGCCTTGCCATACTCTGCCGGTGAATCGGCCATCCCTGTCGGATACAATAGACCGGGGAATACCATGTAACCTGATGATCTCCCGGATGTACCGTCGACCCAAAGTCTCTGATGAATCTGTCATCTTGATGGGAAGGAAATGTGCAGACTTGGTCAACCGGTCCACTATGACCCATATCGCATCGTTGCCCTTTGATGACCTGGGTAGCCCTGTTACAAAATCCATGGTTATGTGCTCCCATTTCCATTCTGGTACCGGTAAGGGTGCAAGTAGGCCCGGTGGTTTCCGATGTTCTGCCTTAACCTGTTGACATGTTAAGCAACGAGCAACAAACTCTGCCACGTCTTTCTTAAGTCCTTGCCACCAATAGTGCCTCTTAAGATCATGGTACATCTTCGTGCTGCCCGGGTGGATAGAGAGTTTGGTTTGGTGTGCTTCAATCAGCAACTCTCTTCTACAATTCTTAGGTACGTATGTCCTACCTCGGAACATAAGACCCTGTCCTGGTCGTAATTCCCACTCCGGTACAACCTCACCGGTAGACATTTTAGCCCAGATCTCCTCCACCTCTGGATCTGTCCGTTGCTCCCGTTCAATCTCGGAGACCATGTTGGATCGTATGATCAGATTATATATGGTCCCATGATTATTGAGGTAGAGTTTAAATTCTCTGATGGTATTCAGTACCTCCCATTCCGTCCTGATCATGCTGGCTACTGTCGCATGTGACAAGCGGCTGAGGGCATCCGCCACTTTGTTCGCCTTGCCCGGATGATACCGAAGTGCGAACTCATAATCCGCCAGATATTCCATCCATCTACGCTGTCTCATATTGAGTTCTTTCTGATCAAATAAGTATTTCAAACTTTTGTGATCCGAGAACACCTCAAACTTTTCACCATAGAGGTAGTGTCTCCAGCTTTTGAGAGCGAAGACTACCGCTGCTAATTCTAGATCATGTGTGGGATAATGGCGTTCATGAATTTTCAACTGTCTTGATCCATACGCCACTGCACGATTACTTTGACTGAGTGTACACCCCAGTCCCTCACCGGAGGCATCACAGTATACTTCATAATTTTTGCCTCTTTCCGGTAAGATCAGAATAGGAGCGGTCGTAAGCCTTTCCTTAAGCTCCTCAAATCTTTGATTGCACAGATTGGACCACTCAAACTTGACTCCTTTCTGAGTGAGTCGGGTAAGTGGAGCCGCAATCTTGGAGAAGTCCATGATGAATTTCCGATAATAACCGGCCAATCCCAGAAAACTGCGGATTTCGGTCACATTTGTCGGCACTTTCCATTCCTTGACTGCTGCCACCTTAGCCGGGTCCACGGCTATACCTTCCTCTGATATGATGTGCCCCAAGAAGTTGACTTCACATAACCAAAATTCACATTTGCTGGCTTTGGCATACAATTGGTTCTTCCGCAAGGTGTCTAGGACTATCCGCAGGTGCTCGGCATGTTCGTTCTGACTTTTGGAGTAGATCAGAATATCATCGATGAATACGATCACAAACTGATCTAAGTATGGACGGAATATTCTATTCATCAAGTCCATGAACACTGCCGGTGCATTAGTAAGTCCAAACGGCATGACTACATATTCATATAGACCATACCGTGTCCTGAAGGCTGTCTTCTCTATGTCCTCTTCTCTAACCCGAATTTGATGGTATCCGGACATCAGGTCAATCTTAGAGAAATGAGAGGAACCCCTAAGTTGATCAAACAGATCATCAATCCGGGGTAGGGGATACTTGTTCCTGACAGTCAACTGATTTAATTTCCTATAGTCCACACACATTCGTAGGGTACCGTCTTTCTTTTTCACAAATAACACTGGGGCTCCCCATGCGGATGTACTGTTCCGAATGAAGCCTAGTCTGAGCAGTTCATCAATTTGCTTCTTCAGTTCGGTCATCTCAGCTGGCGCCATCCTATAATGGGGTAATGATACTGGAGCGGCGCCGGGGTATAATTTTATTTCAAAGTCTATCTCCCTCTTGGGTGGCAAACCAGGGAGTTCTATTGGGAATACCTCGGCAAAATCTGCTACTACCGCCGGAAGTTCAACCGTTGGTGCCTTATCTAATCTGAGGTTGTTCAAGGCAAGATGGTTCAATTCCTCCTGTAGTCTTCTAGGGATACCCTGCCTGTCAGCGTGTACCATGTACCGCTTTCCTTCGGGTGACCAAAATGTTACCCTACGAAGATGGCAGTCAATATGGGCCTGATACGTAGTCAACCAGTCCATGCCAAAAATGACATCATATTCCGCCATATCGATTACTAAATAATCGAACTCGAATCTGAATCCCGCAAGTTCCGTGTTCAATGCCGTACATATTAGTCCTAATGATGTGTCTCCGACGGGGGATACAATGGTGAGTGATGTGGACAGGTTTTGTACTAGTGTACCCGTGGCAGATATGAATGCAGCAGATATGAATGAATGCGATGCTCCAGAGTCAAATAAAGTAATAGCATAGGAACTACCAATTACAGCCATACCTTGCATCACTGAACGGTCCACTGCTATTGGAGATGGTATGGTGAAGAGTCGTCCAGATCCCGCAGGTTTTGGTGCCCGCCCCGCCTGATTATATGTTCTGCCTCCCCGCGACTGTGTCGGTCTAGTTGGAGGGCGGAAAGGGCCCCTGAAGTTGGAGGGTCGGCTAGTCTGTGGACACTCTCTCTTGTAGTGGCCCTGTTGGCCACACTGATAACAGGTGTTCCCTCCCCGGGGAACCTGTGTGACTGATGCTGATGTAGAAGGCTGACTAGGGCGAAAGCTCCCGGTAGATCCCGTGGAGGGTGAGGGTCTGCTATGATTTGGGCGGAACTTCTTGTTGGGTTGGAATGTTCCCCGCCCACCCTGCCCTCGCCGGTTGTCGAACCGCACTATTTCATTTAGTTCCTTTTCTGCAATGGTGGCCCTGCTAACCACCCCCGCTAGTGTGGGCTCTTTGAAAATGGTTACTCTATTCTTGATGCTTGGCCGAAGGCCCCGTTCAAACTTACGGGCCCTTCGGTGTTCAGTATCCACGATATAGAACCCATAGATAGACAGTTTAAGAAATTCTCTGTGATACTCCGCCACTGTCATGTTGCCCTGCACCAGCGAGATGAAAGCTTCAGTCTGGCTCTCTCTTTCTTCCTCCGGAAAGAATTGTTCTAGGAAGGTGGCCGAGAACCACTCCCATGTCATGGGTATCCTTTCTCCTTCCGGTATCAATGCTTGTTGCTTTTCTACCACCTCCCACCAACTACCAGCATCCTCGATCAGTTGGGATGTGGCTAATAAGATCTTATCAACAGTATTGGAAATCTGGAGCAAATTCAAGATTTGGTTGATCCTCTTTAACCAGTGTTCCGCTCCCACAGCCCCTTCCTTTCCCTTGAAGTAGGGAGGGCGCTGTTGTTGGAAGTCCTTGACCATCTTTCGTTTATTGGAGTCGCTAGCGGTCGCATTGCCGCTTGAATGTTGTTGTAGAGCAGAAGCGATTGCCGCTTGAACTATGTCCTTCAACTCGGGAGGTACACCTTCTACGTTGATACTATTTTGTCCCTCGGCTGTATGAGGTGGTGGTACCTCTTCTTCCTGTCGAGGGGGTGTTACCTCTCTCTCCACTCGGGGGTTGCGACGGGTTCTTCTCTTTGGCGGCATTTCCTAAGTCATTGCATAATATTCATTGCCTTAGTTCCTTCACAAAATTGTCATGTTCGTAACTTAGAACAATTTTCCTAAGTATCAATTATTTCCTTCATTTTGGGGGAGAATTATTGATTAAGTATACTTCATTCTTGGGGGAAAATTCCTAAGTATCGAATGTTGTTTCTTTCATTTGGGGAAGGTTGCCAAATAAGCATACTTGGTTTGGGGAAAACTTCCCATCTAGCTATGTTGTCCATTTTTGTGAAATTGGGGGAAATTTTCCTATGTTTGACAAATCTATCAATGTTATGTTTATTGTACTTCCCTTACTATCATTTTCTTACGTCAAATGTGGCGCTCAGATTGAATGTTTCAGTCTGAGTCAATCGAAGTAGATTAATCCGGCCCCTGTGCAGCGGACTCCGAAGAGTCGGTCAGTTGGGATTCTTAGCTGTCAGTGAGACATGCAACCGTCTTAATCATACTTCGAGAGATTCATTCTTTCGATTTCGCTCTGATACCAACTGTAACGCCCCGCCCTTTTTCACCCGTTTTACGAAAATCAGAGTCTATTTTTTTTTTTTTTAGAAGAGTGAGAGAGGACGCGGACGCCACGACGCGAGTTAAGTTCGAGCTTCTAAAGCCCGACCCTTAACTGGCCAACCCCACGCGTGCGCGGAACTAAGTCCACGAGAATGATTTACGCGTGGGAAGTAAGCTCGCGGATTATAGTTATTGCGGAACATGGTAATAGAGTCTATCCTACCGGTTTTTAGATAGAAGGGAAGGTACAACATTAATTTACCAAAATGCCCCTATGTTCATACTTATATCACAAAATATCATCATCCATAAGTAAAGTCCAAACCATCGCAAGAAATGCAAAATTATACAGTCCGACGCGCTAAGTTACTCAAAATTACATTTCCAAAATACAAACTTAAATAACTAGGAATGCGTTTCCAAAGCTCCTAAGCTTGGCCTCCGGTATGTCCACCGCTCCCTGCCTCTCCTGCGTCGTCAGCTAGGGTAGAAGTAGGGCGTTAGTCAACGCGCCCAGTAGGACTCCGAGTAGGGCTAGCACATGGATTAGTGATATACACATATCGATAACATAAAATACAACAAAATAAGTATGTGATGAATGCTATGTCATGGGTGCTTATGTCATGTGTCCCACCCATTATCCGTATGATCATACAATATCCTGTTCCCCATGTTTGCTTCTCGGTCGCCCCGACGGAGCATGGACTCCGGTTATCGAACTATCCCCATGTGTGATTCTCGGTCGCCCCGACGGAGCATGGACTCCGGTCATAGCCCTCAGGCTATCCCCATGTCTGATTCTCGGTCGCCCCGACGGAGCATGGACTCCAGTTTTATTATTTTCCTGCCCATGCCATGCATGAGATGTACGTGCATTATGCTATGTAGTATATAGATAAATCATAATTTTGATATACCATACATAGCCATATAATGCATAATATAAAAATATAATCCATAAGATTCATAGCTTGAAACTCATCATAAGAATAAAACATAATCATAAATAATTTAAAACACCATCACATATCCATCGCTTACAAAAAGGTAGGAATCCTACCGAATACCGTGTCGCGTTCCGTTACGCTTCCCGTTCGATAATCCGGTCGCCGATCGCGTACCGTTTGCGACGCCCGATACCTTATTACATTTACCGAATTAGTCCATACATCGTCTATGATTAAGTCCCTAACTTAGCCCATTATCCATTGGTTCTAGACTCATACATAGATCCAATTTTGGCCAAATTTAAAATTCCGATTTGCGAGCCTAAAACGCGCTTTACTTAACCATTCATAATATTTCCATTTTCATGTCCAACCCCCATAGGGTTTGGCCATGTACCATGGTCAAACCCATGCTCCTTCAATGTGGCCACAAATTACGGTTTTGCCACTCTCCTTCCATGGTAAATCATCCATTCATTTATGTGCATTCTAAGTCCAAGATTCATTCATACTTAGGTCCATTAAATCATGACTTACATCATAAAATCAGCCACCTAATATTTAATTTTTGAAAAATAATTACTCCCACTCCTAATTCCACATTTTGGCCTAAGGTGTGGCCCACATATCATTTTTATAAATCCATCAAAATCTAGTATTCTTCTACATTATTTTCCATTTATTAAAGCCACTAATCACTACCCTAAGGTTCACCTTTATGGATACCATTTTCAAAGACTAAGTTTTGTCCCAAAATAATCCAATTTAAAATCACAAAAACTTAAATCATTTTGGCCCTTTAAATCAAACTCCTAAGCATTGATACATGCATTTAACCTTAGCCTAAAATTGATCAAAATTTGGGTCATGGGTTCGGCCATACACCATGGCCGAACCCATGATGTTTCTTTCCCCATTTTTCTTGGTTTCAATTACCCATTTAAACATACCTCCAATGAAAATTAAATCATCCATTTAAATCACCAACATCACATATCATACTTGAACCATCCATACAATCCATCCATTTTTCTTAACCATTTTCAATACTTTTCCATCATAAAAAAAATTACCATATACCATACTTACCCATCTATTCAAATTCCCATTCCTCCACATTATTTTCCATGTCTAAAAATCTCAAACCATTACCATAGGGTTCGGCCATACACCATGGCCGAACCCATGGTTCATGGCCCACCTTTCTTAGAGCCATTTAAGACCAAAGTTCTATGAATATTTGTCCATGATTTTTCTTGTTAAAAATTCCATTTAAAATTATTAATATCATTCATTTGGTCCATTTAAAACTTGTGTCATACATTTTGGAAATCCATTTACAACTATCATTTTCTCCATCATTTTCCATCTTTCTATTCTTATAAAAATAATTAACCATCACCATAGTTCCAAAAAAAATTCTAAAACATCATCCATGGATTTCATCATAAAACTTTTTCCAAAAATTTGCCTACATTTAACCCTTGAAACCCTAACCATTCTCCATCATTTCCCAACCTTAAAAACCATTATTTTAAGAACCCTAACCCTCATAATTCCTAACCATGGGGTTCGGCCACCTTGTATGGCCGAACCCTATGGTCCATGATTTCTTTAAAAATCATATTTCCAATATTTTGAGGCCACTTGGAATCATCTACATACCTCATAGTTTTTCCTTATTTAACACCTTTAAAACTTACCAACTTTTCAATCATTTTAAAATCTTGAAATCCTCATAAAAACCATTAAGCATTCTCCAATATTTTAAACCATATAATCTAAATTAAATTATCCATCATTCACCATGGGGTTCGGCCATGCTACATGGCCGAACCCTATGGTCATCCATTCATCAAAATTTCTATTTTTCCTATGCTTAATAAAGACTTATAACAATTCCATTTAAAATTTCCATGCTTCCATTTCTTAATCCATTCCTCCATTTTTTTTCATCCATTTCTTATCTTATCTTTTGATGGATCTTAGATCCATGGCCCACAACATTTTTGGCCATGTTTAGTCTAAGAAATGGATTCCACATGCTATCTTTTAAAAAAAAACATAAACTCTTGTTTAAGAAAATCTTACCGCACCGACGACTCCTCCGGTCCTTCTTTCTTTTTCCTTAGCCCTTTCTCCTTCTTTCTCTTCTTGATGATCGGCTAGATGAGCTTGATCAATGGTGGGACATGCTTGGATTGGCTAAGATAGGGTTAGGTTGAGAGGGAAAGAGTATGGAAATGGGGAAGAAAATTCTTCAAGGATCTTGATCTTGGGGTGGCCCAATACTTAATCTTTTCCTTCTCTTTTCTTCTTCTTTCTTCTAAGTTTTTTCTTCTAAGCTTTGTTCTCTTTTCCTTAGTGCAAGGGACGGTGCA
This sequence comes from Chimonanthus salicifolius, assembly GCA_013350335.1. NCBI lineage: Eukaryota > Viridiplantae > Streptophyta > Magnoliopsida > Laurales > Calycanthaceae > Chimonanthus > Chimonanthus salicifolius. Next base: position 47,451,843 of record CM023535.1, read on the forward strand.
AGAGAGAGGGAGAGAGAGAGAGATGGAAAGGAGATGAGAATGAGATCAAACACATCTCATTTTGGTTGACCAAACTACACTCCACCATTATGGCTCCACCAACCAAAGTATGGGCTCCCTTGACCTTGGTGGTGGTGGTTGAGACCAAACCACCACCAAGCCAATGGTTTTGGTGTTTGCACAAGGGTGGTTTGAGTCTTTCAACCTTGACCATTTGACCCACTCATGGCTAGGTATGGGTCACCATGTTTGGAGTGGTGGTGGTTGGGATAAAACCACCACCCTAAATCCATGGTAATTTTGTGTTTTTTTTTTTTTTTAGGTGGTTTGTGTTTCTTAGAGTGGTTTTGGTCTAGATAAAACCATCATTTGACTTCTTCCATTGACCCAAAATTGACCAATCTAATTAGTTTAATTAATTGGATCCTTTAGGTTAATTAATTCTTATCTAATTTAATTTCATTAATTTATTTCTCTAAGAAATCCACCCATGGTTGACCAAGTCAACCATGGTGGACGGCCCCCACCTATACCTACCCCACCCGCCACCTCACCTGATGAGGTGGAGGTGGGCCCCACTTGGCCATGTTATTGATTTTAACTTAAATCCTTTTCCAATAATTTTAATCAATTTAATTCACCTTAGTACACCTTAGTCCTCTCAATTTATCCATGGTTGACCAAGTCAACCATGGTTGGCCCCACTTTTCCTTGGTCCACACGCCACCTCAATGAGTGAGGTGGAGGTGGGCCCCATTGGCCATGTTGCCTTGGTCCATTGGGTCCCACATGGCTCTTTGACCCAAATTGACTATCTTGACTCAATTACTTACCATTGACCAATTAAATGAATTAATTCTAATTCATGGTTTATTGGGCCCCCATGGCCCAATTAGATTCTCTCTTTGCCCACTTCCTTTAGGGTTGGAACCGATTATTTTGATCCATTGGGCCCCACATGGCTATCGGCCCACTTTGACCATCGTTGACCCGATTAGTCCTCATTGACCCCTTTAATGGATTTCATCCAACCCATGGCCCAATTGGGCCATCCTTGGGCCATTGTCCCAAAATTTGGTCCATTTGGCATTTTATTATATCAAATTTCAAATTAAAATGAATAAATGCCAATATATATATTTATCAAAAATTCGGGTTATTACAGCATAGAGTGAGCCGAGCTGCATGGAAGAGAAGAGGCTCTAAGTGAGTCAAAGGGGGAGATGGAGGGTTTCCATCTCATGGAAACCCTAGGCATGCACGTTGGGAACCAAGGAGGTGCCCTGGTTGTGCCAAGGGACTCCTTGGTTAGACCAAGCACTAATGAGGGTAGTTGGGCTGATTTTTTTTTTTAGAAAAAAGAAACCCCACCCCTTTGGCCGATTTCTCCATCTCTTTGAAACCAAGAAATCTTCATCTCTCTCTCTCGCTCTCCCTCTCTCAACTACACTACACTTGGCCGATCCTCTCTCCCTCTCTGAACATACCTTGGCCGATCACATCTCTAAAGAAACAAGAGATTGTCTTCTCTTCTCATCTCTCTCTCTCTCTCTCTCCCATTTCGGCTTGCACTTGGAGAAATCGGTGAAGGAGCAAGTAAGGAGAAGGACTGAGGATAAAGATCAGACCTAAAGAAATGAAGGAGACGTGGAAGAGGTATGTGTTGAGTCTAATGTAATGGGATTATGACAAAGGAAACCATAGGTTTGGCCATGGTGTAGCCGAACCTATGGGCTCCATATTTGATTGAAAAAGGATGGCAAAACATTATGTTAAGGTCATGGACCTTGAAATCCATCCAAGAAGGGTTAAATGATTGAAGAAAAGAATGGTTGGAATAAATGGTCAAAACCGTTGAATGATAATAGAGTTGGTATCAATTCAAGGAATGGATAGGTGTTGAGGACCAACAACCAAAGGGGATTGAACGAAGAAGTATGTTTGATGACATGAGAGTAAATAAACTGAGGAAAAGACCTTAGCCTTGGCTAGGGGGGATGAAGTAGGAACATCAGCACTAATAAGAATAATATGTTTTAAAGGAGAATGTCATGAAGAAAAGGAATGTAAAAACATGCAAACAAGAGGACTGTCCACGGGTGTGCACTGTCTGCGGATGGGGTGCATGCCTGCGGAGGGGTTTCTACCATCCGCGGGACGGGTTTCGACCGTCCGCGGACGGGTAACAGAAAGGAAGTGTATACTGTCTGCGGATGGATGATATGTTTGTAGGACGGGTCTCTGCCGTCCGAGGGATGGGTTTCGACCTTCCGCTGACGGGTAACAGATAGGAAGTGTATATTGTCTGCGGACGGGTTTTGACTGTCCGCGGACGGGTAACAGATAGGAAGTGTATACTGTTTGTGGACGGGTGATATGTCTGTAGGACGGGTTTTTACCTTCCGCGGGACGAGTTTCGACCGTCCGCGGATGGGTAACAGACATGAAGGTGATATTGGCCGGAATATATGTGTCAGGATGGGTTTCTACCATCCGCGGATGGGTTTTTATCATCCGTAGGACGGGTGGCGGACGGGAACCCCATGAATGTTTTTTTTGAGTCCATGAATATTTAAAATATTAATTGATTAACTATGAATTATCAAGTTATGAAATAAACAGAAAGGAATGATGGTGGACCCACCGTATTTAAAAAATAAAACAAAGATTAACGAAAAGGGGTCAAGAACAAAGGAGTGAGGTTCGGCCATGTTGTATGGCCGAACCCCATGGATGGGTCTTGGTGGACACGAACACACTTCAGCCACGTTGTATGGCCGAACCCCGTTGAGGGCCTTAACCTGTTTAAGGATTATGATGCGTAAATGCGACTAAAATGATAGGTTGCATCCGTGCGCACGACCTGACCATAGGCCAAACTTGTTATTTCTTTTAGGGCAATGGAATCTTCTGATGAATCTTACAACATTGAATCTTCATCTTTCATCTTTTCTGTGATTCGATGAAAGAGCCCTTAAATAAAGGGCGGCTGCAAGGTGTTTTGATTGGAAGCGGACGCACCGTTGAATTTCCATTTCAGGGAAGGACGACGTACTATGATATAGTTTTCGAGATAATAAATAGCTAATCCTAATGTGGAATAATCCAAATTCCCGGCACTGGCGAGTCTCACCCACTCCAAAAAGAGTCCCCACACGGGGAAACTTAGTCTTCCAACCAACTCCTTTCCTCTTCGCCCGCACTTGGTTCTCGGACTATTCCTTGTAGAATGTTGTCCCCGTAGTCAATTCTGGCTATGTGGATACTCATTCTAAACCACATGGGAGGTGCGTTCCTAAGGAGGTTACCGGCCATCTCGATACTCAAAAGATTACGAGACTTTTCCCCCCACTCTAGTTTCCCCGTCCTGAATTCAACCAGATACTGTGCAAGGGAAGTGTCCGGGTTCCCTTTACGAGGCAGACGAAGTGCGGGTGTGCATCCGATGATCCGGTTCAACTCGCTAGCCTAAGTGCCCACGAGGATACCATTCTGATAGGGACTTCAGTTCTGTATCAGAACTGTACGAAAGTGTTCAAAGTCAAGGCAGCTATTGGAAGCAAGCTTTCCTCTCTCCGTCCGGATCAAAAAACGGATTCTCGGCTCAGCAGCCAGAACAGACAGGACGCCTGTCTCCTGGAAACCGATTTCAAAATAGGGCCGGCGGGAGGGATAGAACACGAGCGCAAGTTGTCTCACTGCCCGCTCCTTCCAAATCCAACGTCGGATAGAAAGTGAATTAGAGATTCGATTCGAATTCGATTTCGGTCTTAGTCCCAGTGTGGCTGATCATGCTCGGCAGACCAGCGTCCCATAATTCATGGTGGGCGAAGATCTATAGTACTTTCCTTACTACCATGGTAGCATGAGGGTTCGCCTTTAGACCAAGTGTTGGAATAGCCTATTCACTATATAGTATAGTGAATGAGCGTTCGCCTTTAGGAGAATTCTCCCGGATCAGCATCTGAGTCAGTGTCATACTATTCATGTTCAATTATTTCAACCATTAGTTGAAGCAACCTGACGCGTTCCGGCTCCCTTTAGGTCGCCTACACTTGCTGGGGAAGATACCTAATACGTAGTTAAAAAGACCTTCAAAAGGGCTATAGGCCAGCCTAACATAAAGAGGAATAATCGTACTACCCACAACTACTTTCTTAATGTGAAGCATACTCCCTCCTTACTTTATGCTATTTCTGATTCGTACTACTAGCTCTCCTTCCCTGGAACACGTCACCCCGTGCTTCTACGTGCATCTTTCTCGGATATATCCTCATGCTAAAAAAGGATATCATCGTGCAGATTTCCCCAGAGCATCTATTTTTTGCTTTCTCTAAGCAGCTCAAAACGGGTGCTTCCCTTCCGTTGACGCATTCCATTCTTTCGGCGGGAATACTCAATAGTTGATTTTTAAATTGATACATGTGCATGATAAAATTGATAAGGTTGATAAGGTAAAGAGGCGCGATTCGCTTTCACGTGACGGTTAGCAATTGTTCGTGTGAAACAAGAAAAAGGACAATAAATCGGACTTGGGTAGGATTCCTACCTTATTGAAATAACATGTGGATTTTATATGGTTTTGTATTTTTCCAACATGATGACTTACTTTGAATTATGAAATATATATGTGTAAGAACTGTTTTGATGGCATATTGTAATTTGAAAAGGAATGACATCTTTGCACTTAGCATCTCATGCATGACATGGGAGGGAACATATGAGAGAAGTCCACGCTCCATTCAAGGTATCCGATAAACAAATGTGGGAGAAATCCACACTGATCCCGATTGACTTTTGGGAAGACATATATGATGTTTGAAATGTAAGAGGAGTCCACGCTCCATTCGGTGGGACCGATTAACATACATGGGGAGAGATGTATGATGTTTGAAATATAAAAGGAGTCCACGCTCCATTCGGTGGGACCGATTAACACACGTGGGGAGAAATACATGATGTTTAAATAGGAAGTGGGTGGGAGATCATTAGCATATGTTCCATGACATGGCATTACATTGGCATGACTTCATATGAGTATCATGCACTATTTAAATACCACAAAAGGTTTTATAAGTATGATATGTTTTTCTATATTGATTTTATACTAATCCCATGTATGACCCTACTCTGAACTCCTATTGGGCGCGTTGACTAACGCCCTACTTCTACCTTAGATGATAGTACAGGGAACGGAACGTGCGATGGACGTGAAAGAAGCCAAGCGTAGGAGCTTGGATAGTTTATGCTTATTTTATTTAAGTTTTATTTTGGACAATGTAATTTGAGATAATCGCATTTTGGGATTGTAATAACTTAGAATTATCTTGCTATGGTTTGGTTACATTTGGACATTTGAACTTAAGTTAATTTATGTGATGGACTTCCTTGCTTAGAAATGGATAGGGATAATAATTCTAATCATATGATAATTCCACAATGTGTTTATTCCGCAAGTATAACTTTAATGCACGTGAACTAATTTAGTGGACTCGGTCCACGTCCATGCATTGGTGGCCAGTTAAGGGTCGGGCTTGGGAAGCTCGGACTTAGCTCGCGTCATGGTGTCCCTCTCTCTCTCACTTTTTATTTTTTTAAAAAAATAGACTCTAATTTTCGGCGAGTGAAAAAGGGCTGGGCGTTACAATGGTGTGGCTGAACCTATGGGTTCCATATTTGTTGGAAGGGATGGCTAAACTGTTATAAGGCCATGGAGTTCAAAATCCATTCAAGGAATGGTAATGGGTTGAAACAAAAGCAAGATGATATTCGAATGCATGATATAATATTGGGAAATTGAATGAGTTATGGAAAAGATACTAGCTTTGGCTAATAGGTAGACAGAATGTACTAATTAAAGTATGAAATAAATAATTCATGTTTAGATATGATAAAGGATGAAATTCATGAGGAAGGGCCTAACCATACATGCAAACAAAAAGGATTGACAAAGAGTCAGTCGACTGAATCTCTGGATTCAGTCGACTGAACTGGTGTTGGGTGAACAGGAAAAGGGTTATCTGGGAGTTTCAGCTGACTGAATCTTATGATTCAGTCGACTGGACATGGACTGGATTAAAATATATGGGGTTTATTGATGTTTTAGCTGACTAAATATCGGATTCAGCAGACTGAACATAGACATACCAAACAAGTAAGGAATTTGGTGTTTTTCAGCCAACTGAATTTATGATTCAATCGACTGAAAGTATACTTACCAAACACGTAATCGGTCGATTGATGATTCAGCCGACTGAATAAAAAATTCAGTCAACTGAATGTATACTTGTAACACCCCGTATTTTCAAGTTAGGGATATATATGGAAATTGTCCATTGAGATGGTGAATTAAAAAGATATGAACCTTAGATGGGTAAATGATGGGTCAATGACCCAACGGATGGTAGATGTGGATCAATGGAAATAAATGGCTAAGAATTATTTAATTGGGTCAAGTTTGCCAATTAGGCCAAAAGTCCAATTGGGACCCAATGGATCATATATGAGCTAGTTAGAAGTAAATGGGTAAGGCTTGACAAATGTTGGGTCAATTGCCCAACGGATGGTAGATGTGGATCAATGGAAATAAATGGCTAAGAATTATTTAATTGGGTCAAGTTTGCCAATTGGGTCAAAAGTCCAATTGGGACCCAATGGATCATATATAAGCAAGTTCGAAGTAAATGGGTAAGGCTTGACAAATGTTGGGTCAATTGCCCAACGGATGGTAGATGTGGATCAATGGAAATAAATGGCTAAGAATTGGGTCAATATCCCAATTATGATCCAATGGATCAAGGATAGAATTTGGTTGGAAATAATTGGGTATGTGTGATTAAATGGGTCAACTACCCAATGGGTCATGGTGGACTTGTTTGACCATTGGGTGAGCTCAAGTTTAATTAGGTTAGGCTGAATTGAATGGGAATTCAATGGAGGATAAATGCGTAAGCTATGTGCAATTGGGTAACCCACATTTAAGTGGATAATTGTCATATAAATCGGTCATGGCACTTAATTGGGTCCAGAGGTTCAAATGGGACCCAATGGACCATGTTGACCACGTTGACCATGTGGACCATCAGTGAGCTAAAAGGGTTGAGTTAAATTATGTTGAGTTGGAAATGAATCAAATAATGCAGTTGACTCAAGTGCATTAAATGAGTAGGTATTAAATGGGGTGAGTTAAGCTAATGAGTTGGGTGATTTAAATTGGAAGCCATGGAAACATTTTAATTCAAATGAGTCAAGTGGGGAGGTGAGGAGTTGCCTTGATCTCAAAGACTCCAAAACAAGCTCCCACACGTTGGTTAAATGGGAAGATTCTTCCATGCATGAAACCCCCACATGGGGTGTTAATTGGAATCAAGGGGAGATGGATGGTCACAAGAGACACCACCAAAGGTTGCAACCGATTGGACAAGGGAGGTGAAGAGGCATGGGTGTTTCATCACAAGGATGAAACCCCCAAGTAAACCATAAAGGAGGAGATGAAAAGACATGGGAGTTACCAAGGGGTGTCACCAAAGGACACCACCTTTGAGTAACTCTCATTAACCAAGGAAGTTAGAGTTTTGCATCACTCTCTCCCTCTCCTTTCCTTGGCCGTTCCCTACCTTTCAAGACAAAGAACATTGGCTAGTTGTCTCTCATACAATTCAGTCCTTGGCCGATCCCTCCATCAAGACAAAATGACTTAGAGAAAAGGAGTTGCATCTCTAGGTTTATCACTTTCACCCAAGGCTAAGTTTCTCTCTCATTTTCTCTCTCAAAATCTACCTCCTTGGCCGAACCTGCCCTTGGTGTTTTCACCATTGATCAAAGCACACAATTAGCTAAGGACTAAGGGAGCAAGAAGGAAGGAAGGAAGGATCAAAGGAGAGAAGAGAAGCAAAGGAGATTGGTAAGTATTTCATAAAATTTTGTTAAGAAAAAATGGGTTAAGGGAACATGATTTGGCCATGGTATGGCCGAATCTACCAAAGGTTTAAATTACGGATGAGGTTTAAAAGGATAGAAACATGGATCAAAGGGTTCGGCCACTTTGGATGGCCGAACCCCATGAAAGGATTTGATATTTTGTATGGTTTTTGGAGAGATAAAAACCATAAAATGTATGAGAGTTTTTAAGTGTTTTAATTGGAAATAAAATTGATGTTTTGGCTCGGCAATGGGATGGTTGAACCCTAATGTTTTTATGGCTAAGATGCAGTGAATAAACTATGTATAATTATTGGGAGATTTGCATCAAGAAAACCATAGGGTTCTGCCATGTGTATAGCTGAACCCCATGGACCATTTTATGGGATGTTTAGAGTTAAGAACATGCTTGGAAATTATAAATAATTTTAAACCTTGTTGTGGATCTAAAAGGTTGTAAAAGATCCAAGAAAAATGAGGGAAATAACATCAAGGGTTCGGCCATGGTGTATGGCCGAACCCCATGACCTATTTTATGGGTCATTTCATGGGTTAAGTGTGAATCTAGGCATGTTTAAGTGAATGGGTATTAAGTTATGGAAATGGTTGATTTATAATGGGTTTTTTTGTCATGATTGATGAGGCATGGATGGATCCATGTTTATGGATCAGTTAAGGTTATAGACATGCATAAATAAAAGGTGATTAACCATGGGAAGATTGAGTGGCAAGGATGTAAATATGGCTAAAAATGAAGAACCATGGGTTCGGCCATGGTGTATGGCCGAACCCCATGGGGGATGATTGTGGACTTAGGATAAAAAGATCAAGTTTGAGCTTGGTGAGGTTCGGCCATGTTGTATGGCCGAACCCCACTAAGGAGGATTGGTTGTGGACATTGATTTATTAAGCAAAAATTAAACAAGGGTTAGTTAGTGGCAAAACCGTAAATACAAGTTATAATGGAATGAAAGATTAAAAGCACTTGAAAGAGGTGTCAAGCCAAAGTGGTATACCCTACCAAGGTATGTTTGAAGTGTGAAGTGTTTTATTGTTGATCAAATGAAAAGGAAGATCAAATCCAAAGTAGGTGAGGTTCGGCCATGGGTATGGCCGAACCCCACAAGTTGGTTTTTGGGTCTTAGATTTAATTAGAAATCAAAAGGATATTTGATTGACTTGCTGTTATATAAACAAGGTAACGGGACTTGAACGGTGCACAAATCGTGAACGGGTGACGGTCTAAGAAGAGCGGACTGTTTAAGTGAACTTTCAGTAGGTTTCCTACCTCTTTGTAACCACATCTTATATTGATGTTTTATCTTGATTTATATGAGATATTTGTTAAAGTATTATGTTTCAAATGAGATTTGAATGTTAAGATTTATTTACAAATGGCATGTACTCATTGACATCTCATGCATGGCATGGGGTGATGAATATGAAATCCTGAGCCCACACTCCGTCGGAATCTCCGTGATGCAACTGTGGGGCCTCCTTAGGTGATGAGAGTCCCACCAGGAGGAATACATTGATGATGAGAGTCCCATCAAGAGGAAACGAAACAACATTGTGAATTACCTTGACGATGAGAGTCTCGTCAAGTGATGGCTATGTATATTTGTGATGGGTGGGACTCATTACATGTGCATACATACATAGCATTGTTTTGTAAGTATTTGATGTTCATGTATTATATGTTATATGCATGTTTTTATACTAACCTTGTGATAACCCTAATCGGAAGACCTACTGGGCGCGTTGATCTAACGCCCTATTTCTATCCTTAGTAGATGACGCAGGAAAGGGAAAAGGAAAGGTCGAGGATCGCGAGGGAAGCCAAATATAGGAGCTTGGATATGGAATGGAATTATTTATTGACATTTGAATACTTTTATATGGACATATAATAACTTAGTAATACTGCTATGGTTTGGTTTGTTTGAGTTAGATATTTGATTTAAGTTATTTTGGATATGACTTGTACTTTGCTATCTCATTTGGAATAGGATTGTTATCCTATTGTTATTCCGCATTTTAGTATTATTCCGCAAGATTTAACTAGTACCATGTGTGGATT